>JAKSZT010054193.1:5508438-5598258 GCA_026826555.1 Tolypeutes matacus | reverse complement strand
CTTTATTTATTTATTCATTTATCCCCCCCTTGCTGCTTGTGCTCGCTGGGTCAGCTAACCATGCCGTGCGGGCGGGCTTGCCTTCACCAGGAGGCCCCGGGAACCGAACCCGGGGCCTCCCATATGGTAAACGGGAGCCCTACTGATTGAGCCACAGCCGCTTCCCTACCTATTCATTCTTGAAGAGTCTACTGAAATATAAACTCTTCTGGAAACTTTTCTGACACCACATCCCCTTCTTTTTCCAACCTTTCCTAGGCTGAGATGCTTGCCCTTTCTCTGATCCCCCATAGAATCCTAAAAGCAGTAACTACCCTATACTGTGATCATTAATTTTTCTTCCACACCAAATTGTGAGCTACCTGAAGGCAGGCACAGAGCAAATAGTTCAAACATTATATGAATGGAATTTCATTGACTTTTTGAGCTTTCATATTATTGGGTTACTTCTTCCAGGTATATTTACACTTGTTGTACCGTTTTTAATTGTGTAATGAAAGCCTCTCTGATGTAGACATCTCAAATATCAGCTGAACTGGTGAGGGAGAATGAAGAACTCATATCAACAGAAGGGCGCCTACCTGCCTTTAACCCAAATCAACAAACCATTATGGATCCAATTAGCTGTAAAAGAAAAACAAAAGGTTGTATATAGAACCAATTGAAGTCAGGAAGGTGTTACTAAACTTCCAGGAATGAGGTGACAAACTGAACTTTAAGTTTACAGATCATTTCCTAGAGGGCAATGAGGTGTTAAATCAAATGATATTAGGGCACATAATTCTCCTTATTGAGTCATACATGCCTTAGGCAGAATCTTCCTTCTGGTGGGAGTAGCATGAAGACACGACTTAGCAATAAATTCCTGGTGTGTTATTAAAGAGGATATTGAACCTTAAAAAAAAATTTTAACCACCACTCCTTCACCTCAATTTTTTTTTTTTCTCCTCAGATTTAAAAATCATTGAGAGAAAATGAGACAGAACAAGCAGGATGAACGGTTGTCTTCAGACAATGTCTAAATCAGAACAGGAGGAATGGTGGCTGCTTTTGGCCACAGAATTTGGGTAAGGTGATGGGAAGGATGAAACTGTGTGTTCAACTTTTGTAATCAATCAGAAAACCTTTACCAAGCACCCTGTGTTTTCCTGCTAAAAGCTGGGAAACAGGCACCATTCTCAAGGAGTTCCCAGTCAAGTGCATACCAGACTGTGGAAATGAATAAAGTGCTTATAGGAGCTTAAAAAAGCAAACTAATAATAGCTGAGCAGGTGAATATGGGCTTACTAGACAGAGAAAGGCCATTCTGGACAAAGTTAGGAATTGGACTTGGAAAATTTTGATGTATTTAGGGCTGGAAAAGGTTTGGTGAGACTAGAAATAGAAAAAGTGGCAAGAGGAGAGGTGGGGAGCAGCAGGACAGGGGACCAATTCTTTTTTTGAGGTACCAGGGCTGGAGATTGAACCCAGGACCTCATATGTAGGAAGCCGGTTGCTCACCACTGAGTCACATCAGTTCCCCTGAGTTGGGTTTTTTATTTGTTTGATTATTTGTTTTTAGGAGGCACCAGGAGGCACCAGGGACCGAACCAGGGACCTCCCATGTGGGAAGCAGGTGCTCAACTGCTTGAGCCACATCCCCTCCCCTGGGACCAAATTTTAAAGGGTCTCAAATGCTTTAATAAGGAATTTGGTCTTTATCCTGAAGTCAGTAGGGAACCATGGAGGTTTTTAAAGCAGCAACATGATGAGATTTATTATAACTGTTATGTTCTTGGCACTGTCTACCATGGTTGCTTAACAATACAGATCGGTTCTCTCAAAACTTTGCTATTTACTTCTCATTAGTTTTCAAAGAAGATTTTGTAAAGAGGAAGAATTATGAGGGACTAGAAGTAGGATTGGGAGTCTGTAATTAAGTATGACCCTAAAGGAGCACAAACACAGAAGGTTCCCTGCCCCCTTTGTCTTTAGGTAACTTTCCAAGTCTGTTTCCTGAAGGACCCTGATGGTTTGCTTTCTCTCCACTTTCTGTGGTTTCCCTCCCTGTGGCAGTTTGAAGATTTTGTGGACCATAGAAAATCATGAGCTTAGGGTTAATCTATTACTGTGCATGTAAACCCATTGCGGGTGGGACCTTTTGATTGAATTACTTCAGTTAAGGGCCTTTGATTAGCGTATCGTCTGCCAAAGGTGTGCCAATGCAAAGTACCAGAAATCTGTTGGCTTTTATAAAGGGTAGGTATTTGGGGTAAAAGCTTACAGACCCAAGGCCATGGAAAGTCCAATTCAAGGTACCATAAGAGGTACTTTCTCACCAAAGTCAGCTGCCACATGTTGAAGCAAGATGGTAGGCAATCTCTGCCAGGTTTCAGCTTTCCCCTCTGGCCTTCTTCTTCCTGAGGCCTCATGGGCCCAGCTTCTTCCTGATGTCAACTGTAGGCTGGCATAGGGTCTGTCTCTTAGGTCTTCTTCTCTCTCCTGGCATAGGGCTCATTTCTTTCTGGGTCTTCTATATCAATCTCAGCTGTTCTGTTCTCCCAAGGTCAGCTACAAACTATCAGGCAAATGGCTCATCTCTTCCTGTTGCCCCAGGATAAAAAAATGACAGAGCTGGGAAGCGGATGTGGCTCAACCAGTTGGGCACTCACCTACCACCCAGAGGTCCTGGGTTCAGGTCTTGGTGCCTCCTAAAAAAGATGAGCAGATGCTGCCTCCCACCACAGCAAGCAGATGCCACAAGCCAGCAGATGCTGCAGCCATGGGGAGTGGATGTGGCTCAGGCCACTGGGCACTCGCTTCTCATGTGGGAGGGTTCAGTTCCCAGTGCCTTCTGGAGAAGCGAGCAAACAATGAGCAGACAGATGAGAGAGCCATCTGGCGGAGGGAGGGAGATAAATTTTAAAAAATAAGGAAAATTAAAAAAAAGATAAAAATCCACTAAAAAAGTATGTAGAGTTTTTAATTGGCTTGACTGTAAAAGTGTGGATATGAATAAAATGGTAACAAATTATAGTGAGTATAACTAACACAGCTGGTTTATAAATGGGATTGTGGCTGAAAGGGGTAGTCCAGGGATGTAAATGTCAACTGAAAGCTAGAGAATAATCTAGGCTAGGGACTAAACATAGTGAACCTGGAAGTGGATGAGGATTGTGGTTTAATAGTAAAAATACAAGAATGTTCTTCTACCAACTAGAACAAATATTTATCATTCTTACAAGGTGGTAAGAATATGAAGATGCATGAGAAAATACAATTAATGTAATTTATAGACTATATTTAATATTCTTGCATCAAGGTCAAAGAAGTTCCTGTGTTAATATTAATAATAGAGGGGTATGGGAAAATATACCAAATATATGCTATAGACCATAGTTAGTGGTAATAGTCTGATGATGTTCTCCCATAATCTGTAACAAATGTTCCACAACAAAATAAGGTGTTGGTGGAGGGACGTTGTATAGGAATTCTGCACATTATGCATTATTGTTTTGTAAGTTCACAACTTTGCTAGTAAAAAATATAAATATATATATATATATTATTAACTATAGTGCATATCTTACATTTGGTGTATTTACCCCCAACCCACCCAATTATTAACAACAACAAAAAAATCCATTAAAAAAAAATGACAGAGCTCTCTTTCTTCCTGTGTGTCTATCTCAGTCGTCTTTCTCTGTGTTTCTATTTATATTAGACCCAGCAAAGGGGCAGTGACCCACCCTGAGTTTTGCCTTACTGATCCAATCAAAAGGCCTAAATTGATTTTACCAAATAATCTTAACAAAGTCCCCTCAACTAAATTTAATACAATCAAAGGGTATTGCACCCTGAGGAATAGATTAGTTTACAATCATAATCTTTTTCTTTTGGGGATTCATAAATAATCTCAAACTGTCATAATTAGATTGTGTGACCCAGGGTTGGTCTTAATCCTCTTACTGAAGTCATTTATAAATGAAGGAATAAAAAGCTGCAGACACAGAAAAAAGCTGCAGAGACAGAGAGGAACCCAGAAGCTGAGAGAAAAGGCCTCAGGAGCTACAAGCTGAGAGGAAGTCACTTTAGTCAGAAGCTGAAAGCCACGAGGCCTGGAGGAAAGAGGAGAGACAAGCACATGCTGCCGTGTGCCTGACTGCCCACAGCTGAAGCTCGGGGAGAAAGGATCTCTTGATGATGCCTTGATTTGGACACTTTCACGGCCTCAAAACTACACTTTTAACCTAATAAATCCCCATAGTAAAAGCTAACCCATTTCTGGCATATTGCTCTCAGCAGTTTTTAGCAAACTAAAACACTCCGTAACACAACTCTTTCCCCCATACCACCCTCTCCATCACAACATGTCACTCAGTTTTTTAAAAGTGTATACAATCTACTTTGTACAAATTAGTTAAAAGAGCACAGTCTCATGTTACCCAATTCAGCTATGTACAATTTACACCTAGGGCAGGCTTTTAGTCACCACCAGTCCCCTTTCCTAATTTATTATTCTGTCTTCTACCACCTCAGGCTTAAGGCTGGAGTTATTTTTCTTAGCACCATCGAATCATATGTATATATTCATATATCTAAAACATTTTGTATCATTTTCTAGAGTACATCCAAATGGATTACTCATTTGATTTTCATAACCAGCCTGTGAGGTACATATATTTATTACAGTCATTATTTTACAGATGAGGAAATTGAGGCTAGCCAATAAGCAACTTCCTCTCAGTCCTACTGTTACTAAGATACTAAAATACCAAAATCAAAAATTTTAACTTTAAATCACTATGTTATTTCCCCAATATTCCTTGTAGCTTCAATGTACCTCTTCTCCATTCCAAATCAAAACTACTCTTTACAAAATGACCCAAGCTTCTTGATTCCTATGGATTTTGCACCTGAATTACCTTGCCATAAACGCTCTCTCTGCTTGCCATGCCAGGACAAAACAGAAGCCTCTTGACTTCACCTTCCTTCTCTCACTCTGTTCCTTTATTTTTTTATTTTATTTTTTTAAAGATTTATTTATTTATTTACTTTTATCCATTTTTACCTCCCCCTACCCCCCTCCCCCATTTTGCTGTTTTTGTGTCCATTCACTGGGCAATTCTCCATGTCTGTTTCCTGCCCTCTCTTCTCATCCTCCTCCTCCCGTCTTCGCCAGGATTCGATCCTGGAGACCTCCGATGTGGGAGAGGCGTCCTATCGCCTGCACCACCTTAGTTCCTCATTTTTCAGCGTGTCTAGTCTTGGCTCTCCCTTGTGTCACTCTCCTGATACGTCAACATCTTGCTGCATGGCTCTGCGGGGCCTGACAGCGCACCTGCATGCAAGGCCCGGGGGACTCACCTGCTTGCGGGGCCTAGAGGCACACCTGCTCACAGGGCCTGACGGCACACCCACGTGCAGAGCCTTGGGGGCTCACCCACACGCGGGGCCTGGCAGCACACCTGCGCATGGGACCTGACGGCCCTTACACCCTTCTATATTTTTCTTTTTTAAATTTTTACCAGGAGATCCTAGGGATCAAACCCAGGTCCCTCCATATGGGAGACAGATGCCCAACCATTTGAGCCACATCCGCCCCCTGCTATATCTCTTAAGGTTGAGCAAAGATCCCTAGAGTTACAGTTATATGGGAATATAGGATGTTCATATAATTAATCGGGCTTGGTTTATCACCAGCATTCTAAAAACCAGACCTAGGGAGAAAAAGTAGATCTGGGGACACATGCATGGTTTCTAATATAGCGAATGTTTAGCCTACCCTGATTATCACAAAATCAGGACAGTGAGAATATTCGCATTCACTCTGTTCCTTTAAAAATTCCAAATTCCTTCCTCTCTCAGAGTTGATACAAAGTAAAAGTCTACTCTGAATCTTATTATCTCCCTGGGGCACAGGGTAGGAAAAAAACAAAACAATAAAATAAAAACATATCTAAAACCCAGTTACATTTTGATTATTAAATCCATCCAATCTTTGTAATATTGGAGAGATAATACCTCCCCAAAGGCCACTACAGCAGAGATTTTGGCACATATTATGAAACTTTCATGTGGAAAAGATTGTCTGTGTTTAAGAAGAAAGTGAGGAGAGCTGAGAAAAACAGAAGGAGAGGGAAATAGTGGCTATTTGCTTACTTTTAAATGCCATAGGTTTAAAAAGCTAGTGGCCATAACCTGAAGAGGGGAAGTAGCCCAAAGGTTTTGAGAACTCCCAAAGGGAAGAAAGTCCAACTCCACCACTGAGGTAAAACAAAACAAAATTGCTGGCCCTACTTCTAGAAGTTATTACAGTCGCTTCCTCAGGGCAGGCTTACCTGTGTTCATCTTGTTACTCCAGAATTGCCGCTAATTCATTTATGCCAGGCAGGTGATACCAGGAAAAGGCAACTACAGACTCTTATTTTTATACTTTCCTTGAGACAATGGAAAAAATGACACATCCCTTCACCAAGCAGGCTGGGAGTTGAGCTTCCCTCTACCTGTGAAACTGGTCAGACAGTTGGCATCACAAAGGCTTTGGGACCCTTCCCACCTCTTTAATAAAGAATGAAGAGGATCGGTATGATCAGAGCTGCATCATTCCAGCCTCTTAGCTTTGAGCTTTATAAAAGGCAAAAGAAAAAAGTTAGTAGAAGGTATTAAGAGGAGATTCAAACTGCAGTCTTAAAGGAAAACTTTAATTTTCCCCCGAAGAAGTTATATATACAATTGAGCTGGCAAGGAGGATCATTTTAATATTTAGAATTTCCTAAATCGAGTCCTTTTACCAAGAGACAATCTCATGCATAACTGTAACATGTGGCTACATTTGATATATATCATTGATATCACATGTTTATTAAAGATTCATATTGGCAGAGTACTGTCCCAGAGAAAATTCTATTAGAAAGTAATCCTAAAATAAGGCATGGTTCCTGGAAACTTTATATAATTACCTATAAGAGTAAAGAAGATTTTGTTTTTTACCTTTTTGCTTATTTTACACCCCTACATGTTCATTCCTTTTGGATGCTAATCTTTTACTTGTAGCCTGTTTTGCCTGCTGCCATCAGTCAACCTCAGGTACTTTCATACTCCTATTACCATAGTCACATTTGAATTTCCAGTCCCATCCACCCCCTCCAGCCAGGCTCACTTGCTGCCTCTCTCCCCTAAACATGACTAGATTTGAGTGGAGGACTTCACTGAGTAGGTAGTCATTTGTTCTTGAACTTTCGTAGTAAATTGTGCACTCTTGAGCCTATGAATAAGATGGCCTTTTTATTCACTTGCTTGTTTTGAAAACATGATACGATATTGCTCTGGGATCATAAAAAGATGCTGGTAAATATATAGGTTGTCTTTCATGCCTCTGAACTCGAAATCAGTTCATATAAACGAACATGCTCTTTGAGATCTGTAGCTGCAGTGACTTTTTTTAATCATGCATTCAACTAGTGGTGAGGCAGTGCACTCTATAGCTCCCCCTTGTGGTTCCTGTTAGGTCTTCCTTTCGCATCCTAAATTTCTTCCACCTCTAATCAGTCCCAGCAAAATGCTGCTAAAATAATCTTCCTACCACAACTTGAATATCAACTCACCTGCTCGGACTTCCATGGCTTCCTATCCACTGCAGAATAAAATCCAAAGTCCATGGCATGCTTCACATAAAATTCCCATACTAAAAATCTCTGCTCTTTGAAATCCTATACATCATCAAGGTCCAAATTCCTCTTTCTCAATTCCCCACCAGGGAGTAGTCACTCCATTTCGTGCTCCTATACCACAACTTGCCAGTAAATACAGGTATTTGTGCTCAACTTTCTCCTGGACATTACTGTGAGCTGCTGGACCTTACGCGTTGAAGGCACTCAACAAACATCTATAGAATTGAATAAAATAGATACAATAGTAATAATATTAAAAGTTGGCATTAGCTTTAAAACGAGAGGAAGCATTTAGAAATGTATCATATATGTAATTTTTAATTTTCTAGTAGCCACATTTAAAAAGAAACAGGTGAACCTAGAGTTAATGATATATAACTATTTAACCAAATACATCCAAAATAGTATCATCTCAGCATGTAACCAATAGAAAAATTATTAATGAGATAGTTAATGTTCTTTTTTCCCCTACTATCTTCAAATCTTATATGTATTTCATACTTACATCTCAGGTCAGTCAGACTTGCCACATTCAAAGTGCTTTATAGCCACATGCATGTGGCTAGCGGTTACCATATTAGAAAGAAGCTGATGTATGCTTGATATACTTCAATAAAATTAAAAAATGAAAGAAAGAAGTTGAGCCAGTAGCAGGAACTGAGTCCTAATGAGTAGATCTGTTACTGTAGACAAGACCTTGGTTTCCTCATCTGAAAAGAGGAGACATAGTTTTCTTTACCTATCTTATAGTGTTATCATAAGGATAAAATTAAAAAGTAAAAGGGGGACATTTTGACAGGTTGAAAACGTCATACAAATGGGAGACATTATAATTATTCCAAGAGCAAAGTGGACTCTGATGGTACTAGCTCATGCAGTGTTTCTTTGCACACCTGTGATTTTCAGTAACCATTGCAGATCTTTACCAGAGGCTGAAACACTAAATGTTACAATTCCAATGCTCCAGTGGAGATATAATTCCCATATTAGCAAACCCAATTAAACTGACATGCTTTGAAATGGTTATTAATCTCTTCTTTAAAGAATCTGAATCCCAGCGTCTCATATACTCCCCGCTCTCTCTTCACCGACCTGACCGCAATAAAGCAGGGTTAAGGGATGATGTTGATGTTCTCATTAAATAGCTTCATTGGGACACTGGATTTAATGAAGACAGGTTGTTCAGAAGTGCAGGCAGATTTTGGAGATTAGTATTCAGGTTAATTATGTCATGGTGAATAATAAAATGTTGTGATTGGTATGGCACCAATCACAAGCATTATGAGATCCACAGGATTGGGAAACGATGCAGGGATTTTCTATTTACATTATGCCTGCTCGCCACTGAGATTCTTCTGTTACACACTGAGAAATAGAAACAGGTTTTCCATCTCTTTGTTTTCCAGATGACTCTGGGATGGTAATTTATTATTAACATTTTAAGTGTTCTTTTTAGGAGATTTTCTGAAAAGCTCTAAGTGTTTCTTCCCAAACACTTCAATTATTGTTTATTCGCCTCTCTGGATATGATCTCTTATCACTCATTTTCCTAAGAAATAGCATGAAAAAATATTTAAATTATCATCATTTCAGTTTTATATATGCAGTAAGCCGAGACAGAAATATTTTTTTCTTGTATACTGCGATACTGTGATTTGCCTTTATGTCGGTCCAAGATCAGGAAGGCGCTTATTAGAACTTTGTTCTGCCCAAGATCCTTCCCTTTTCTCCCCCATCTGCTAGTCCGCGGTCGCTTCCTCTTCCGGCTAAAGTTTCTGACGTCCTACTCCACAGTTGCTACTGGGAGACCAGACCCTGCCCGCTAAGGGGCGGAGACTCCGAATCGGCTCCCGGTACGAAATCACCCAGGGGCGAGTACTTGGGGCGCATGCCCAACCTTCTTCTAGCTCTCGCGAGGTTTCGTATTCGGGAAGTGCTGGAGGACGTTCCTTGTAAGCGGCGTCGTCATGTGTGGAGACTGTGTGGAGAAGGAGTATCCCAACCGGGTGAGCGAGTGGGCACCGAGAACTCTCCGCTCTTCCAGCCCATGCCGGCCCCTCAGGCTTCTCATTCCCCCTCGCCGGCCTTCCCTGAGAGGCGAGCGCGAGGCGGACTCAGCCGTCTTGCCCAAGCTCTTTTTAGGCCCTTTGACACAGTATGGGCCAAGGCCTATGGGTCAAGGGACGGCGTATGGCTGTCCATTCCCCCTGGTCCCGGTTCTCGCGGCTGAAGTCCCTTCTCTAGCATTTCAGGGTATAACAGAGGGTCTCCCGCTCCTCAACCTTCTCGTGTCCTCGAGCTTGATATGATGAATTCTTACTGAATTATGGCCCTGGAAGGGACCTCTGAGGTCGCCTATTCTAACCCGGTTTTGCATATGAAGAAACAAGGCCAGACCGGGGGAATGGCCTGCCCAAGTAAACATTCTAGTTACTACGAGGCAGTTAGGACTAGCATTCTGGTTTCTTGACTGTTAACTTTTTCTTTAATTTCTATTCCTCTCAGACTCAGGAGGTTGCAAAGTTTGTCTCTTCCCATTCATTCAGTGTGTGCTTATTGAGCATTTACCTGTTTGAAACTAGATCACTTTGCTAGGCCAGAAAAGAGCACCAAAGAAGAAGGAAAAGCCAGCTTCCCCCTACAGTTTGGGAAGATGTGATTAACAAAACATGAGTGGCACAGTCCAGAAATGCTATGCAAGTTTAGAGAAAGGGCAGTTTATAGGGGATAGCACTGTTCTCCCAGAAGGATAGTTGTGATAGGGTAGAAGAGAAGGAAAGGAGGAGCCAAAGTTGGAGGAAATAACAAGAGCAAGGATTCTTAAATTGGTTGGGAGATGGAAAATCTCTATGGTTGCTTTTGTTCCCCAAAATTTTGAGTAATACTGAGTCTTTTGGGAAGGATTTATAACAACATGTACTCTTTTCCAAAGTGGTGCATCCACTTTGGAAAAAGGTTTACTATTAGCAAACAAAGTTGTGTATACTGAATGACCTAGCAATTCTCATTTTAGAGCAATGAATGTGCAAATTATGCTCCTGGAGACTTTCCTAAGAATGTTCATGGCATTACTTGTAGTGGTAGACAGGAAAAGTAACTGATATTTTCATAGAATGGAACACCATGAATGAGTAAATAATGAAACTGAATTAGAGCAATGGTTTTCAGTTTTGCCTCCCCACGGACATTTGGCAATGTCTGGAGACATTTTTGGTTGTCACAGCTGCAGCGTATTACTGGCATTTAGTGGGTAGAGGCCAGGGATGCTGCTATACATCCCACAATGCCCAGAACACCTTCCCACCACAAAAGATTATCCTCCCCAAAATGTCAATGCAGAGGTTGAGAAACCCTAAATTAGAACAACGAAAATGAACAAACTAGAGCCACACAGCAACCTAAGTCTTAAAAATGCATTGTTGAATGCGAATATTCTCACTGTCTTGATTTTGTGATAATCAGGGTAGGCTAAACATTCGCTATATTAGAAACCATGCATGTGTCCCCAGACCTAGTTTTTCTTCCTAGGTCTGGTTTTTGGAATGCTGGTGATAAAATAAGCCTGGAAAAAAAAAAAATGCATTGTTGATGAAAGAATCAAAACAGACACAACTGAAATACATTATTTAAGGTTATGCCTGGGTGGTAAAACTATAAAGAAAAGCAAGTGATTACCATAAAGTTGGGATAGTGGTGACTCCTAATGGGTTAGGGAACAATGAAGAAAAGTCACATGGGAGGAAGGCTTCTGGGGTGCAAGCCGGGTTTTAAAGTTTAAAAAGATTTTTATGAATCTGGTATTGAATATTGCACATTATAGGGACCATGAGGGAGACGTTTGCAGTGGAGAGTATTAAAAAGATTAAGTTGTATTCTTAGGAGTGCAGCTAATTGAAAGCCTCAAAAATCAGATTGAGGAGTTTAAATTTTACGTTTTAGGCACCAGGGAGCCATCAAAACGTTTTGAATTGGGAAATGGTTCTGAAATCTGTTATTTAGTAAAATAAATCCTATGGCTGTGTATTGAGATGATGGGGTGGGGGAGTGTAAAGGAAACCTTAGAAACACGGCCAGCTTTTGGAAAGCCATGGCAATAGTAGTGTAGTATGAGGTAATGAAGCTCTTATCTCAAATAAGGAGTTAACAGGACTCAACCAATTTAATGTAGGAGGGAAACAATAGGGAAGAGCTATAGATGATCTCAAGGTTTTCAGTCTAGGCAACTGGGAAATTGGAAGTACACAGAAGTTGGAGGCATAGGGGAGGAAGAATCATAGTTGAGGGACCAGTGATCATATTGTTTTTATCATATGATATTTGAGGTTGAGAATGTTAACATCTAAGAAAAGTGAAGCTATAAGATTGCAATTTGGGTGCCAGATTCAGACTGGTGTAACAATTGAGTCAAATGAAAGTGTCAAAATGGAAGAGATTTGTTCTCTGAGGAAAAGAATGTAGAGAATCAAGCAGATCAAGGGCTGAGCTTCAAAGAATAAATTAATTTAGGAAATGAAAATAAAAGAAAATATAAGAGGAGGAAGAGTAGAAAAAGATTGAGGTGTGATATATAGAAAATGAGAAAAATGCCTTGTCAGAAGCACTTTTCTAAAGGGCTGTCATGAAGAGGAATGAAATGTTTCTTTTGAATTTCAGAAGGCAGATTTAGAAATAATTAGTGGGTGGATCTTATGGGTTATAAATTTTGAATCAGTATAAAGAATTTTCTAACATGTTAAAAATGGAAGTGTAATGCTTAGAGGAATGAGCTCTCTTTCTGTTGTTTAGTAGAGACAAACTGACCATTTGGAATCTCAAAAGGCCCTCCATCTCTGGGATTCTTTGAAGTCATAAGATATCTTTAAGGGCAGTGAAAACAAGCCAGTTTGCTGGAGCTTAGCAAGGGAAAGAGTAATAAGATGGAATACAACACAGTGAACCCTATTGTAAACAGTGGACTATAGTTAATAGTATAATTATAAAAATGCCCTTTCGTGAATTGTAACAAATGTACCACACTAATGCAAGGTGCTAATAATAGGGTAGTATATGGGAACTCTATATTTTATGCATGATTTTTCTGTAAACCTACAACTTCTCTAATAAAGAAGATGACAGGGTCACCAAGTATAGGTCACTCATTCCAAAAAATAGCTGAAAAAATAGTGGGTTAGCTTATTGGGAAACACCAGGTGCAAATGATTATATGATATTTAATTGATTATCTTTTGGTTACATGAAATTATCTGGGGGGTTGTGGTAGAGGCTTTTCACAGACTAGAAATAAACAGTATTGAATTCCTAACAGGGTTCTGACCTACTTGCTTATAATGTTACACTGAGAACTTGAACTCAAGCATGAATCCAGTTAGAAATGAACCATACTAATTTTACGAACCCAAGTATTTTCTTCCTGATCTATCAACCAATTTTTTTTTTTTTTTTTTTTTTTTTTTAGAAAAGCATTTAGCAAACTAATTGGAACTAAAACACTATAGCATATTCTAAAATTACTGAACAAGCACAAAATTATAATAAAATATTTTTCAAACTAAACTGGAAATGAAACCTATATTTCCTGTACTTCATGTTTCAGCTTTAAACTTCTCAGTAACGCAACAGCAATACAGAAATACATCATTAATTTAGATTAATCAGAAAAAAATCAGTGTGAGTTAGTGATATGCCAAAATTAAAAGCTAAATTAAATTCTAATTTAAATACTTAAGTAATTTAAAACTAGGCTGTGGAAGTTCATGTACTCAAATTGATGCCTAGTAGATAGTATTAGACCATATTTAATTTTATGTTTTTTTTTTACCGGGAGGTCCCAGGGATCGAACCCGGGTCTCTCCATATCGGAGACAGACGCCCAACCATTTGTGCCACATCCGTCCCCCAAGACCATATTTAATTAAATCATTCATCTAATATAAAATTAGTAAGGCAACTGTATATAAATGGGTGCTTTAAAAGCTATATTCTCAGGAAGTGGATGTGGCTCAAGTGATTGGGCTCCCATCTACCATGTAGGAGGTCCAGGGTTCGATTCCCGGGGGCCTCCTGGTGAAAGGCAAGCTGGCCCACACAGAGAGCTGGTGCAGCAAGGTGACGCAACAAAAAGGTACACAGAAGAGAGACAATAAGAGACGCAGCATGGGAAGTGGATGTGGCTCAAGTGGTAGGGCATCCGTCTGCCATTTGGAAGGACCTAGTTTCAATCCCCAGGACCTACTGGTAAAATAAAAAGGGGAGCAGGTGAGCTGGGCCCACGCAGATGCGCAGAGAGCCACGCAGCAAGATGATGATGCAACAAAAAAGAGATGCCAGAAACCAGGAACTGAGGTGGTGCAAGTGACAGGGTGCCTCTCCCACATCGTAGGTCCCTAGAATCGAATCCCTGTGAAAGCTGGAGTTGAAAAATGAGAAGGCAAGAAACAGACACAGAAGATCACCCAGCGAATGGACACAGCAAGCGGGGGTGGGGGTGTGTGTGACACAACTCATAGATCTGTACACCAAAAAAGAAAAAATAAAGTCAATTTATTTTAAAAAAAAAGACAGCAGACCAGGGAGCTGAGGTGGAGCAAGAGATTGAGCACTTCTCTCCACTCCAGAGGTCCCAGGATCAATTCCCCATGCCGCCTGAAGAGAAGACAAGCAGACACGGAAGACCACACAGCAAATGGACACAGAGAGCAGATAGCAAGTGCAAAAACAATGGGGGGGGGGCTGTAACTGTTGGCCAATTTGATGTAATTATGAATTCCAAAAATATAATTGGATCATGCTTGTAAACTGATCTGTTAATCTGGGCATGATTAGGTTATGATTAGGGCATTGAGCCCCGCCCCTTGGTGGGTGGGGAATCGAATATAAAAGGCAAGGCAAAGAACAGAGTTGAAGCAGTCTTTTGAGAAGCAGTTTTGATGTTGGAAAGAAGGCCCCAGGAGAAGAGAAGCAAGCGGTTTGCCTGATCGTCTACAGCTGACCTTGTGGAGGAAACAGGAGCTAAGCCTGGAGAGAAATGCAGCTCCAGGAAGGGAGGGACCCCAGAAGCCTGAACCCTGGCAAACGTTTTTTTTTGTTTGTTTGTTTGTTTTTGTTTTTGTTTTTTAAAGATTTTTATTTATTTATTCATTTATCCCCCCCTTGCTGCTTGTGCTCGCTGGGTCAGCTAACCACGCCGTGCGGGCGGGCTTGCCTTCACCAGGAGGCCCCGGGAACCAAACCCGGGGCCTCCCATATGGTAAACGGGAGCCCTACTGATTGAGCCACAGCCGCTTCCCCCTGGCAAACGTTGGCAGCTGTCTTGCTCTAACACGTGGCAATGGACTTTGGTGAGAGAAGAAACTTAATGCTTTATAGCCTGGTATCTGTGGACTTCTACCCCAAATAAATACCCTTTATAAAGACCAACCCATTTTTGGCATTTCACATTAGCACCCCTTTGGCTGACTAATACAGGGGCGATAAATCTTTAAAAAAATTAAAAGCTATATTCTCCATTTTTAAATTTATAGCTGTAAACACTCATATTAAAAAAGAAAAATCTTGAATCAGTAACCTTCTACTTAGGACACTAGAAAAAGAGCAGAAATTAATGAGAGGATAGAAAATCATTAGAGAAAATCAACAAAAGCAAAAGCTGATTCATTAAAAACTATATTCTCCATTTTTAACTTTAAACATTCCCTGACAAAACATGTACACTAACTTGTACCATCTGAAATAATAATTGTTGGGGATTGAAACGTCTGCCAAAAAAGATGTGTTCAAGTCTTAATCTGTGTTCCTGTGGGTGTGAACCCATTTTTAAATAGGACCTTTGAAGATATTATTAGTTAAAATGTGGACTCATTTGTAAATAGGATCTTCAGAAATCTTATTTAGATAAGGCAAAATTTAATCAGGGTGGCCCTTATCCATGTGGCTTATGTACTTATAAGGAGAAGAAAATCTAAACAGACACAGACAGCTGAGCAGGAAAAGTAGAAGCCAGAAGGATAAGTCATGTAATGGAAGCAGAGATGAAGCCAAGGAACTGTAAGGCAAGCCAGCATCAGAACACTACAGACTCCTATAGAAAGCATGGTCCATTGAGACTTTGATTTGGGGCTTCTAGCCTCCAAAACAAACAATACATCCTCATTGCTTAAGCCAACCATTTACGTGGTATTTGCCATAGTAGCATTAGCAGACTAATAGTTTTCTGGAAAAAACAAATTGTTCTAATCTTTGTCAAAAATTACAAATTTCTTAAATTTATAAGATTTTATAACAGAGTGGCATACTAATTGCCATAGTAGTAAGCCATTTCTTCTTGCACACTTGCATAACTTTAATTCTAATTTGTAAAGTTATGTATTTTGTAAAGTATTCAGGATTTACCTGAATCACATTTTCTAAAGGTACTTAACATAAATTTGTTTTCTTTCTTCTTGAAACCATTATAGTATACTATTATTATTGTGGAATTGATTTGGATTGCATTCTTTTTTTCCTCCCTTAATGGAAGACTTTCAAAGTTTCTTTGTATATTGTGTGCTTTAATTTACTTTCCCAAATTTATGTTAATATTCATGCCTTGTTTTAGTATCCTGTCTGCTAAAACAAATACCATACAATGGGTTGGCATAACAAAAGGAATTTATTGGCTCATGGTTTCAGAGGCTAGAAGATTGGCTTTCACCCAGGCTTGGTATCTTCTGACTGGCTGGCAGTCTTTAAGGTTCCTTGACTTTTGTGTCACATGACAATGCATATGGCAGCATCTCTTCCAGATTCTGTTGACTTCCAGCTTCTGGCTGTTCCCTATGTCTTCTCCTTCCATATTTATTTTCCTTCATTTATAAGGACATCAACTGTATTCGTCAGTCAAAGTGGTGCTGATACAAAGTACCAGAAATCTGTTGGCTTTTATAAAGGGTATTTATTTAGGGTAGAAGCTAACAGTCACAAAGCCATGAAGAGTAAGTTACTTCCCTCACCAAAGTCAGTTGCCACATGTTGGAGCAAGATGGCTGCCAGTCTTTTTGAAGGTTTAGCCTTCCTCTTCCTCTTAAGGCTCCATGGTTCCAGCTTCTTCCATTCTCAGCTGTATGCTGGCATAAGGCTCATCTATCTTCCTGGGGATCATCTCTTTCCAGGCTCAGCTACTCTACTCTCTCCACAAGGCCAGCTGTAAACTATCAGGTGAATAACTTGGCTCTCTCCTCAGGGCTCCAGCATCAAAAACTAAGCACTCTCCTCTGCCATGTCATTTTCTGTGTGAGTGTCTGCCCACCAAGGGGGTGGGGACCCAATGTCCTACTGATGTGGCCCAATCAAAGACCTAATCTTAATTTAATCAAATCTGAATTTAATACAATCAAAGGGTATCATGCCCAGAGGAACAGACCAGTTCACAAACATAACATTTCTTTTTGGAATCCATCAATAATGTCAAACTGCCACATCAACCATATTGGATTAAGGTCCACCCTCATTCAGATTGGGCACATCTTAACTAATTATATCTTCAAAAGTCCTATTTACAAATGAATTCACACTACATGACCAGGGGTTGGGACCTGAACATGCCTTTTGTGAGGGACATGACTCAAACCCCAACATGCCTCTAAAGTAGCCATGTCTCCCTGATAAAGGTTACCCTCGCTGCTTTCAAATGACCAGAGCTCCTAGGAAAGCTTCATGAATTTTTTAAATACTGTACTTGCTTTTTGCCATTTCGAGTATTTATTTCCTTGCCACACAGAAATATGGATCCTTTCTCTTCTCTTTTCACATTGTTTTCTTAAGAGTTTGCATCTGTCTACTTACAAGCATCTGTGTTCATGGGTGCAGTCCTGTTCAGAGTTCTGTTTATTTGAAATTGATATTTGGATCTTTATTCTTTTAAGATTGTTTTGCTTATCTTAATTTTCTGGAGTCATTGCCAGTCAGCTTTTAATTTATTACTCCAGATTTTTTTCTTTCTGATATGTCATTGAGTATTTTCTGCTTTTTCACCCTTCTGTTTAGCCCAGTGTAGGTCATAACAATTAGAAAATGAAATTTGAAAAATACCATTTACAATAGCCCAAAATAATTTAACAAATTAGGAATAAATTTTAAAAGATTTGCAAGACCTATTGACTGAAAACTTAAAATATTACTGAGAAAAGTTGAAGACTATCCAAACAAATATAGATACATACGATCTTCATACATTGGAAGACTCAGTGTTGTTAGAATAATCATTCTTCCCAAACCCATCTGTTGATTCAAGGCAGTCCCAATCAATCACTTTCCCAGCAAACTTTTTTGTAAACATTTATGCGTTGTTCCCAAAACTTGTATAGAAATGAAAAACTAGACTAACCAAAACAATTTTGAAAAAGAACAAGTTATAGGACAAACTACCTGATTTAAAGACTTACTATAAAGCTACATTAATCAAGAGGGTATGGTATTAATATAAAGGTAGATATAAATGAAGAGAGATTAATTATGATACCATTTGAGGTAGTTCTGCCTTCCTGTATACTTCATAAGCTCCTTGAAGTTAGAAACATGTCTGGTTTATACCTGAGTCCTCCACTGTGCTTTGCACAGTGTCTAGCATAGAGATGTATTGGAGAAATGTTGATTTGAATAGTTTTGAGTAAAGTTAACTATTATTTCTTTTTTAAGGATTTATTTATTTATTTACTTTTATCCATTTTTATCCCCCCTCCCCATTTTTGCTGTTGTTGTGTCCATTTACTGAACAACTCTGTGTCCATTTCCTGCCCTCTCTTCTCATCCTTCTCCTCCTGTCTTCACTGGGATTCGAGCCTTGGAACCTCCGATGTGGGAGAGGGGCGTCCTACTGCCTGCGCCATCTTAGTTCCTGGTTTTTCAGTGTGTCTCGTCTGGCTCTCCCTTGTGTCACTCTCCTGTTACATCATCATCTTACTGCGTGGCTCACAGAGCCTGATGGCCCACACACCTTCTATATTTTTCTTTTTTTATATATTTTTACCAGGTGGTCCCAGTGATCGAACCCAGGTGCCTCCATATGGGAGATGGACACCCAACCATTTAAGCCACATCTGTCCCCCAAGTTAACTATTTTAAAAGACTGAGTTTGTTGGTCAGAAATGAGGTTGGACTAGATTATTTATAAAATGACTTAATTGTCAACAATTATTAGTGATCTTTTCACAAAAACTCCCCTTGAGCCAGGGAAGTTGGTTTCTTTATCTGAATCACACATATCCTTGAGGACTGATACCGAGCTGAGAGTTTATTTTTGTTTATTTTGTGGTATTCTTAAGGCTTGAGAGAAAGCATTTTAACAGTCAACTGAGATCACAGTATAAGAGATCATTTTTATCACTGACTCAATTGTTTCGATTTTGATTGAATTTTAATTCTAGTTTTATAATATGGTACCTCGTTTAATATTGTTAGCTATTAAATTCTCCTGATTTTTTTCCTTTTCATATTTTACATTATTGTTCCATTTAGTTAACTCTAAATATCCATTTGCATTTAGTCCTCTCTTAAACACAATTGCAGCCTCAGAGGCTTAAATATCTACCACTGTGCTTCAGTTTTACTTAACATGAATAACACTTCTTTAGAAAAGCCAGTAATTTCAAAAATTATTTAGAATAGCCTCTAAGTAAGTAATGCTGGCCATGTTTTTGCCTTTAGAGATTTAAGTCTATTAATCATTTTCACCAAAAATTTTGAAATATTAAGTTGGTATTTGAGATTTAAGAAAATAATTAAATTTCTCTTTCTAATATTTTAGGGTAATACCTGCTTGGAGAATGGATCATTTTTGCTGAACTTTACAGGCTGTGCAGTATGCAGCAAGCGGGATTTTATGCTGATCACAAACAAATCCTTGAAAGAGGAAGATGGAGAAGAAATAGTTACCTATGACCGTAAGTGGAGTTTTAAGCCTTTATGTTTTAACCAAGGTATAGAAACTGGATTTTTTTTTTTTTTTTTTTTTTTTTTTAAGGAGGTACTGGGAATTGAACCCAGGACCTTGTATATGGGAAGCAGGCACTCAACCACTGAGCTTCCCAATAAGAGTTGGTTTTTTTGTTTGTTTTTATTTTTAGAAGTACCAGAGATTGAACCTGGGACCTGATACATGGGAAGCAGGCACTCAACCACTTGAGTTACATCCACTCCCCTGGATTATTTTTATACTTTAAAGTCATCTGTGTGAGTTTTCACTGTCTACTATAGTATAATACAGTGATGTACTCTGACAGCAATTAAGGTGTCTAGGGCTATTTGCCCCCCCTATACTAAATGACCTCAAATACTATGTTTTTTTAGTTCTTGTTTCTGCTTTTATAGCTTGTCTTCTTAGTGTCAGTTTGTTGGCTCTTACTTTTGCTGCTGTATGTATGCCTTATTCCCACACCTTAATGTGCTGTTCCTCATCCTCAATACTGGGAAACCAAATAAATAAAGGATGTGTAATAAAAATAAATCAATTCTGGGGAGTGGGTGTAACTCAGTGGTTGAGGACCTCCTTCATGTATACAAGGTCCTGGGTTCAATCCCCAAAACCTCAAAAATCAATCAATTAATTAATTCTGAGGTTGGCACTAACCAACCTCAGAATAAATTAAGTATTTGTACATTTTAGTGCCCAGATATTGTGATGAGTAAATGAAATTTGCTCATCATTGGTTTTTCATTTATGATTGGTAATAGTAGCACAGTTTCTATCATTCCTGAGAATAAAAGCTTTTACATAGATATAGATAGGTAAAGCTAGTTTAAAAAACATGCTTAAATAGCTATTAATTGAGGATTATATGTACATTAAATCTTTGAGTTCAGGTCCTTAATTATGTAATGTTGCTATGTGACAGATTCTGTATGTCTTATCAAGGTAGATATTATCCTGGGTTTCTTGCTATGTTAAAAATGACAAATAGGGTTAAGATTCTTTTTAAGCAATACCATGCTGAGAATAGAAATTTTTACTTTTTTAAGAGACCTTCCAAGACTTCATTATGTAAGTCTCTCTCTTTTTTTTTTTTCCGGCAGATTTGTGTAAGAATTGTCATCATGTGGTAGCCAGGCATGAGTATACATTCAGCATCATGGATGAATTTCAGGTAAATATATAAATATGGATATTTTAGTAATGGGTAATAAAAGTAGCCTTGAAAATCTAGATAAAGTTTTTGTAAATGAGGTATTAGCCAATATTAAAGGGGAATATCCCTCCCTCCTACCTATATAAGTTAAGAGAAAAACTTTAGATATGGGTGGATTCATACAACTTATCTTCACAAGACTCATAAATCAAAGTGCATACCTTACAAATAATATCTCAGTCCTGTCATTTTTGTTTCTTATGAGGTTACTATTGTGCCTCTTTTTTCTCTGCCCAGTATGTGATTGAATAGTTTTGGGCATTAAGCGTTGGTCTGTCCACTGCCACCATACTTGCTGGGCATGAAAATTGTGATAAGGAGGTTATCTTTGTTTTCCCTAGTAGCATATAGAATTGAACAACTCTGTAGTCTCCATTGCAGTAAGACATTTTAATGTTATTTGTTAAGTAAAATGATAAGATGGGTATATCAGATTTGGAGGAGAAAAGCTGAACTACTGTGAGAATAGAGAACAAGGAATTTAGGATAAGGATTAGTCCATGTGCATTTGTGAGAGCATGTGAAGAATTCTCTGGAAGTCTGGTCCAGGCCTGAAGTTGCTGAAGGTTCACAATCTGGTAGTCAGGAAGAAAAGCTAGACTGTGAGGAAGAGCCAAGGGCAAACTGGAACCTGCTTCTGACTCTCACTGCCTCCATTTGCCTTCAGATTGAGTTACTTATTTAGTGTGAACTATATATTCATCCATAGGATATAAATAACAGGTTAGTGCTTTAATGACAAAATTTTTTTTAAGTCCTTCAAATTTGACTAGTCCTTTAATTAGAAAAAAAGTGATCATCATCTTCCTTAGCAGAATCTTAATATAATAGTATAATCACTCTCATCCATTCTTATTTTATCACCAAAAAAAAAGCACTTAATCACCTGTCAGAATCTGGTCTATAGGGATCGGTGCGGATGTTCAGTCATGAAGTCTCGGTAGGGGCTTCTTTTTCAGCCAGGCGGCCGGTGAGCGAGGGCCTTCTAGGTGATTTTACGAGATGCTGCTCTCCATAGGAATGCTCATGCTTTCGGCCACACAAGTCTACACCATCTTGACTGTCCAGTTCTTTGCATTTTTAAACCTACTGCCTGCAGAAGCAGACATTTTAGCATATAATTTTGAAAATGCATCTCAGACATTTGATGATCTTCCTGCAAGATTTGGTTATAGACTTCCAGCTGAAGGCTTAAAGGGTTTTCTGATTAACTCCAAACCAGAGAATGCTTGTGAACCTATAGTGCCTCCACCACTAAAAGATAATTCTTCTGGCACTTTCATCGTGTTAATTAGAAGACTTGATTGCAATTTTGATATAAAGGTTTTAAATGCACAGAGAGCAGGATTCAAGGCAGCCATAGTTCACAATGTTGATTCTGATGAACTCATTAGCATGGGATACAACGACATTGATGTGTTAAAGAAAATTGACATTCCATCTGTCTTTATTGGTGAATCATCAGCTAATTCCCTGAAAGATGAATTCACATATGAAAAAGGGGGCCACATTATTTTAGTTCCAGAATTTAGTCTTCCTCTGGAATACTACCTCATCCCCTTTCTTATCATTGTGGGCATCTGTCTCATCTTGATAGTCATTTTCATGATCACAAAATTTGTCCAGGACAGACACAGAGCTAGAAGAAACAGACTTCGTAAAGATCAACTTAAGAAACTCCCTATACATAAATTTAAGAAAGGTGATGAGTATGATGTGTGTGCCATATATTTGGATGAATATGAAGATGGAGATAAGCTCAGAATCCTTCCTTGTTCCCATGCTTATCACTGCAAGTGTGTAGACCCTAGGCTAACTAAAACGAAAAAAACCTGTCCGGTCTGCAAGCAGAAAGTTGTTCCTTCTCAAGGTGATTCAGACTCTGACACAGATAGTAGTCAAGAAGAAAACGAAGTGTCCGAACATACCCCTTTACTTAGACCTTTGGCTTCTGTCAGCACCCAGTCATTTGGAGCTTTGTCAGAATCGCACCCACATCAGAACATGACAGAATCTTCAGACTATGAAGATGATGACAATGAAGACACTGACAGTAGTGAGGCAGAAAATGAAATTAATGAACATAGTGTCGTGGTCCAGCTGCAGCCTAATGGTGAACGGGATTACAACATAGCAAATACTGTTTGACCTTCAGAGGGCAATTGGTTTATTTCCCTTTAAAATGTTTTAGGTATATAATTTGATATTTTTGCTCCCTTCAGAGATTTCTGTAGAAATAACTCTAGTATTCTACAGGTAAATCAAATGACTGAAACAGGTTTTTTGATCCAGTATTTATCTGCAGGAGTGTACTTCATTCCACTAATAAGTAACAGAAAGGTTACTTATTTGATGCTGTACCTCAAGCATCAAATCAACTCTCATTTTGGAGTGAAATATATAGCCAAAACATTTAAACAAATAATTCCTCAGTAAAGCTTGCAGACCTAGATCACAATATGCAAATGTTTCACACACAAGGTGCATGCTGCTGCCACCTAGCATGAGCCAAGCCAGCTCCCACCTCCATAAAGTTACTTAGTTGTTGAGTTAAATAATATCTATTTTTCTGGTACATCCCCAAATTGCCACCATTAGTGAGAGGCAGCAAAGTACAATTATATTGCCTTTTTCCTCCTATCAACACCACAAAGAAAAAAATATATATACTTAAAGCTGTCTTTTTCCTTCCTATTCCCAAATAGTGTTATCCTGATAGGAACGGTCTTTACTAGTGTAGACTTCAAAAGTTTTTTTTTAATACTATAGTTTTTATGTATAAATTTGATTCAGCAGCTGAAGTAATGTCTCTGAACTTTACTTCCTGAATTCAGTATCTTTAAGGGTTTTATGTGGTTGTGATCAAAGCAAAAAGAAAATGCTGCATAAAAATACTGAACTTCAGCAACTGTTGATACTCAAATCATATACCTCTTAATAAAGAGCATCTTATGCTTATTAGCCCTGCTAAACTATGTACAGAAGAAAATTGTTCAAGTATTGGGTTTGAAAATAAGTGCTTATGTTTAACAGAACTAATGATGTATTTTAACAGTGTATTATGAAAAGCTAAATTATATTATACATCATTGTAACTATGTAGAAAATATAGACTTATCTATAATCAAAAAGCTAAGAATTTTTATATGGCCTTGTACAAGAGGAGTTTGAATGTTAATAAACACATTTTCCACTTTAAAAAAAAAAAAAGAATCTGGTCTATACGTTGTGGTTAATCCTCTCAACATCTTGATCACATCTCCTCAGCATCCAAAAGTTATGACTCAAAAATATTATATGATATATGTAACTTAGGGCAAAATTGAGGTCTTGATAGTGAGTAGTAGCCAAATAGGAGCATAAATATCTCATGGGTTTAAAAGAGCAGCTCTGTCCTTTCATGGGAAAAAAGGTGTGCTTTTAGCTATTTTCCAGAAGTTCCTGAAGCTCCTGTGAGCTTTTTAGAGTCTCTGAATAGATATTGGGTTGCCTTTTTATGCCCTAACTGAGCCATTGTAAATCACTGCCATGAGACCAAAGATTTTCCTTCATGACTGAACACTGCCATTTTCAAAGCTGCCCTAGAAATTACTCTGGGGTAAGAGGAGGAAGGTAGAGGGCAGTATAGTCCCAATGCCTAGAGAGTGTGAAATTCTCTTGGGAAAAACTCTGAAACTGGACCCTCTACTTCCAGGCTTCTCTCTCCCAACATCTTCTCCCTCTCCCACCAATGCCCACTAAAAATTCTATATTCTGTCATGATGCTTTCAGGGTATCTCATTGGCCTTTCGTAGCTCACCTTTGGCTACAGTATAGTATCCAAGCTACTGGGCTGGTCCAGCCTCCCTTTTCTCACTTCCCACTACTATCCTTATGTACACCATACATAAAATTGTCCCAACTTTAGATTCTCTTCCTTCCCTCCTGTTTTAAAAGAAGGTTTTTATTCCCTCCTCTCTAATGGTATTCCCACCGCATTTCCTCAAGAATCTTACTTTCACGTTACCTTCTCTTCTTTTAGGGTCGTCTTTTTATCCTTGGGATTTGCTTTTATTTCACATTAAATATACTTAGTTCATCTTTATTTATTAAAAATAAATTGAAATCCTTTCATTTCACTCAGCTACCTCTTTGATTCATCCTCTAATTATCTTTCCTTCCTTTTGCTGCTTTACTGGAATGGTTTTTTACCCTACTTCCCTTATCTCCCTATTCTCCTCTTAACCATCTACAAACTGATTTTCATTTTACTAGAACTCTTCTTTCACAGGTTTCAAATAATCTAGCCTTACCCTGTGATCTCACTTTAGCTCTTATCTCTCTCAACATTTCTTCTGGTTCATGCTCTGTTAACCATTGTTTATTTGAAGCATTTTTCCCTGCAGTTCATAAAGCTAGACATTTTTTCTTTCGACTGTTCCTTTACTTTTTCTCTGGTTTCCTTTCCTATTTTTCCATGTTCTCCTCCTGAAGTTTGGTCTGTGGTCTAGAACCTTCTCTGTACTGCCTGCTATAGTAAGCAGACCCACACTGAAGAGTCTTAGCTGAAACCTATTAGTTATCTTTCAGATCTCCTTCTCTAACCTTGACACCCTACCTGCCCTCCGTTTTTCGTTTCTCATGCTGTTTTTCAGCTTCCCTGCCACAACTCATGTCAGTGGCCTTACCCTCTCAAGCCTAAATCACTGCAGCAGCCCCAAAACTATGGTTCTTCACACTGCCATCAAATTAATCTTTCTAAAACATACCATCCTGTCAGTCCTGCTAAAAAACCTCCACATACAGCTCTATTTCCCTATTACTCCATAAGTGATATGCTTGTTCTTTTTCATGTCACTGTTCTTATTCATGCTTTTTCTTTTACCTGAATTGTCCCTTTCTCTACCTTCAAACCAACTAAGTCTTACCACTTTCAAACTGAATTTAAATTCCATCTCTTTCTTGCTGCCTGCTCTTGATAGTCCATCCTATACTGCTTTTCCCTTTTCCGAATTCTTACAGCTGTGTAGGGCCCTGACTCATGTGATTAGCCAATTGGATGTTCCACCTCAGACTAGAGAGTAAGGTTAAGATAGGGTATAGATGGGAAGCGGCTGTGGCTCAATCAGTAGGGCTCCCGTTTACCATATGGGAGGCCCCGGGTTCGGTTCCTGGGGCCTCCTGGTGAAGGCAAGCCCGCCCGCGCGGCGTGGTTAACTGACCCAGCGAGCATGAACAGCAAGGGGGGGATAAATGAATAAATAAATAAAATCTTTAAAAAAAAAAAAAAAAAAGATAGGGTATAGAGATAAAGCAAAAAATACATCATAAATAATCAGAGGTAGCCTTTTTGAAAAATTCCCCTAGCACAAAGCCCTTTAAAAGGACTATGTGCTGAGTTTCCTTGTTCTTGTGCACCCCATGTCTGATTCCTCAAGTGTCGCTGCCATGAAGAAATTGATTCAGCAGCTCCAGCTGGAGGCTGGACTCAACCACGTGAAGGTTTCTGCAGACTTGAAACAATTCTGTCTGCAGAATGCTCAACATGATCTCCTGCTGACTGGAGCATCTTCAAGTATAAACCCCAGAAAATTTGTTCCTTTTTGTAGTAAAATGAATCTTTCAAAGGTTTTCTAAACCACTTTTCATGAACCAGTGAATATTCAAAGGAGGGCTACATTTGAAGCCTGTATAAAAGCTTATCCCTGTACCACATGTGCCATACTATACAAATTTCTACTTTTGTTGTCTTTAATATCTGCCTCTCTGAATTTTCATGAGTTTCTGTTTCACAAGGGTAATTATTTTATAACACTGGCAACAGCATACAATAAAATGCTTAGTATTTAAAAAAAAAAAAAAAAAAAAAAAAGGACTATGCTTGCCTTAGGATGCAAGAGGGGTGCCAAGACTACTTTCTGTTCCTCAGTGGTCCAGGGAAAGAGGAAACTTAGGGTTAGAATAAACAGGTAGTTATAGAGTAATAGAGGAAAGTCTGCGGGGCCTTCAGAATAAAACAAAGGATCTGTCCTTACTCAAAGGTGATTTCACCCATTCCACCCTAAGAGCTCCTCATTCCTTACTTCCAAATCTCTAACCCTAGGCCTTGCCCGGCTGGAGCCTTAAGGGTCCCCATATGTGACTGGGGGGAGTTCTTATTTTCCTACTTGGTCTGTTTTGGAAAGAATCCCACCACATTCCTGGCAGCACAGAAAGATGTGTTACTGGCATCCCAAGTTAGATTCTAGACATATTTTCCCACAGAAACACTGGTATATATGGTTAGATTCTATAGCACTTATACAATAAGAATTTAGAAGATTGTGGATTTGTCTGGGAACTTAACTGCCATGTATAACATTGATTTTGTGGGAAACTACTTATGAATTCTAAACAACTGACTTTCAATAAAATTTGGATTTCAGCCACCTATAAATTAAAGATTACAGGTATACTCAGTTTTACCAATTTAATCATATTTTCTGATTGTATCATATGTTGTTGTTGTTTTTTTCTCCTAAGTTAGATTGTAAGTTTTGAAAGGTCAAGGACCTTGTCCTTTGCTTTTTCATGTTTCCTGCCACACCTAGCGTATTGTAGAACATGTAGACAGTCAATAAAAACTTGCCAATTAATGGATTGGTTGAAAATGCAGATATTTGTCTAGCTTCATACATTTTCCCTTTTGACTCCATTACTTTTTCTTCATTTCCAATGAGAGATTACCATCCAACTAGTAATATCTGATGGGTGAAGGCAGTAGAAGTATTTGAGAGTAGTAAAAGATCTTGGAAAAGGTAGATTTTTATTTTATTAATTCATGTATTTTTCTCTGAGCTCTAGCCTCAATTTATTTCTTCTGTGTTTAGAGTAGACTTTAAAATTAAGTATGGGGAAGCGGCTATGGCTTGATTGGTTGGGCTCCCGTTTACCATGTGGGAGGTCCTGGGTTCGATTCCTGGGGCCTCCTGGTGAAGGCAAGCCGGCCCGTGCGGCATAGTGAGCTGACAGCCCGCTGGCCCGCGCGGTGTGGTGAGCTCACGCATCAAGATGACACAACAAAGGGAGACTAGCAGACAGAAAAACGCACAGCAAATGGACACAGTGAGCACAAGCAGCAAGGGGGAGATAAATAAATAAAAATGTTAATTAAAAAGATAAAATTAAGTATGGTCTTTAAGAAGTTATCTTTCCACTGTCACAACTAAGCTCCCCTGCTGTACTCTCTATAGGAAATGAAAAGGCTGTTTAACTGGGTTTTGTTTTATACCATAGTCGTTATTTACCTTTATTACCCATTCCAATGACTGCCCAGACCTAAGAAACACAAATGGCCTTGACTGATCAATTTCCAGACTAGCTAGCAAACTAAATGTCAGGTGTTGAAACTGAAGAAGATAAGTACCCACTTTTAAATAAAAAGTTTAAAGAAATGCGTATCTATACTTTATAACTATATTAAATAACTTAGGGATGGCTCTAAGAACAAGATTTTGCCCTAGGGATCTTTGCCAAAATCAAAAACCCTTTTGCCACCAGTCTGGACATTTGTTAAGCCCAAGAAACACAAAACTTCTTAAATGAATCAAATTCCAGACAGCCAGCTATATAGATATAGACTTGGCATACTAGTGGATTTAACATAATAGTTTTTTTTTTTCTGGAATAGATAAGAATAGCTTTTTGGGTTTGGGAATTTTCTCTCTTTTTTTTTTTTTTTTAAGGGAGGTACTGGGGATTGAACCCAGGACCTCATATATGAGAAGCAGGCACTCAAAACACTAAGCTACACCTGCTTCCTTCTTTTTGTTTTTAAAGTCATTTCTGTTGCATATTAGTGTTAAATATCCTAGAATAGAATAGCTCTATGAACAGGAATTTGTCTTTAGGGACCCACACCCAAGTTGTTTCATTACTTTAAATAGCAGCACGAAGGCCAGTATGTGTGTTTTTTAAGTCCAAGAAATAACTATGCATTTCCAAAATGACATTCTTGTATACATGATAAATAGAGCATCAACATTTATTCATTTATAGAAACAGAGTGCTCTGAGATACGTAGCATAAACCTAAGACATTACTAATAGATTTTGAAGAAATTGATCTAATGTACAGAAAGAATATCCAAAAGAAAAAAAAAAAAATGGGGTCGGATGTGGCTCAACTGGTTGGGCGTCCGTCTCCCATATGGAGGGACCCAGGTTCGATCCCTGGGACCTCCCGGTAAAAAAAAAAAAAAAAGAAAAAAAAAAAAAGAAAGAATATCCATGACAATTTGCAAAACACAGCTTTACCAAATAAGTTATGAAACGTCTCTTTCCCTGTTCCTCAAGATGATTATATACTTTATCTTGTTCTAGGAGTATACCATGCTTTGTCTGTTATGTGGCAAAGCCGAAGATACCATCAGTATTCTTCCTGATGACCCTCGACAGATGACTCTGTTATTCTAAGGATCCTTCTGCAGTTCTGTTGTAACTCTGTTTCGTTGGTTTACAATACCAGCAAGCCTGGTGGTTTGTTTTACTTAGTTTGTAGTGAAAATTCTTTGCATTTATCTATTCTTTGAAAGAAAAAGTAATTTAGGGGGTTGCTGCTTTCTAGGGCTGAGGTCTTCTGTTAATGTTCCTAGTTCACATTAGTGCAACCAAAATAAAATGTCTTTTTTAGCTGTTTTGTGGCTAAAAACTTACTAGAGGGGGGCGGATGTGGCTCAACTGGTTGGGCGTCCGTCTGCCATATGGAGGGACCTGGGTTCAATCCCCGGGACCTCCCGGTAAAATAAAAAAATATATATAGAAGGCGCATGGGCTGCCAGGCTCTGTGTGCCAGTGAGCCGCCAGGCCCCGGGAGCCATGCAGCAGGATAATGATGAAACAGGGGAGAGACGAGATGCTCCGAAAGCTCCTGAAGCCAGGAACCGAGGTGGCACAGGTGGCAGAACACCTCTTTCCTACATTGGAGGTCTCCAGGATCGAATCCTGGTGAAGACGGGAGGAGAAGGATGAGAAGAGATGACAGGAAACAAACACAGAGAATTGCCCAGCGAATGGACACAAAACAGCAAATGGGGAAGGGGGGTGTTTAAAATGGATAAAGTAAATAAATAAATCTTTAAAAAAAAAAAAAAAAAAAAAAAACTTACTAGAATGGGAACCCAAATCTTGGTTTCCAATGCCATTTTCTAATAAAAGGAACCAGGAGTTCTTGCAAAAATGTCTAATTCTAGGAGGACTAGGGTGGGAATTATGCAAGATGTGCCTAGAACATCTTGTAGTGCCACAAAGTAAGGCAGCTTTAAAACAAAACAAATAACAACAGAAACCCACAATAAGAAGGATGTGTGACAGGGATATAGGAACCAATTGAAAGAATTCCCAATAACCAAAGCTCAGACAATTTCAGCAATAGACTAAAGTCGTATTGGATTATAATCCAAAGTATAAAATATCCATGAGCCCAGACTGATACAATAAATGATTATATGAATAAATAAATGGGGAGAATAGACCGATAACCCATGCAGAAGAATTCCAAATAATTTATGTAGATACTCTACCCCCAAGCAGGTAGAACATAACTCCTCACTTCTTAAGTGTAGGCTGCATACATTGACTTCCTTCCAAAGAGTATGGTATGGAAAGGAGGGGAAAAGTCTAACTTTACAGACTACCTCAGCCAAGTGATCATGGTTAACATCATCAGTGATGTCATGTTGACAGCATGGACCCTTGATATGATGAGAAAGACATTTTACCTCTGTGGTCTTTTTTCTCAAAACCCAGAACCCAGTCTCATCATGAGAAAGCATCAGACAAATCCCTTTTAAGGGGCATTCCACAAAAGACCTGATCAGTACTCCTCAAAACTGTCCAGGTCATCAAAAACAAGGAAAATCTGAGAAACTCTCACATCCAAGAACAGCTTGAGACATGGTGACTAAATGTAATGTGGGATCCTCAGCTAGAAAAAAGACATTAAGTAAAAACTAAGGAGATCTGAATAAAGTATGGATTTTAGTTAATAAAAATAAATAGGACAGTTTCAGGTGCTCCAAAGGGATCTCAGAATAGTTTACCTTGCATAGTTGAAAGAGCCCTGGCTTGGGGGGTCATAAACCCTGGCATTTAGTCCTCTCTGCCGTTTGGAGTTCGGTGTCCCATTTCTATAAAATAGGGCTTATAAAAATTGATACACTTACTTTACAGTTTTGTTAGGAGATCCAGATGAATTATTGACTGTAAAGTACTTTGGAAAGCATATAAAGTTCTAGATTCACTGAGTTGGCTTCAGTTCTCATTCTGAAACTAAAACTTAAAGGGTTAAACATTAGAAACAAGATTGTTTCCTCTTCATAACTAAGAGACTTGGAAATTCTGGAGTAAGGCTTAGCTTTTGAGGAAAAAAGGTGAGTGAATTGTTCATTATTGTTCCTAAGGAAAAACTTGGTTGTATAGCAGCAATTCTAATAATATTAAAGTTTATTGAGTGCTTACCATTTGCCAGGGTCAGCTTTTAAAAATTTTAGTTATTTAATCCTCATTAGCAATTTCAAGAGGTTGTAACTATTGTTATCCCAATTTTAGAACCAAGGAAATGAAGGCACAAAGTAGTTAAGTAGCTTGCTCAAGGTCACACAGCTAGTACAGTGACTCCCTCTCAACAATAGTGTTGGGGAAACAAGAAGTATAAAGGGTCTAGCAAGGTTAGGAAGAGGTTGAGAATATCAGTGACAATACTCTGATAAAGCTAGGCATGTCAGACCAATATTGGTTATTCAGAAAAGTTAAGTCAGCTGCTTCTTAGGGATCGGTTATTTTATTCTTGGAAAATGTTTTCCACTCTGCTGCAAATCTATATCTGACCTGCTGAGGAAATAATTTGGTGAAAGGAATCCAGAAAGTAGAGAAAATGCTTCATTACTTTAAATAGCAATACTAAGCCCATTATAGCCTCTGAATTGTCCCTTCTTTGAGTTTGCTAATGCTGCCAACTTATTTGGAGCTCAAAAGTGTGAGTTTATATGCCCCTACCGACATTCTCATGTATTACAGAATATGTAATTGTGATCCTATCATATTTTATTATCATTAAACCAAAATTGTGCCATGTATTGTGATACTTTATCATCTTCTAGAATCCTTCTGTGAATCTAATAGAAGACCTCTTGAATCCATTTCTGCTTAAACTTTACTTTTTTGTTCAAGTGAAGGGGAACCAGACATAAGCATTTGTCTTCTTTATTTCTTTTCCTGAGATATAAGGATAAGAAGTCACCTGGAGGTACAACAGGGGACATGGGCTTGGCCTGGTACCTTATTCAGGCTTCCTTAGTCTACCACAGCTCCATGAGGTACAGCTGGTTAGGCTCTTGAAGTTAAGATAAGCTCAGCCTGTATTCGTTACTGTGTTCTTATTTTAGCCAGCTCTGTTTTTCTCAAATGGTCCTGGGTTTTTCCAGTACTAATTAATTGACATGGTATAGTTTGTGCACAACCAGTTATAGTTTTCACCTGTAAATATCCCTAAGCGGCGTATGTTCATTGTTCTTTATTTCATGTATCAAGAGTCCCTTCATTTTCATTCCTTTATTTTGTGAACAGGACTAAGTTACTTCATTGAATGTGAGGCTCTCAATTTTGAAGTATATGTTTATTAACTCTAGTACAAATTTCTGTTGTGGTTGGGTAGAAAGGAAATCAAGAGACCTGGGTCTAGAATTCGTTTTGCCACCTACTAATGATATGATGTGGGCAACTCACTTGCCCTACCTGCACCTCAGTTTCTACACTTGAAAAATATCAAACCTCCTTCCAGTTTTTAAATCAAATGATATAATTTAGGTGACAGTATTTTTAACCTCTGCAGTGCTATGCACAGGCACCTGTTAGTGGTCTTTATAAAGGATGATCTGAGACAGAAGAAAGCACTGTTGTAGTGAATAGGATTAGAGGTTTTGGAGTAAGACTGACCTGGGTTTAACTTTCAGCTCTGCTACTTACTAGCCCTGTGTCCTTGGCAGGTATCTTGCCCAATTCCTTCTTTTTAATAGAGATAAAAATTCCTCATGGGATTGGTATAGAGTTGTGTAACAATGTATATAAAGCACTTAGTGCAGTACATGAACATAGTAAATATTCAGTAAATGATAGGTTGGATGATGGTTGTGATGATAATTATAAGAAAATTCTACAGTTTGGCTCAATGTTTCTTAAACTATGGAGATATAGTAATAGGAACATAGTCATGAAAACAATCATCAGTTTCAATCTTAAGTAACTTTGTTCACCTAAAATTACTTATTCCAAGTTATATTTTCTGTAAGAGGCCTCAGAAAAGTGATTTTCTCTGACCCTTCTCTAAATTGATTGCCATTACCTCAGTACTTCTGGGAGAGCTTGCTAATGAGACATCTCCCTACTTCCTGTGTGCTTCTAAGGAAATTTGATTAAAAGATTTTATGTATCTAGGAAAGTAGGTGATTATATTAAGTTTGCTTTGTTTTTTAATGGCCACAAACTGATATTTCTGAGAATGTAAAGGGGGATAAACAGAAAAAGGGGATAAACAGGATGAAGAATAAAAATTTCTCATTTCACTTCTTAGCAGGAGCACAACTAAAGATTTAGTAAAGCCAAAGTAAGAATCAGTTTTCTCCAGTCCTTCCTTCTCTGTTGAGCCAAACTGGTCAAGTCCCCTTGAAGGAAATAACATTTTCCTTGCCCAGGAGGGGACCCTTCTTTCCAGCATTATGGCCCTTTCTCTCTCTCTCTGCAGTCATGTATACTGTAATTCCCCTTCCCTTGGAAACACCTAAGTAATTCTTTCAGTTTGAGCTTCATGGGAAATACCCAACACAATATACTGGCATATCAGACCCTCAGTTCCTTGTGGCATAATGCCATCATCCAGCTGGCATAACAGTGGGCTATAGCACTATCAAGATCATGACCAAATCATACTAGCATCCAACATGAATTCTGTATTTTATTTCACCAGGGAAGCAATTTGTCTCTGTAGTTATTGCTCTAAAATCAGTGCATGGTCCTGCTTTGAGACTGCCTCAAGAGAATATCCCAACTGTTCGCTTTAAGAACAGGAATCTGGAAATACTTGAGTTTCAAATGAGGCAAGTTAAGGAAAGTCTTAATTCAGCAGAAGGCCCTGCAAAAGGATTCCAGGGGATTTCCAATATAACTCTCAGGTTACCCTTTTGAAATGAAGTACCCTCAATGAGATAGTTTTAGCTGAAGGTCAATTAGTAGAGATCCTTAACCCGCATTCAACTTTTTTTTTCCACATGATGCAAGTGCTTAGAAAATGGTTATGGAGAGCAGAGTGATTAGGGGAAAAAACATTTTCCCCCAGTACTGGAGGTCTCAATAGCAGTGGGTTCCGTTTGGAGAACTGTCCTTTCAGGGCTTCAGTGACGAGAAGTAACGTCTGCCATCTAGTGGTCAAAGAAAGAAAGGTGGAATGAGAAGGTTCCCGGGCACGTTTATGGGGCAGAGTGATGGGCAATGGCCTTTCAGCAGGTATCTTATCGAGAACATGATAGGACTTGGCCTTGGTGTTGTTGGTACTTTTTTAATAGGCCTACACTGAATGAGGAATCTGGGGCACCAGCCTTACAAAGCCACTCAGCAGAACTCTGTTCTCACAATGAACAGTTATCTTGTTGGCAGGTTATAGTCTGACTCTCAGAAGAGAGGCCCTCTTTCATCCCCACCCTAGTGGAAGTAGAAGCAAACCCAGTCAATTGATGCCTAAACTTGTTTGTCTTGTGCCTGAATTTGTCTGTTTTTGAGAAGGACAGAGGTCGAATTGGGAACCTTTGAAAGGATGATGAGTCAGTCTGTCAAAGGATCAAGAATAAATGTTACTCAACAAGGTGATCAGGAAGAGGATAACATGCCCTTTGTGTTCCCCGTAACTGCCTTGTCCATGCCCTTGCTATCAGTAAAGTTGACCAAACTGACTTCCCGTGAATTTCTCAAGGTGAGGTCATATTTATTTGGCCCAAGTACCCATGGTAATAGTAAAATCTTCCCAATTGTAATCCTCTAACTAACCTCCCAGTAACCTCAACCAAAGGACCCACTGTCTTTTCCGCCTCATTACTGCCTGTAATCACCTTCTCCTTTATCCCAATACTGGAGAAGAGCCATAAAGTAATAATACAATTTACATTTCCTGCAATTCCAACTGCCACTGCAGACCTTGACCAGAGCCTGCTTTTGATATAGTAATTAGGAAGTCCCTTGTCCTTTGGCATGGCAAAGGGAAGAGGGAAATTAAGGATCTACAATATGCAAATATTCCCTCTACGAAACTTTGGTGTGCTATCAGTGCCACTATTCCACCTGCAATTTTTTTTTTCTTTTTAATTAGAGAAGTTGTAGGTTTACAGAAAAACTGTGCATAAAATACAGAGTTCCCAAATACGATCCTATTATTAATACCTTGCATTAGTGTGGTGCATTTCTGCCTACAATTTTTTTACTATCCCTCTACCCTTTATCAAAGAAGAAGACACAGGGAGCCTGACCATTTCCACACCTGCTCTTTATTGAACTCATCCAGCAGACAGGCTCCAGGCCCTTCACACTGAGTTCTCAAACACCACCCTTACAGATTTAAGAAGGTGCCATCATTCTGTGAAGGCCCAGAGCCTACCAAGGTTTCAGAGCCCTAAGTTGAATCACCAACCAGAGAGTTGAGAGACGGAAAGGAAACAGGCAGACGAGGCAAGCAGGGGTCTTCAATGAAGCGGACTGATCTCAGGGGAAACCTTAGGTCCAGCACTGTCTCCTGAGGGCACATTGAATCCTCAGAAAGGATACTCAGGGACTGGATGGAGTAAGAGACTATGAGCTGAGTGGCTGGTTCTATATGGCAACTTTGAGGAGGCGCTTGATGTCAGGCTCAATGTTGATGGTAGGGAAGGTACGGCTGTAGCGTCGAAAGGGCTCCCCCTCCGGCCCTATAAGGAACTTCTCAAAGTTCCAGGCCACATCTGAGCGGCGCACGGGGCTCCAAATGATGAACTTGGGATCTGTCATGAGGGAGAACGGGTCATCATAAGGGTAGGGGAGCTTGTCCTTCAGGTAGGCGAAGACAGGATGCTCATTCTGACCATTCACCTCACACTTTTGGACAAGGGTAAAGGTGGGCTGGAAGCCATTCCCAGGGCGGACATACTTGAGACTGTTCAGTATCTCCTCATTTTGACAGTTCTCCTGGAGGAGGAAAAAGAGAAAGCATGGCAAAGTGAAAAGGGAAAGTAAGGATCTACAATATGCAAATAATTCATCCTCTTATACTCCCTTCCCAGGGTCATCCTTTTCTGTTTCTTTTTCTCTCTCTCTATTCTTTCTCTTTGCTTCTCCATTTGCTTTACCCTACTCTTGGCTTAGAGTTTTCCCTTCACAGCTGTTGTTTGATAGTTTACTAGAACATTTCTGAAAGTTGTGGTTCCTAGCTTGGCTGTTTATGGGCTATTTTTTTATTGGGAGATTTAGCACTTTTGATCTCTTGCCTCTCTCTCCATTCTCTGCTGGGCAGTTCTTAGGATATCTGTTTGAAGCTTCAAGGAACCTTGAGTTCAGGGCAGGAAAAAGAAAGGGAAAGGAGGTCTCAGACCTTATTGCCTAAAAACCCAGTCTGCCCTTCTACTTACCTACCTATCTACCTACACACACACACACACACACAGACACACACACACACATACACACATACACACTGCCACCAGTTTCCCTCTACCCTGGTTTTGCCTCTCCTACTTCTAATTACATGTAAGTTTGAGAATAGCCTTTGCCTTTGCCCCACTCAGTTCTTCAAACTAAGGGTGAAATTGAAGCCCAGAGGAATGGGGTTTCCAGCTTCTTGATTTCCTCTTGCCTTGTCCCAGAACTGACATGCAAATAGGAAGAAGCTTTAGTGAAGGAAGACCATATCAGAGGAAATCTAGTTCTCAGGTGCCACAAAGGAAGTGCACATTGGTAACAATAATAAATGTACTCTAATGGAATTACTTAATTACCACCAAGGATGAATGAAAAAGGATAGAGGATCTTGAGTAGGCCAAGGAGGGGGAAGTTTAGGGAATAAATGTTTGAGGGCCAAAGGTAGTGAATATGTAACTATCACTCTCTCACTTCTAGGTGCTATCCCAAGACTCTTGTGCCTCATAGTCACTCACTGTACTTAGCTATGAATACTTTAGCTTTGAGCCTGTTTTTGTCCTTTCCTCCCCACTACCATTCCTGTGTCCTAACCCAGCATTTCCCAACCCTGACAACCCCAAAAGTTTTGTTGGAACCCTTGTTTTCATGACCCTCACTCCCTTCTTGACCTTCCTCAAGAAGAAAGAAGGGAGAAGGTTCCTTCCTCTGATCTATTATCGACAATTAGTACAGTCCTTTCAAAGCCATCATGATATCATGAGCCTAGTGTTGATCTCTATTAGACTTCTTATCTCTTAATACACGTGGCTGGCTGGCTACTGGTAGGTTGTGGACTCCCTCCAGCAACTAACTAGCCTGAAGTGATGGTGTAAGGTTAGATAGTGTAGGGCAAGAGAGATACCACTAAAGAGCTTTTGCCATTTCTTTCTCTCCTGCCCTGGCAAAACCTGGAAAGAGGACCGAAACGGAAAGGGAACAGTGAGAGCAGTAGTGGTTATAGCTCAAGTTTGTCATAGCCAGTGACACTTCAGCCTTCCTCATTACATCTCTGCTAATCCAATCTCTTCATGCCACTATGAATTTAACTGAGGGGATTGTATTAGAAGGTTCAGTTGTGGGCATTTGGCCTGCTTGTGCTATTAAAATTGTAAGTGGGTGCAACTGGAAAAAGACCTCAAATAAAAGGGGGGAAAGGTAAAGACAAATGAGTTTATATGACTAAGAGACTTGAGAGTGTCTCTGAGTGCCTCTGGGATGACCTCTGAATACCTCTGAGGTCATCCCAGAGGTAACGCTTACGTACATCTCAGCAGGATCTCATAGGCTGCCAAAGTGGATACTACCCCAAATAGTGGGGCTCCTGAGGGCTCTGGAGGTACCCAGGTCCTATGGTCAGGGCACATAGCTCTGGAGTTTGGTGCCTTGCCAGTGGGCCCTACTTTGGAGTTTGTGCTCCTGGAAGTGGCAGAGTTGGACCCAGTTATGGCTTCCCTACACATGGCTCATGTGTCCCTTCTATATGAACCTATACTTAGTGCTAGAGTTGGTAGGTGTATGTCCAAGAGACTTGAATCTTTGGGCTGTCTATGTGCCAGCTAGGCCCTGAGCCTCAGCAGAGTTGCAACACCTACTCTCCAGTTCACTGGACTCACCCAGGACAACTAACAAGGAGGTGAGGATTGACAAGCACCATACCAAGGAAATGAGAGAGCCTACAACTGCAAGCAAGAGTCCCATCCATCGGCTGTATGGGATCAAAGCCCCCTCTTAATTATAGGTGGACTGGACATCACCATCCCAGAATCCTCAGGATTGGGGAATGACATAAAGTGGACTTACTGGTATTCTACTATAGACTTATTATGATTCTAGCAATGGAAGAAATTACAACATTGATGTGGAGGCAGTGGCCACTGGAGGCTCAGGGGGCGGGGAAAGGGAAAAGCAGTTGTAATATGGGGGCTTTTTTGGGACTTGGGAATTGTCCTGAATGACATTGCAATGACAGGCCATTATGTATCTTCCCATAGCCTGCAGAATTGTGTGGGAGTATAAACTACAATGTGAACTATGGTCCATGCTCAGTGGCAGTGCCCCAGGATGTGTTTATCAATTGCAATCAATGTGCCACACTAATGAAGGATGCTGTTTATGTGGGAGGGTGTGGGAGGTGTGGGGAGTGGGGCATATGGGTCCCTATATTTTTTGTGTAACATTTATGTAATCTTAAGTATCTTTTAAAAATATATTTAAAAATAAATAAAAAGACAAGCAGACACAGAAGAACACACAGAGCAGACAGCGAGTGCAAAACTGAGTGGGGGGGGATAAATTAATTAAATCGTAAGTGGAAATAGAAGAATCTCTTAAAAAAGAACTTTAGATGTGCAAGTTGAAGATCTATAATAACTTGACCCATTAATCAGAGACAGAGAAGTGCGTGTGATGCCCAGAGAGGAGATGCATTTACTTTCCATTTGGCTGATTATTTTTTTAAACCTTCTCTCTAAATAATAAAGTTGCTTGCATTTGCATAGACTTAATATTATTTGAGTTAACTTTTGTATAACTAATCTCCTGATCCTCACAATAATCCTAAGAAGTAAGTAGTATTATCCCTGATTTACATATGAGGAAACTAAGGTCTCCTGAGTCAGTCCAATCCTGATTTGATTCTTGATCTTGTTTCCTCCATTCATTTATTCAACAAATATTTGAGTGATTTCCAAACCCTAGGCACTGAGGACACAATGGGGAGAAAAATAGACCTAGTACCTGCCCTTACGGAGTATAGTGAGGAAACAATGAACAATAAAAATTCTCAGCGTCAGTATTTAATCTCAAAACATGAGTTACAGTTATAATCATGTATACTTTCCTTTAGTATTCACAAGTACTAAAGAACTAGATAAACAAAATAGACACCACTGATTCCAGACACAGCAACACACACTCACTCACCCTCTCCCCTAGTTCTACTCAAGCAGCACCAGCTTGAATACAATATACACCAGCTTGGATACAATACAAGGGAACTCTCACCTGATGTCCAAATTGGTTGCAAGGGAAGCCGAGAACAACCAGACGCCTGGGAAAGCGGCATTGCAGCTCGTTGAGCTGGGTGTAGTCCCGGGTGGTTGTGCCTCAGAGTGAGGCCACATTCTCAATCAGCACTGCCCTGCCTCGGAAGGTATTGAAATCTACCTTCTCCCCGTCCAGGCTGATAGCACTAAGGTCGTAGAAGGACTTGGCAATGTAAGCCATGGTGAAAGGGCAGAGTGAGCCTTACAGAGTGGTGTGAACCCACTTAAGGGTCTATTAAAGGGGTGGGGAAGAAGGCGGAAAGGAAGGATTTCAATGGAGCTTTGAGAATCCCCAGGATGACTTAGCAAAAACAGTCACCCAACTGTAAGTGCTGTTGGAACAAGGAGATTGCTCTTCCTATTTACAGAGTCTGAACAAAGCCATCTCCCCACCCTACCCTGCTGGTAACCTGGTAAGGGCCAATTTGATATCTCTGAGCAGTCATGAATAATTAACTACTTGCAGGAAACCAGAACCCTGAAGGTCAAATGGGGAGGAAAAAAAGGAGGGAGGGTGCATAAAGATTGACTCCTACTTGCCCCAGCAAGTTGTTTTCCCTTGGCACAGATATTTGTTGAATATCGGTGCCAAGCTCTGAATTGTGCAGTGGGAGGTCAGGGTCTGCTGAATTCTGAAAGATGAGGAAGAGCAGTGGGGCTCATGTGCATCTGACTCAGACTACAACCGAAGTATACCTTTTACTGTTGACAGTTTTCTCTTAGGCTGTTGATTTCCACAAGCACAGAATCAAAGGGACCCTTAGGAGGAAAGTGTGATTTTTTAGAAATAATGGCTTTTAGTGCCTCAGCTTGTGCTAGACTGAAGAGAAGTTGTATTTGTCTTGAAAAGTCTTGCAGTGAGTGGTGTGTATTGTCCTGGAAAACACATCTGCCCTTGTCTCTGCACTAGATGGTCTGTATACCCCACACCTCTCCCAAAACTCCCCACCCCCCACCCCCTAAAGTCCTGAGGATGCAGTTATCACTGGTAATGGAGGGGAGGAATCACAGAACAGGTGGATAAGCTCATGGTGGATGAGCTACACCTATCTCCCTCAGACAAAGATTCAGGCCCAAAGACTTTTCAGAGGAAGACTTGTGCTGGTCATCTTCCCACAGAAGCAAGTATGCACAGAGTTGAAGCTGCTGTGGTTCTAGACCCAGCCAGGCCACCCTTGAAGTTTTCAACGCCAGCCATGCAATATGTTGCAGGACGGCTGAGTCCATGCCTGATAAGGGCTATCATGGAAGCCCACAGAAATGAAAAAAGATGTTAATGCCACTTTCTTCTTCTAAGCTCCCACTGACTCAACAAACCACTTTTTAAAAATGCCTTGAGGGAAGCGGCTGTGGCTCAACCAGTGGGGCTCCCGTTTACCATATGGGAGGCCCCGGGTTCGGTTTCCGGGGCCTCCTGGTGAAGGCAAGCCCGCCCGCACGGCGTGGTTAGCTGACCCAGCGAGCACAAGCAGCAAGGGCGGGATAAATGAATAAATAAATAAAATCTTTAAAAAAAAAAAAAAGCCTTGATTTCCTCTTCAGGAAACTGGCAGTTAGGCTTTATCTGGCATTGGAATTATAGAGTGGTATTTCAATGACAATGCAGATGTCTGCTAGAGATTGTTTTCACAGGTACACATCCATTGGGAACTGTTTCCTACAACAGGGAGAATAAGCAAGGCTGAAAGCAGCTGGTCTTGAGATCTGGTTTGTTGAGATGGAGTAATTATTCTTCAGGGACTGTCCAGTTTTCGGGGGGGGGGGGGATTGTTTTGTTTTTGTAGCCTGTTCCATAGCTGTTTATAGCATGCAGGGACCCATGCTTCAAATGGCTGCTCTCGGAAAGCCTCCATTACCTCAGTGAGGGTGGGATCTTTTGCCATCAGAAGGGGTGGCAGGAAATGGAGGGTAAAGTGTGTCCCTAGCTGAGACTGGGTGAAGTTCCTAGAAGCAGGCAATAAGCATCCCTACCAAGCCAGAATCAGAAGAACTTGGCACTGAGTCAGCAAAACTTGTAGTAACATCAACTTGCCAGAAACTTATCTGCATGCCTTCTTGTCTCCAGCTTTACCTCAGCCTATCTGGCTGCATTTTCCTGAAGCTTATAATTTGGGCATGCACTAACAAGTGTGTGAGTCCCATGATGTTCCACAGGGACAACGGTTGTTCTGGAAACAGCACTGGCTTAGAAGGTGGTTCTCAACTCTGACTGGAAATGAAAATCTCCTACAGAGATTTTTCTAAATAGATATGCCAAAACTTTACTAATTTGGTAGTTTCTAATCGTGACCCCGTGTTGTTACTTGGTACCCTTAGGTAAATATTTTAAACTCTCTAAGCACCAGTTTCCTTAGCTGTTGAATAAAGATAACCACCCTCCCTATCTCACACAGTTGTTAGGATCTGTTAAAATCATAGGCTACTGTCACCCTGCCTTGTTTACCCCTTCCATCATTCTATCTTCACCCCAAACATTCTCTACCTCCTTAATCAACACCACAGCACAAAGTATAGTATTAAATACCTTCAAGGAGTCCTGAAGTCTACCCGTCTCCTGAGGTATCCAATCACAGGGCTAGAATGAACTTCTAAAAGATTACTCCTTCCTCATGCCTTCAGGAAGGTGGGTTCCCATTCTGTATTCTATCCCAGATGAAAACCATCTTGGTTTTAAACACTCCCTCAGACATAGATATTCAGCATCCTCCCAATAACTGTTTTGAGAACCTTCCTTGTTAATCTTATTTTATATGGTATAAGCCTATTGCTCCAGTGCAATGCTACAGTGTTTTGGACTCCCCTGCACATAGCATCTGGGAAGATACAAAAGGGAGAACAACGTTTTCTGCATCTGTTGTCATTCTGCTGTGGCCTTAGTGCTCTGGAGCCCCTTCTACCAGCACTGCCTCCTCACCACCCACTCCATCATTGGCCAGGGCCCAGGTGATACTTACTCCCAGGGACTCATTCAGGCAGCCACACCTGTGGTTTGAAATATTCTTTATTTTGTAAACATCTGTGTTTAAAATAGATGAACCCTGCTCACAATTCATATAATGGACCCGAGACACAGTACACAAAGTTCACCCATCACAGGGAGATGGCGGGGGCTCAGGAGCAGGTGGTATGCCTGGGCTGGGGTTGAGTTTCAAAAAAGCAGGTGCAGACGTGGTGACAGGTTAACAGACCAGGGGAGTCTGCTCAATAGTCTGGGCCTAGTGTTAGAGCCCAGGCCACCTTCTGGCCTGAAGTTTAGAGGTGAGAGGCTGATTCTGGTACCTGGTTAATATAGTGCACCCTAAAATCCCAACTCTCTTCCTGCTCCCATCCCTTTCCCCAGCTCTTGTGAATAGGTCTAATCAGTCCATAGAATCCTGATCCCATGTTTTTCCTTCCAGAACCCCTAGGGTATGGTAAAAACAGTCCCTCTTTCCTGAGGGGGCTAGGAGAGAAAGGCAGTGACACTCTGCCTGATCCTCAGGGAAAGTGGCAGTACCAATCCACAAGTAAAGCCAGTGCCATTATAGCACCTCTTCCCTGAAGTCCCTGGCTGAGGGCAGGCCAAGGGTTGGCATTACCAACCTCCCCACTCCCAGTATGATGCTGCATACATTTTGGTACCCAAGGAGTCAATCCTCAAGGACGCATTCCCAGCCATAGTGATGGCTTCATCCTAAAAAGTCGGCTAATGTTTATCACTATTCCTGCTCTTTTCCTTCCTCTGCTATGCGGTTCCTAAATCCTGAGCTATCCTCTCCCACTGGCTGTCTCCTGCTTTGATAAGAGCCAGGAGAAAAGTTTTGTGATTTTTTTCCCCCTCCTCTCTCTTTTATGGAGGGGGAAGGAAGTGGGTCTCTTAATCCTTCCCATGCTTGTGCCCTGGATTTTTGTCCTTAGCTGATGAATGCTCAATACCCAGTCCTGTGTTTTGGCTACAGCTCCCACCATGCAGATGTAGCTAATGTGCCCAGGCTTCCGCCACCCTGGGGGACAAGGGTGGTGTTAGGGACCCTAGTAGTGGTGGTAATTGACTTGTTTATTCTTAGATGGGCTTCCTCCAAGCTACCTTTGGGCCATATGGGGTTAAAGAAATTTCTTCCTGAACAAAGAACTTTGGAGGAGGGGGGCCTCTTCCCTCCACCTGTAGCCACAGTGCAGTTGGCAAACCCTCAAGCTTCCTCCTACTCAGGAGCTAGAGGGACAAGATGAGCACTTTGTCCTGAAGGCTGAAGAGAACAGCACCAAGCATTTCTACCCAAAGCTTGCTTTCTTCCCTTGAAGTCCTTGCTCTTCTCCCACAAACTTTGGGTCTTGACAAAACCTGGAGAGCTGGAGGCTGTTACAGCTACTCTAACCTCTCACCTCTGCCAGGGAGTCATGGGGAAATGCCATTCTTATGGAAGAAATGGAGGGTGGAGCCCAAGAGGCCCTGCTACTGCCACATTCCCTTCCAGGCTTGCAAATTTCTGTTGCTTGCTCTCCCTTGCTCTTAACCTGATGTAGGGGCTGGTCCTGGTGTCCAAATGTTCCTCTTCCCGGAGTGTCTGGTTAGCTCGTCAGTACCACTGGCCCCAGGGCTCTTTGTCCCTCAATGCCCTCAGGCCCTGGTTCACATCTTTAACTTCAGGAACCCAGGTAGAGAGAAATTATGTACCCGCTGCATGGGAAGTAGAGAATGGAGGTGAGTTCATCCCTGCCACCCCCTCACCATTTTTTTTCCTTCTCTGGAGCACCTGCCTCTTAGCCCAGTTCTCCAAAGAGGCAGGTGGGCAAACCAAGCAGAACTAAAGGGGAACAGATAGAGGCAGGACAGCCCCAAGCTTGAGAACCACTCTCTACCTTGGTGTTCCACTTTCCCAGATCACTGGTGAGGCAGGCCCATGGCACAAGAAAGGAGCAGCGTGGAGGGGAGGATAGGAAGAAGTACCCTGTCACCTTTGGCCCACGCACAAAGCAGGCTGGGGGTCTCTCCCTGGAGCAGAGTGGATGGAACATCCCTATGAACCTGGGCCCATCCCCTTGGACAGAGTTAAGGAGGAAGGAAAGAAAGATCTGCCCCAGCAGCCACGCAGGACACACAGGGAAAGGGCAGTGAGGGGCTTTGATACAAAACACACTGGAGGGGAAGGTAACAAAAAAAAAAAAAGCAGAAAGGAGCCGAGGTGCACTGAGAAGGGAGGAGCCTTATCGTGGCCTTGACCCCAAACTCAGCCATTGTCTGGGGAGCTCAGGGCAGTGAGACAGTGCTCGCAGCACATCTTGGGATCAGAGCAGGCCTGTGGCTGGGGAAACAGGCTGAAAGATACCACTCCAGGGTAGAGGGACTGGGGGCGAGGGCTGCTCAGAGGTGACAGCGGAGCTGCTCTCAGGCCAGGCAGGGAAGAGTAGCAGCTACTGATATTTGACAGGATCATCCAAATGAGAGGACAGCAGAAGGCAAGGCCCAGGCTCCCCTCTCTGCCCACAGGCCTCCTGAGGGAAAGGGGTTATTATTGTGTGGGGTTCCCATACAGGAACCTCAGCACCAGCAGGTTTTCGAAGAGTTCACTGGGCCCTCAGGTTTGCCCTCATCCTCCTCCAGCTCTGCCAATGTCAACTCATTGCTGGTACATGTCCGGAGACCATCCAGTTCCTTCCTATGGGCCTGCAGCACCAGTTCCGTCAGACGCGTGAAAGACTGGGAAACCAAGGGGCATGGGTTAGTCCAGCACCTCTTCTTCCCCTTGTAACCCTGTAACTGCCCAAGGTGGGAGGTCCCATTTATCTTGGCTCCTATCTGCTGCCTCCTCCTCTCGCCTACCCACTATGCTGGATTCAGCCAAAGAGACAGGACAACTGGTCTTCAGTGCTCTCACCTCCTTAATGTTGAGATTGGTGCAGGCACTTGTTTCATAGAAGTCCATGCCATACTCCTTAGCCAGCTGCAAGAGAAGAACATTTCTGAAACGGAGTCAGTAAGGGCAGGGAGGTGCACCCACACATCTGGCACAGTCTTTTACCACTGTACTCAGACCATGTCGTGTGGTGATAATTTCCCAAACGACTGGGAGCTCCTTCCAAGGCACAGGCTGGCACAGAATGGGACAAGATGCCACACACACACACACACACACATCATATATCAGGAGACAAAGAAAGATGCCAAAATGAATTTTGAGGCAGAATGCTATATTAATGAAGAGCATGGGCTTTGCAGTCAAACAGACCCAGACTTGAACACCAAAGCTGTCACTTAACAGCTGGATGACCTTGGACAATTGACTCAATCTCTCTAAGTCCCAGTTTCACCATCTGTTACATGGGAATGAAAGTTGTGTCTATTATGGTCAAGGTTGTGGAACAATTAAATGGGCTCATACTTCTAAAAGCACTTGCTTAGCACAGTGCCACGCATACAGTGTACAATAACTGTATTATTCTAGTACAGTTCGCCTCTACTTTCATTTTTTTTTTCTGTGATCATGTCCTTTTTTTAATTAATGCCAAAAGAGTAAATTTTAAGTGCTAGTAGAACACTACCGAATGAAGGAGGAGAAAAAAGTTCTTGAGGTCCCTGGAGTGGGTAGATGATTCTTGTCCCAGAAGTATCAACTTTTCTGTTCTCTGTGAAGATGGCCTCCGTGTATGTGTGGACATTGCCTCAGCACCATGGCTTCTCCAACTGCGGGCCCTTCATCGTCCCTCATTTTCCTTCCTACCAATTTCCAGGCCTAAGGAGGACAGGGAATGGGGGTGTGTGGAGGGGCATGGCGTGGAGAGATCTGCTTCCTAACTGTAGCTGTGCCTGCAGCTTGGAGTCCTTCATCATTAACACAGAGATGATCTCTAAGCAGAGGGTAATCCTGCTTTTGGGAAATTGGACCTGGGAGAGCTGCTGTCCAAGAGGTCTTTGTTTTTCAGAATGGCCGCAAAACCACTGCCTGGAAGGACAGAAAGCAAACTCTCCAAAAATGGCAACTCACCCAGCGCCTTAGGGTACTGTGGGAGCTGTGAGAGTACCTGTCAATTGTGAATAGATGCCTGAGTCCCAGCTCTTGGGTCTGGCCCTGGAAGTGCAGCTGGAGACCCAAGGGATGGATTCAGCCAGTTCACTCCCACTTACCTGCTGCCCTTGCTCTCTTCCCACCTGCCGTTTCTGCTCTTCATCAGCCTTATTCCCTATAAGGATCTTCTGGACACCTTCTGGTGCATACTAGGAATAAGGGACAGGCAAAACTGGCAGTGAGTGCCTTTCCCTCCCATCTCCCCCACCATACAGCCTACACTGGCCTCCAAACCAGCACCAAGTTCAAGAGCCCTAGAGACAGAGCGAGCTGACTGGATGTGAGTGCCAGGTTCCCCAAGTACCATGGCTGTCCCCAGTGGTTGCGGAGGGGTGACAAGAGGACAGCTTAGAGAAGACACTCTGGCTAATATTGGTGCTTCCTTGGGTTGGACAACTGATATCAGAGCTGGAAGGGATACTGAACTTCAGTCCAACCTGTCATTCTACAGATGAGGAACTGGGGACCCAAAGAATTCAAATGTTTGACCATGGCTCTACAGCTATTGTGGCAGAGCCAGGACCAGAACCCCAGTCTCTCAACTCCACTTGGTCCTGAGATTTCAGGCAGGAAGCTGTTCACAGGGTACACTTTGAACCAACTTGTTTCCAGGGAAGAAACAGCCCTGGAGGGCATGGCACCTTTGGCTTCTTCCCCATGTTTTATTTACTCAAAGGTCTTCATCCAAGGGCTGTGGAAGGCAAAGTTTCCTGGCAACATTTATTCAGAACCCTAAGAGCTTTGGCCTTTTCCACCTGGTCCTCACTTTGCCTTCCCCTCTGAGGTTCCCTTTCCCCACCCCTGTGTCAGGGTGGCGGTAGCACCTACCTCATCTACATCACTGACCCACTTCATGATGTGCTGGTAAGAACGCTCACTGCTAATGTCATAGACTAAAAATATTCCCTGAAAAGAGAGAAAGTGAGAGAAAGAGACGGGGGAGGTAGATGCACACAGAGAAACGCATAGTCAAGGACCAAAAGGGGGTGTGGTACTTTGAATGCTGGGTCCCACTCTCTGTCCCTTCTCCCTGCATAGCAAAGTGAGGCTCCCCTAGCACCCAGAAACTCCACCTTCCCTCTCAGACTCCCAGAGCTGCAGCTTCCTAGACTCATCATAGAGCAACTTGGGTTAGGAAGGCACCAAATGCTTTAACCTGGGTGCCCAAGGTAGAGGGTGTGGAAGTTGGGGAAGAAGGAGCCTATGAGGGCCCTGCCTGCAGTAAATGCTAAGTGAACAGTTGATGAATGAATGACCAGTGAATAATAGAAAGGCTACTGAGACTCCCTTCCCCAGCAGGCAATCTGCAGGCCCCATTTTGGGGGTCAGTAGCACAGATAGCCCAAACACCCAGAGCTGGGACTTTGGATGGCAGCTTCCCACCTCTAAACCATGAAAATGGTGGCTCACCTGGGCCCGTCGATAGTACTGCTTGGTTATGGTCTGATATCTCTCCTGTCCAGCTGTGTCCCTGCAGTAGAAAGTCAGACCTTCAGAGGAGCAGGGACCATGGAAGCCAGGTGGGAAGAGGGAAAGCAGGAGCTGGGGAAACCCTGTGCCCTTGCAGGAAAAACTAGGGAGCTGCAGACTGAAAAATCAATGGAGCTTGGATCCCCAAGGGAGTCCAAATGTACCTGACTCTGCAGGACAGAGGCCTGGCCACCTATGCTGGTGCTGACAAAGGCTTGGCAGTGCCTCGGCCCCTCCTGCCAAGCCATATCTGGACCGGGAACTACAACCAAAACAGGGCCTAGGGCAACTCTAGAATTTGGCCACTGTAGCCAGACTTGGTTGGAGGGGTTGGGAGAGGGGTGTCACTGCTACACCTCAGTCCTTATGAGACCTATGAAGGCATTGCCCATACCATTCTGGAATTGGGAGGCAGCTCCAAACACTGGCAAAGGCAGTGCTTTCAGGATCTTCAGTCCAGAGAGCTACAGCAGCCCTCCTGTGGCTACTTGTGGAAACTACACCGTCCTATCCAGAAGAATTCTCACCAGGATCCCACCCTAAATGAGGCATGTGGCCTTCCCTCCTCCCAAACTTACTGTCATGGGGCACAACCCGAAGGCAAAGCCTTATTCTAAGACAAGTCCACAGTGGTTAGTTTGCCAATTCCTTCTAATTCCCACCTTTTGGTGACTTGCGGTCAATCCCACAAAGTTTCTTAAAAAAGAGATTGGAGATTAAGGCACTTAGGAACAGGATATGGGTTTCTGAGTCTTCTGCTTCTCACCATCAGAGGTGGCCAGTTATCCCAGCTGAAGCCTAGGGATTTTACGCAGGGCACAGGCAGCTAGGGTGCAGCCCAGGGGCCTTGCCAACCACACCCGCCTCCTCCTCTTAGCCAACTCACCAAATCTGTATCCGCACTTTGATGCCATCTACCTCTATGGTCTTCATCTTAAAGTCAACACCTGAGGAAAGAAAGAAAGCATGTCATTGAGGAAGGGCATGTGCCAAGAGCTGAACAGTAAAGGCCCAGGCCCTGAGGCCTGAAGCTTTATTTGGCACAGAGACAACATACAGAGAGGGCCTTCCTTAACCAAAAACCAACCCCAAGGAAACATCTGGAGCTTTGATGAGGCTGCTTTCCCTGCCTGAGCTGAAAGCTGCCAGCAGTAAAAGGCTTTGGGGAAGCAGGTGGAGGCAGACTGAATATGGGGGAATCTACTTCATCACTGCCTCAATTAACAGCCCCCAAACATGTCTCACTCTACTCACATGTGAAGTCTTCCTATTTATATTTCTGGAGAGAAACACTAGTGTTTATCCGTCTTGGAATTCTCATCCCCAGGAATAGCGATATACCTCATTCATCTGGGCTTTTTTCTTTCTCTGCCTCACTGATAACCAGGAGGGATTAGAGTGCTGTTGTGTATACAGGGAAGGCCCATGGAGCCTGGCGATAGAACCTGGAGATAGAGGACTGCTTCAAGGGGACGGATGTGGCTCAAATGGTTGGGCGTCCATCTCCCATATGGAGGGACCCAGGTTCGATCCCAGGGATATCCTGGTAAAAAAAAAAAAAAAAAAAAAAAAGGACTGCTTCAACCTTTACCTCACCTAGCCAAGGCCCACCACGGAGCAGGCCTCAGTGGGTCTCTGTTGTCAACTAACCCCTGTTTACCAAGGAGCATGGGCTTTGAAGTCAGGCCTGAGCTGGAATCCTGACTCCAGCCATGTAACTCCTAGCAGTGACCTTGGGCACCTTGCTTCTCTGGGCCTCCATTTCCTCATCAGCAAAATGGAGACATTGCCCTTCGTCTGAAAGGGTTGCTGAGAAGACCAAATGCGATACACTGCCCTGGTATGTGGTGGATATTCAGTCAACTGCAGCTGCTCTTCTTACCTGGGTGCCCGCTGCGTGGTGGGTGTTAAGTGAGTGACTATCAAATGGCCGGATGAAGAGGCAAGGCAGGGCATGTCGTTGGGGGAGGCAGGGAAAACAGAGACAGGGCTCTCAGGCTTCTCTGCCCGAGGGCTAAGCACCGCAAGACACAGAAAACTTAGAAGATTTGGCAAACCAGCTCAGGGCGGAAACATATCGGAGCGAAGTTGCAGCAAGAGAAGTTAGCACCACTAGCAACACACAGGAGTTGGGACTCGGCTTGAGTCTGCGTGATGCCAGAAAGAAGAGAGGGATGTTTTTATCACCACCCCTCTCTCCAACCTTAACTGTGCCCAGCAATTCAAGGGTTGCATCTAGTGGGTTAATTAGCCTTAAGTCTTCATATACTCCCTAGAAACATCAGGAGTGGGCATCATTAACCAGTTTTCAGATGAGGAGCACAGTAAAGGCAGAGTTCTGGACCCTATACCATCAGTCTGCACAGCACAAGATTCCCCAGGTGCCAGAATTCCCAACACACCTGCCATTCTACCTTGGCATTAGTTCTTTTCCAAATGGGAATACTCCCCCTTATCCATCCTGCACCCAGCTTTCCACAAATAAATAGACAGATTAATTTCAGTCTCTCCCCTCTAGCCATCTAGACCAATCATCATTTAATTAGAAGGGAGAAAAAAATTCAGAAAGGCCAACCGGAATTAAATCAAGTTGGTCAGACATGAATCATTTTTCGCATGCCAAGGTGATTCACATCTATTGAGCTGTACTTTTCCAAATGGGCAATGTCTGGCAGCCATTCTTCCATGTTTACTGAGAAAGTGTGATGAAGAGGAGAAGTGAAAGAGGGAGGAAAAAAGAGAGGGGCACCTGCCCTTGGTGGGGAGCAGTATCGTGCTTGCTCTTGGGTCAGTTTAAAACATACTGCCTTCCCCTACCCTGGCTCCAGACAAACAATTATCAAAAATTAGCTTCTCCCCAGAGAAATTCGGTACCTGGCACAGAAAGGGATCAGGAAATTTTTGTTTCATGGTATTGTACCTTCTTCCAAGAAGAGCCTGAAATTTTGTTCATTTTAGTTTGTATAAATTTAGCTCATCCTCATAGTAGCCTGGCAAGCCTGGTCAAGGACAGTGCCTGTGTAAAGCAGTCACAAGGGAAGGGAGAAGGTTATACTTCTTTTATTCCACAACATTTATGGGGATCCACCATGTGCCCTGCTCAGTGGTAGGTACAGATATGGTGGTAAAAAAGACCTATGGCCTCCTTACAGAGCTTAGTAGAAAGGAAACAAAGGCTGAGAGAGGTAAGATGACTAGTCCAAGGTCAGCCTAGCAAGAAGCAGAGATTCAAACAAGTCTGTCTGATGCTAGAGCCCATACTGCCCCTTGCACTGTTTCTTGGGAGAAGGAGAGGAGAGCTGTGTGTTAACTGGACATAGAAGCCTTAACCATGCTTAGTTTCCTGTTTCCCTGTAGGTCCTTGATAAGGGCTCAGTTGGGAGAGGAGTGTCTAGGATCAGGGGGAGTCTATGTCTTTCAAGGAATTCTCCTCTCCCACCTTTTTTTTAAACTTAAAGATTAACAGCCAAGGGTCTTCAAATGGAGTCTATTCCTTCTGATCTCTGCTCCCACACACCCTGGACCTTGCACTGTGCCCGCCTTGCCACTCACCCCCTGCCCACACTAACCCATGCCCCTCGGGTCCCTCCCTCTCCTCTCCCTACATGGCTGCTGATTTTTACTGCTGCTGAGCATTCCAAGACAGTCAGACAGCTGGCCCTATTTCATCCCCTACAGATTCATGCTTTCTCACCTCAGCCAGGCCCTCACAGCTGCTTAGCAAACTGTTTATTCCTATTTGTGTTCATCTATCGCATTCCTCCCACACACCCCAGCTCCCCAAACCCCCTGCAGAAAGGCTTCAGCCCAGTGCACCCCAACCCCACCCCTAGTCTGAAGCCTTTCAGCACCTTCCCCACGTTTTTCGGGCAAGGTGGATACTGCCTGATGAAGCTTTTTGCTAAGGTCCACCTTACTTTCTCAGAATTTTCTCCTTCTCTGCCTTCCTTCAGGCAAATCTTTTATCCTTTCCAAGCCTCACCTCTCAACTCTCCTCATCAGCCTCCTCTGGGTGTACATTCTGACAGGCAGCCCCTCTCTTCACTGCATCTTCAGTATCTACTGGAAGAAGAGATGTCCCCATCTAACTGTCCCCAGGGTTTTCTCATTCTGGCTCCCCTAAGGAAGCACTTCTCAAACTATATAGTGCATAGGGATCACCTGGGGATGGCTTAAAATGCAGATTCTGATTCAGTAGGTGCTGCCTCGAGGCAGCACTCAGCTTCCAAGGAATGCTCCTGCTTCTGGTCCATGGACCACACTCTGAGCAGCCAGCTTCTAGGACAGTGGTTTTCAAAGTACGGTGCCCGTATGTGCAGCACCAACAGCGGCAGCCCCAGGGACTTGTTAGAAAGGCAAATGCTTGGGCCTCACCTCAAGCATACAGAATCCAAAACTCTGGGGGTGGGGCCCAGCAATCTGTGGTCCCACAAATCCTCCAGGTGATTCTGATACATGCTAAAATTTAAGAATTACATTTGGACAAAAAGTTTTGCACCTGAAGTATCAAGAGAGGCAGCATGGAAGTTCTTGATTTCTCAAGACATGTTCTGCAGATCCTCAGCTTTAAAATCACCTGGGCTGAGATTTCTGAAGTGCAGCTACCTACTGAGTCAGAATTTGAGAGTCAGGCCCAGAAACCTGTGTTTTTAATGCTCCGTGGGTGGTTTTTGGTAGAGGAAAGTTTGCGAGCTATAGTGTGGTGGAAGAGATATCTATTGGCATTGGAGTCAGAAAGACCAGGTCTAAATCCTAATTCTGGCACTTGCTGTGTGGCTTTGGGCAAGTTTTTTAACTTCTCTGAGCCTCGGTATTCTTTTTTTTTTTTTTTTTTTTTTTTAAGATTTTATTTATTTATTCATCCATCCCCCCCTTGCTGCTTGTGCTCGCTGGGTCAGCCAACCACGCCATGCGGGCGGGCCTGCCCTCACCAGGAGGCCCCGGGAACCGAACCCGGGGCCTCCCACATGGCAAACGGGAGCCCCACTGATTGAGCCACAGCCGCCTCCCCAGCCTCGGTATTCTTATCTGTAGAATGAGGAGAATATTCCTTGTCTCCTAAGGGTTGTGAAAGGATATAAATTAGTTTATAAATAATTCTCTGACTTCTCCCTTCCCTTTGCTGAATAAAGGCTTTCTGGGGAACAGCCAGGAAAACAAACCCAGAGAACAGATCCACAGTTTAGTCCCTTGCGGTTCAACATTGGTCCCGGAACTAGCAGCCTCAATAGCATCAGGAAGCTTGTTAGAAATGCATTCTCAGGCCCCACTCCCAACCTACTACATCTTAGACACACTAGTTTGAGAACCATTGTTTACCCATCTCAAGGCAGGACCACATCCAAAACAGCATACCCCTTAGCTACGGAATTCAGAGCCCTCAGTTCCTATGCCAGCCCTATGAAGTAGGGAGGAGTAGAGAATATTACTGTGAGGCACAGAGAGGTCAAATAACTTAGCCGTGTTTCCACATCCTTTAGCTGAGTATCAACTAGAAAACTGGTCTCTTAAAACCTACCAGCAAAATCTTCACTCCATCAGCAGCTTCTCAAGCCTTGAGCCTGCAGAATCTTACTGTATTTTCATGCATGCCCCAGAATACCCCACACCTGTTCTGGTATTGTGAGGCAGCTAGAATTGAGGGAGTGGGCACACATGGAGCAAGTCAACCATTACCTATTTGCAGGGAACACCTTAGGATAGTTCATGGTTCCACTAAGCCCAGATTCATCAGGGCCACCTCAGTGTCCCTACAAGAGAGGGCTCGTGTCGGGGAGAAGAAGTGTGGAACAGAAAGTCAAGACAAAGAGCTGGAGTGTTTCAACAAAAAGGGAACATGCCACCCACTATGGAGCTCAGGTGGCCCCCAGAGTCTGACTACAACCTAAATTCTGGCAGAGCTAGGGTGTGACTGCCGGTGGGCCAGACCCTATCTTCCTCCAACCAGCTGCTCATGGGTTAACGTCAGGTGCCGGCCGGCCTGCCTGCCAAGTGCCACATGCTTCAGTGGAAACAGGGCTGCTTCTGGGTGCCAAATGTTATCACTGCGATCAACCACAGCCTGAAGGACCAGCAGCGTGACCTGAGCCTTTTCATGAGCAGTAAGACTCCACAACAAGGAACACCTGAAACCCAAGCAGACACCCAATCCCCAGGGCCATGCTGGCTCAAGTTACCAAGCACAAGCCCCAGGAATGCCCACCACTCCCTCCTCCTGCAGGAAACCAGCATGTGCTGGGCATGTGGAGCTCCTGTGGGGTGTGGCAGGAGGTCACCCCTGAGCAACTCCAAAACAAGCTCCAGGGAAAGGCACAACCAGGGGGAGGTGCCTGCCTGTCTTTGCCACCCCCAGCAAGATATGGCAGTCCCTTTTCTCAGCCAAAAATTGACCAGAAGACCAAAAATGCCATTCCTCCCACCCCTGAACTGAGGGACATGTGAGGGGAAGAATAAGGAGAGCTGAGAGAAAAAGCAGCTCACAAAAGGATTCGAGGCAAAGGGTGCTGGCACAGAAATGCACCTCCTACCATCGGGTGAGGAAAGGGCTATGAGAGCATCTTTGCCCCAAACCTGTCACCTGCTGCATTCTTCTTCCTTCCATCTGGTAGGTTCACCATTTGCTGGACTACATGCCAAAGACTTTCTCCTCCTGTGGAATTGCAGACTGTCCGTCATGCTGACCTCATTTTGGGGAAAAAATCCACCCAGGCTCTCTGAATAAACACATTAGTCAGCATTTGTACAATCTTGCCCCAGGAATGATGAGAAATAGAAATAAAACAAGAGGCCCTGGTCTCAAAAAGACAGAATCCTGACCCTCTAACTCCAAGGGCATACTTACTAACCTCAAAGGCACTGAGGCAAAGGCTTTAATTCAGATGCCTAACCCCAAGAAATTCTGGAGGTCTCAGGATGATACTCTATCCTTCCTTTCTTTTTCAAGACACAAGCAGAAGCATGGAGGCACATGTATACACACATGCACAAAGCCTCAATATGGAAGACAGTGGTGATATGGGGACCAGGACAACTCTGGAGACCACCACCTTTCACAGATATCTTGAAAAGTCAATGCTGGGAAACCCAGGACCCAAGAACCCAGGAGTTTCCAGTCAAATACTGGCTCCCATGAGGCTGGAAGGTAAGTATGCCCCCAGTGCCTGAGCCCTAGGGACTCCTTAGTCCAGAGTCCCCTGGCTGCTCGGGTGGATGAAAGATCAGTCCAGCAGCCTGGCTGAGCTGAAGGGCATCGTCTTACACTAGTACTGTCACTGACAGGCAATACTGCCCTTGCCCACTCTAAAAGACACCAATCCCTCATCCCTGGGTAGACCCAAGTGGACCCACTCACCCAAGGGACATGGGAGCCACTTTCTTGCTCCCTGCCCATGTCTGAGCCTCTACTACGGCATTTTTCTCAGCAGAAGAGTTAAAGCCTACTACAAACAGCCCACTCCATGCAGAAGTCTCCTTTTCTCACAGTCTCAAACCTTTCTTCCCATAGTGAGCATTTCATTGTCTTATGCATTCCAGGGAACCAGAACTATCTACAACTTCTGTCAGGGAACAGCATAAGTCCTCTAGGAAAATGCTTTCATTCATTCAAACTGTTACTGCATGGCTACAATAGCCAGGAACTAAGCTAGAAGACACAGAAGTGAACAATACAGAAAGGTCCTTGCCTTCACAGAGCTTCCATTCTAGTGGGGAAGACAGATACTGAGTAAGTAAACTAAAAATTCATTTCAGAGAGTAAGCATTTAGAAGCAAAAGCAGGGGAAGCGGATGTGGCTCAAACAATTGGGCTCCCGTCTACCATATGGGAGGTCCAGGGTTTGATTCCCGGGACCTCTGCTGAAGGCAAGCTGGCCCACGTGGTGAGCTGGCCCGGATGGAGCTCTGGCCCATGCGGGGTGCTGGCCCACGTAGGAGTGCTAGCCCGTGCAGGAGTGCTGGCCCACACAGAGATCTGGCACAGCAGGTGACGCAACAAAAAGAAACACAGAGGAGAGACAATAAGAGATGCAGCAGACCAGGGAGCTGAGGTGGCACAAGAGATTGAGCGCCTCTCTCCCACTCCGGAAGGTCCCAGGATCAGTTCCCACTGCTGCCTAAAGAGAAGACAAGCAGGCACAGAATAACACACAGCGAATGGACACAGAGAGCAGAGAGCAAGTGCAATTGGGGGGGATAAATAAACAAATAATTCTTTAAAAAAAGCAAGATAATGGAGTAAAGAGCAAGGAGGCCAGTGGGCAAGCTACCTGAGATTGGCCAGTCAGGGAGGATCTTTTAAAGGAGGTGACATCTGAGCCGAAACTGAATGACAAGAAGGCACCAGTAGGGAGGAAATCTTTGGGAATAGTGCCCCACGCTGAAGAAGCAGCAAATGTCCCTAAGGCAGGAATGCATTTCAGTCAAACTCAGTTTTCTGAAAACAAAAAAGAGGGGTCAGCATTATTCTGTCGTCTGCTACAAAGGGGGAAACCAGGCAAGGGCTTTCTTCTCTCCAGTCTCATGGGAACCCACCCTCACACATGCATCTGTACACACATAAACACACACACACGCGCGCACAATTTAGGGACTCTGGCCTCAAGAATATACCAAGAAACTTCTCCAACACCAGCCAGGCCAACTTCAGAACTCCTCACCCCCACTTTCTGATGAGATCCTTCTGCACTGAATAGATCACATGTGCAAAGCACCTAGTACAGTTCCTGATACATAGGAGATCTCCTGGAAAGATTGCTTCTCTTTCCCTTGCTCTTCCCACTGCCATGCTCAGAAAGCCTCTGTGACATGTGCAGTGTGCTCCAGCCAAGCCTGTTCCACTACCTTTTGGCAGTCCCCTGGGCCTGGGCCTCACCTCCCTGAGGAGGTGCTGCTGGGGGATCAGCAGGCCCCACTAAGGTGGCCAGGACTTGCCAGGCTACTGACCACTCATTCCTCTGCCCTCCTCTCTTGAGCCTGCCCAGGCAGGGCCATTGTTGATAGGCAGCAGAAGGTTCAGGGAAGAAGAGACTGAGGTTGGACCCTCAGGAGCAAACATCTTGGTGGGGCAGAGCCTCCAGATGCATCTGCCCTCACACAGTCAGCAAAGCAAACTCCTAGCAAGTTCCAGTTGACTTTATTTTATTATTATTATTTTTTTAATATTTTTATTTTATTTATTTATCCCCCCCGACCCCCCATTGTTTGCAGTTGCTGTCTGCTCTCTGTCCATTGAGGTGTGATCTCTGTGTCTGCTCGTCTTCTCTTTAGGAGGCACCGGGAACCAAACCTGGGACCTCTCATGTGGAAGAGAGGCACTCAATCACCTGAGCCGCCTCAGCTCCCTGTTTTGTTGCATCTCTCATTGTCTTTCCTCTTTGTGTCTCTTCTGTTGCGTCAGCTCGCTGTGCTTCCCTGCTGTGCCAGCTCCCCTTCTCCAGGAGGCACCGGGCACTGAACCCGGGACCTCCCATGTGGTAGGCAGAAGCCCAATTGCTTGAACCACATCTGCTTCCCAGGATCCAGTTGACTTTAAGCTGGTTTGGTCACAACCTGGCCACCACCAGCAGGTCCCCGCAAGGCCAAGGAGTAGCAGCCCCAAATCTTGAGGTGTTTTCCACAGACCTGCTCCCAGGGAGAGGTTGTGTGCTTCCCCCAATCCCTTGTCCCTTGGGGAATCCTACTTAGTCTTCAAAACCTCACTCAAATGGCACTTTCTCTGAGAAGCCTTCACCAACTTCCCCAGGAGGAACTGATCGCTCCTGTGTTAGTCCAAAGCATTTTGATGTTCCTTTCACATAACACTCTGGTGGACTGTTTGGATGCCTGACTCTCTAATTCCACTGTGACAGCATAGATGGCAAGGCATTGTCTTATTCATTTGATAGTCTCATTGCCTGGCAGTAGCGAGGTACTCATTAAATATTATTCAACAATAGGGAATAAATGAAAGAACAAATGAATGAATAAGTGAATAAAGGAATAAATGAATGAAGTCAGTGCATGCCCAGAAAAGAGATCAGTGGGGAGAAAATTTCAATCAGGGAATAATCTATATTTCAAAGTCACTGCCCTCCCTATGGATCACGTTTTCACGGTCACGGGGTTCTTGGGAAATATATTATCAAAATGGTTATATGAGGGCAACACTTAGACCCCCCACCCCGACTCCTCACTCACAGGACCCTACCTCTCCCGCAGAGGGCCATGTAAGGAAGCAGATTCTTCCAGCAGCCAGAGACACAGCACCCCAACCCGGGAACCCAAGGACTTCGGCTCAAGGAGAGAGGTTCTACTTGGCAACCTGTGGAAGGACTGTCTGCGATGGGCAAGGCAGGCCCCAGTCCAATTTGGAGAAACTGGACGGGCGAAGACGGCTCAAGTCTGGGTCACCCCCATGCAGGATATGTCATCTCTTCTTTCTGGGCCTCAGTCTTCCCAGCAATTAAGTAAGGTACAATCAGGCCCTTTCCTCCTCTGTGGTGAGGAATTCAATTTCCAGGAAGCTCTGTGAAGAGCCAAGGAGAGTTCAGAGGCCTGAACAGAAAATTGGCAGTTTTACAGGGAAAAGGGCTCAAATATTAGATTACAGTAGGTACTCTGAGAAGAGCTGGAGATCGGCATAGAAAGGTAACGGCCAAATCTCGACTTTCATGTTACAAAGCTCATCACCAATCTGTCTGGGGAGGAGAGAAGAGGATGCAGAAAGAGGAAAGGCCCAGAAAGGAGGGGGCTCAGGGAGGCAGGAGGGAACCAGTGTGCTCAAGCCGTGGGAGAGTCTGCAGGTCTGTGCTGTGGACACAGACAAAAACATCAGCTGAAGTCTCTGAGGATCTCAGAGCCCTTCGCGGGACTCTCCCACTCATCACCTCCCTGGGGAAGGGGTGGGAGGCCAGGGCCTGTGCCTGTGTCAGAAGGAGAATGGAGGTCCGAGGCAGAGCCACAATTGGCAGAGGCCGAGCCATCCCCTCCTCTTGGATCACCTCTCGTCCGCCTCCTCCATGCCACCTCACCACCTCACTCTTACAGCTCAGACACTCGCACTGCCAGGGCAAGGGAGGTATAGGAACAGAAACTGAAATGAAACAGGGAAGCAGATGTGGCTCAAGCAGTTGGGTGCCTGCCTACCACACGGGAGGTCCCGGGTTCGGTTGCTGGTGCCTTCCAAAGAAGACAAGCAAGACAGCGAGCTGACGTGACGGGCTGGTGCAGTGAGCTGACACAATGAGGGAACACAATGAGAAGGGAGCAGATGTGGCTCAAGCGATTGGGGTGCCTCCCTCCCACATGGGAGGTCCCAAGTTCGGTTCACAGTGCCTCCTAAAAAGACGAGCAGACAGAGAGCAAGCAGCGAATAGACACAGAGAGCAGACAGCGAGCGCAAAACAATGAGGCGGCAGCAGGGGAGAAATAAATAAAAATAAATCTTTAAAAAAAAGAAAAGAAACACAGGGCCTACTTATGTGCTGCCTTGGAATGTCAGCTCCTGATTTCTGTCTGATTTGTTCACTGCTGTATCCCCAGCTCCTAGCATAGCACCTGGCAGGCATGTAGTAGGTGTTCAGTAAATAGTGCTGGGATGACTGAATACAGGAATGATGGAGGTGATGACCTCAGAGCACATTTTTGGCAGTTTATTAATCTTTTTTTTTTTTTTTAAAGATTTTATTTATTCATTCATTTATCCCCCCCTTGCTGCTTGTGCTCGCTGGGTCAGCTAACCACGCCGTGCGGGCGGGCTTGTCTTCACCAGGAGGCCCCGGGAACCGAACCCGGGGCCTCCCATATGGTAAACGGGAGCCCTACTGATTGAGCCACAGCCGCTTCCCATATTAATCTTGACAACATTCTTATAAGCTGATGATGATGATGATAATGAGAGCTACCATTTTATTGAGGGCTCTTCAAGTGCTTGATGTAAACTTCACAACAGACTTTAAGAAAGATTCCGTACTGCCTTCAACTGACAGAGAAGAAACTAAGCACAGAGATGTTAAATAAATTTCTTAAGGTCACAGAGCTGCTAAGGGCCAGGGAATTTCACGTCAGTCTGTGCTCTTTCCATTTGACTCAGCGCTTCTCACCCTCCCTTCCTTTCTGCAGGGCCTTGGGAACAGGGTCGGAATGGACCTGCCTCAGGCTGCCCGAGGGCTTGAGGGTACTGAGGCCTGCCCCTCCTGCAGTGTCACACAGCCCAAGTGCATGCCCCTCTCAGTCTAGAGACCCTCAGACCCAGGAACGCAGTGCCAAAGCATGAGCCCCAATGTTTGTTAGGTCACTCGATTATAGGCTCAGATCTAGCCTCCCCCACGGCTCTTCCCTGGCTTTCCTCCTCCCCCTCAGTCACCCAAAAGCCCTTGCCCCAGGTGGCCAGAGCCAGTTCCAACAGAACTTCCTGGGAAAGGTGACACTGTGGCAGTAAATCCAGCATGAGAAAGCAGCCCTGAAGCCACAGCAGTTGAACCAGCCAAACCAGAAAATCATAGGAGCAGCAGCCTGGGAACCCAGAAGTGGTGAGCTCAGAAGAGGGCGGCCTACAAACAAAAGGCCCAGAGATGGGATGGCAGGTCTACTCAGAGAAGACCAAGAGTAGGAGGGGGAAATCAACTCCTGGGCATCCCTTCAGCTGGCACCAGTGACTTGCATTTCACTCCTGGCCACCAGGCAGAAAGTTAATCGAAGGCCCCCTGAAGGCACATGTCCATGTAGGAGCTCTTCTCCCTGCCTGGGCAGACACCATAGGTCACATGAGACCCTTCCAGAAGTTGCCAGGTTGATGTGTTTGGATCAATCCCCAACTCTGGAGGGAAACTAGAACAGGTGCTTGTGTGGAGCTTGGTGTTGGTGCCACAGGAAGTGGAGAAGGAATGAACGGTGGAAGAGAGAGAAGGAGCTGTTTTGGAGGCTCCTTCATGCTCATGTACTGCCACAGCCCTCAACTGGTGTCCCTGCCTCAAGCCTCCCAGGCAACATGGTGAAGGCCACTTTCACCATGTCATTCCCCTGCTCACTGACCTTTCACGCCATTGCTAAAGCTCACGTTCCACCTCCTTAACCAGTCCCTCAGCCGCCTGGTCCACCACTCACACATTAATGAATGTGCATGCCCCTCTCGGTCTAGAGGCCCCTCCTGTGCTAGGGACTATGAAAACCAGGAGAAATAAGATCTGGTCACACCCTCAAGGCACTTAAAGTGTAGTTTGGGAGACAAGGAGATAAACAGAGGAGTGTTCTCACTCTTCCCCTAAAAAATCCCTTTTGTTCCAGCCAGACTGGCCAGAGTTCCATGAACACCCACTGAATTCCCACCTCTGTCATCTCTGCTCATGTTACTCCATCTGCTCCCTTCCCCTACAGGAACTGAAAAGCAGCCCACACTTGAAGGCTTCAGCCTTCCCTCCTCCACAGGGGCCTCTCTTCTTCTCCAGCTTCCTGGAGCTCTTAGTGGCAGCAGCAGATACCGTCCTGTCACTGTTCACTGGCTGCCTCATGGCATGTCTTACGTTATTATTGAACTTCTGATATGTGTGGGCCCCCTCCTGAAATGAACGACTGCAAGATCTTTGTTAATTCTAACAATAATGATCATAGTCAGTCCCTGACATTTAAAGAGTGGCTTCCCAGGTGTCTTCAGATACATCATCTCATTTTGGCTATAATTTTTTTTTTTTTTTTTTTGCCTGTCTAGGTTTTGCCTCCCCAACTAGATTATAGGCTCCTGTGGGCAGGAAAAGGTGGACCTCAGTATGTCTTGAAGATGCCTGACACAGTGAATGCTTAATTAATTTGTTTAACAGGTAGGATAATCTTATTAGGAAACAGCTGCAGGCTGAGACTTCAACAACTGTCCACCCCAGCATCAAACCTCACTGGGGCCAGCACAGCTGCACGGGAAAGGAATGCCCATGGCACAGATCCAGCTGCAGGGCCACCTGCCCATCTACTGGCCAGGAAAAGGGGGGTCAGTGCCTTAGTCCACATGGGAGGTCTACTTACCACTCCCTGGCAGGCCATTCTCTGGATGTTACAGGCTTGATAGTATGGGAGTAGACAGTAAATCACAAAAGTGTCAGCCTTGGTGACATCAGTATGATCAATGCCAACTCTGTCTTGGCAGTAATTAGTAGATTGCCTTGGTTTCCCCATTTACAAAAGAAGCCCCCAGGCAAGGTACCCAGATCAATGCACGGTGTGGTAAAAGAAGGTATCCTAGACAATGAGCAGCCTGAGAGCAGTGTCTCAGTTTATTGTTCATCTTTGAATCTCCAAGCCTTTGCACCCAGCCTAGCATACAGGACACATACTTTTTTTTTTAAATGGATATATTAATGACTATGACTTGGTAATACCCATTTCCTTGGCTCCTTAATTTGTCTCCTAGCTGCCCCTTCCCTGCTCTTTGGGAAACTTTCTGAATCAGCTGCTGACTATCCAACTCTCTCAGTAAGTCTTAGAACTGAAAAGCTTGCCTAAGATGAAATAGAATCACAAGTCTCTAACTAAACATTAAACAAGAGAGCATTTAAAAAATCCAGTGGGGCACAATAAAAAAGGCTTGTATGTAGAGAGACAGGTTTTGTTCTCTTCCATGGAACCCAAATTCCTAGAGTCCTCTGAATTCTATGGAAAGGTGGACCTAGCTATTGGAAGCAGAGAAAGACCTCTGAGCACCGTCTCCACATTTTAGACCAATATACCAACAGCCTTGTGGGGAAAGGCTGTTGCAGAGAAACCCCACCCCATTCACAGGTTCACCTCTTCCCCCAAAATGGCCTGCCACAGAGGGTTTCTGAGGAGTCTCCCAGTGACTTGTGAGGCAAACGGCACATTCACCTATGGAGCAGAAGAAGGTGTCTAAGAAGGGAGAAGACAAGGTAGAAGAGACATAAGGGGAATAGTATGGGGTGTGGGGCACGGCACTCTGTTTAAGGAAAGCACGAGCCTCAGAAGGGTCCTCTTGGTATTTTAGAAACAGGGGTTCCTTCATTTGACTGGGGGAAGGGGAATACATGTCTCCTAGAGGAAGCTAACTCCCCCCTTATCCACAACACTATGCAGGAGCCCCAAGCACTGCTGAAATGGGTGGATGAGTGAAGCTCTCAAGAGAAAAACTCAGGTCACTCCTAGGACTTGGGATGGGACCAGGATACCAGGGTACCAATTACTGCCCAAGGCCCCTGGGCAGCCCACCATCCTCTGTAGATAGCTCAGCAGCTCCTGGCACCAGGCCCATCTCAAAAATAGCCACTGCAAGTTTCCTTAAATGGTAACCTGCTGCCCTTTGTCCCCAAGTCTGCAACCTGTCCTTACATCCCATCTGGCTGTTCAGCCACTCCCTCCCTCACTCCCAGGCCTTTTCCCAACATCTGCCTCTTCCCTGAGCCTTCCCCAGAGGCAGCCCTCCCTTCGCCAAGGCTCCACTTCCAAACCCTACTGTCCCTCTGAGATGACTCTCATCCAAACAGTGGCCCAGCTCAAGCTCACTCAGGCTGGCTGGATCTCTTAGGGGCTTGCCTCATAATTCCCCCAAGAATGATGGATGTGCTCTGCTCTCTGACACCAAGTCCCTTGAAGATAGTGAAACAAAGAGGGAATGAGACCCCCAGAATTCAATGAAAATGACAACAGTAATACCAACCAGCATTTATCCAGCCCCCACCAGGTGTCGTGGACATTGTGCCAAGCGCTTTACAAACATCACCTTATTTAATCCTTAAACCCTCATTGAGGCAGATAGTATTATACACGAGAACATGAAGCTCACAAACTTATGTGATACTCAAGGCCATGATGCCCAAAAATAGGGCCTCCAGATGTGTCTGACAATAAAGCCTAACTCTTAACCTCCAGGCTCTGTACCTACTCCTTTTTCTCTCTTGAGAAGGAGTGGAGGCGGAGTGGTGGGGCAAGAGGAAGCTGAGTGCTGGTGCTCTCCCAAATGGCAGCCAAGGCTTCTAGAAGGCCATTCCAATTGGATGACCAACTACCAGCAGGGTCAGTTTCCAGGGGCCTGGGCAAGATGTGGCTAAAATCCTCCCAAGTCAGATCCCCCAGGGCCTGTGAGGCAGAGACTCTCTCAGAGGGGAGTCCGCCAAACCACTTCCCAGAACAGGTGATCCCATCACATCCTGTTTGGGATGCTCCCAGGCTTGCCCCTCTAATCACAGGCTCCAGCACTGCCAGATCAAAGAGCTGTGTTCCAAAAGTGGCTCCTGCCTGCCTTCTGATCCCCTGGGCTAGGCAGGTATGCCTGACATTCCTCCATCCTCCTCAGCCTCCAGTAAAACAGATGCTTCAGCCGACTGCCTCAAGCTGAGCGCCCCTTTTCAACTCCCTGTGGCTTCTCACCCTCTCTATGCCCTCCTCCAGGTGTCCCACCTTGTGGCTTACCTGCACAACTGTGCCCTGGAAACTCAATCCTTTTGGCCCCTTCCTTCCTCCTCTCTTCCCCATCTTCCTGCAGTAAGGACACCTCAGTGACTCAGTGAGTCAGCTCCTCACCCTGAACCCCTCTTCGCCTTTACTTCCCCTCCCCCTCTCCACTTGGGGCTGTGGGGATGTCATTTCTGTGGCTATGAGGTACCAGGCCTACAAACAGGAGGTTGGGGAGACCAGCTGGAAGACACCGGGCCACACCTGTCCCCGTGCTCTTGGTTCTCTGGGCTTCGACGGGAAGCCTCCTCAGTGGGAGGCGCAGATGCTACCCCAAGTCATGGATAGCGGCAGGGCAGGAACCTCTCACCTCCAGGAACAAGCTGCCGTGGCCCGCTCACGCCAGGATTTATCCCCTGACCTCCCGCGCCACCGCCGCTGGCCGGAGGAGGAAACAATCCCTCCCGGGCTGGGGATGAGGGGAAGAAGAGGAAGGGGCTGCCCAGGTTGGTAGGCGGCGGGGAGGGTGGGGCGCCCCTCTGGCCACCGCCTCTTACCGATGGTGGAGATGTGCGAGGAGTGGAACTCGTTGTCGGTGAAGCGGCACAGCAGGCAGGTCTTGCCCACCCCGGAGTCCCCGATCAGCAGCAGCCGGAACAGCACATCGTACTGCTTCGCCATGGCTGGGGCTGTAGGGGGCCCGGGGGCTGCGGGCCGGCGGCGGGCTCAGCCCCGCTCAGCCGCTGCCATCGCAGCCCGCGACCGCCCGGGGACGCCGCGGGCAGCGAGAAGGAAGCCGAGCCCGGCGCGCTCTCACTCGCTCGGGGCGGGGAAGCGCGGCTGCGGCTGGAGCCCCGCACGCGCGCCCGCTCGGCTCAGCTCCGTTCCGCGCACCGGCGGTGGGAGGAGAAAAGGCGCGCGGCGGCAGCCCCTGACTGTCCTTCCCCCTGCGCCGCCGCCGCCGCCCAGGAGAGGGGGCGGGGAGCGCGACGGGAGAAGCCCGGGCTGCCCCTGGCTGCAGGAGCTAGGTGGGTGCGCGGCCCCAGGAGGGAGCGCCTCGCGTCCCAACGCCTTTGTTCCGGGACCCGCGCGGGAAGCGTTTGCTCTTCTGAATGGGGGAGGTGGGGTGAGCCCCACCAGCCCACCTCCACCAAGCTCGGCTTTCCCGTCTCGTCACTACCCCCAAAACTCACCCTGAACCTGAGCCTGCTAAATGCGCTCCACGGGGCCCCGCGGTGGCTGGTCCTCACCTGAGCTCACCCCAGGTTGGAAGGCCTTGGCATCACTCTGGATTCGAACACCGCCTGCTCTTGGAGTCGCCGTCTCCATGAGCACTGGAGAGTGTTGCTGCATTCTGTTCTCTCTGCTGTCTGGCTTCCCAATAACTCTGTGTGACTGTGTCACCGCCCCCCTCCCATCCCCATTTTTTCTTTAAACGGGGAAAGTGCCTGCATCCTCCCTGCGGAAGGGTGAAAAGACAGATGAGTATTAAAACCTTTCCAAATGCAAAAGCCTTTGGCGGCGTTGGGCGGACAAATGTCTCTCTTCCAGGGTCTAAGCTGCTCAGGGTAGGTGCTCAGGGATGCAAATACATTTTTTCAGATTCCTAAGTATTTCTACCCCTGTGGCACCAAAGAATGAATGGGCCTCTCTCAAGAACTAATTTACTACCACTTGAATGTGTTCACGCTAGAGAGAGGCAGATAAATACTCTCTGGAGTCTAGAAAATTGCCTATTCCTAAGAATGAGTATTAGAGGAGAGCAAGTCTAGCCCAAAAGATTTTTTTTAAGTGATGAAGAAATGTGTGTGTGTGTGTCTTTGACTGTTTACAGGTTGAGTATTGAATAGAGAATGTATTTTTCAGTAGTAGGTCAAGGGAAGTGGTAAGTCCATTTACTTGATTGAATAGTTACATATCAGGCAACGTGTCTAAATTTATAATAAAGAGGAAAAATCCAGAACCTGATAGCTACTTTGATTACATTAAAAGCCACGGAAACTGATCCCCCTGGATTCCATTAAGATTTCCAGGTGCATGTCTCTTTGCTGGTTTACTGCTGGTTTCAGACACATGCTCCGGAGTAGGCACACCTGGGTTCCAGTCCCAGCTCCTTCATTCACCTGCTGGGCAACCTTGATCACATTACTGAACACTTCTGTGCCTCAGTTTTCTCATCTGTAGAAAAAAAAGGGATATTTAGAATACCTCACAGGATTATTGGAACAATGAAACAAGGCAATGTGTGGTGAAAGGATTTAGCACATTACTTGACACACAGCAAGTACTCAATAAATGCTGGGTGACAAAAAGCCTGCAGCATTTTCCCTATGTGTTCCTATATTTCCCTAAATGTATCCCAAAGATGAATATGGCCGAGGATGTTTTAGCTGAACTTGGGCCCTGTCCTTCTGTGATTTTCCTCCACACCACCACATGAAGTACAGAGGGCAAGTCCACACCAGCCTGACCCAGTTTGGGCTCTGCAGCTGCCCTGCTATTTATTGATCAGTGGCTGTAAAGGTAAGGGGTCTCCACAGGACCCCTGCTGGGCTACTAGCAGGTCTCCTTGGTGAGGGTAGGGGTGGGGGGTGGGGGTGGGGCTGCAACCTCAGGTAGATTCCTCAGTCCCAGAGGAAACTTCACTTTGAAGGACATGGCTTTCCCTGGGCAAGACAGGAAAGGGAGAGATCTTGTCATTCTCTCTCTGTCTCTGATTCTCCCTCTCTGCTGTCTGTGAGGTCGAGGAGCTAAGAGATTTGGGGACAATGTTAGCAAAAGAACCACATGGACTAGTGCAGATAGCAAGGTTTGCCCTAACCAGAGTCTTGGTGAATGAAATGCCTAATTCAATCCCCTCACCTCAGTCTCTTAGTGGCATCCTGCCTGGTTCTGGTCCCCTTGGCCTGGGTGAGATTTCAGTAGAGCTGAAGACATCTGAAGAAATGGGGATGTGTCTTCCACAAGAAGCCTCCAAGCATAAGTCTCTTCGCTATGTTATACTTATTCTTTACCAGAGAGACAATTGCCTGTCTCTCCCATTCCCCCACCCCCCACCGACAGACTGAGCATGCTCCCTGTTTCCACAGCCACCCAGGGCACCACTGTTGGAGCCATAGCAACGGCTGAATAACTGGAAAGAGGCACGAGAGGCAGCTCATGGCCTGACCCCTGACAGGGAAGCCCTGTGATGACCTCTGGTCCAGACTCACACCTGTGTTTCCAACTCTGGTGCATCTGTAAGGGAGACACTCAGCTTCCAGAAAGATTTTGGCCTTATCTCAAGAAGTAGGAGAAGCAGAACAGACACCACACCCCCATCATCTCAATATTGTCCTCCATTCACATCATTTTACTTTTCTATCGCTGATTAATAGAGAATGGGGGAAAGACACTCTGAAATGACAGGGAAAGCAGGGGGAGAGCGAGTTGTCAGAGAGAAGTGCATATCAGGGTCAAGAACCTTAATACTCCAAAGCAGTGCTTCTTAACCAGAGGTCCATGAGCTTGAATTAAAATTAAAAAAAACAAAACAAAAAAAACGTTATTCTTGTGGGGACGTGTTGGTGCAGGTGTGATATATTTATTAAATAATACTCAGTATGGTGTGGACTTAGTAAGGAGGCCATGGTTTTCACCTGACTGGCAAAGGGGTCTGTGGAACAAAAAAGGTTAAGAACCCCTGCTCCAAAGGAAACTATCCTGACTGTAAGTCCTATTAATACAAAATGACCCACAGTTACCATTTCAGGTTGTCTTTGGTGTCCTGGCCACCACCTACAGTACCAAATTTAGGAGCCTCATCAGATATGATTTCCCACACACAGTTCATTTTTGTTTGTTTGTTTCTCTGAATTAATTTTTCACCTTTATTAAAGAACAATTGTTATTACAGAACAATCATGCATGAAATACAGGATTCCCATACACTACCCCACCACCAACATCTTGCATTGGTATGGGAGATTTGCGAAATTGATGATAGCACATTTTTATAATAGTACTATTAAAGTTCATGGTTAAACTTAGGGTTCACTGTTTGCATAGTGTAGTTCCATGGATTTTTTTTAAAATTTTATTCTGTTACCATATATACAATCTAACATTTCCCTTTTTAATCACATTCAAATATATATTTCAGTGCTGTTAATTGCATCCATAATGTTCTGCTACCATCACTACCACCTATTACCAAAACATTTCCATCATTCCAAATAGGAACCCTGTACATTTGAAGCCTTAACGTCACATTCCCTAACCCACCCTGTCCCCTGGTAGCCTATATTCTAGATTCTTACTATATGAGTTTTCATATTATAATTGTTTCAAATAAGTGAGATCCTACAATATTTGTCCTTTTGTATCTGGCTTATTTCAGTCAACATGATGTCTTCAGGTTCATCCATGTTGTCTCATGTATCAGGACTTCATTCCTTTTTAAGGCTGAATAATATTCCATGGTGTGTATATACCACATTTTGTTTATACATTCATCAGTTGATGGACACTTGGGTTGCTTCCATCTTTGAGCAATTGTGAATAATGCCACTTTGAACATAGGTGTGCAAATATCTTTTTGAGGCCCTGCTTTCGATTCTTTTAGGTGTACACCTAGTAGAGGGATTTCCAGGTCATATATTAGTTCTATATTTGGCTTTCTGAGGAAGCACCAGACAGACTTCTACAGTGGCTGTACCATTCTACATTTCCACCAACGTGAATAAGCATTCCCATGTCTCCACATCCTCTCCAACACTTGTTATTTTCTGTTTTTTTTTTGTGTGTGTGTGTGTGATAGCAGTCATTCTACTGGGTGTGCAATGGTACCTCGTTGTGGTTTTGATTTGCAATTCCCTGATGGCTAATGATGTTGAGCATCTTTTCATGTGCTCTCTGGCCATTTGTATATCTTCTTTGGAGAGAGATCTGTTCAAGTCTTATGCCCATTTTTTTTATTGGTTGTCTTTTTGTTAAGATGAAGGATTTCTTTATATATACCGGATATTAATCATTTATCAGACATGTGGTTTCCAAATATTTTCTCCCATTGTGTAGGTTGTCTTTTTCCTTTCATGATGAAGTCCTTTGAGGCTCAAATGTTTTTTATTTTAATGGCGTCCCATTTATCTATTTTTTTCTTTGTTGCTTGTGCTTTGGGTGTAAAGTTTACAAAACTATTGCCTAACACAAGGTCCTGAAGATGCTTCCCTACATTTTCTTCTAGGAGTTTGATAGTTCTGGCTCTTATAATTAGGTCTTTGATCCATTTTGAGTTGATTTTTGTATATGGTGTGAGGTAAGGGTTTTCCTTTTTTTTTTTTTTTTTTGCCAATGGAGATCCAGTTTTCCCGACACCATTTGTTAAAGAGACTGTTTTTTCCCAATTGAGTCATCTTTGCTTCCTTGTCAAAAATCAGTTGGCCATAAATGTGAGGGCTGAGTTCTGAGTTCTCAATTTGATTCCATTGGTCTATATGTCTGTCCTTGTGCCAGTACTGTGTTGTTTTGATTACTGTGGCTTTGTAGTAAGTTTTAAGATCGAGAAGTGTAAGTCCTCCAATTCATTCTTCTTTTTCAACATGGCTTTAGCTATTCAGGGCCCCTTACCCTTCCATATAAGTTTGATGATTGGGGAAGCGGAAGTGGCTCAAGTGATTGGGCTCCTGTCTACCATATAGGAGGTCCAGGGTTGGATTCCTGGGGCCTCCTGGTGAAGGCAAGCTGGCTTGCACAGCAAGCTGGCCCGAGCAAAGAGCTGGCCCATGCAGGAGCACTGGGCCATGCAAGTGTGCTGGCCTGCGCGGAAAGCTGGCATGGCAAGGTGATGCAACAAAAAGAGACACAGAGGAGAGACAATGGGAGACACAGTAGACCAGGGAGCTGAGGTGGTACAAGAGATTGAGTGCCTCTCTCCCACTCTGGAAGGTCCCAAGATCGGTTCCCACTGCCGCCTAAAGAGAAGACAAGCAGACACAGAAGAACACACAGTGATGGACACAGAGAACAGACAATAAGGGAGGAAGAGGAGATAGATAAATAAATCTTTTTAAAAAAAGTTTGATGATTGGCTTTTCCATTTCTGCAAAGAAGGTTGTTGGAATTTTCACTTGTATTGCATTGAATCTATAAATTGTTCTGGGCAGTATTGATATCTTAATGATATTTAGTCTTCTAGTCCATGAACATGGACTATCCTTTTATTTATTTAGGTCTTCTTTAATTTCTTTTAGCAATGATTTGTAGTTTTCTGTGTCCTACATGCTCTGGTAGATTTTCCTGTATAGTTTTCTGTGTACTACATGCTTTGTTTTCTATGTACTTTACATGCTTTGTGTGATTTATTCCTAGATATTTGATTCTTTTGTTGTTATTGTGAATGGAATTTTTTCTTGATTTCTTGTTCTGATTGTTGATTGCTTGTGTATAGAAACACTACTGATTTTTAGGTGTTGATCTGTACCCTGCTACTTTGCTGAGTTCATTTATTAGTTCTAGGAGCTTTGTTGTGGATTTTTCAGGATTTTCTGTATATACGATCATATCATCTGCAAATAGGGAAAGTTTTACTTCCCCTATTTCCAGTTTGGATGCCTTTTATTTCTTTTTCTTGTCTAATTGTTCTGGCAAGAACTTCAAGTACAATGTTGAATAACAGTGGTATCAGTGGGCATGCTTGTCTTGTCCTGATCTTAGAGGGAAAGTGTATTAGTCAGCCAAAGGGGTGCTAATGTGAAATACCAAAAATGGGTTGGTCTTTATAAAGGGTATTTATTTGGGGTAGAAGTCCACAGATACCAAGCCATAAAAGCGTTAAGTTTCTTCTCTCACCAAAGTTCATTGCCACGTGTTGGAGCAAGACGTTGCCAACGTTTGCCAGGGTTCAGGCTTCTTGTATTCCGCTCTTCCCGGGGCTGCGTTTCTCTCCGGGCTTAGCTCTTCTGGTTCCTCCACAAGGTCAGCTGTAGACTCTCAGGCAAATGGCTCACTTCTCTTCTTCTGGGGCCTTTTCTCCAACATCAAAACTGCTTCTCAAAAACTGCTTCAACTCTGTTCTTGTCATGCCTTTTATATTTGATTCCCCACCCACCAAGGGGTGGGGCTCAACACCCTACTGACGTGGCCCAGTCAACACCCTAATCATAACTTAATCATGCCCAGATTAACAGATCAGTTTACAAGCATGATCCAATTATATTTTTGGAATTCATAATTACATCAAATTGCCCAACTGCAACAGAAAGCTTTCAGTCTTTCATCATTAAGTAAGATGTTAGCTGTGGGCTTTTCATATATGCCCTTTATTATGTTGAGGAAGTTTCCCTCTATTCCTAGAGTTCAAGAAAGGGTGCTGTATTTTATCAAATGCCTTTTATGTGCCAATTAAGAAGATAATGTGGTTTTTTCCCTTCATTCTGTTAATGTGGTGTATTACATTAATTGGTTTTCTTATGTTGAACAAACCTTGCACACCAGGCATAAAACCCATTTGATCATGTTGTATAATCCTTTTAATATTCTGTTGGATTCAGTTGACTAGTATTTTGTTGATGATTTTTGCTTTGCTTTTCTTGTGATATCTTTATTTGGTTTTGGTCTGAGGATGATGTTGACCTTGTAGAATGAGATAGGGAGTTCTCCCTCCTCTTCAATTTTTTAGGAAGAGTTTGAGCATAATTGGAGTTAAGTCTTCTTGGAATGTGTGGTAGAATTCCCCTGCGAAACCACTTGGTCCTGTGCTTTTCTTTGTTGGGAGGTTTTTGACAACTGAGTCAATCTCTTTATAAGTAATTGGTTTGTTGAGATCTTCTATTTCTTCTTGAGTCAATGTAGGTAGTTTGTGTGTTTCTAAGAATTTGTCCATTTCATCTAGGTTATCTAATTTGTTGGCATACAGTTGTTCATAGTATCCACTTATAGTCCTTTTTATTTCAGTGGAGTTGATAGTAATGTCCCCCTTTTCATTTCTGTTATTTGTATTTTTCTTTTTTTCTTTGTCAATCTAGCTAAAGGTTTGTTGATTTTGTTGATCTTTTCCAAGAACCAACTTTTGGTTTTACTGATCATCTCTATGGTTTTTTGTTTGTTTGTTTGAGGTACCAGGGGCCAGGGATTGAACCCAGGACCTCCCATGTGGGAGGCGAGTGCTCAATGGCTTGAGCCACATCTGCTCCCCTCTTTTTTTGTTTGTTTGTTTTCTATTTCATTTATCTCTGCTCTAATTTTTTTTTTGTTTGTTTGTTTGTTATTTTCTTCCTTCTGCTCACTTTGAATTTAGTTTGCTCTTCTTTTTCTAGTTCTTCCAGTTTCGAGGTTAGGTCTTTAATTTGATGTCTTTCTTCTTTTTTTAATGTAAGCATTTAGAGCTATAAATTTCCTCTCAGCACTGCCTTTACTGCATCCCATAAGTTTTGGTATATTGCATTTTCATTTTTTAAAAATATTTATTTTGGGAAGCGGCTGTGGCTCAATCAGTAGGGCTCCCGTTTACCATATGGGAGGCCCCGGGTTCGGTTCCCGGGGCCTCCTGGTGAAGACAAGCCCGCCCGCACGGCGTGGTTAGCTGACCCAGCGAGCACAAGCAGCAAGGGGGGGATAAATGAATAAATAAATAAAATCTTAAAAAAAAAAAAAAAAAAAGAGTTTCAGGGGAATGGATATGGCTCAAGTGGTTGAGCGCCTGCCTCCCACATGGGAGGTCCCAGGTTCAGTTCCCAGTGCCACCTGAAAACAACAATAACAACAACAGGCAAAACAAACAAACAAAAAAAATTCTCAGGGAAGCCAATGTGGCTCAGTGGTTGAGCACCAGCTTCCCACATATGAGGTCCTGGCTAGCCCCTGGTACCTTAAAAAAAAAAAAAGAGAGAGAGAGAGTTTCATAATTTCCAAATTCTAATGTAATCATTTAAAAATTTGAATTCTATTGAAAATATTACTAAACACAAATGTTATTTCAAAAGGCCATTCTCATTAGATAGTTTAGAATTAATTACTCCTTCCCCAGTTTTGCCATTGCATTTTGTGGATGTATGTATTACATGTACTTTATATTTTTCTATATATTAATTTTATATTTAACTCAATTTATTTACATTTATATATTTAGTTTTATATACTTTTTATATATTTTAATATTTACTAGAAGGGTAAGGCTAGTATTATGTTTATTGCCATTATCTTTTACAGTATGTTACACAAACACTCAAATGTTTATATGGTAACTGGAAATCATTCAATTCATTTAACTTATCCAATGCCTATTTTGTACCACAGAATACAGCAATGTACAAAATGTACTAAAAAACCCTGCCCTGTAGAGATTACATTCTAGTCAGGGGAAGACAGACAGTAAGCAATATAAATACATAAAATACAAATTATGGTAGCTGGTGCTATGTGCTATGGAGAAGAATAAAAAAGGAGGATGGGATAGAGTATTACTGAGTGGGAGGGTGTTGCAGCAAACCTATATGGGGAAGTCAGGAAAGGCCTCAAGGGAAAGTAACTTGAGTTATACTAAAGAATTTGAGTAAAGACTACCAGAAGTGAGAGGGCAGGCCAGTCCTATATCTGGGGGAGGAGCACTGCAGGGAGAGGGAATAGCAAGGTACGTGGTGTGTGGCTGGAGTATGCCTGAGTGAACACAGAAGAGCAAGGAGATTGGTGTGGCTGTACACACCGAGCACTCAGGAGAGTACAAGGAAAGGCCAGAGAGGTTCCTGGGGCCTTGTAGGCCATGGTGAGGACTCCTCTGAAAGAGAGTAGAAGAGGTACCTGGACAAAGGGGTGATTTACTTACATTACAAAAGGTTCACATGAAGAGCAGATGTAGCTCAGTGGTTCAGCGCCTTCCTCCCATGTACGTGGTCCTGGGCTCAATCCCCAGTACCTGCTTAAAAAAAAATTCACCATATGACTCGACAATCCCACTGCTAGGTATATAATAAAAGAATTGAAAGCAGGGGCTCAAACAGATATTTCTGCTGATGTTCATAACAGCATTATTCACAATTGCCCAAAGAAGGAAGCAGCCCAAGTGTCCATCAACTGATGAATGAATAAACAAAATCAGTATATACATACCATGAAATATTATTCAGCCCTAAGAAGAAATGAAGTCCTGATGTATTGACAACATGGATGAACGTTGAAGACATCATGTTGACTGAAATAAGACAGACACAAAAGGACAAATATTGTATGATCACTCTGATTTGAAACAATTAGAATAAGCAAACTTTTTTTTTTTTTTTTTAAGATTTTATTTATTTATTCATTTATCGCCCCCTTGCTGCTTGTGCTCGCTGGGTCAGCTAACCATGCTGCGCGGGCGGGCCTGCCTTCACCAGGAGGCCCCGGGAACCAAACCCGGGGCCTCCCATATGGTAAACGGGAGCCCCACCGATTGAGCCACAGCCACTTCCCAATAAGCAAACTTATACAGTGAGAATCTAGAATATAGGTTACCAGGGGACAGGGTAGGGACAGAGAATGGGACATTAAGGCTTCAAATGTACAGGGTTCCTATTTGGAATGAAGGGAATGTTTTGGTAATGGATGGTGGTGATGTTAGCACAACACTGTGAATGCAATTAACAGCTCTGAAATATATATCTGAATATGATTAACGGGGGAAATGTTAGATTATATATATATAGTAACAGATTAAAATTTACAAAAAAATCCATTGAACTACACTACATAAACAGTGAACCCTAATTTAAACCATGGACTTTAATTAATAGTACAATTATAAAAATGTGCTCTCATCAATTGTCATAAATGTTCCACATCAATGCAAGGTGTTGTTGATGGGGTGGTATATGGGAATCCTGTATTTTATGCGTGATTGTTTTGTAAATCCATTGGTTTTAGTCTTTTGTGGACCCCAGAAAATTATGTTCTGATATTGAATCTTTGATTAGGTCAGTTAAGTGCCATTTGATTAGATTGATCTAGTAGGGTGTAGCCCACAGTGGGTCTTAATCCTCTTATTGGAGTCCTTTCTAAACAGAAAAATAGCTGCAGAGACAGAGAGGAGCCCACTAAGCAGAGAGAATGCCATTAGCGCAAAAAGCTGAAAGTAACGTGGCCTGAAGGAGAAGGCAGGAGCAGCGGAGCTGCCATTGTGCCCTGCCACATGGCAGGAGTCCAGGATCACCAGCAGCTGACCTTTGGGGAGAGAGCTTCACCTGATGCCTTTATTTGGATATTTTTCTCAGCCTCAGAACTGTAAGCTTTTAACCTAATAAATACCCATTATAAAAGCCGACTCATTTCTGGTATATTGCTCCCAGCAGCTTTTAGCAAACTAAAACAATCCACAACTCTAATAAAGAGGGGGAAAAAAGGCTCAGTGTGGCTTTTGCGTTTGTGTTAGGCTATAGAGGGACAAGAATGGAATTCGGGAGAACAGAAGAAATCATTGTAAGAATCTAAGTGACAAATGATTGTGGTTTAGCCCAGGACACTAGCAATGAAAGTGGTGAAAAGTGGTCGGGTTCTGGGTACATTTTGAACAGGATTTATGGGGTATGAAAGAGAGGTAGCAATGGTGGCTAGGGTATTTGGGCAGGAAGGATGGAGCTACTATTCACTGAGATGGGGCAGTCCATGAGTGTGCATTTTTGGGAGAGATCAGCAGCTTTGTTGTGAACATGTTACCATTAAATGCCTATTAGCTGTCTATCAGATAGGCATTAGTTGTGAACTCTGGAGTTCAGGAAATGATTCAGGTTGGAAATATAAATTAGGGAGTTTTCATCCTCCTGGCAGTATGTAAAACATTGAGACTGTATGAACTCACACGGGAGTGAGTGTAGACAGAGGACAAGTTCAAGGATTGTGAAACCTGGGGCATCCAAAGTTAAGATGTCAGGGAGATGATGAAATATTAATAGCAAAGGCCAATGAGGTAGGAGGAAAACCAGGAGGCTGTGGTATGCTTGATGCTAAGGCAAGAAAGTGTTTTCAGGAGCAGGGAATGATCAACCATGTCAAATCTTGCTGGGAAGTCAAGTAGGAAGATTTGAGATGAAGACTGAGAATTGGCCACTGGACTTAGCAATATGGAGTTTAATGGAGAGTTGACAAGAGCTGATTTGGAAACCAGTTTGAAATAAGTTCAAGAAAGAGTTCCATTGGAAGCGGCTGTGGCTCAATCAGTAGGGCTCCCGTTTACCATATGGGAGGCCCCGGGTTCGGTTCCTGGGGCCTCCTGGTGAAGGCAAGCCCGCCCGCACGGCATGGTTAGCTGACCCAGCGAGCACAAGCAGCAAGGGGGGGATAAATGAATGAATAAATAAAATCTTTAAAAAAAAAAAAAAAAAAAAAAAGAAAGAGTTCCAGGTAAGCAGATGTGGCTCAGGCCATTGGGCACCTTCCTCCCACACAGGAGGTCCTGAGTTTGGTTCCGGGTGCTTCCTTAAAAAAATGAAGATGAGCACACAACGAACAGACACAGAGAGAAGACAGTGAGTGCAAACAACAGGGGGTGGGGAGCAATAAATAAAACAAATCTTAAAAAAAAGAAAAAGAAAAAAAGAGTTGCAGGAGAAGAATTGGAGACACTGGTAATGGCAACTCTTTGAAGGACTTTTGTTCTAAAAGGAAATGAGTAATGGAGAGGTAACTGGAGGAAGAGTGGAATCAAGAGGGTTAAAATGATTTTTTCTTTTTTTTCCAAGAATAGGCAAATAGCATGTTTTAGGGTGATGGGCATGATCAAATAGAGGGAAACTTTGATTTTTAGGAGAGGGAAGGGAGAATTGCTGGAGTAAAGTTCTTGAGTAGGTTTTAGGGGACCAGGGAGGGGACCAGCCTTAGGTGGGAGCTCGGATGGTCATCCATCCAGATGGATTTCATACAGCACAGATGCCAGTAGGGGAGTAAGTGCGGGGAGGAAATTACTTTCCTTTTGGAATAATGGAACATAGGGTTTGGGAGAGTAATACAGAAGCAGTTTCTTTCTTTTTTTTTTTTTTTAAATATTTTATTTATTTATTCATTTATCCCCCCTTGCTGCTTGTACTCGCTGGGTCAGCTAAGCACGCTGTGCGGGCGGGCTTGCCTTCACCAGGAGACCCCGGGAACCCATATGGTAAACGGGAGCTCTACTGATTGAGCCACAGCCGCTTCCCCAGAAGTTTTAAAGTCTACCCTATGAGGCTACTCCAAGAGCGACCTCTAGTGGTTCATTTAGGCCATTAATTTTTCTTGTTTTACTGCTCTTAATGGAAAGGCAAAATAGCACTGTCCACAATTTTTTTAAAAAGAAACAATTATGATTCACAGTTTAATTTAGAAAAGATATCAGGAATCTGAGTAAAATAAACCCAAATCATCTGCAGTTCAAACTGGAGTTGCTATTTTTTTTTTTTTTTTAATCATTTTTAAGGCTTTCTCCTGTAACTACATCATTCATTGTGGTACCACCAATACTTACGTTCATTCTTTAACAAGTGGTTTTATTAAACCCAGAGGAAGGAAAACTGGCCTGTCACTGTTGTTCAGAGGCTGAACAATCTTGTCGATGTGTACATAGAGTACAAACACCTCATATTTTCCATTACTTGTTTCACTTGACTTTTGGTTTTCACTGGATTTGCCTCTGCCAGGGAATCTCCCCTGTTCCACAATCTCACAACAAACACCCTGTGCCCTCCCTCATGCCATTTTCCCAACTGTAATGAAATAGTCAATTCTGTAATTATTGTTGAATGTCTGTTTCTTTGGATAAATCATGAGACTGTGCCTGGCTACTCAGCACCTAGCTCAATGCCCAGCTAATGAGGGATACTCAAATATTTATTGAATGAATAGACACTATCCTGCAGTAGACTCTTGCCATGCCCCTATTAACATCTTCAGATCCCATTGCAGAAGAAGCTACATTTCAGAACATTTCTATTTCTAGAATATAATTTGCAATTGCTTTAGGTGTATTTGTAACATGTAAAAATTTGATACAAAACTATCCCAGCTACTCTTGCAAAAACACAATCCTTGGGATTGAAATGTTAAATTTCTAGCTCTTAAGCAAAGTAAGTCTTTTACAAAGAAGGCTGAATCCTAAGATATGACCCAGTTTATCAGACCGTTTTTTTTTTTCTCCTAAAACAGAACTAAGGGAAAGTAGAGAGGGAAGTATAATGAGACCGTTTCGCTTTCTGCAGCAACATCCCAGAGTCTAACCCACACAGTCCCACTTAGATTCCCAGATTTGGTAACATCCTGGCGCCTACAGGTCTCAACTCTGCAACAGTACCATGACGATGGGTGTGGTGATAGCGTTCTCCCGCCTAAGGCCTCTATGCCATCTCACCAGCACCCTTGGAATCTTTCTGAGGGCTTCTATTTCATACCAGACTGAGAACAGGGGAATGATGGGTTATGAAATATCACACCATATTCCCTGGATTCCAGATATGTGACTTGAAATTGAGTGGGAGTACAATGCTTGTCTCCAAGTCTATCAGAAAAATCTGTTATCTGATCTTCTCCCACAACCCCCCACCCTAAAGAGTTTTATCTCTTGGTATTATAATTTTGGTATAGTCCTTTTGATGTGGGCTCTGAAAGAGATTCTCTTTGTATTTCTTGTCCAAAAGCACTAGCAGGGTTGTCCTAATATAACAACTTTAAAACGGGTTTTATGGAGGCATGTACAATGATTAATCCCACACAAAAAATATTTCAGAATTAATACCAACATATGTATGTATATTTGTGACATGCTCTCTCAAACTTGCTGTCCCTTCTTCTGAGGAACTCTTCCTTATATTGTTCACCTGGATGGCAACTTGTTACCCTTCAGGTCTCAGCTTAAATGTGTCTCTTGACCAAGCTGACTCCTTGTAGTCTCCTCCCCACTCTTTCCCCCGTTCAGACTACCTGAAATCAATCTTGCAATGGTAGGGCTGCAGAGAAAAACAACTCAGACTGCAGTAGAAAAAAAGTAGATAAAAAGGAAGAAAAAGAAAGACAACTTCAGATCCTAACTGTTCTAAATATCAAACTCACCCCCAAACTGTCCCTCCTTTCTCTCTCCCCAGGCAGAGAGACTCCTAACTGCATAGTTCCTTATCACCCTCTTCCTCTCTCCCTGCCCTTAGACTCCACAAGGCCCAATTACCACAAAGTAAAACATTCTGAGCAAAGTGGTCCTAATTGCATCCTCAGTAAATCACTCATCTTCCCCAGTGATCAATTTCTCTTACTATCTTCAAATACTTTTCCTCCAACCCACTCTCAGCCCCTAAAAAACTTGCTGTTCTTTGTTTCAACAGAGTTGAGTTCCTTCCACTCTCTCTCTTGCTATAGCAGTCCCCTGAATAAAGTCAACCTTGCCTGTTTAACATTGTCTAGTCCATTTTTTTTCTTTGACAAACATCACTCACTCAGAGAAGCCTGGCCTGACCATCCAATCTAATTAATTCTCTTGCCCCTTAGTCTCTCTTACAGATCCTGTAATTTTCCTTCATAGCATCACAAATCTTCATATATTTATTGTGTTTGTTCATTTTTAATTCTATCTAATCTGCAGGGACCTTGTTTTGTTTTGTTAACCTTTATATTCCTAGGTGTGGTAGATACTCCATAAATGTTTGCTAAATAAATGAATGAATACTTCCTTGTTTCTCCTTATACTTGTTCCTTATACTTGCATTTTAGTTCCTGCTAGTTCACTGTAATCCCCAAGGGGATAGGAGAAAACCGCAATGTCCTTTTCCTACATCACTGAGTACTGAGACAGCAATGCTACACATCTGTTGAGAAGTTGCAGCTTCTCCTGGGCAGCGCTGTCACATACCCAAAGGTGCACAGTAATAGAAGAGCTGCCAGGCTGTTAAAGTTATACTCACCGAGTTCTTGGGAACCCGAAAGTACAAATTCCTACCATTACAATTAAGTGAGAACGGGCATGCTGTTGAAGTTTTTTTTTTTTTTTTTTTTAATTTACATAAAGAAACGAGGCATCATCCCACGCCATCCCTCTGAAATTCAAATGTACACATCCTTCCTTGCATTTGGGGAAGCAAAGCCTCTTGTAGTAGTTCCTCTGTCCAATGAGGGGCGGCAGCATCCCAGTAACTCACTCTCTGAAGCTAAGTAGGTAGAACAGATTTCGCGTTCAAGTCTTTTTGACTCCAACCGCTCTCCGTAGCGCCCTAGCCCGCTCGAGTTTCAATGTGCGTTGTTGCTTGAGGAAGCTGAGTCCTGTACATCGTCCGCTGTTCTCCTGATCATGGCTTCTCCGAGTTCCTTTACCTATTATTGCCCTCCATCTTCCTCCACGGTGTGGTCGGAGCCTCTGTACAGTCTGAGGCCGGAGCACGCGCGGGAGCGGTTGCAAGACGACTCGGTGGAAACAGTCACGTCCATAGAACAGGTGAGGTGGCAGGACTGGGCAAGGCGCCCGCGCGGGGGCTTCTGGGAGCGGGAGTCCGGTCTGCAGGGCTGCTCGGGTGCGGAACTTACCGGGGAACTACTACTCCCACAGTGCAACGGGGCGCCGCCCCGCAGGGAAGCTCTGGGCGACTAGGTTTGGGCTTCGGAGTGGAGCTTTTGTGGGGCCGGGTTGGGGAGGGGTCTGTGCTAGGATTGGGCTCGGAGAAGGCGACAGTACCGGAGTCCCCTCTGCCTTAGAGAGTGGAGAGAATTTTCTTTTGTGACTGGACGACTGAAGCAGCCCGGGCGGGTCAGAGAGTCTACTCCATTCTTCCCTGGCAGCGGAGGATGGACGATGTATTTCCTCAACCTGTTCGCAGTTTCGATACATTAGAGCGGAAAGACCTGGCCAGACTGCACTCATGTTCCATAATCTGTTTAGTTTTTGACCCCCAGGGCCACGTTTGGGGCCTGCCTCGTGTGTGGAAATTTTAAGAGTCATTCAATCATTCGAGCACCAGCTATGTGTTGGACACATTATTAAACGCTGTAAATATAAAGGTAAATAAATTCAGCCCCTGTGCAGGACCAGCGTACTGTGTAGTCGGGGAGGACAGACGAAAAACAATACAATTTGGAAAGCACTATAATAAATATATGAATTTTGTGCTACTTGTCATTCACTAAGGCCAAGGAGGAGAACTGAACCTGTCACTTTGTAAAGAAATGAGCAGTGAAATATAGTTTTGTTTTTCTTCTCATTCTCCAGTTGGAATTGTTTCCAAGTTAGTTATTGTGGAAATGTTTACCCATCTGTTGCCTGGAGAAGTCAGAGTGACTCTTTTTAATACTAACATAAGGCTGCTTGCTAATAAGGTTTAGTACAATCAGTCTCCAGGCTTAACCTTAGACACCTGCTTTGTCTTTTGTACCAAAGTTGGAAGCATCTATTTAGGCAAAATTAATTGCAATAATTATTGTTATAGTGCATATTTATGACTATAACGATAATTATAAATTAACAAAAACAAGGGCTTGAATACAAGGTTACTTACATAGTAGCAGAGAAAATAATTTAACTTGATATTTATGTTTCATGGAGTGTAGGAATCAAGCTCCCTCAGTTAGTTAACCCACTACTGCTTCCTTCTACAGAAATCATTTGCAGAAGATTGCTAAGAAATCTCCCAACAATGACAGGTCTACCTGGATCTTTGCAGTATTCCCAGTTAATTTAGAGACCTGAACAGAGACATCCATGGTTAGAGAGGCAAGTCAAAAAGAGGAACATTATCAGGAGATTTTCTGATCTGGCTGTTTCTTGTTTTCCCTTACTACTTTTTTCGGCAGAGTGCCCTGCAGAGTTCCTACCAAGAAGACACCAGTACTTACGTTCTCAGTACCTAGGCCTAAGGAGTGATGCAAAAAATGAATACAAGAAGGTTCTGGTCTGCAAATGGCTGGGCCAGGGCCAGCACAGGACTGGAGGCCAGGTTCTGATATGGAACATTGGTGTTATAGGGTGTCTTTCAAATCTAGTCTCAGCTGTATGGTAGATAAGGTATCTTGTATTTCTTTTCCGTGTCGTTACTCCAGGTCATTTTTTTTTTTTGTTTTTTAAACCAATTTTATCGGTACATATTAATAAAGCATACAATTTATCCAAAGTGTACAATCAGTGGTATTTTATAATCACATAGTTGTGCTTTCATCACCGTTTTAAAAGCCTAAACAGTTCGAGACAGTAGGAAGGTAATGTAGTGTTTCTTTCTCATGGCTGCCGCAATATTTTTAATTTATTTATTTACTTTATTTTTTATATTTAAACTTATCATTATTATTTCATTTTCCTATTAATTGTGTTTGGCTATTGTAATGGCTTCATTTTTGAAGAAGCTTTGGATCACAGAAGGGTTACAACTGGGGCTAGCAGCTTTTGTAAGCCTGCAATTAAAAATATCTTACAAAACTAAAAGCTCATAATACTTGTGGAAACTGTGGAAAATTTTAAATGGGATGTTACTTTTCCAATATTTTAAGTGTTATTCACATTTTATTTTTTATTTTTTTGGCAGGCAGGAAGTTTATTGGGAAGCTCTCCCAATGGAGGGAGTCTGAAGAGAGACTTCAGTGTTTTAATAATCATCATAATGACTCTTTATTGGGTCCCAGCATTGTGCTAAATGCTCCATACCATGTGTCATTCAATCATGATACATTTCACAGAAGGGGCAACTGTTGCTTAGAGAAGTGCCAGCTTGGTAGGTTAATAATGGTATATTCATAAGAAATATCAATCTTGCTTGGAGGAGTTGTTTCCAAAGGATACTTCTGTTACTCTTTTGGTTCTGACTAAAGCTTACATTTATTCATAGGGTTTTACTTACAGAGCTTAGTTTGGTGCCATTGCCAATAAGGACAAGTGCTTGTCTCCTTCCTATATGATTCTCAGGAGACTTTATTTGTTAAACAATAATTTGATAATGGAAGTTAAACCTTAAATAGTGTGGAAAGAGGCCTTAGCTATGGGTTCTTCTGTTCCGTTTATTCATTTTCATTCATTCAACAAATACTTGCATGCCTTCTATGTGCCAGGCATTCTTTTAGACACTGGGTGTTATGCAGTGAACAAATGAGGCTAAGCTAATGCCTTTATGAAACTTGTTCTAGGCCTGGGAAAAAAGGAAGAAAAAAAAGTACGTGTGTGTGTGTGTGTACACAATATACTGTATCATCAGAGGCTCCCTTCCTTATTATGCCATCTGGAATCACCCCATTGCAAGTGCACTGTGATTCAGGCCAGCAGATTAATAGTTATAGATACTACTCTTGTTTTCCCTTTAGTTTGCCTTTAAACAGGGGCACAAGCATCCTCTACTTCAAATGGCAGGATGTCATTAGACAATATTCAATCAAGTGGCAATCATCTCTGAGGGGGAATCTAGAAGAATTATCAGACTTGGTCCCTGCCCTCAAAATTCTTTTCTCTCAAAGAGAAAAAGAATTTGCCTGAAGCAATCACAGGTTAATTTATGACAGCATATAATTACATGCTAAATTATGACTGCATTGCACTAGGATTTCAGGGAGTGGAAGAGCCTTCTGTGTGGGCTGAAGCAGTTAGGACAACTTCATGGAGAATGTGGGATTGGAGTTGGGCTATAAAATGGAGTTGGGTTCAGCCATATCAATGGAAAGGGCCATTATGAGGAAAGACTCAGGTTTGGCTGCAGACAGTGAGGAAACGGCTTACAGGGAATGGAGGGTGCATGTTAGATGTGGTGGGAAATTAGGTCAGCTATATGGGTGGGTCCAGATCATGGCCAGGCTGAGGAGTTGGCTTAGAATGATGGTCAGGAAGTCAATGCAGATCCTGCAAGAGGTCAAGGCAGGGATTTCAGAAAAGTATCCTAGATTCCTGCTGTTCAGATGTTTCAAGTTATAGTTTCTGAAAGATTATTAAATTGAGATGGAACAAATGACTAAATATGAGCAAATGTACCAGGGTGTTTTTTGTTTTTTTTTTTTTTTCCCCGTTTCCAATTTAAGGGACCAGGGTGCTGCTTGGTTAAGTGGTCAGTAGGCTAGCTATGTGAATCTCTTTTTTCTCCATTTTATTCCTTTTTGAAACTCAGTATATACCACATACAACTATAAGGCAATCCCAAATATCGAGTCTACCATTTTCCTTGTAAAAAAAGTCCAAATAATGTTCTCTAGTTGACTTGAAAATATAGGTGAACTAATCAAATACCTATTTAAAAATTTATGTTTTAAATTCAGGTAATATGCCTATTAAAAAATCACATACTGTATAAGATTACACTAATTTAGAAATATTGTTTTTCTTCCTCTTCTTATTTATAAAACATTTTTCTTCAAACTCTTCACATGCATCTTTGACCTCATTCTTTTTGTCATCACTGGAGCCACTTTTTTTTTTTCTAGGCACGGGGCCAGGGATTGAACCTGGGACCTCGGGCGCTCAACCACTGAGCCACGTCGGTTTCCCTGAGTTGGTTTTTTCGTTTGTTTTGCTTGTTGTTTGTTTTTGTTAATTCAGGAGGCACCAGAAATCAAACCCGGGACCTCCCATGTGGGAGGGGGGTGGTCAACTGCTTGAGCTACATCTGCCCCCCTGGAGCCACTTTCTGAGTTAGTCAATATGGTTTTCCAAACCACATTTTTAATTTCTTTGAAATACCTCCTCTTCCAATGTGTGTAAGATATTGTCACTGAATATTTTATCCCAAGCTGCAAGTATCTATTTGTGTAATATTAGCTTTTTTTTTTTCAAGTAGATATTTCCTCCAGTTTTATTTTTTTAAAGACTTATTTATTTCTTCCCCCCTCCCCCCACTCGTTGTCGCAATCTCTTGCACCACCTCAGCTCCCTTATTAGCTTTTTTTTTGCTGTGTGTCCAGTTGGTGTGATCGCCACAACTTAACCACATACTCTGTTACATTTTAAAGTGATCTTTAAAAGGTTGGTTTACAATGCCATCCTACACTTGGAACTAAGTTCTTATCCCCAGGAATAATTTTTAATTCTGTGTTTAATTTGGCTTCCTCTTTCAATGATACCTTCAGCTTTACTTCTATAAGTAGCCCAAACTAGTCCTTGAATGAAGTTGCTTTAGGCTAATGTGTCATCCCCAACTGGTACTTTGTATTCAAAATAATGTACTTGAAAGAATTCCCCACTGTAAGAGGGATTTTATAAGGATGTGGTTGTAAAGTGATTTGTCTTTTCTGAGAGAACATTTTTTAGGAAAAAATTCTTGCCTCATAATTAATATGTTAGTGACTCTTTCACTGAAGCTTATGCATTAGCATAAATCTCAGATGGCTAATCTGCTTTTTGGAAGGTTTCTCCTCTGGGAGAGAGGGCAATATGTAGGTAGAAGGGAGGTGATAGTCCATGAGATGAAAGTTGGTGCACCATGAGATTGACTTTAGATAGAAGCTGTGAAAGAGAAAGTATCAAATGCATTAGTTGGTTTTTACCACTCATCTGGGAATGGAAATTATTCTATGCTTCTATTGATTGGATTTCTAGAAAAACACCATGAAACATATTTTAAACAGAGCTATTGAGAATGCAGGCAGATGGTTAGATCTTTGTTACCATTGTCCTCAAGTCTTGGGGACTTGAGTGGAGTCACTTAATCTTTGGTTCTTAGAGTCTAGCACGATCTCTCCATCTTTAAAAAACACAAACTAATGTATATTAGTTTATATTATATATAAATTATATATACATATTAATATGTATTTATATACAAAAGAATATTACTTTGCAATATATATTTAAAGATATATGTGTATGTGTATATATAATCATATAAAAAGACTTCAGCAAAGTTAAAAATATTCTGTACATAGGACCACAATTAGCTTTTGCCTTCCAAGAAACAAGGGTAAACTTTGGACAAATTAGTAGCTCTTAACTTGCAACACTTGTGTTCTCTTTTTGTCATATCCTGAGTGACAGATTGCCTCGTAACTGTGATGTACTGTTAGGATTAACATTCAGCTATGTTATACATTAAGTAAGGTTTAGAGGTCTGGCCTGGGAACCTAACAATAAGGTGAAACATTTTTTTTTTTAAGATTTATTTATTTATTTATTCCCCCCTCCACTCACTGTTTGTGCTCACTGTCCGCTCTTTGTGTAGTCCCTGTGTCTTCATTAGGAGGCACTGGGAACCGTACTTGGGACCTCCCATATGGGAGGGAGGTGCCCAGTTGCTTGAACCACATCTGCTCCCTGCTTGTTTTGTCTCTTGTTGTGTCTCCTTGTTGTGTCTCCTCATTGCATCATCTCATTGCTTCAGCTTGCCGTGCCAGTCCGTCGCGCCAGCCTGTTGTGTCAGCTCACCACACCAGCCCAACGTATCAGCTTGCAATCTTGCTCATCTTCTCTAGGAGGCACTAGGAACCAAATCTGGGACCGCCCATGTGGTAGGCGAGCACCCAACTGCTTGAGCCATATCCATTCCCTGATGGGAAAACAAAACAACTGACTTACCAGTGAACTTTCAGAACATAACTCTTTCGTAAGTTGTGGCCTGCCTATCTTTGTAAATTGTGGCCTACCTATCTTTGCAGGCATGGGAAAACTTGGGCACTAAGGTATCTCCAACTATGTACTTTGGAATCCTTTTTTGTTTTGGAAGAAATTTCATAGTTAACAAAAAGTAAAAATAATAACATAATTAACAGCCATTTTCCAATAACCTAGAATTAACAGTTGTTAACATTTTATTTTTTTGCTTCTGGTTATTTGTTTAAAGAAAAACAATTACAAATAAAGCCAAAGTCTCCTTTAACCCCATCCTCAGTTCAGTGGGCCTCCCAGCCTACCCAGAAGCACCCTTTGCTATGAGTTGGGTTTGTATTCTTCCACTTCACTTTTAAGCCTTTTATGTATCCATAAACACTCTTTTTGTATGAAGTGTGTTTAAGAATTTACATGAATTGCATCATGCTCTGTCATCTTGCTTTTTTTCATTTAACATTATTTGATATCCAAATTAATGTATGTACACTCATTCATCTTATACAACTACATTTTTTTCTTTTTTCTTTGGTAGAGAAGTTGTGGGTTTCCATAATAATCATGCCTAAAATACAGGTTTCCCGCTTACCACTCTATTATTAACAACTTGCATTGGTGTGGAACATTTGTTACAATTGATGAAAGCACATTTTTGTAATTGCACTACTAACTGTAGTCCATGTTTTTTTTTTTTTTTTAAAGATTTTATTTATTTATTCATTCATCCCCCCCTTGCTGCTTGCGCTAGCCGGGTCAGCCAACCACGCCGTGCGGGCGGGCCCGCCCTCACCAGGAGGCCCCGGGAACCAAACCCGGGGCCTCCCATATGGTAAACGGGAGCCCTACTGATTGAGCCACAGCCGCTTCCCTGTAGTCCATGTTTTAACTTAGGGTTCACTGTGTAGTGTAGTTCAATGGATTTTTTTTTTTTTAATAATTTAATTTTTTAAAAGATACTTAGATTACATAAATGTTATACAAAAATTGTAGGGATTCTCATGTGTCCCACATCCCACTCCTCCCACAACCTCCCACATAAACATCCTTCATTAGAGTGGCACATCACCTTCAATGGATATGTACATCTTGGGGCTTTGCCACTAAGCATGGACCATAGTTCACAGTGTAGACCACACTCTCTCCCACACAGTTCTGCATGTTATATGATGATATAAAATGACCTATATCTGTCATTGCAATGTCACTCAGGATATCAGTGGATTTTTAAAAAATTTTTATTCTGTTACCATTTAACATTTTCCCCATTCATATTCAGATAGAAATTTCAGTGCTGTTAATTGCATTCACAATGTTGTGCTACCATCTATTACCAAAATACTACCATCATTCCAAATAGAAATCCTGTGCATTTTAAGCTTTAACTTCCCATTCCCTATCCCCACCCTGTCCCCTGGTAACCTATATTCTAGATTCTGACTCTATGAGTTTGCTTATTCTAATTATTTCAGATATTTGTCCTTTTGTGTCTGGCTTATTGCACTCAACATGATGTCTTCAAGGTTCATCCATGTTGTCACATGTATCAGGACTTCATTCCTTTTTAGGGCTGAATAATATTTTATTGTGTGTATATACCACTTTTTGTTTATCCATTCATTGGTTGATGGATACTTGAGTGCTTCCATCTTTTGGCAATTGTGAATAATGCTATGTACATTGGTGTGCGAATATCTGTTCGAGTCCCTGCTTTCAATTCTTTTGGGTATATACCTAATAGAGACATTTCAATTTCATATGGTAATTTTATATTTAGCTTTCTGAGGAACTGCCAAACTGTCTTCCACAGCAGTTGCACCATTTTACATTTATATCCACTAGGATGGCTATTATTTAAAAGACAAGTGTTTACTCCAGAGAGACATTTTCTTAAATTTAATCCATTCCTGTGGGTGTGGATCTGTTGTAAATAGGATCTTTTGATGAGGCTATTCCAGTTAAGGTATGACCCACCTCATAAAGGATGGGACTTAATCCTATTGTTGGAGTCCCTTATAAACTGAATGAATACAGAGAGACGCTGAAAGAGAGATGGAGAGAGAGGGAGAGGGAAAGAAAGCTGCCAGGGGTGCAAGAAGCTGAAGTCAACAGAACTGAAAGAGAAGGGAGAGACCAGCAGACGCTGCCATGTGTCTTGCCATTGGGCAGAGGAGCCAAGGATTACCAGCAGCCGGTCTTTAAGAAGACAGCATCGCCTTGCTGAAACCTTGATTTGGACATTTTTACGGCCTCGAAACTGTAAGCATGTAAGTTAATAAATCCCATTGTTTAAGCTGAAAATATTTCATGGTATCTGCTTTAAGCAGCCTAGGAAACTAAAACAACAAGTGTTGGTGCACATGTGAGACAAGGGAACTCTGGTGTATTGCTGTTGGGAATGTAAAATGGTATAGCTGCTGTGGAAAACAGTTTGGCGATGCCTCAAAAAGTTAAATATAGAATTACCACATGACCTGGCAATTCCACTTCTAGGTTTATACTGAAAGAAAGTGAAAACAGAATCTCAAACAGATACTTGTACACCAATGTTCATAACCTCATTATTCACAAAAGCCAAAAGGTAGAAACTACCCAAGTGTTCATCAATCAACAGATGAATGGATAAAGACAATGTGATATATCTATAAATGGAACACTCTTCAGCCGTGAAAAGGATTGAAATTCTGAAACATGCTACAATATAGATGAATCTTGGAAACATTATGCTTAGTGAAATAAGGCAGAAACAAAAAGACAAATATTTATGATTCTACTTATATAAAATGTCTAGAATAAGCAAATTCATAGAGATAGAAAATAGATTAGAGAATACCTGGGTCTGAGTGGAGGGAAAAAAGGGGAGTTATTGCTTAATAGGTACAGAGTTTCTGTTTTGGATGCTGGAAAATTTTTGGTAATGGATGGTGGTGATGGT
>JAKSZT010054193.1:5473248-5508338 GCA_026826555.1 Tolypeutes matacus | reverse complement strand
TATATATATATATATATGTTACCACAATAAAAAATTAACTGAGAAAAAAACTGTGGAACAAGACAGAGTTTATGTATTTATCAGTTATCTGCAATTTACAAAGAATTGCAAAATAATTCAAAAACAATGAACAGGTCTAGTATCAGACAGTCTGGAAGGGTGTGCTATGGACAATACATAGTTTTCCATTGACATGCAAAACATTTTCTACACTGCTATATAGTATACATAGTATACCATAGTATATACTGTATGGTGTATGGTAGTTAGTTGGGTATAGTATATTCTATTTTATCCATTACCTCCCTGTTGTAGTTTTTACTATTACTTGAAATACAGCAGTGAGCATCTTTTTATACACACACCTTCCTGTGGACTTGTAATTGAGTTTCTCTAGGTGTATCTTTTTTTTTTTTTTTTTTTTTTTTAAACAAATCTCTTTTATTGGTACATATTAACAAAGCATACAAGTCATTCAATGTGTACAATAATAGTATTTGGTATAATCTCATAGTTGTGCATTCATCGTTTCAATCATTATTAGAGTATTTTCATTGTTTCAACAATAATAGTAAACGAAAAATGACAAACAATAAACAAGAAAATTCCTCACCTCTCCATCTCTCTGTTTCCACTTCTTTTTTTTTTTTTTTATTTATATATATATAAATATATTTTGAGAGGTGGAATTGCTGAGTTGTGGGGTCTGTGCCCTTTTGGTTTTATTACATGCTACTGAATTGCTCTCTAAAGTGGCTAATTTAAGCTCTAACTTGTGGTATGATTGAGTCTCATTTTCCCCACAGACTCTCCAAGACTTGATATTGTCAGATGTCTTAATTTGTGGAAAATGGTATCTTATTTTAATTAATTAATTTAATTATTTAATTATTTTAATTTGTATTTCCTTGATAATAAGTGAGATTGAGTACCTTTTTAAATCTTTGTTAGCTATTCCCACTTCATCTTCTGTGAATTGTCTGTTTATATCGTTTTTTTTTTTTTTCATTTTTCTTTTGGATTATTTCTGTCTTGCTTCCCAGTTTGAGTTATTTTTTTCCCCAGATACTCATCTTATTCCTTTTACATGTGTCTCTCCCCAGTCTGTTGTCTACTTTAACCATGCAGTGTTTATGTTCTTTTGCAACACAGCTTTTTCAATATGATGTAGTCAAATTTATATTTGTTTTCTCTTATAATTTTTGAAGAAATCCTTCCTATCCTGAGGATATAAAGAATTTCTCATTTCTCATATATATATATATATAAAATAAGGATTTCAGTTATGTTTTTCAGGTTCAAGTTTAATCAACCTGGAATTTATTTATTTTTTTAGGGTGTACATAGGAAACTAATTTTCTTCCAGCAACATTTATTTGATAATCCACGTTTTATCCCTTTGATTTGAGATGCCATCTTTGCCTTATATCAAGTTTTCATATATACATAGACTGTTAGGAATTCTTTAATGAAAAATTCTACAAGAGGAAAGTTCCTGAATTTAATAGCACCTGTCTTTTGAGTGAGGAGGAGTTACTGCTCTATATCCTCCTGAACATTTAGTGTTGTCCATCTTTTCAACTTTAGCCATTCTGCTCATAGGCAAGGAGTGGTATCGCATTATAGAGTATTGTTTTTAAATTGCCAGAAAAACTTTCTAATCAGTTCAAGCTTATATTTATCTACTATATATATTTGTATTTGTATTTGGTATGTATTTGTATTTGGTAAGTATGTGCAGATGTGTTTGACTTTTCAAAAAATTTTTTACTTCAATAAGGTAGTGATGGTGGATCTAGGTGTTTGGTTTTTATTTTATTTTGGTTTAATTTTTAATAATTTCCCCCAACTTTTTTTTTTTTATAAATTTTTATCCTCCACCTAATCCCCCTGTTTTTGTTTTCTTGGCTGCTCAAGCTAATACCATGCAATGGGTTGCCTTAAACAATGGGAATTTATTAGCTCACAGTTTTGAGGCTAGGAAAAAAGTCCAGATCAAGTCCAAATCAAGGTAATGCTTTCTTCCTGAAGACTGGCATCCTGGGACTGGCTGCAAGTGATCCTTGGTGCCGGGCTCCTCTGTCACATGGCAATGCACACGGAGGCCTCACCTGGCCTCTCTCTTCTCTTCCTTGTTTCATTGACTTTCAACTTCTTGCTTTCAGTGGCTTTCTCTCTCTGTCTAAATTTCATTCTCCTTATAAAGGACTACAATAATAGGATTAAGACCCATCCTGGTTGGGTTGGGCCACACCTTAACTGAAGTAACCTCATCAAAAGGTCCTACTTAGAATGGGTTCACACCCACAGGAGTGGGTTAAGCTTAAGAACATGTTTTTCTGGGTTACATAGCTCCAAATCACCATACTCCTTTCCCCTGTTAAAGTATTAAATTTTAAAAGAGGATAAAATCATGATTCATATAAATATAAAATGAACACATGGCAAAGATTTTATTTAATTAATGAGGGAACCAGTAAGATAATTTAAAACGGGTTCAGGGAAGCGGCTGTGGCTCAATCAGTAGGGCTCCCATTTACCATATGGGAAGCCCCGGGTTCGGTTCCCCAGGCCTCCTGGTGAAGGCAGGCCCGCCCACACGGCGTGGTTAGCTGACCCAGCGAGCACAAGCAGCAAGGGGGGGATAAATGAATAAATAAATAAAATCTTTAAAAAAAAAAAATAAAATAAAATAAAAAATAAATAAATAAAACGGGTTCAGAAGAGTACTCAAAGAACCACACATTTATTAGAAATTTACAAATGGATGTGAATCTAGTCAGTATCCACAGGGAGTTAATTAATTATATTTTACCAGATACAATTTGTGTTTCTGTGGACAGAAATTATTTGGATTACTGTCCGTTTTCTACAACTTAACTTCTGTCTCTACAGAGTTGTGAAGTAGCCTGTTTAAAGACACGGGTGGCGATAACTCAATAGGTGACCTAGCCAGGACATCCATAAATTTCAGTCTTTCACAATTTTTCCTTGTATATAAATATATGTGGGGAAGCGGCTGTGGCTCAATCAGTGGGGCTCCCGTTTACCATATGGGAGGCCCCGGGTTTGGTTCCCGGGGCCTCCTGGTGGGGGCGGGCCCGCCCGCACGGCGTGGTTGGCTGACCCGGCGAGCGCAAGCAGCAAGGGGGGGATAAATGAATAAATAAATAAAATCTTAAAAAAAAAAAAAAAAAAAAATAAATAAATAAATAAATATATGTGTATGTGTGTAAGCATATGTGTTTATGTGTATATAAATAATATTTTTTTAATCTATGAAAGTAAGATGAAGACATCATGACACTTCACCCCTAAGTACTAAAGTGTTCATCTCCTAAAAGTGACATTCGTCTACATACACCTAAAAAAATAAAAAATAATTCCATAGTATCATTCAATTTCCCCAGTTGTCCCAAAACTTTTTTATAGCTTTTTTCTGAATCCAATCACAGTTCATTAATTTCAGGCTATTTTTAGACTTTGGAGAAATAATCTCTTGGAACTAAATCTTTGCCGACTAATTCTGGTAGCCTTTCTTGTAACATTTTCATGTAGTAATGTTTCGGGAATAGATCAGATACTTGAGGCTGTTATTCTTCTCCCAAGAGTCCTATATCACTTTCATTGGCGTGACTCTGAACTGTGTGCCCTGCGCCCAAGGGGTATGAACATATGGGCTCTTTGCTTTTTACCCCAAAGAAAATTAGCTGTTGTTATGGAGCCGTTAAACAGGCTTTGTATTGTACCCACCTGATAACTGTGGTGGTTCTTACACAGAAAAGAGCGATAGATGAGAATAGTCAGTTCCTTTGTGATGGAAATGCAGCATGAAAATTCAAGATAAAGTGAGAGGACAGGGAAAGTGGACAAGCTTTGGCATCCCTTCATTGAAGCTGATTTTTTTTCTGAATTCAGATTTGTGAGCCATATAATGTTGAGTTCTTCATGATTTAGTTTTTGTTGTTGTTATATTAGTATGTGTGTATAAAACAAGTTTAGCTTTTTTAAATAGTTAGCCTAACTCAATTCTCCTATATATAGATGAAATATTTTGATAACTTTTAAAAAATAAATTTAATTATAAATCTTGCTTCTAATGAAATTGTTACGACTCCTTCCCTTAATTCTGTCCCAAAGGCTAAATTCCTAACTCTACTAGCATGTCAGAGGTCCCCATGACCAACCACAGGCTCACTGATTTGCTAGGAGGACTCCCAGGATTTGTTGCTGAAAGCCACAAAGTATGCTGCTTGATACGCACTGAAATCCATATAGTGGCACCTGTGCTTGAGAGAGAGAAAGGGCTTTAATGCACGGTCAAACGGCATTGGAGATGGAGCCCCTTGGCTCAAATCTGTTTCCCTGTGTTTAAGGAGTTTAGGGTTTTTATGGATTCAACCAAATGGAGGTGGAGTTATTACCATTATAACAGCAAGTATAAACAAGGAGTGAAACTAAGCTAAAATAACCATTACAATAACAAGTATAAACAACTACATTCAGTGGTTACAGACACAGCATATAGTTTTACTCATGGCTATGATTTATTACAGCTGTTAAAAGAAAAACTTCTACAACATTAAATTTAGGTTCTCACAGCTTTATTGAGCAATTCGTGAACTGGGCAGCATCCCCCTGAGAAAGGACAAACGAGCTCTGCTGTGGGAGTGGAAAGGGGAAGCTCATAGAAGGGGAACAGGAAAGCAAGTGAGGAAATGTTCTCATTGGTTGGCATTAAATTTCCATTTTACATAGGGGGGGTTCTTACAAAGTGGGGAGCAGATATACATTGATTTGTATGGTAGGCCTGTCAATTTTGCTAAGCTCTTCTAGGCGGAAACTGGTTTATCAGGTATTGCTTATCTGCAGTTCTGTGGAGTGTGTTCCATTTTCTCAGAAAGCTGCGCGGCAGGTCAATTTTTGTCTTCTAGACAAGCCCTTCTTGGAAAAGGGTTCCTCCCAGCAATGCCCAATGCAGGTGGCCATTTTATTCTACCTAACATAGCCAAAGGATACAAAGCAAAATCAAAAGGAACAGATGAATCAGATGAAGTTTGGAAGAAACTAAATTCAAGCTTCCAAGAGTCCTTTCCCAGTGGAGTCATACAGTAGGTGCTTAATTCCTCCAGCACTGAATTGTGACATTGTGACAACATGTGTAATGTATATACCAGTTAGAGATGTAGTACCCAAGGTTTTTATTGGGCACAGGCCACATAAGCACTCCATGTCTAGCATGTATCAAAATTCCAGACTCCCAAAAGGAAAGCAGATGTTCGGCATAAGCCACATTGTTTGTACAAACAATTTAGGCATAGTGAGTCACTCTTACCAGTTCTAGAATGGTTAGACCCTTCTTGAAATCTAAGTTCTTAAACACTAACCAAGGGCCAACTTTGTAAGTAGGCATTTCTAAGGATAGCAGTCTCAGGCTTGATGTGTTAACTCTTACACACAACTAGCTTTGCTCCTTTCCTTCTGTTATGTAAATTAGAACATTCAAAGAATGCTTGTATCTTTCCAGCCACAAATTTATTCAGGTTTTATATAACAATGACAGGCTCTGTGGGGAAGAGAGGAGTCAAAAAAGGATATTCCATGTTTTAGGGCTTACACTGATTTTCACATCCCCAGATGAGTGCATTTTTCCTTTTTATATTAATTCATTATTACTTGTCAAAAACTTTTTCAGGCCTATTACTAAGTATTGTTTTTAGGCTTGTATTCTAAAAACCATGCTATGTGCCCTTGATGTGATCTTTTTCTATTAATTAAACCAGTTCCTAAAGATAACTCACAGAATAGGAGAAGATTTTTACAAATCATGTTTCTGATTAGGGGCTTGTATCTAGAATATATAAAGAACCATTACAACTCAATAATAAAAAGACAACCCAATTTTTAAAAAATGGGCAAAGGATCTGAATAGACAGTTCTCCAATGAAGGAAGATCTACAAATGACCAATAAGAGTATAAAAAGATGCTTAACTTCATTAGCCACCAGTAAAATGCAAATCAACACTACAATGAGCTGCTGCTTTGAATCCATTAGTATGGCTATAATTAAGAGAACAGATAATAACAAGTGTTGACAAAGATGTGGAGAATTTGGGGCCCTTGTCCACAGCTGGTAGGAATGTAAAATGGTGCAGCTTCTTTGGAAAATAGTCTTCTAGTTCCTCAGTTAAACATAAGTTACCATAATCTAGCAATTCCACCACTAGAAATATACCCTAGAGAAGTGAAAACATGTATCCATGCAAAAATTTGTACATGAATGTCCACAGCAGCTTTATTATTCATAATAGCCAAAAAATGGAAATACCCCAAATGTCCATCAACTGATGAATGACTAAACAAAATGTGGTATTTGGCAATAAAAAGAAATGAAGTACTGATACATGCGAAAATATAGATGAACCTTGAAAACATTATCCTAAGTGAAAGAAGCAAGTTACAAAGGACCATATATATTGTATGATGCCATTTATATGAAATGCCCAGAATAGGCAAATCTGTAGAGATAGAAAGTAGACTGGTGGTTGCCTAGGATTGGGAGGAGGGAGGGACTGGGGGGTGATGGCTAAGGGGTACAGGGTTTCTTTTTGAGGTAATGAAAATGTTCTAAAATTTATTGTGGTGATGAATGTACAACACTGTGATTATACTAAAAGCCATTGATTGTACACTTAAAATCTCTCTCTCTCTCTTCATTTGCTCCCTGAGTTACTGGTGCTGGGAAGCCTATTTCCACAACTACCATTAGTTTGGATATATGGATTAGATTAGTGGAGAAGCTGATTGTGAAGCATGGCACAGGGCATTTTGTCTCTCAGTCCTAGTCTTAAGTCTGTCACCCTGCAGAGCCCCTGAATCCAGCCTACAGTACTATACTATAAAGGACAAAACCATGCCAAGCAACTCCAGTCAGTAGGCCTTTGTGGCAATAGGAAAGTAAAGTTGATAGAGGTCTCATCTCTATTTGTACTCTCTCTCGCCCATCTCCTACATCATTACCAGGCAAAAGTAGAAGAAAAGATCCAAGAGGCCTTCAGTTCTTACAAGTTCAACCACCTTGTACCAAGGTAAGCTATGGATTAGAGTTGGGGGGATCTGGGAGACAAGCTCCCATGTGAGGCTTTCTTCTTTCTTCCTTGAGCTTATCTAACCACAAGGAGGATAAGACTGGTGTTTCTTCACCTTGTGGCTACCTGGATATGCTTATGGCCTTGACTTCTCCTTCTGCTAGAATACTGTTAGAGGAGATGCTCCATTTGAACTGAACAGTCAGGTGCTACATGGGGTGCCCCTTGAGACCTGAACTCTGAGGTCTGAGGAAGGGCAGAGGAAGGAAAGTTCATATTTTTGTTGCTTAGTTCTGGCCCACTGCTCTGGCGTTTGGATGCAGAAGTCTCAAGTTTTCCTTTTTCATATAACACTTTGAAACAGATACATAGTCCTGGAGGATGGCAAAGTATCAGATTCCTTTGATGTAAATTATTATTTGACTGGGGAAATGTGAGAGGTTTGAGCTTCTCCCAGCCTGGTCCTTATTGGTAATTGTGCAGCAGATCATAGCATGAAATTTCAAATGAGAAACGTAATACCTTTTGTTTCTGTGGATCTTAACAATTCAGTAGTTCAAAATTGTGGGTGGTGTTCATTTTATTTTAATGATAGAGTACTTTTCCTTGTCATTCTCTGAGCAAAGTATAGTTAGGCAGCTGGCTGATGACTCTGGATAGGAAAAAGGGTCTGAAGTCCATCCTAACAAACTTTATCATGTCTCCTGACTTCAACAGACATTTTAATGGACTAAATACTTCAATCCAGTCTCTGGGGTACTTCTAATTGGAACGTTAAAAATGGTCCCAGCCTTAGTTATATATATGTGTATATAAATATATATATATTTTTTGCCACCATTCTCTTTTGCCGTGATTTTCTTATAAAAAACCATTTCTATCAGAAAATTCTAATTAACCAAGGCAGCAAAGAGTTGGAAAAGACAAGTGCTTATAGGGAAAAATAGGGTGGAAGATTATTTTCATCTTCCCTTCCTGGAAAGAAGGAAAATGCCAACAAACCAGAGTTTTCCCCCCAACCGCTAAGCTAAAGTTCTGCATTAACCCAAAGCTCAGTATTATTACATAATGGATTATTCCTCTTTTCATGATGCACAGCTGGAGATTAGCAAATGACGTTGTTTAAACAGCTCAAGGAGAACAGAAAAATGAGCTCTCAGCTATAAGAGTTTCCTGCTTTCACCTCTGCTATTCCCTGTGCACAACCTAAAACATGCTAAGCTTCCCCAGAGAGGGTGGGATCTGGCGATGGGCCTGATTACCTTAGGAAGAGCTTTGTTGTTAGCAGCTGCACTCCCAGATGGCTCACCTGATTGGGTTCTGAGTCACTGTCTGCTGTCTGGGGCTCCATGGATATATGTCTTGGGTATCTCCAACATGAGGGACCTTTGATCATTTGGATTCCCATTTCCACTTGCCATCAGAAAAGGACCCTTGGACTTTCCTTTTTTTCTTACTGAGATATGAGGGAGAATGGAAGTTTCTAGTCTGGGAGGAAGAAGTCGTTTCTTGGAGTAGGAAGTAGGGGAGGGAGAATAAAGGAGTGAGGTCCCCTGATTCATAGATCTTCGTTCAGGTGTGAATGGGAAACAAAAATGTTCCTCTTGAGTTTGGCTTCTTTGTGGAAATAGAATATATCAGGACTTTGGGTTTATTTCAGGAATCTGAAATTCCCCATTTTACCATTGTTGCCTATGAAAATGGGTGTTTTTAAGGTATGCTAATTAGTATGCTAATTAATATTAGAGATGTTACACATTGTGGCTGAATGGTTGAATATTAAAATCAATAGGGGGACGGATGTGGCTCAAATGGTTGGGCGTCCGTCTCCCATATGGAGGGACCTGGGTTCAATCCTGGTGGGGAAAAAAAAAAAAAAAAAATCGATATGTCAATATAAGGCTAAAACCAAAACTCACCATCATAGAATGATCTTCTAGGATATTAGAACAAATTCTAGGATATAAGAACAAATCTGAAATTTTATAAAATTGGAAATTATTACCACAATTTCAATATTTATGCATTAAAAAAAATTTTTTTGGAGGTACCAGGGCTGGGGATTGAACCCAGGACCTTGTATTTGGGAAGCTGGCACTCAACACTGAGCTATACTCGTTCCTCAATATTTAAAAGCATTTTAGTAAATTTAAAAAGAACAAACCTTGACTGTTAGCTAACGTACATATTCAGATATTAGTGGTAAATATAGATGATATTATGCTGATCAGATGTGAGGGAATCATACACACACCCGGGACCACTGTCCATGCACAGGTTCAGGGCTGCCAGGAATGCTGCTGAAGTAGGAGTTCTCCTGTTCAGCCTTCTAGAGGCCAAAGCTGAGCAGCAGATTTGGGCTGAAATTCAAGGCTGGGGCTGACTGTTGGTGCATTCTGCAATTATTCTCCATCCCCAAAATGACTTTCCTCTCTTTAAGACTGTGAAATATACATCCTATTCTGGAGATAGTCCCAAGGAGATTTTTGATTATGCCTTTAACAGTTTTGTTCATCAGCATCCTGCTTTCAATGAGAGTTAAGTTTCTTTCCATTAAATTTATTTTCTGGGAAACGGCTGTGGCTCAATCAGTAGGGCTCCCGTTTACCATATGGGAGGCCCTGGGTTCGGTTCCCAGGGCCTCCTGGTGGGGGCAAGCCCGCCCGCACGGCGTGGTTGGCTGGCCCGGCGAGCGCAGGCAGCAAGGGGGGGGATAAATGAATAAATAAATAAAATCTAAAAATAAATAAATAAATAAATAAATAAATAAATAAATAAATAAATAAATAAAAATTTATTTTCTTTCCCCATGGTTAGTTATTCTCATTGTTCCATACCCTTATGAATTTACCCTTTTCCATTTATTACATTATCTTTAATAAGAAATCTGAAATGCATAAACTACCCTCACACATATGTTCACACATCATTTAAAATCTGTTTTCTCTTGGGAAAAAGTGACCTGGTGCTCCTCAGAAGTGAGAAATTTCCCCTACTAATAGAGCACTGGAGGTTAAGTGTTGACAATGGCTCTGAAGCCAAAAAAATTTTGAGAGTGAAGGCTATCAAAGTTCTCATGCAGGTGCCTCTGCTTATCTCTGATGTTCCTGTATGTAACATTATTTTAGAATTTCCCAAATCCTAAGCAGTTAAAAGATTTATTATTATTATTATTATTATTAGTTTTATTTTATTTATTTATCCTCCCTCCCCCACCCCACCCCACCCCACCCTGCTGTTTGCAGTCCCTGCCTGCTCTCTGTGTCCATTTGCTGTGTGCTTTCTGTGTCTGCTCGCCTTCTCTTTAGGAGGTACTGGGAACCGAACCCAGGACCTCCCATGTGGAAGAAAGGCGCTCAATCACCTGAGCCACCTCAGCTTGCTGGTTTGTTGTGTCTCTTATTGTTTTTCCTCTTTGTGTCTCTTTTGTCTCATAATCTTGTTGAGATAGCTTGCCACGCCTGTCCGCTGCACCAGCTCGCCTTCTCCAGGAGGTACCGGGAACTGAACCCCAGATCTCCCATGTAGTAGGCGGAAGCCCAATTGCTTGAGCCACATCTGCTTCCCACAGTTAAAAGGTTTAATCTTCCATATAGTTGTTCTTTCCAAGACAAATATGTTCATCTTTCCTACCACCCTTCCCCAAGTGATTTATTATTTAAGTGCCAGAGGCTTGCTTTTTGACTAGAGAAGCCCCCAGGCTTTAGTGGGTTTTAAAAGTTCCCAGGGGCAAACAATGGACAGAATCCCCTGTCCTCTTATCTTTCAGCAACTAAAGGCACAATTCTTATGGATGGTTCAGGTTTAGGGGGAGGAAGCATGTTTGCTCTGATTCTACTCTGCCGTATTCATTTAAAGTCATGCATTCCTTCACTCATTCAGCAGCAATATCTAGAGGGTCTCCCATGGGCTAGGAACCCTGCTGGACTTGAGGAAACAGGGATGAGCAAAGGCAGTCCAGGTACTGCCCCTGCTAGTCTCTCAGTCTCATGGGTCGTTAAACAAGCACAAATACATGGTTTCCAATGGGAAGAGTGTCAGAATGAAGACGACAGATGATCCAAGAGAGAAGAACAGGGAGGATATCATTTGGGCTGGAAAGTTAGGGAAGGACGCTCAGAGAAATTGACATTAGGCTGAGACCTTGAGGGTGAGTAGGAGTTGACCAGTTTAGGGGGTGGTGAGAGTGTTCCAGGCAGAGGGAGCATCATGTGCTAAGGCCCCGAGACTGAAAAGAGCAGTGCTCAGGTTGCTCAAGGAAGGCAGTGTAACTGGAGCTCAGCAAGCGCATGACAGGTTGGAGAGAAGTAGGTGGAGGTACAGTGTGGAGGGCCTGAAGCCCAGGGGGCACCCCCATCTTAAGCACAGCAATTTATATTGCTGTCCAGTATACATGTCTTTGTAAGTTCCTTCTCCAGCAGTGGAAACCTAGCTCCTCTTTTTTAGTCCTCTACCAAGAAAATGTTATTTGATCTGTCCTCCTGTGTGTCCCTTTCTCCTGTCCCCCTCCTCTTCATAGCTGCAGAGGTGCTCTCCTCCTCCACTTGAGCTCTGACACCTGCATCCTCCTCCTTTCCTCACCACTCTGCACCACTTAATTCAGTGGCTTCAGGACTGAATTGTTCAGAAGGAAGAGGTGAAGAACCTCATCTTTTCTCCTTACACAGAAAAGATTTTTGGATAGAGGTGAATTAAGAATAACATGAGGTAGATAATATTCTCTTTCAGTGTAGAGCTCTCCCTTAGCATCTAGCTCCTCTTTTTTAGCCCTCTACCCAGAAAATGTTTTTGAGTAGAGCTGAATTTTAGGGTCAAATCCATAGTGAAGCATGGAATATTTAATTGTGGTTACTGAAGATAATTTAAATATCAACCTTGATAATGTGAGAAGATAAGACAGAAGTTGGGAGATGGACGTGGGAGATGGAAGTTGGGAGAAAGCAGGAGAAAGAGGTTAGGAGATGGAGGTGACATAGCATCGTATGGTATTTGGCATATTTGAATTCACTCGCCTGTTTTTCAGACAGAGAAGAATTGACCTGTAGAAAGCCTCACTGTGAATCAGTCCAGTACGAGTTAGAAATCAGGAGTTCCAGCTCCAGATTCTGTGTTTGCTCTTACCACCTGGCTTGCATTTCAGCCTCCCCTCACTTTTTTTGAGTGGGTCTCTGCCAGCCCTCATTTAATGGTCTTTTTGCCCTCCTCGTTCTCATCAATCACACCCATTGTGGCTTTGACTTCCATCCAGCTTAGCATGGTCCAGCATGTATTGTGAGTTTTTACAGAATTAACTTATCCCTTTCAATTCCCTCACTCCTCTGACTTTCTGCTCTCCCCATCCTGGCCATCCTCACTATAGCATCTCCACTCACTGCTTCTCCTGAAGAGTCCCAGCAAGATTTTCCAGAAAAAAAAAAAATCACCTAACAGTGCCTGCTGATTGGCTTCACTAACATTTTATATTACTTAGCCTCCACTGGGCCCACTGCTACTTTATGATCCTTTTATTCATCTCATTGATCCTTTAACATGTACACTTACAGTGGCCAATCCATATTGTTCTGTCATCTTGCATCCTGTTTCTTGAGAAATTTGACGCCATCCATATGAGTTACCTCAGTTTCCCTCTTCCCCACTGCAGAGTCCTATGTTTGTCTAGTTTCATACTCTCACTTGATTTCTGTCTCCAAGAATGTAGAATCCTTCCTTATTGCCAGACTCAATTCTGCTGTACTCTTTTTTTTTTTTTTTTTTAACATTTATTTATTTACTTATTTTTATTTATCCCCCCTCCCCCAGATGGTTCTCTTGTCTGTCTGCTCACCTTCTTCAGGAGACGCTGGGAACCAAACCTGGGACCTCCCACATGGGAGGTAAGTGCCCAGTGCCTGAGCCACATCTGCTCCCCGCGGGCTGCAGCATCTGCTGGCCTGTGTAATCTGCTTGTTTAGGCATCTGGTTGCTGTGGTGGTGTGGCATCTAGCTCATTGCGCCGGGCAGTGCCTGCTTGTCTTCTTTAGGAGGCACCGGGACACGAACCCGGGATCTCCAATGTGGTAGGTGGGCGCCCAACTGGTTGAGCTACATCCACTTCCCTCCTGCTGTACTTTTTTTTTTCCCATCCTGCTGTACTCTTGATCCCAACTCTCCTTCCTCCTCTTTGGGGACCTTGATGAGCATTCTCTGAGCTCTTGCTTTTCACTGTCTCCTTTTGCCCACAAACATGTTCACCTCTCCTCTATCTTGACAGCTTGCCTTCAACCCTGACACTCCCTCATGCTATCACTGTTTTAACTTTCTTCCCTTTACAAACACATTTAGATGTGGCCTTAGCCTCCTGACTGGTTTCCTACTTCTAATTTTGTCCCCACCCGAGGCCATTCAGTATACCGTGCTAAGGGAGATCTAGAAAATGCAAACCTGACCATCCTCTTCATGTTTAAGATACTTCAGTGACTACTTTTTGCTGTTAGGTTTAAAATCCAATTCCTGAATGCATGTCCACATCCTACATGATCTGATGCCTCTGTCCCTCTCTAGTCTGATTTCCCTCTGTTCACAACTGTGTACTTTTTGTTCCAGCTGAAATAAACTTACTTAATGTGCCATGGTGTTCCCTTACCTGGAACACTCTCCCTGTCCCCCTTATTCGTGTCCTTCAGGTCTTAGCTTCAATGCTATTTCCTGTGGGAAGCCTTTTCTGTGTGCTACCAGAGCCCACCGCACTTCCCTGATCACAGCATTCCTTGTCTGTGTCTGTCTCTGGCCCTCAGCTCTAGGGAGCAGAGCCAGCATCTACCCCAGCCCTGGACACTCTGCCTGTGTATAGTGGGTACTCAGGGAGTGCTGACTACTGGGCCTTCTTGAAAGAGAAGTCGAGCCTGGCCTTCTCTTCTTGGTTATCTGCCCCTCATCACCCTTTGCTGGCTGGCATCTGCCTTCACCACTGCCTTGAACTCTCTTGAAGATCCCAGCCACTTGTGGCTTGTTCTCTCTTTCCTCAGTCTTACTGCAGCATTTGCTGTTAAATACTTCCGTTGAGACTCTCTCCTTTATTTCTGCAGCCTAACATTGCCTTTGTTCTTCTCCAGCTCTTTGTAAACTCTTTGCATTTCTTTCCTTCACCGGCTCCTTGTCCTCCTCCAAGCCCTTAAAAATGGGTCTTCCCACAGCTCTGGTTTCAACCTTTTCTCTCTGCTCTTGCTCTCTCCTCTACTCCCTTGGCTTCAGCTGTCACCTGTATGCAGATGAATGATTCCCACTCTGTATATGTGCCCTGGGTCCCTCTCCTGAGCTTCAAATGTGGGTTACCAACAGCCTGATTGACATCCTCACCTGAGTGTACTTCCAGGACCTTAAACGGCACATGACCATATGTCAGCTTGTCATGTGCCCCCACATTTGGGCCCTAAGAACTTGCCGTTTGGTTGACTCTAACAGCTTCTTACCCAGTCTCCCCACCTAGTCTCTCTTCCCTTCAGTGCTTTCATTCAGTTCAGCTGATAAACACATATTGAATACCTGCTGCCATCAGATAATTTTTTTTTTTCTAAAGCATGGCTCTGGTCATTTTATACTCAGCTCAAAAATTTTCAGGGCTTCCCTTTGCTACTAAATGAAGTAGAAATTTTTCAGCTAGCACCCCAGGCCCCTGTAAATAGGGCCTCAGCTGCCTTTCCCACCATTCCTCCCTCATTCCTAATAGTCACTTAGATTGCCCCACCTATTACTCATCTGACACTTTAGACCTGTGCTATCCAATAAGGTAGCTAATCATGGGCATTTAAACTTAAATTAATTGAAATTGAATAATATTTAAAAATTCAGTTTCTCAGTCCCAAGAGCTCCATTTCAGTGCTCAGTAGCCACGTGTGGCTAGTGGCTACTGTATTGGACAGCACGGATATAGAACATTTCCATCATTGCTGAAAATTCTGTTGGACACTGCAGCTCTGTACCTTTGTCTTCCTCTTCCTTCTGGTTAAACTATCCTCCCATAAGCATCTCCTCCTCCCCATCCCTACCTGTAAAATTTTTCTCCCTCCGTCAGGGCTACCCATCTCAAATACCACCTCTTTCACACAGCCTTTCCTGATCATTCCATTTTTAATAAGGTGAGATTCCCCCCTCCCTTTGGAGCCTCAGTAGCATTTTATCTGTTCTTCCTTTTTGAAACCTACCCAATTTTTCCTTGTGTTATAGCCATCTCTGTACTTATCTTATTTCCAGTAATGAATTGGAACATTTTTGGGGAGGAGTAAAAACTACATTAATGATTCTTTTATCTTCTGTGCATAGCTCAGTCGCGGTTCAGTAAACATTTGTTGAATTGAATACCTAGAAAAGGGAGTGATTCTCTTTCCTTTATTTCTGTAACCAGTAAGCAGAGTGCATGTCTGGATATTCTTTTCTTTTTTCACCCTTACATAATCACACAGGCCCCTTTCTGTGGGACTGAGCAGGAAGTACAGCCTCTGTCCTCTGCCCTGCCTATGCAGGTGGCAGTGGGTGGCACTTTCCATCTTAAAGCTGGTTTTGCTTACTTCAGTGCCAAGGAGAGCAACTGGCTGCAGAATACAGACATGATCTTCTGGCCAGGGCTGTGGGTCAGCATGTGGGAGGTAGAATTTCAGGGAGGGAATAATAGATTATAACTGAGCTGAGTACAAACTACAGAGCTCAGAAAAATGGTCCCAGAGGAAATAACTGAAAGGACGGAGGGTAACCAAGTCATGGAAGTGGCAAGGCTCAGATATAAAATTGCTTAAAGGACGGAGAGCCAGAAGATATCTGTTCTTAGTTAGCCTGGAGGAACTTTCTAGGTGGTTTGTCACTGCACAGCTGTGTGTGCTCACTGAGGCTTTTCGGTTAGCCCATGTAACCTGCCATGAAGGAAGAGATCTCCCCGAAACATTTATCAGCACAGTTTTTAGACACTTAAAAGACATTCAGATGCTGGCCTCTTTTCTCTGATTTAGCTGCCCTTTGGAGCTAAAGAAGTTGCTGGGTATCCATTCAGTGACTGCAGGAGGATGTTCTGAAGCTGAGTGTGTGTGTGTGCATGTACGCACTCATGCACGTTTACTTGTGTTCTGTAGTGGGATGGAAATATAAGCTATTAAAATAGGCTTATAAGCTGTTTGTCTTTACAGGCTTATTTTGCAGAGAGAGAAGCACTTCCATTATCTGAAAAGAGGCCTTCGACAGCTGACAGATGCCTATGAGGTAAACACGTTGCCCAGGAACTTTCTATCAAGTTGTCAGCCAAGTTTTTCTCTTTTTTTCTTGTACTTGAATTTAAAAGACATATGGGCCTAACCTGCTGCAGATTCACTTACTGTACCCTGTGGCTCTGGCAGTAACCAGGGCTGCTGTCACAGAGCTGGGACTCCCACTTCTTTAAAGAGACAGAACCAGATCTTTCCAGTCTTGTACTCCCTCAAAGCCCTAGTACCTCAGATAGAGTGAGGGCTTTTTCCACCATTAGATCACTGCTAAGGGGTTCCCGTGCTTCCTTCTAGGCACCCCTTGTCAGCAAGCGAAAAGTTAGTTACCTTTTCCTATCACATTTCCCTAACCATTTGCCCTGTAAGATGCCCAGTATAGAAATCCCAGAGGACACTACTTACAGTTTAACACTGTAGGCCCAAATGTAGAGTGGATTTTAAATCATATTCCACAGAGTCCCAGAATTTCATAGAGGGGCTTCAGGTCGTGGAAAGGGTAAATGGAGGGGGAGGTAGTGGTGGCAGGGGGTAGGATGTTGGGAATGGGGTTGGGGTTGAAGGAGGCAAAGAATGACTATGAGCAGCAGGTCTCCAATCTTCCTTACCCACTTCATACAGAGCAGTCCTGCTTTTAATCTGCTTTTTATTTGGGGGTTCTAAGATTGATTGTTTATGCAAGGATTTGCAAACTTAGATGCCTGTAGTGCCCAAGCAGGTGGCATAAGTAAGTGATGTGTGCTGGCTGGAGACTGAGGCACACTGGAGGCCTGGTGCTTTTGCTCGGTTCCCAGCAGTTGCTGCTGTGCAAGGATGCAGACCCAGGATCATCAGAGCATCTCTTGCTCTCTCTCTTTTTTTTAAATGAAGTCAGAAACCCAGATTTTTATGTGAGTCTCCCAACAGTTAAATATTGAACTAATTCCAATTAAATAAACAAACAGAACACTACACAGAACAAACAAAACACATCCATGGGCTAGATTTGGCCTGTGGGCTATCAGTTTTCAACCTTTGATCAAGTTCTCAATGATTAGGGTCCAGTCAACCCTGATAAAATTATTACCATAACAGCAAACAATTTATTGAACACTGTGCTTAAAGTTTAACATGCATTAATCCTCACTAATCCTCTCAATTAATCCTCATAACTATTCTATGAGATAGATAAGTTTTTATGTTTTATAGACAACAGGCATAGCAAGATTACGTAATTTGCCCAAAGTCACATAGCTAGCAAGATTCACCCAGGCAGGCTGAATCCATAGCAGTGTCCTCAGTCACCACACGACTGCCCCCCAGGAGGTAGGCTAGCAGACTGCCACTGCTCATGGCCAATCGGCACATTTATGAAGAGGGCAGCTTGAGCCAGAGGAGGGAGCACTGGATTGGGAGTCCAATCACCTGGGTTCTTCTCTCAGCTCTGACATTTACTGTCTTTGTAATCTCGAAGAAGTTAACCTCTGGACCTCATTTATATACTTTTAGTCTGTAATGCTAACTGGGACAGTAATACTACTGTCCTATCCTTGAATGCTCACTAAATGTTTGTGGCTTCAGTTAGGATCAAGATCTGTTTATATGTCACCTCTGAAAGCCTTTCCCAGCTCCCCCAGGCAGGATTAGTCAGTCACTTTCTTCTGTGTGTTCCCTCGGGATTTTCTGCCTGTTACAGCACTTAGCCAATTGTATGTATATAGATGTTTATGTTCTACCTTGTTACAGAAAGACATTAAGTACCTTGTAATTTTATATCTGTCTAGTATCCTCTCCCACTACAGACATTCTATATTTTGAGCATCTCAAGAATAAGAACTGAATTTATTCATGAGATGATAATAATTATGGAATTGTGCCCCCAGTATCTAATACAGTACCTGGCACAAGGTAGATACTCATTAAATACTTGTTGAATCAATGAATGAGTTAAGCCAGGAAATCTGTTCCTGAGATTATATATCTCTGTGGGCCTCCACTGAGAAAATAGCAGCACTTAAGAATTCCTCTGCTCAGCCTCTTATAGATGCCTGCCAGAGAAGGACCTACTGGGTTCAAGGTAAACTTGTTCTTTTCTCACATATGGTCATTTCAGCTCCTGGTTAAGCCACAAAGCAAAGCATCCTTCAGACACTGATTCTTGTTCATAGGGTACCTACCTGCCCCTTGCCAGGTTGTCGGAAGTGAGACAGATGTCGCCTTGTCAGCAATGTCTTGGAATGATTCTGAACAAGAGGTGTCTTTTGTCCCCTGTCCCTTTCTCAGTGCCTGGATGCCAGCCGCCCATGGCTCTGCTATTGGATCCTGCACAGCTTGGAACTGCTAGGTGAACCCATCCCCCAAATGGTGGCTACAGAGTGAGTCTGAGTCTGACTTTGAAAAACCTGGGGTGTTCTCTGACATTGTACTTTTGTATTTTGTGGTTGGGGTCTTTTATTTTTTTATTTTTTTTATAAAAAAGCTCTTTCTGTTTTATTTATTTTGAATGATAAACAGAGTGCTAAAAAAGAAACTCTTGTCCTTCCCTTGACCTCCAGTAACTTTCTGAAGCCTATTGTAGGCTGGTGGGTAGAGCAAGACTTTGAACTGCCAAGAGAAGGATTCTTGTTTCTTCTGTGGCCTTTTCTTTTGGCCCTTGTTCTAGTCTTTGATTATCTTCATCAACTCTGAAAGACATGATTTCTCCAGAAAGTAAAGTATGCACTTGAATAACTTCTGTGGGGAAACTTGTGCCAACCCAAGGAACAAAAATTCCCTTGCTTTCCATAAAAACCTCAGTAGAAGTAGGCCACCAATGACTGGGGGAACAGTTATGTTCTCGGTACTGGATGTGTTATCGTCTTAGTGTGCAAATGCCATGACACACAACTTTCTTAAACTTCTGATCCATGATTAGAGATTCAAGCAACTGAGATTCTTTCCAAGCTGCTGTACAGATGGTTTTCTCAGTGTGGCACCTCATTTTCAGAAGTTCACCACAGTTTATATTTTGAAGAAGAAAAAACTGATCATTATTCCAGTCTTAGGGATATCTGGGATAGAAAAGGACAGCCAGGAATCGGATTTAGTGTTGTAGTTCTGCCCGAGAGATAGCATGTTCTCTTTGTAGCATCTTGAGTTCATCCACTCAGCCTGGAGCTCTGAGGAGGAGGAGTCTGGGAGAAAAGTCTCCTGAGCCAGGTTGGCTTTCCTGCAGCACACCGAGGCAGCTGTGCCAGCATGCATGCAGGCCAGCCACGGCCCCTGCCTGCGCACAATGCCCCTGCCTCGGTCACATTGCCAGGTCAGAAAAACAGAACTGCACATTGTCTCATTCATTCTGTCTTAACAATAACCTCTCATTCTTGCCTTTCGGGGTAGGGTGTCTTGTGATGAATGTGATGGGGGAGATGATAAAGAATTAGGCCATTAACCTTTGTGATATGTATGTACAAAGCTTTCTGAGGGAGAGGGAAAATATGCATTGTCTTCATCATCAGGAAGCTGCTGCAAGCCAAGTTGCTTCTAGTACTGGAAGTAGAGTTGGCCACAGTTTCTGCAGTAACAGGAATTTAATTGTCAAAATAAAGGCTTATGTGTTTTTGAAATACCAATTGGGGGTTGTGGATTGTTTGGGAAGTTTCTCCCCCCACACATACACAATCAGGATGTACTCTAGGAGAATGGGAAAACGAGAGAGAGAGGGAAAAAAAGAGAAATGGGAGGATTCTTTGAGAGTGAGGTATGGATGCTGATAGAGGAGGACATAGACCAATTTGAAGTGGCAAGATAGAATGATAAGGGGGTTCCTGAAGTGGAAGGACTTGGGTCAAAATAGATTTTGAATTTTTTCTAGTTTGTGTAGTTGGTTTTATAGTTAAGTGTTTTCTGAAATAAGTGTCAGCTCCAGCGAGGTGCTTTTGTAGTCACATTAGATAGGAAGAGAGGAATTCTTTAAAGGACTTTTCACAGTGAACAATTGGAGACAACCTAAATATCCAGCAGTAGGGGATGCTTTAAAATTTATGGTGCAGTGCATACATAGAAATGTTCGTGATTTAAGTGAAAAAAGATAGTTAAAAAAGATTCAACTATAAATGATTGAAGTGATGAATACACAGCTATGTGATTATACTGAATACCATTGATTGCACACTTTGGATGGATTTATGTTTTATTAATATGTATCAATAAAATTGATTTGTTAAAAAGATTCAGCTTTCATTGATTAAAAATATGGTTGATTATATGCATAGAAAAAACCAGGAACGGGAAGCGGCTGTGGCTCAATCAGTAGGGCTCCCGTTTACCATATGGGAGGCCCCGGGTTCGGTTCCCGGGGCCTTCTGGTCAGGGCAAGCCCGCCCGCACGGCGTGGTTAGCTGACCCAGCGAGCACAAGCAGCAAGGGGGGGATAAATGAATAAATAAATAAAATCTTTAAAAAAAAAAAAAAAAAAAAAACAAACCAGGAAGATATATTCCTAGAGTTGTAGTTATTTCTGGATGGTAGGGTTAATGGTGATTTTTTAAAAGCTTATTTGCATTTTCTAAAATTTCTACAATGAACTTTATTGTTTTGTACTTAAAATAATATTTTAAAAATAAAAAGCTGATTTGCCCTAATTTTAAGAACCACTTGATAGTTAATGACTGAGAATTTCTTCTTCACAACTGCTTTAAAAGCTTTGCCTGTGATTCTCCTGAGCAATGATTTAACGGACTTTTGAAGAATTACCTAGACTTACCAAGAATGTATTTTGTTTTTTGTACCTAGCAGGCAGTTCTAGGTGCAGATAATATTTGTTATGAGCAAAGCCTAGTAGCTCTGACCTATAAGGGAATAAACTATTTTTAGTAAGATACAGAACAATCTTAATGGCTTCTATAAAAATATGGGGATTTTTTTTTAAGGCTACTTGATAAAGGATATACTGCCTTTTAAAAAATCTATTTGCACAGAGAAACAAAACACTTTGTACAGGTAGTTTTTTTGTTTTGTTTTCCTTTTTTTTTTTTTTTTTTTTTAAGATTTTATTTATTTATTCACTTATCCCCCCCCTTGCTGCTTGTGCTCGCTGGGTCAGCTAACCACGCCGTGCGGGCGGGCTTGCCTTCACCAGGAGGTACCAGGAACCGAACCCGGGGCCTCCCATATGGTAAACGGGAGCCCTACTGATTGAGCCACAGCCGCTTCCCTGTTTTCCTTTTCCTTCATAGAAATATTAGGTGGCCTTAAGGCAGTGTTTAGCTCTGAATTTTGTTTTCCTGCCTTTTGCTTTCCCCATTGCTCCACCTAGGAGTGCATACACACACCCCACCCCGCACCCCCCTCCAACAGTTTCTCTTTCTCCTATTTTGTTTACTCTTGTGCTTCTGTTTGTTTAGGGAACAGTATGACAAGCTGGGTTCCCTCTAGTGGACAAAATCACTTTTGTCAGCCACTATGACTACTTGACCAAAGCTGTCAAGGCCAGGTTTTTACAGCTGGTATCAGACATTTCAAGAATAATATATTCATAGGCATTTAGTTTGCCTCTCGAGATTGTATGCACAGATTTATATATGTTTACATAAAATAAATTAATATTTTGGAACCAGACTAATCTCATTTGCTTTGCTTGATGATTTTTATCACTGAAGGAAGTGTCCTTTAATAAAAAATCCCATCTTTTATTATTGAAAGTCGCTTTAATGAAACATGGAGTGGAATGAAAAATCACAGGGAGACCATTATACTTGTTAAAAGTAGGTTTTTAGCTTCTGTAATGTCTGAAAATTATCTTTTTTATATATATATATATTTTTTTTATTTTACTGGGAGGTCCTGGGGATTGAACCCAGGTGCCTCCATATGGCAGACGGACGCCCAACCATTTGAGCCACATCCATCCCTTAAAAATTACCTTTAACTTTCAGCTTATCAAGTTTTTCCAAAGACAAATTAAGTTTTGATATGTCACTGTTTTATTATTTCCCTTTCAAGCGGTTATTAGTAGCTTGTCCCTGAATAACATCTTAAATATTTTCCTTTTAATTTTTAAATTTAAGTATAATTGTATGTTCCTGGCCTTTCAATTAAGATATATCTAGTGGTTTTGTCTTTTGGGCATTTTTTAGCCAGGTGCTGCTGGCATCTAGTGGCAGAGGTCAGGGATGCTGCTAAACATCCTGCACTGCACAGGCCAGCCCCCCTCCAAAGAATCATGCAGGCCAAAATGTCAGTAGTACCAAGGCAGAGAAGCCCTGGGCTAAAACAACCAAGTTTAGACTTGCCCATACTTACAAAACAGGTGCAAAACAGCAGCCATCAGGAGGATTGCCGAGGCTTGGTAAAGCGTGGAATAACCTGTCTGACTCTACAAGCAGCTCTGACCTCCTGGAACTAACTAGAGACCCTGCCTAGCGTTTCCTTGTCCATTGCAGTTCTCTCCATTGAGAAGGAGGTTCCTCTCTATTGTATTAAGCTGGAGCTGTTTTATAGTATGAAGTTTTAAAGAATGAGTGCTAGAAGAAGCCTTGATATCAACCCATGCATCTTGCGTTTGCATCTACTCCTGAGCCATTCTGTTCAGTGATGATTACTTCTATTTCCAAATTTATAATCTCTATAATTTATTCCACACCTCAGATCTGTCCATGGTAACCTCTCCTGGTGCTGAAGTTTTTTCTTAAATCTAACCTAATTTATTCTTGCAGCAGATTAGTCTCAAGTTTTGTTCTTTATTTACTAGAATGTTTTTTATAATTAACCTCTGTGTGCTTGCAGTATTTTGCTGGGTAGCTACTACACGGTGATAGTTTATGTAAGTTTAAGCTTTTTAATCTTCCTTTTTATTTAGCCATTTTTACAATGCTAATCTGAACTTTGTTTGAGTTGGAAAATGGAGACTAGAGCTAAATACCTTTCTAATCAGTACTTTGTTTATGGTGCTTTTAGCAAGAATTTTTTGTTGTTCACAAGTCATGGGCCCTAACCTTTGGTCCTTTTTCTATTATAATCCTAATCATTTCCCATCTTGTATTTATATGCTTTACCTATCCCTGATCCCTGCCGTCCCTAAGTATATTACTTGCTACTTATCCAGATTTCATTTTGTTTTATTCTGATTGGCCTCTGATTTGTTTTATACTCTTCTGGACTTTAATTCTCACATTGAAGGTGTTTCCTTACTTGTTTTGTATTACTTGCTTATTTACAGTACATGCTTTTGAGCCCTTTCAAGTTGGTAACAGTGATGTCTAGTATCAGCCACTTGTTAGGTCACTTAGTCCTCAACCATCACCTAAAGGTCTGAATTAATTCCTTATAAGATTGACAATAACTCATTGGTAATCTTGCTTTGAACAAATTTATATACCCTTTTTTTTTAAAAGATTTATTTATTTCCTCACCTCATTGTTTTGTGCTCACTGCCTGCTCTGTGTGTCTGCTTGTCTTCTGTTTAGGCAGCACTGGGAACCAATCCTGGAACCTTCTGGAGTGGAGAGAGGCTGCACAATCTCTTGCGCCACCTCAGCTCCCTGATCAGCTGCGTCTCTCATTGTCTGTCTTCTGTGTCTCTTTTTGTTGTGTCATTTTGCTGGGTCAGCACTCCGCATGGGCCAGCTTGCCACGCAGGCCAGCTTGCCTTTCACCAGGAGGCCTCAGGAATTGAACCCTGGACCTCCTATATGGTAGATGGGAGCCCAATCACTTGAGCCACATCCACTTCCCAAAATATATGTACTCTAAATGGTTGAATGATAGCTCGTGCTGTCCAGTAGAATTTTCTGTGATAATGGAAATGTCACTATGCTTGTGCTGCCTAGTAGTGTAACCACATGTGGCTGTTGAGCACTTGAAATGTGGCTGTGTGATGAGGAGCTGAAATTTAAATTTTAATGTGGCTGGTGGCTACCTAAGGAAAAGCACAGATCTAGCTGTTGTTACCCAAAGTGGGCTTCAGACCAGCAGCATCACCTGGGAGCTTGTTAGAAATGCAGACCCATCTAAAGTGGCTGAGTTCTATGTGGATTTTTAACAAGATCCCCAGGTGATTTCTACACACATTAAAGTTTTAGAAGTGCTGATACTTGGCTGTATATTGGACTCAGCTAGGGAGTTTTATTTATTTTTATTTTTATTTTTAAATTTTACCGGGAGGTCCCGGGGATCGAACCCAGGTCCCTCCATATGGCAGACGGATGCCCAACCATTTGAGCCACATCCGCCCCCCAGGGAGTTTTAAAAACTACTGCCTCCTGGGTCCTACCTCCAGAGATTCTGATTAAATTGATAGTGGGTGTGGCCCGGGCATCGGGATTTTTTTAAAGTTCCCCAAATGATTGTAATTATTCAACACTGTCTCTATGGCTCCTTCAGCAAGCCTGGATGTCTGTATTCTTTATTAGTCTTCCAGGTTTGAAAAACACAATTTAGATTTGAAAATCTCTGATCTAGAAGATATTTTCCCATCTTATTGGTAATTGTCACATAAGCTAGCATGAAATGCCTTGCCAATTTCAAAGAAAATTGATGTACTAGATCTTGTAGTCACATAACTAAATGAGTTTGAAAAGACTTGTTTTTCACAAAGTGTTCCACTCTCCTGATGTTTGCAGTTTATGGTCTGTGATCTTTTTTTTTTTTTTTTTTTAATAGTTGGTGAATTTCTGCTTTGTAAGATAATTTTTCTCCACTCTTTGGTAGATAGAATTATCATTAACATTTTGGTTTTCAGAATTACCAAGGATTCTGTTAGTGACAGTTGGTAGCTTCATGGTCAATTTGACAATTCCTTAAAGTTCAAGTTCTTAAGCCTCTGGAGCAGAATGTTCAGTAATACAGAAGTGTCGGAGATTTGAGAAAAGCCCAACCCTCAGTTCTCAGCACAACCCCAGAGACAATCAGATGAGGCATGTCAGCTGAGGGAGGTTGGCATGGAGAGAGATTTAAAGGTGTCGGGTACATTCAGATCCTAGCTCATTCTGGACTTTAGGCTACAGGGTCAGGCATGTTGCATTCAGCATGATTCTATCTTGGGAGGGAAGGACGAAAATGGATAACTAGGTGTAAGTGATTTTTTTTTTTAAGTGTGCTCTTAAGTTTTGTACCAGCTAAAGCCTTTTGTTTTTGTGATACAGAAAGCTGCTTGTATGCTAGTTTAGCCAGCTTTATTAGGACATGAGTTTATTAACTATGTGTTTCTGGGAAATAGCACAAGAATTAAAGATTTGTAAAATATGTTAAGAGCAAGCTTAGTTTCTCTATAAACATTAATTACTCTTAATGTGCTACAGAACTGTCTTTTCTCATTATCAACTGCAGTTTCAATCCTTGTGTGTCCTACTGTAAAATTTAAGGTGTAAGTAGAAGAGAATATGTATTGTTCTTAACATGTAAAGATTTCAGAATTCAAGTAGCAAGTCAGCAGCATTTCCTATTGCTGTCCCAGCCCAGATAACGGAAGGTTGGAAATCAAAAGTAATCAAATATGATGTGGGAAAGCAGTAATAAACTTGTGTTTTAGTGGCGATTAGACTGTATGTGGTCTCTCTAGTAGCAGTAGATAAGAAAGAATGACATGAAAGAACCCAGGAAAAGAAGTCTCCTTGAGTACTAGAAAGACACAGGTTTGCAGCTTGTTCTCTTAAGTGGAGGTTTGTCTTGATAAGAAGGCTGTAACCCCTGCTGAGTCATGGGCAAACAATTTGATAACCAGGGCTTTCCTGGAGCACCATTTTATGGTGAACTTCAGAGGACCTTGGAAGGGGCACTCTATCGGTTTCACCTACAGCAAGAATCTAACTTCTGGGCAAGCTGATGCCATGTTTGGAGGCAAGGGGTATTTCAACACATTCAAACCCTCAGTAAACAGTAAGAGCCTCTTTGGTGTGAAAAATTCTCTAAGAACCCCTAGACAGTGATGTGTTCTTATGATATGAGTCAACAGTGCTTCTATTAAGTTTGTCACAATTAGCTGAGCATTATAGAAGCCTACCTCTTTGTCATTTTCCTTACTATGGTGATAGTTTCTTTGTGACAGAACTAAAAATCCGTAGCCCACTGGGGCCTAGGTGGCAAGGGGAGTGAGAAGGCATCTCTCTTAAGTCTTCATGATATCCTAAAGTAATGGAACTAGAAGAGGGTGGTTAGCATGGAAAGAAGCAGTTGAGCACCACCTTTCTAGGCAAAACGCAAAGGCTGGGAGGTCCCCCAAAGGCAAGAAGATAGAGACAGGTACCATAGATCCAGGGAGGCAAGTGGATCCAAAAGGACGGGAAGGATTCATCAAGCAGATCAGTGCCAGCATCTGGGACTCTTACCACTAATTCAGTGAATGTCTGTTTTTGCCTGGTCTTATGTTTCTTGCTTTATGACTAGTGGTTAAATACCAAACTCAGATAGGAGGGCAGACCTGATGATAGCAGGGTAGGGAGTTAAGCCTTTTGGGGAATTACATATTCAGTAGGTAGGAGGAGAATTTTTTTTTTCCTTTTGAGGGTGGGGGGAGCATCGTAAAGGCATGGAATCTGGTGGGAATTTGGTGTTTTGCATTGCAAGGGTAATGCCTTCTGACTTTCTTCCCCCTTTGGCTGTGTATCTAGTGTGTGCCGGTTCCTGGAGCTATGTCAAAGCCCAGAAGGTGGCTTTGGAGGGGGCCCTGGTCAGTACCCACACCTTGCACCCACATATGCGGCAGTCAATGCACTGTGCATCATTGGCACTGAGGAGGCCTACAGCGTCATTAACAGGTACAACCAAAGCCAGCAATGATGAGAACCCAAAGTCTCCCTGCCTGCTGACATTATCCTGACCATTGCTGTCTCCTGCCTCTCTCTCCTTTGTTTCTCAGAGAGAAGCTTCTTCAGTATTTGTACTCCCTGAAGCAACCTGATGGCTCTTTTCTTATGCACATTGGAGGTGAGGTGGATGTGAGGTGAGTGGGGTTTTTCTCAGGCTACTGCATCGGTAGATTCTAGAGCTTATCTTACCTGCCTTTAGAGACATAAAGCCTAAGGAACAACATGGATCAGTATTAGACCTTTGGGAAGCTGCTGCTTTGTTCTCACAGAATGATACATAGAATGATACGCCGTCAAAATGATACCAAGTCATAATCATTGCAGATGTGACACAGATGTCCTCCAAATGGCCCTTTTCCTAGCAGTGCAATTTTTTAAACTTTTTGTTTTGAAATAATTTCAAACTTATGGTACAGTTGCAAAAATAATACATCCCCCCAGATACCCATTTGCCACCTTTACCCTTTCTCTCTCTCTTTCTCTCCCTCCCTGCCTCCCTCCCTCCATTTGCTGAAGATTTGAGAGCAGGTTACACACATCATCCTTCTTGAACACATAATGCTTCATGTACATTTCCTAAGAACAAGGATATCCACTTATGTAATCACCTTAACAAACTTCAGAAATTTAACATTGATAGAAAGCTTACATTCTATATTCCAATTTTTTTCTTATGTCACAGTAATGTTCTTTCTGAACCTTTTCTCCTCCATTATTAGATCTTGCCCAGGATCACTTCTAGCATTTAATTATCATTGTCTCTTTAGTTGTTTTTTCTTTCTTTTTTTAAATTTGAAAACATATACAACATAAACTTTCCCATCTCAACCTCTCCCGAGCCTTCCATTCCATGGGACTGATCACATTCACAGTGCTGTAGTACTCTTACCACCATCCATTCTAGAATTGTCCCTTCGCCCCAAACAGAAACCCTCCATTCCTTTTTTTTTTTTTTTTTTTTAAAGATTTTATTTATTCATTTATCCCCCCCCGCTGCCCGTGCTCGCTGGGTCAGCCAACCACGCCACGCGGGCGGGCCCACCCCCACCAGGAGGCCCCGGGAACCGAACCCGGGGCCTCCCATATGGTAAACGGGAGCCCTACTGATTGAGCCACAGCCGCTTCCCTCTCCATTCCTTTTGCATTAACTCTCCATTGCCCCTGCCCCCAACCCTGATAACCTGTACTCTCCTTTCAGTCTCTATGAGTTTACATATTCTCTGATATTTTCTTTGTGGTTACCAAGGGACTTAAATTTAACAATCTCCTTTACTTTAATACTAACTTAACTACAATAGTATACACACACTATGTTCCTATACCCCTCTGCCCCACCCCCGACCTTTTTGTAGTTCTTATCACAAGTTACATGTTTATATATTATGAATCCAAAATCACTAATTTATTGTTAAATTTTATACATTTGCCTTTTGGGTACCGTAAGAAGTAAAAAGGGGTGCTACCAAACAAAAATAGATAGTATTGGTATTTATATTTACCCATGTCATTACCTTTACTGGAGATCGTTATTTCTTCATGTGGCTTTAGTCAATTGTCTAATTCCTTTCCTTCCAACTTGCAAAACTCCCTTTAGCATTTCTTGTAGAGGCCTGTCTAGTGCCAATGAAGTCCCTCAGCTTTTGTTTATCTGGGAATGTCTATTTCACCCTCATTTTTGAGAGACAGTTTACCAGATACAGAGTTCTTAGTTGGCATTTTTTTTGCCTTCAGCATTTTAAATGTTTTCCCAGTCCTTCTTGCCTCTATGGTTTCTGATGAGAAATCAGCATTTATTCTTATTGAGACTCCTTTGTACGTGACACAAAGCTTCTCTCTTGTGGCTTCAGAAGTCTCTCTTTATCTTTGGCATTCGATAGTTTTATTTTAACATGGCCCAGTATGGATCTATTTGAGTTTATTCTGTTTGGAGTTCATCGAGCTTCTTAGATGTGTATATTCATTCCTTTTGTTAAATTTGGGAGGTTCCCAACCATTAGTTTTTTAATATTTCCCCTGCCCCTTTCTCTCTTTCTTTTTCTTCTGGGATTCCCACAAGGCATATAGTGGTATGCTTGATGGTGTCTTACAGGTTCCTCAGACTCTGTTCACTTTTCTTCATTCTTTCTGCTCCTCAGAGTGGATGATTTATACTGCCTTATCTTCTACTTCACTAATTCTTTCTTTTATCACCTCCAATAGACTATTGAACCCATCTAGGTATTTTTAATTTGTTACTGTGGTCTTCAGCCCTATTTGTTTCCTTTTCATAATTTCCATCTATTGATAGTCTCTTTGTGTTTTTCTGTTGTTTTCCTGATTTCCTTTAGTTCTTTGTCCATATTTTCCTTTAGATTTTTGAGCATATGTAGGACCACTTTTTAAAAGTCTTTATCTGGAGTTTCCCAGGTCTGATCCTCCTTATTGATGGCTTCTAATGCTTTAATCTTCTCCTTTGCCTGGGCTATCACTTCCTGTTTCTTTGTATGTTTTGTAATCTTCTGTTGAAATCTAACACTTTTTACATTTTAGTGTGTTATCGCTGAAATTGACTCTATGGCATCTGTTCCTTAAGCTTGTATCCTACTAATGTTATGACAGAGCTTTCCTTGAATGCCAAGAGCTAACCTCCTCCCCCTGCCCCCCCAAAAAAAGAGAAAATGCCTTTCTTGGTCTTTGCTGATTGAACTGTGTGAGTACTTTCCTTCAGAGCTTAGCCATACAATGAGTTTAGAGGCTAGCTCCAGGTGAAAATGTAGGGGCCTTCCTGGTCCCTTCTGGGCATGCTTCTTATGTTAGGTATGTGCATGTGGCTGTAGGAATTCCTCCATTTATAGGTATACAGATGTCCACTCTTCCCTAGAAACTAATTTCCTCATCATTCCAGGCACTGCACTGTGTGTCCTACAGCCAGCGATCCCAAAGCAGGACTCTGTGAGCTGCCTTCTATATACAGGAAAAGTTTTGGTATGGTGGGTCCTTCAGGTCATCACCAGGTAGACTACGCCAGACATTCCTGCTCCCAGCAAAAATGTGGATGACTGTTACTCTCTCTTCTCTTTGGAACTGGGACCAGGGATCTGTAGTGGGAGTGTGTGCCAGCTCTGTGCCCAGCCAGGGAGGGGCGAGCTAGGGCGCCACGAGATCCTACTGCTTTTAATTGGTCTTTATCTTGATTGGGCATGTGCCCTGTTACTGCAATCTTGTAACTGTTTTCTGGAACTTGGACAAAGATATTTCTGCCAGTTCTTGCTGGTTCAAAACTTTTGTCCAGGGACAGAGCCCTGAAGCTTCTCACTCCTCCATCCTGATTGAGGCAGAGTCTAGCAATGTATTTTTACATCATTATCACTTTCTTTTATGTAAATGTCAAAATAAGTAAGAAAACTCAAATGCTGATATTTTAAAAGTTAAAAATATATTTGTTTGGTATAAAATGATAGACTATAATATATGATAATTCTTTATTTGTTATATAATCTTTCATATAACTGGAACTGGCAGGGACTCAGTAAATATTTTCTGAATGAATTCAATGAAATCATGAGAATTTTTGATGCATGAGAACATCTTGTGGGGTGTGAGAGTTTTTTTGGGTGGTGCAGAGACCCTTATGGGCCAGTAGAGTACAATGCAATAAAGTTGCATTAAATATTGGTACCAGTCAGCTCAAAATTATTATTTTACAAGAAGTGTTTGATGTCCCTAACAAGTAGTTTACTTACCTGGCAGGAGATTACCTATGAAACATATAGAGAATTCATTGAGTCTAGGGGACAGGAGGGAGACAGGGACCCAGTGTTTGTAAAAGTTTAAGTGATGGAGAGTGGGATGTGGTCAAGAAACGAGTTTAGTGTGGCCGGAGCATGGAAGGCATAGGGAGCAGTGGTGAGAAATGAAGCTGGAAGGACAGGCTGGGTGCAGACTGACAAGGGCCTTGAAATCTCCTTAAGGCATCTGGAGTTTATTTTAAAGGCAGTGAGAAATCATGAAGGATTTGAAGCTCAGAGTGACATGATCTGATTTGTATTTTATTAAAAGTTCTCTAGTCACAGTGAATGGGTGTGAGTGTTTCAATAAAGAACTCTGATTTAGGGCTAGAGGGAGAGAGACTGGACAGGAGGTTAATCCAAGTCAATGAAATGGTGATTTGGATTTGGGTGATGGCAGTGAGGATGGAGATGTGGACAAATTTGAGAGACCTGATGACTGGAAAGAGGGAGAGAGAAAGAAGCTAAGTAAAAAAAGTTGTAGTTTCTTCCCTCCCCGCCTCTATGTGCAATCTAGGACTAGTGGCCTCTGGCTTCATTTCTCAGTTCTTTTTGTTTATGAGAGGAAGACTTCATTCCTGGCTGCCTCTGTACCAGAGGGTGCATTAGGATTTAAGAGCAAATACTTTGAGAGGCTTAAGACCCTGAAGGAAGTTAGATCAGCCCTTAGAAGTTAGCTTGTGCTAAATGATAACCCCGGGTGTTGGTGTATATGATTTGCTTCTGAGGCCTGCTGATGTAACTAAGCCTATGCTGTGACTTTGGCCAGTATGGGCAGGGCTGATAAAAATGGTGGTAGAGCAATAACGTTTGCAACTTCTGCAGAGATTTCTTTAGAACGCCTCAGAAACTTTGGCTTAGTGATATGTGAGTGTTGAAGAAGATGGAAACTAGAAAAATTTTTTTTTCCTTCTCCCTTTTATGTTCCTTAGGAAAGCCCTTAGAAAAAGGATTTGTGAGTAGAGTTAGAACAAACAGTGTTTGTATTCAACATAAAATGAAGCTGAGATACTGGATATTTGAAAAAAACCATAGAGGGAAAGAAGAGTGTTCCATGACAGAAAGAGAAACTGAAATAAAATGTGTCCCGAGAAGAATTAGGGCTGGGAGGATGGAATCACAAGAATTATTTCAAGTCAAGTAGGAGAACATTTAAGTAGCCATGTTCTTTCTTTTTCATTTAAAGTTTATGTCTGTGGTGGTGGTGGTGGGGTACTTGAAATCAGAGTTCTTACCTCCCTCTACAGGTTTAAAGAATCTATCTGAGTGGGTGCATCTATTCCTATCCCTCTTGTTTGGTCTAAGCATCCATTAAGGTCTGATGTTCTGCTTTGTGGTGTGTCTGTTGTAGAAGAAAAAAAAATATATATAGTGAACTTTCCATGTATCCATGCCATAAACAGAAATCCTGGATCCAAAACAGTACTGCCATCTAAATGAGTGAGCTTGTCAGAAATATCTGAATGACACCATAGAATTGGGGGAATCATTGTAGGTCTTTGAAAGAGGAACTGATTTCACTTTTGACATGACTTTTATGGCTGTTATTTCCTCTAATGTAGATTTGGCCATGAGGAGGTAGGGAGAATAGAATGTCATGTTCTCTCACTGAAGCCATGCTGTGAGCAACTCTATCCAAATAGAATGTCAGAGCTCTCAGTTGGAGACCCAGAAGGACTGACCGTGTGCCAAGAGTGAGGACAGGAGGTGATTACAGCTTGCTGGGTGAAGAGAGCAACCCATCCAAGAAGCCCAGAGTGAGCCTTATTTAGACTCTTCCTTAAAGATTAACACCTTTTCCTCCTCTATTTCTGTCCTTCCAGAAGCGCATACTGTGCCGCCTCAGTAGCCTCTCTGACCAACATCATCACTCCTGACCTCTTTGAGGGCACTGCTGAATGGATTGCAAGGTGAGAGAAGCTGGGATTTTTTTCTGGCCCCAGTGACTGCGGTGGTCAAGAGTTTATGTCTAAAAATAAAATGAAAGAAGAATTGGAAGGGAATATAAAATTATAAGAGGTGTATTATGGTTGTAAGATTGTGAATTTTAAAAGTACTTTAAAGTTTTTCTGTTTTCCCAACTTTCTTTAATGTATTATCTTTTTATTATTTATTTATTTTTTTAGGCAGTACCAGGGATTGAACTGAGGACCTTGTACATGGGAAGCAGGCGTTCAATCACTTGAGCTACATCTGCTCCCCTGTATTATCTTTTTAGATGGGCAAAGATCAAAAACTTTGCTAAACAGTGTTAGTGGGAGTCTAAATTGATTTAACCAGTTGGAGAGCAATTTGGCAACATCTCAAAGATGCTCTTGCATTAATTTACTCCTACAAAAACTCACACATGTGCGTGAAAGAAACAAGTATAGGAACAGTTTATAATAGCAAAAAGCTTTATGGGTTAAATGCCCATAAGCATGAGAATGGATGTGTCACACTGGAATATAATACAGCAGTAAAAATGAATGAACGAGCTACATATATCAACAGGGATAAATCTCATAAGCATCATATTGCATGAAAAAATGTTAAAGCATGCATAGTCATACATTTAATTAAAATTTGAAAACATGCAAAACAATCCTATATTGTTCATGGGACGAATCATATGAAGTAATAATATGAAAACATGCATTGGAAGGAGAAACACCAAATTCAGGTTAGTGGCTGTTTCTGGGAAGAGAGCAAAAGAATTGAGATCGGGGAGGGGTACACAGGAGGCTTCAACTGTATATGTAATCATTTATTTCTTAAAAAGATCTGAAGTGTACATGGCTTAATTAAAACTAGATGTCAAGTATGTGTATGTTCTATTTATTACTTGCTATACTTTCCTGGATGCATATGTTTGCTATAATAGGCATAAAGATATAGTAGATACATAAGTATTATGGAATGATATCCCAAGTTATATTGTTTGTTGTTTTTTTTTTTTCATTTTTATTTTTATCACAGTAGTACTTATTACTATGTAAATATTGTTTACAGCTAAATCAGGTGCTGTGCTATGATCATATTTACTTTTTTGTATAAATTTTATGTTCCTAGAGTTAGTCATTTCCTTTTTTATTAAATGTATGTATTATGACTTCATTCTACAAATTATCTGTCAGAGCTATAAATTATTTTCAGTGTAGTCAGACACTTCAGGTAGTCTCTCAGTCCCCTTTTGTGTGCATGAGTGTATGTGTGTGTGTGTGTGTATGCGTGTGCTCTGAGTCATCCCTCCTGGAGCCCTCTGCTTTCCTGCTTCTGTCTGGACAGACTGCTCTCAGCTTGCTGCACAGCAGGCATCCAGGAGCTTCCTTTTTCAGCCTGAAATTCACGTCACTTCTCTCCTTTCTTGGAGCCCCTGTCTTCCTTTTTTCACAGATTTATTTACTCATTTTAATGAAGTATATACTCCAGTAGATCCTGAAAAAGGACACCTGGAAGGTACATTTTTAAGCTCTTGTATATGTCTTTATTCTAGTCTCATTCCTGATTGATAGTTTATTTGGTTAGAGATTTCTAAGTTGGAAATTGTATAAACTGTATTCGTTCAGAATTTTGCAAGCATTGCTTCATCATCTTCCGTCTTGTATCATTGTTAATAAGGCTAATAATAACAGCCAACATTTATTGAGCACTTACTATGGAATGCTCAATAATGTAGCTAGCTATAGTTTAGAGATTGAGAGTATAGGCTTTCAGTATAAACTGTTGGGTTTGGTTCCTTTTTATATTTTCTGTTTCTCAGCTGAGATTTCCCATTTTTTTAATTCATTACAAGAATATTTTTCTTCATCTTACTGAGTTAAATATTTAATTATAATAGCTGTTTAAAATACCAGTCAGATAATTCCAACATCTGGGTTTTTCAAAGTTGTCATGTGTTGATTGTCTTTTCCCTTGGGGCAGGGTCACATTTTCCTGATTTTTTCCTATATCAAATAATTTTGGATTATATCATGGATATCATGATATTACATTGTAGAGACTAAATTCTGTTATATTGCTCCGAAGAGTGTTGATGTTTTTGTTTTAGCAGGTAGTCAACATGGTTAGATGCAAACTGCATGCAAACTATCCCATCCATAGTGGGCAGTGGCTCAGATCTCAGGTCAGTTTTTAGTTAAAAACTGCTTTCAGGGAAGCGACTGTGGCTCAATTGGTTGAGTCCCCGTTTACCACATGGGGGGCCCCGGGTTCAATTCCCAGGGCCTCCTGGTGAAGGCAAGCCGGCCTGTGCGGCACAGCGAGCT
>JAKSZT010054193.1:5333769-5464379 GCA_026826555.1 Tolypeutes matacus | reverse complement strand
TTTTATTTTATTTTATTTTATTTTATTTTATTTTATTTTATTTTATTTTATTTTATTTTATTATTTTATTTTATTTTATTATTTTATTTTATTTTATTTTATATTTTTTTTATTGTGGGTAAAAATCAAATTTTTCACAATACATGAGCCCCTTTCTTTAGTTTCTTAATTCCACTTGGGTTGTTGAGTTGTGGCTGCTTTTGATACTGAATTGGAGTACGTGGAGACTCCGTCCCCTCTTCCTGTTCTGCCCTGTTGAGTCTTCCCGAGATTCCTCCCGCCTTCGCGCTCCAAACCCAGGCTTTGAGACACTGGGCTTTAGTCTCAGGTTAAGACATAATTTCCCTGACTTGATCCTACTGGTCTCTAGCTTGAGCACTAGTAGTGGAGTCAGGAATTCTCTGAGAGTGCAATGTTTCTAAAGACAGAGATTACTTGGGGCTTTGGTGATCCCTCTATTTGGAATGGGTGAGGTTGAGCACCTGGTAAAACTGTCAGCCTTTTCCACGCATGTCCCTGGCAGGGGTAAGAGTGCAGTCATCCTACAACTGCCAGGAAGGTCTGGAGAGCTACCTGGTAAAGCCTTAAAGTGGGGGCTGTGCTGACGTTTCGCTTGTTGCGGAGCAGGCTCTGGAAGACAAGTCACACCCAGGCTTTGCCTGTGGAAAAGGCTTCCTGTGAATCCAAGAACACCCAGCTTTTTTCATTGCCTGGGAGAAGGCCCACAATGGGCCTGAGGGGAAGCCCACCCCCTTCTCAGAAACAGTGAACTTGAAACAGACAGGATCTGGGAGGAAGAGAAGTGTTTTGAGCAGTGGGCAAAATGCTGACCTTGGGAATCAAAAGGAGATGCAATGTAGAAAGATACTCACAATCTATTGTGATCAAAGTAAGGTTTCAAAGCAGTATGTTTATAATCCCATTTTTAGTGAAGAGTTGACACCGGAAAATTAATAGAAAGTATCTAGGTTGTGGCATTACAGGTAGTGTTTTTTTTCTTCTTTTTTGTTGTATATTTTCTAATTTTTCTACAATTAATGTTTATTTCTTGGGTAAAGAAAAACAACACACGTTATCTTACAAAAGAAGGGACATTCTGTAAACAAAACAAGTAGCAAGGTGGGGAGAATAGGGAAGCGGCTGTGGCTCGGTCAGTGGGGCTCCCGTTTGCCATATGGGAGGCCCCGGGTTCGGTTCCCGGGGCCTCCTGATGAGGGCAAGCCCACCCGGCACGGCGTGGTTGGCTGACCCAGCGAGCACAGGCAGCAAGGGGGGGATAAATGAATAAATAAATAAAATCTTTAAAAAAAAAAAAAAAAGTGGGGAGAATATTCGTGAAATCTAATTTCTTTAATTAAAAAAAAAAATCATACAAATCTACAAGAAAAGGATGAGCAACCCAGTGGAAAACCAGGCAAAGGTTCTGAACAACAGGTCCCAGAAAAAGGAGTACTTTATTATTATTACATCTGTTTAAATTATAAGGACATTTACTCTTTGAACCTAACAAGTGTATTGTCAGGAATTTACTTGCAAAGACATTAACAAGGGATGTAAATTTAAGTGTGATTTTTAACAGGGAATAACCTAAATTGCCATCAGAAGATTAATGGTTCAATAAATTATCATCTTTCCATACAGTAGCAGATCTTTATGGGCTAATGGGAAAGGCTCCCCAGGATGCAGCATGAAGTGTAAAAGGCCAGCCTCTGCTAGAGCAGTGTACAGAGAACACACGGGCTGGCCCCACACCTTTCCCTGGACGTGTCACAGAACCCCTGAACATGGAACCTCTGGGAGAGGGGTAGAAGGTGGAGGGAGGTATACTTTTTATTTTATATCCTCCTGTACTGTGCCTTTTTTCTTCACCATGTGCGTTGTCACTTTCATGTTAGCAAATGAACATATACATTTTTTAAAGGCAATGATTTTTTTTTTTTTTTTTTTTTTTTTTTTTTAATGCAGTGCAGCACCTGAATCCAGGCCAAACCCTGGCTCGTAGGTGACTGTCAGTAGTGCCATGCCAATGACCATCTTGCTCATGTAGAAGACGGTATTTGAATAAAAGAATGAATCAGTAATATTTTAAAAATATCTAATGCTGACTGAGTCAGAGAATTATTTCCTTTCTGTGGAGCAACAAGGTGACAGTGTTCTGTTTCTGTTGACAGTTGCTAGCTTCTTGTGTGTTCTTTGGGACATACCATAGGCCTGTATTTTGCCACCTGTGAAATTGAGCTACATGTGGCTGCACCTGTCAGTTATTGTTTTGTCTTTTGCAAAGACTTTGATTTCTTAGCTAAAAGGTGCCTTTGAAATGCAAAGTGACTTTGTTATAGGGATCTGTAATTTAAGGGGGACATAAGGGATTTAAAAGGCTGATTCCAGTGCATAGTCATCACGCTGAAACCATATCCCCTTTCAACTTACTATGGTTATGTGTGCTGGTGTGCAAATTCAGGATCTCTGGAGGTTCTCTGGAGTTGTTGAACTTTGAACTTTTAAACTTCAGTAAAGTAGGAGGTAACTGAAACACTCTGTAATGTTATTAGTAATAAATAGCATTTTCTTTTCAGATTCTTATTTTAGCCATAGATTATCATTTACCTTGTAACAGTGGTCTTTTATTTGTTATGAGATATAAAATAAAGGTACATTTTGTACTGATGTTTAATGCAGTTGCCCTAAAGTTTAATAAATACGATTTTTGAAATAACAGCTTTATTGACAATAGTATACTATGCAGTTTACCCATTTGAAGTGTATGAGTTGGTGGTTTTTAGTATACTCAGTAGAGCTGTGCAACCATGACCACAATCAATTTTAGAAAATTTTCATCATCCCCAAAAGAAACCCCATGCCCCCTAAATACGCTTTTTTAAAGAAGAAAACACAAAGGAAAAATCAACAGTTTGATGACAGTACAAGTTTAAAACATTATACATTTCTTTTTTAAAAACCCTCATGACCAAAACAAAAGGGCAAAAAGACAGGGGAAAACAGGGTGGTATGTATTGATACAGACAAAGGATGAATATAATAAAAAACTAATAAAATTAACTATTGGATTTCAGAAGACAAAGGACAGATAGACACATGCAACTAATAAAAAAAGTTATGGGAAAATTTCACCCGAATTAGTAATCAAAGGCATGCAATAAATAAATGGTCAGGTACTATTTCTTTTAAGCATTTTTTTTTTTTTTTTTTTTTTTTTTACCGGGAGGTATCAGAGATCGAACCCCGGTCTCTCCATATGGTAGATGGACGCCGAACCTCTTGAGCCACATCCGTTTCCCTCTTTTTTTTTTTTAAGATTTTATTTATTTATTCATTTATCCCCTCCTTGCTGCTTGCGCTCGCTGGGTCAGCTAACCACGCCGTGCGGGCAGGCTTGCCTTCACCAGGAGGCCCCGGGAACCGAACCCGGGGCCTCCCACATGGCAAACGGGAGCCCTACTGATTGAGCCACAGCCGCTTCCCTCCGTTTCCCTCTTTTAAGCATTTTAATTACTGAGACTTTTTCTGAAGTGACCAATGCTGGAGATGGTATAGTGACATTTTAAGTTTTGCCAGCAGCTATATAAATTCCTAAAGCCTTCTTGGAAAGCAGTTTGTCAGTATCTATTAAAAGCTTTAAAAATGTTTATTCCCCTGGAGTAATTCTACTCCAGTGACTCTCTTTGAAGAAATTAATCTTAAAAATAGAGCATATTCACAAACATGTTCATTGCAGCATTTATCATTGCAAAGAACCAGAAACAACCTTGGAAATAAGGAAAAGATATAGTGACGCCCTGTCATCTATGTATGTGACTACTATGAAGTCACCTATGCTCACAGGTAAAGGAAAAAAGAGAGAGAAAAGTTATTAATATAGTACAGGTGCTTCAGTGAGCCTGTGCCCTGGAGCAAGCATGACAGGAGCCTGAATGTGGTTGTCCTTCAGTTGGTCACCTTTCCTGGGTGCCTCTTAAAGTGTGAACATCTCCCTGGGCCCATGATTCAAGTGTTGAAGGTGTTTTTGTATATGACCTCCAAGTGTCAGCCAACTGCTAGACCTCAGCTAGTGCTCAACCCAGGAAAAAGCAATTGCTTTCCTCCCCTCTCCTTTTAAGAAACTAAAAAAATTATTTTCTGTAGTAGTTTTCTGTGTTTGACATATTCTCCCAATTAACTATTTTGCCCACATATTCTCTTTATAAAATGTATTTACTGTAAACTTTTAAAAAGTTTATCATAGAGGATTATACTTATATATGTGAGATTTTTGGCCCAGGGTATATTATGATGCAGTTTCTTTGTATGTCCACTTAATGTAATACTATATGGCTATTCAGATGGTTATAAAGATTATGTACCAGAATAGAAGAATTTATGGCTTCAGCATTAAATGAAAAACATAATATACAATATTAAATAACTGTATAGGAAAAAAGCATAGAAACAGAAAGACTGGAAGAAAAACTAGCTTTCACCTGCCATTTACAGATTGATATCTTTGTAGCCAGGTATCAAACTTTAAAGTTGAACAAGGGCTTATGCACATCCTATATGTGTATTTTTAAAATCAATTCCCATATAAATGCCCCTGCACACATCTGTCTGTTGGTGGTTTGTCTCTCTTCCCCACCTGATATCTGTGCATGGCCACAGGATTCTCTGATCCTACTGAGGGAACTTAAGAGCAAAGAAACCCAGGTACATGTCAGGACTTTAGTATTATTGCTAGAGTTGCAAAATTTTGGTTGTATTATATGATGCAGGAGAGTAGTTACTAGTAATGTTTCTTAGGAACATTTTTTTGAGCCAAGAGAGAAGTTGGAGAATTCCCTTTGAAGATAGATTAAATTCAGGACTTAGAAAATTAGGAGAAGAAACAGACTTGATGACCCCTGTTAAGAGTTCTCTTAGCTCAGTGGAGTCCGGTTAACAAGTTTCAGAATGTGCTAGAGGAAATGTCTCAGAAGCCCAGAATATAGTCCCAGACCGAGTCAGGAGCAGTGACAGGTCAGCCAGGGCTGTGAGAGAAATAGGCTAAATGGATCTGGGACACTTCAAGTCAAGTGAGGGTGCTGCTTTGATCTCTTGCTCTTTTTTTTTAAGATTTTATTTATTTATTCATTTCTACCCCCCCCCCCCTTGCTGCTTGTGTTCGCTGGGTCAGCTAACCACGCCGTGGGGGCGGGCTTGCCTTCACCAGGAGACCCCGGGAACTGAACCCGGGGCCTCCCATATGGTAAACGGGAGCCCTACTGATTGAGCCACAGCCGCTTCCCTGATCTCTTGCTCTTTGATTCAGGTCAAGGTTCAGGAGTAGGGACATGCATGTGGTGTGGGACATTTGAGAAAGTATCAAGTGTACCAAGAATATTATTTTCAAAATTAGTCCCAGAGGTGGAAGAATAAGAGATAAGTTGTTGATACTTTGCTAGACTCCCACTTGCCTCTTCCCCCAGCTCTGGCTGATCGTTTGCCTTTCAACAGGTGATCCCGCCCTCAGTATGAGCCACTGGATGTTTCATCAGCAGGCCCTGCAGGAGTACATTCTCATGTGCTGCCAGTGCCCTGCTGGAGGGCTTCTGGATAAACCTGGCAAGTGAGTGCCTTCCAGAGGGAGGGAAGGAGGGAGGGCAGGGGGCAGGGGTGTGCCTTCAGGTCTGCTCAGAGCCAGATGCAGCACATAGGCCAAACCCTTTAAAAGCCGAGGGTGTCCTTTTCCATCAGCAGCTTAGGCCAGTGGAAAGTGCAGGGGAAGAAGCACCCCAGTTGGGAGTGTCCCCTTAGAGTACAGTTGATCCTGGCACCTGTGGCTGCCCATCTTTTCCCTCACCTTACATGTACCCCACCTTCCCCAGATAGGTAAACAGATTGCTGGGTTGGTTGCTTTTCTTTTTCTTTTTTTTTTTTTTTCTAAACAAAAACAGAAAACAAAACTGAGTTAAACAGAACGAGATACAGGATTTTAAAACCCCTGAGTATCATAAGCAGAGTTTGTACTCACGACAGCTAATTACAAAATAGATTAAATGACTAAAATAAAATCTGAGATGTCTTTTTGTGCCATAATTTAAAAAAAAAAGGAGGGGCGGTGGAATCAAGCCCTGTTCCCTTCTGCTCCTTTCACTCCCACCCAACATTCTGCTGCTGTCCAGGGCAAGGCCAGCCCCTAGCAATTTGTCAGGAAGAATTTTGCTCGTTTCTATACATTTTTTTTTTCCTAGAGAATTATATTGATTTAGCACCGGCAGTATCCTTAAGAGCTGTGCCTCCCAGGCCTTTCCAAAAGACAGCTGCAGAGACCTACTCTAATATTACAAGTCCCTCTCTTTGGGCAGGCCTGGAGGATGGGGCTTTTAAAAAAAAACTGCTGGGGAAAACCGTGCTTCCTCTAGCCCTGTTGAGGGCAAGGGTAAGACAGATGAGTGCATCACAGGCCTCAGGCACAGGCCTCAGGATTGGTGTGGGCGGCATTCGTCGTTGGAGGAATCTGTGGAGCGGAGGAGCTCCTGCTCAGAGCTGCCCTGTCCTTGCAGGTCACGAGACTTCTACCACACCTGCTATTGCTTGAGTGGTTTGTCCATAGCCCAGCACTTTGGCAGCGGAGCCATGCTGCACGATGTGGTCCTGGGTGTGCCTGAAAACGCTCTGGTAAGGTGGGATGGGGGCATTGTACACCCCTTCTTCAGAGAGTCACCAGAACAGGGCCTCACCAAGGGAGCAGCTACTCTTCTCTGTAGACATAGCTCTGTGTTTCCTATGTGGACAACATGGGTAGCTCTCAGGCCCCACCCTCCTCTTGTTTTGCAGCCCCTTGGTGAAGATGAGGACATTCCCCCGATTTGTGACTGGAGGAAATGCACATCCAGGCAAACTCAGCATTCCAGGCAGTTGGTCTAATCTGTGACAGGTTTAGAGTCCACGACCTAGATCACCACTTAACCATTAGTTCCTTCTCTGAGGAAGCCAGTGTTATTTCTTGCTAGAAGCTGCACACTCCCAGCAGAGCCGTAGCAGTCTCGTCTGCAGGCCCACAGTACTATATAGCTGATTCCTCCTCCTGAGGTCTCGGTTCAGGTGCCATCTCCTCAAAGAAGCCTTCTCAGACCGCATTCTGCAAATGAGATAGCCCCATTATGCTCTGCCACAGCCCCTTGTCTGTTCTCTTCATAGCACTCAGTACAATTTGTAACGTATTTAACTTATGTTGTGTCCGCCTTCCTCACAAAATGACAGCTCCATTTGGGCAGGATGTTCAGTACTGCATCCAGTCCCAGAAAAGCCAGGCCTGTAGGAAACGCTCCATCAGTGTGTACCGGGGCACAGATGGATGAGCCTGAGACATGAATCCAACTAATTGTCCACAGTGATCAAATAATGGGGCCTATGCAGACTGCCTTGAACATTCGTGTGTAATTTTCATGCTCCCTACAAAGATCTACTCTTTTTTTTTTTTTTAAGGTTTATTTAATTAATTTATTACCCCCTTGCTGCTTGTGCTTGCTGTGTCCATTTGCTGTGTGTTTTTCTGTGTCTGCTTGTCTCCCTTTGTTGCATCATCTTGCTGCGCCAGCTCACCACACCGCGTGGGATGGCTTGCCTTCACCAGGAGGCTCTGGGAATCCAACCTGGGGCCTCCCATATGGTAAACGGGAGCCCAACCATTTGAGGCACATCCGCTTCCCAAGATCTACTTTTTTAAACGTAAATGTTGATAACTGCCATAGATTATAGGTGGCTGCCTTACCTTCTTATCAGTCCTTTGAACTTTCCCCATTATTAAAAATTGTATTTCAAACAGAAGAAACACAAATGGACAATAAATAGATGAAAAGATGCTCGCTAGTAATCAGAGAAAATCAGAGTAACAGCCAATCAGTTTTTTCAAGTGTTGGCATTTTTCCACATTTGCCTCCTATGCAACCTTCTTCAATTCTTTTCCCTCCCTCCTTCCCCAGTGGTAACCCTGTCCTAAATTTGATATGAATTAAGCCCATGGATTTTTCTTTTTTACTGTTACAATATATGTATATATCCACAAACAATATATAGAATTGTTTTTCATGTTTTTACTTTTTATAACAGTATCGTACTGTACCAATTATTCTGCATTGCTTTTCTCACTGAACATTCTGTTTTTGACATTTGTCCATGTTCATATGTGTTGCTTTCATTTATTCATTTCACTACTGGATGGTAGTCCTTTATATAAACATACCGCAGCTTATTTCTCCATTCTCTTGTTGGTTACTATTTATATTGTTTCGGTTTTGTTTTGTTTTTTTTCCTATGACAATTAGTGTTGCAGTGAATTTGATTCTGGTCCTTTGGTCTGTTTGCCTATCTGTACCAATAACACAGTCTAAATTAAATCTGGAACACAAGTCCCCTCCACCTTGTTCTTTTTCCTTAAATTTGCCTTTTGCTTTTTCATGTGAATTTTAGAATCAGCTTATCAATTCCACACAAAAACAAACATAAACCCTGGTGGGATTTTTATTAGAATCACATTGAATTTTAGATTAATGGGAGAGAACTGACTTCAATATTAAGACATCCCATTTATGAACATAATTTTTCATGTTTCTTTCATGTCCCTCATTTGTCTTTTATAATTTTCTCTATTAAGGACTAGCACTTTTTTGTTAGATTTATGTCTAAGTAATTTGTAGTTTTTGCATCTCTTGTGACTGGAGACTTTTTTTTCCCCACTGTATTTTGTCCATCATTATTACTGGTATATAGAAATGCTATTGATACTTATATGTTAATTTTGTATCTAGCAACCTTCCCAAAGTCTCTTTTTTTTTTTTTTTTTTGTATCCAAAATGTTTATTGGGGTGGCATCCCACTCGTCTTCCTTCAGGGTGCTTTTAGTGCTGCTTCCGTCTGAAGGAGCATCCTTCTGTAAGCCTTGCTTTTCCTCCAGAAGGTTGGCAGAGGACAGTGGAACAACCAACACACAAAACTACTGTTTGTGCATGGCTAAAGACCGTGGTGGGATTTTATAGCATCCTGGGCATTTTACATCCATGAAGTGGGAATTGGGGCTCTGCACCAGGCGCTTCTTCTTGTGTTTTCTCTTTTCCTCTTCTGGAGAGGGATGGAGGAGATCCTTTGCGAGAGGCATGTTCTCGTGGGGAGGTCGTCACTGCCGGAAAGCCTAAGTCTCTTAATAGTTGTAATAGTTTGTCTATCTTGCCTCTTGAATTTTCTATTTGGAAAGTAATGACATCTTCAAATAAGGACAGTTTTACCTCTTTCTTTCTCATTCTTAAGAATTTTATTTTTTTCTTGCCTTGTAATGTTGGCTAAGATCCCCAGTGTTGTCTGGAGGTTGTAATAGAAGTCACCTCTGTTCTAAAATATCAACATAAGTATGATGTCTATTGTAGGGCTTTGGTAAATACTTCGTGTCAGAGTAAAGATGGTTCCCTCTATTCCTAGTTGGCTAGTTTTTTTTTTTTTTCCTAAAAGTAATTTGTATGGATTTTTAAAATGTTTATTTTTTAAAGCATTTGTAGGTTTACAGAAAAATTATGCAGAAAGTACAGAGTTCTCATGTACTGCCTGCTCACACACAGAGTTGTCCCTAATATAAACATTTTGCATTAATGTAGTACATTTGTTATAATGGATGAACTAATATTATCAATTAAAGTCCCTAGTTTACATTAGGAATTACTCTGTGTTATACAGTTTGAGGAGTTTTTTAAATTTTTATTTAGTAACATAGATACATAAAATTTCTCATTTTAATCACTTTCAAGTATACAATTAAGTGGTGTTAATTACATTCACAATGTTATGCTATTGTCGGCACCATCCATTACAAAAACTTTTCCATCACCCCAAACAGAAATTCTATACAATTTAAGCATTAACTCCCCGTTCCCCACACACCCCTTCCCCTGGTAACCTGTATTCTAATTTCTGACTCTGAATTTGCATATTCTAATTATTCATATAAGAGATCATACAATAGTTGTCCTTTTGTGTATGGCTTATTTCACACAACATAATGTCTTCAAGGTTCATCCATGCTGTAGCATGTATCAGAACTTCATTCCTTTTCAGGGCTGAATATTTGTTTATCCATTCATCCATTAGTGAACACTGGGTTGCTTCCACCTTTTGACCATTGTGAATAGTACTGCTATGAACATATCTTTGTGTACATATCTGTTTGAGTCCCTGCTTTCAATTCTTTTGGTTATATTCCTGGAAATGGATTGCCAGGTCACATGGTAATTCTATACTTAACTTTCTGAGGAATTGCCAAAGCATTCCTAACAACAGTGCGTGAGGGTTCCTATTTTATTCACATCCATGCCAGCACTTATTTTCTTTTTTTTTTTTTAATAAACAAATCAACCATCCAAAGTGTACAATCAATGGTATAATCACACAGTTGTGTTATTCTAGTGGGTGTGAAGTGCTATCTTTTATTTGCATTTCCCTAATGACTAATGATGTTGAACATCTTTTCATGTGTTTATGGCTATTTGTATATCTTCTTTGGAGAAATGGCTATTCAAGCCCTTTGCCCATTTTTTTTTTTTTTTTTTTTTTTTTTGCCCATTTTTTAATTGGGTTGTCTTTTTGTTGTTCAGTTGAAAAAGTTCTTTAGATATTCTAGATATTAAACCCTTATCAGATATATGGTTTCCAAATATTTTCTCCCATTCTGTAGGTTGTCTTTACTCTTTCTTTATGTTTTTTTAAAGATTTATTTATTTACTTTATTTTTCTTATTTATCCCCCACTCCGCCAGATGGTTCTCTTGTCTGTCTGCTCATTTTTCCTTACTTTCTCCAGAAGGCACTGGGAACAGAACCCAGGACCTCCCACAAGAGAGGCGAGTGCCCAATGGCCTGAGCCACATCCTCTGTGGGCTGCATCATCAGCTGGCTTGTGGCACCTGCTTGTTGTGGGCGAGGGTGGCGTCTGGCTCATTTGAGGGCAGGGGCGACGTCTACTTGTCTTCTTTTAGGAGGCACTGGGACCCGAACTTGGGACCTCCCACTGGTAGCCAGGTGCCCAACTGGTTGAGCCACATTCGCTTCCCATCTTTACACTTTTTTGATAATGTCCTTTGCATAAAGTTAAAAAATTTTACGAAGTCCAATTTAGTTTTTTTCTTTTGTTGCTCATGCTTTTGGTGTAAAGTCTAAGAATCCATTGCCTAAAACAAGGTCATATATATTCTTCTAGGAATTTTATAATTTTAGTACTTATATTTGTATCTTTGATTCATTTTGTTTTAATTTGTATAAATGGTGTGAGGTAGAGGACCACTTTCATTTTTTTCATGGGAATATCCAGTTTTCTAGCACCATTTGTTGAATTTGTTGAGGAGACTGTTCTTTCCTCATTGAGTGGACTTGGCACCTTGTCAAAAATCAATTGGCCATAGATGTAAGGGTTTATTTCTTAACTCTCAATTCTATTCCATTGTCTATGCCTGTCCTTGTGTCAGTACCACAGTGTTTTGATTACTATAACTTTATAAAATTTTTAAATGGGGAAGAGTTAGTCTTCCAATTTTCTTCTTTTCCAAGATAGTTTTGGCTATTCGAGTCCCCTTTCCATTCCATATGAATTTGTTGGTTTGCTTTTCCATTTCTGCAAAGAAGGCTTCTGGAATTTTGATGGGGGTTTCATTGAATTTGTAAATCTATACGTGTAGAATTGACATCTTAATATTTAGTCTTCCAACATAAACACAGACTGTCCTTCCATTTATTTAGGCCTTTTAAATTTCTCTCAACAGTGTTTTAAGTTTTCCATGTACAAGTCCTTTACATCTTGATTAAATTTATTCCTAGATATTTGATTTTTTTAGTTGCTGTTGTCAGTGGAATTTTTTTCTTGATTTCCTTTCAGATTTTTCGTTATTAGTATATAAAAACACCCCTGTTTTTTTGTGTTTTGATCCTGTACCCTGCCACTTTGCTGAATTCATTTATTAGTTCAAGTAGCTATGTTACGGCTTTTTCAGAATTTTCTATCTATAGGATCATGCCATCTGCAAATATGGAAAGTTTTACTTCTTCCTTTCCAATTTGGATGCCTTTTATTCCTTTTTTTGCCTAATTTCTCTGGTTAGAACTTCTAATACATTGTTGAAGAGCAATGGTGAAAACAGGCATTCTTGTCTTTTTCTGATCTTCAGGAGAAAGCTTTCAGTCCCCCACTGAATATGATGTTTAGTTGTGTGTTTTATATATATATATATATATATCCTTTATCATGTTGAGGAAGTTTCACTCTAAGTTTTCTGAGTCTTTTTACCAAGAAGCATTACTGGCTTTTGTCAAATACCTTTTCTACATTATTTGAGATCTTGACCTATTGTTTGTCTAAGGGTGTGTTGTTTAACTTCCATATCTTTGTGCCTAATCTGATTATCTGGCCCTTACTGATTTCCAGCTTCTTTCCATTGTGCTCCCTTCCTCCTGTTAATGTGGTATATTGCACAAATTGATTTTCTTACGTTAAACCACCCTTTCATTCCTGGGATAAATCCCATTTGATCATGGTGCATAATCTTTTTAAAGTGCTGTTGGATTTGGTTCGCTATTTTTTGCAAGGGATTTTTGCACCTATTTTTATAAGGGATATTGGTCTATAATTTTCTTTTCTTGTGATATTGTTATTTAGTTTTGGTATTAGGATGATGCTTTCCTCACAGAATGTGTTAGGACATGCTTCCTCCTCTTCAGTTTTTGGAAGAGTTGGAACAAGATTGATATTCATTCTTCCTAGAATGTTTGGTAAAATTCACCAGTGAAGCCATGTGATCCTGGACTTTTCTTTGTTGGAAAGTTTTTGGTGACTGATTGAATCTCTTTGTTTTTCATTTTTATTTATTGAATCTCTTTACTTTATTTACTTTGTTGAGGTCTTCTGTTTCTTTTTGAGTCAGGTTAGGTAAATTGTGTGTTTCTAGAAATTTGTCCATTTCATCTAGTTTATCTAATTTGTTGGTTTATAATTATTCATAGTATCTTCTCATACTCCTTTTATTACCATGGGGTCAATAATAATGTCCCCTCTTTCATTTCTGATTTTAGTTATTTGCATTGCTTTCCTTTTTTTTTTTTCCAGTCTAGCTGAAGATTATCAATTTTATTGATCTTTTCAAAGAACCAAATTTTGGTTTCATTGATTATCACTATTGTTTTTCTAGTCTCTATTTCATTAATCTCCACTTTTATCCTTATTATTTCCTTGTTTCTGTTCAGTCTGGATTTAGTTTGCTCTTGTTGTTGAAATTCTTCCAGGTGTTAGGTCACTAATTTGAGATCTTTCTTTTTTTTTAATTTAGGCATTTAGAGCTATAACTTTCCTTTTCAACACTACTTTTACTGCATCCCATAAGCTCTGGTATATTGTATTTTCATTTTCATTCATCTCAAGATATTTCCTAATTTCTCTGTGATTTCTTCTCCAATCCATTGATTGCTTAGAATGTGTTGTTTAATTTCCCCATATTTGTGAATTTCCCAGTTCTCTCTCTGCTTTTGATTTCTAGCTTCATTTCATTGTGGTGAGAGAAGATACACTGTATAGTTTCAATCTTTTTAAATTTATTGAAACTTGTTTTGTGACCTAATTTATAGTCTGTCCTACAAAATAATCCATGTGCTCTAGAGAATAATGTGTATTCTACTGCTGGCTGAAGTGTTAGTTGGTTTAAAGTGCCATTCAATGTCTATTTCTTTATTGATCTTCAGATAGATGTTTTAACCATATTTTAAAGTGGTGTATTGAAGTGTTCTACTGATAATGTAGAATCATCAATTTCTCCCTTCAAATCTGTCAATATTTGTGTCATATATTTTGGGGCTCTGCCATTAGATGCATATGTATATTTATAACTGTTATGTTTTCTTGTTGAATTGACCCTATTAGCAGTATATAGGGATCTTCTTATCTCTTGTAACTGTTTTTGACTTAAAGTCTATAGTAGCATAACTACCCCACCTCTCTTTTGGTTATTTTTTGCATGGAATATTTTTTTCCAAGCTTTCACTTTCAGCCTACTTCTTTCTTTGAATTTAAGGTGAATCTCTTGTAAACAGCATATAGTTAGGTCATGCTTTTTTATCCATTGTGTCAGTCTCTGCCTTTTTACTGGACGGCTTATTCCATTTACATTTAAGGTAGCTACTGATAATGCAGGACTTTCCTTTGCCATTTTGCTATTTGGTTGTTGTAAGTCTTTCACCTTTTTGTTCCTCAATTCTTCCATTACTGCCTACCTTCGTCCTTAGTTGATCTTTCATAGTGAACCAAGTTGAGTCCATTCTCATTTTCTTCTGTTCATGTTTTTCAGATATTTTCTTTAGGGTTACTCTGGGGTTTAAATTTAACATCCTAAATCTATAGCAATCATTGATTTGATACCTGCTTAACTTCAATAGCATATACAAATCATGTTCCTATACCCTTCTATCCCCCTGCTTTAAAGTTGTTCTTGCAACAGATTACATCTTTATATACTATAAATCCCAGATGATAGGTTTATCGTTACTTTAAAAAAATTTTTTTTTGGGAAACGGATGTGGCTCAAGAGGTTCGGCGTCCGTCTACCATATGGAGAGACCGGGGTTCGATCCCCGGTACCTCCCGGTAAAAAAAAAAAAAAAAAAAAAAAAAAAAAATTTTTTTTTTTAAGGAGGTACTGAGAAATGAACCCAGGACCTTGTACATTGGAAGCAGGCGTTCAACCACTAACCTAAATTCGCTCCCCAATGAGAGCTGGTTTTTTTTTGTTTGTTTGTTTTAGGAGGTAACTCGTATCATACCCAGGACCTCATACCTAGGAAGCAGGCACTCAACCACTTAAGTTTCATCCACTCCCCATCATTCCTTTTTATGCAATTACATTTTAGATCCTGTAAGAAGTGAAAAGTGAAGTTACAAACCAAAAATATAATAGTAGTGAAGTTTATAATTACCCATATAGTTACTTTTGGCAGAGATCTTTATTTATGCTGCTTTGATCTCCTGTCTGTTGTCCTTTCCTTTCAATCTGAAGAACTAACTCCCTTTAGCATTGCTGCTAAAGAACTTCTTTTAGCAATGCTTGTAGGGCAGGTCTAGTGTGGTGAACTCCTTAAATTTTTGTTTATCTGGAAATGTCTTAATCTCTCCCTCATTTGGTTTTTTATTTCTTTAAACTCTTTAGACTGTTGAGAAAATAACAAACCCCATATAAAGAACTGCCAACATACCCCCAGACCCCCAGATAGCCAGGTCCACCAATTTTAACATTTGCAACATGTGCTTATCATTCTATCCATTTATATATCTTTATATATCTTTTTTTTTTTTTTTAATTTTTTCTAAAAGTTGGATTACATAAATGTTACACAAAAAATATAGGGATTCTCATACACACCACCTCCCACACCTCCCACAACCTCCCACATAAACATCCTTCATTAGTGTAGCACATTCATTGCAATTGATAAACACATCCTGGTGCTTTGCCATTAAGCATGGACCATAGTTCACATTGTAGACCACACTCTCTCCCACACATTTCTGTGTGTTATGTGATGATATAAAATGACCTATATCTGTCATTGCAATGTCACTCAGGACAATTCCCAAGTCCTGAAAAAGCCCCCATATTACAACTGCTTTTCCCTTTCCCTGCCCCCAGAGCCTCCAGTGACCATTCACTCCACATCAATGTTGTAATTTCTTCCACTTCTTGAATCACAATATGTCTATAGTAGAATACCAGTAAGTCCATTCTCATCCATAGCTCTTCCCCCAATCCTGAGGAGTCTGGGCTGGTGATGTCCACTCCACCTCCAATTGAGAGGGGGCTTATATCCCATGGGGAAGATGGATGGGACTATCCTGCCTGCAGCTGTAGACTCTCTCCATTCCCTGGGACAGCCGTTGTCCATCATCATCTCCCCACCAGTTGTCCTGGGTGAGTCCAATGAGCTGTAGAGTAGGTGTTGCAGCTCCATCAAGGTTCCGGGCCCAGCTGGCACATGGACAACCCAAAGACTCAAGACTCTGGATGTACACCTACAAACTCCAGCACCAAGTATAGGTTTGAATAAAAGGGACAGATGAGCCGTGTGCAGGGAAGACATAACTGAGTCCAACTCTGTCACTCTCAGGATCACAAACTCCAAAGTAGGGCCCACTGGCAAGGCACCAAACTTCAGAGCTATCCGCCCTGACCAGAGCCCTCAAGAGCTCCATTATTTGGGGTATATATCTGTCTTTATATCTACCTCTTTATCTATTTTCTCAACGTTTGAGAGTAGGTTGTTACATTATGCTCCTTGAACACTTGATACTTCCATGTACATTTCCTAAGAACAAGGATATTCACTTGCATAATCACCTTCACTGCAGTTATCAAATTTAAGAAATTTAATATTGATATAAAACTTGAAGTATATAATCCAATTTTTTCATATGTCCCAATAATGTCCTTTTGAGCCTTTTCTCCTCCATTCTTAGATCCCATCCAGGATCACTTATTGCATTTAATTGTCATTGCCTGTTCAGTTGCTCACTCTTTTTTTTTTTTTTTTTAATTGTAGAAGCACACAACATAAACTTTCCACACTAACCACTCCCAAGCATACCATTCAGAACGAATCACATTTACAATGTTGCAGTATCTTCACCACCATCCATTACTAGAACTTTCTTACCACCCCAGACAGAAACCCTGCATCCATATGCATTAACTTCCTATTCCCTTTGCCTCCTACCCCTGGTATCTTGTACTCTACTTTCTTTTCCTATGAGTTTGCAAATTCTTCAATATTTTCTTTGTGGTCACCATGGGTCTTAACATCCTAAGTCTCTAACAATCTCATTTGGTTTGATACCAATTTAACTTTAATACCATACACAAAGTATGTTCCTATATTCTTCCATTCCCCCACCTTTATGTGGTTCTTGTCAAAAATTGTGTATTTATACATTATAAGTCTAAAACCATTCATTTATCATTACATTTTACATATTTGCCTTTTAGATACTATAGGCAATAAAAAGTGGGGTTATCAACCAAAAATACAATAGTACTGGCATTTATATCTACCCATGTCATTACTGGAGCTCTTTATGGCTTCATGGGACTTCCTCTATAGTCTAGGATCCTTTCCTGTCCACCTACAGAACTCCCTTTAGCACTTGTCTAGTGGTGATGAACTCCTTCAGCTTTTTTTTTTTTTAATCAGGGAATGTCTTATGACCTTCATTTTTTAAAAAACAGTTTTGCAAGATATAGAATTATTAGTTGGCAGTTTTTCCTTTTGGCACTTTACTTATGTCACCCTACTCTCTTCTGGCTGCCATGGATTCCTGTAGAAAAATTGGCATTTAATCTTATTGAGGCTCCCTTGTACGTTGACACGTAACTACTGTCTTGCAGCCTTCAGAATTCTTTCTATATTGTTAGCATTCTAATTTGATTATAGTATGTCAGGGCATGGGTGTATTTGGTTTTATCCTGTTTGGAGTTTGTTTGAGTATCTTGGCTATGTATATTCATGTCTTTCATTAAATTTGGGAAGTTTTCAGCCATTATTTCTTGAAATACACCTTTCTCTCTCTCTTTTCCTTCTGGACTACCACAATGCATATGCTTGATGATGTCCCACAGGTTCCTCTGGCTCTTTCACTTTTCTTCATCTTTTTTCTTTCTGCTCCTCAGACTGAATAGTTTCATCTTTCTTCTCTTCAAATTCACTGATTATTCTTCTAGCTCCAATCTGCTCTTGAATCTCTCTAGGGAATTTTTAATTGCTGTGACTGTGGTCTCCAATTTTGTTTGGTTCCTTTTCTTAATTTCTGTCTCTTTATTAATATTCTCTTTGTGTTCATCTATCGTTTTTCTAATATACTTTAGTTCTTTGTCCATGTTGTCCTTTTTAGGACATTTTTACTTTTACGACTATTTTAATTTTTATAGTTTCTAATGCTTTAATCTTCCCCTTTATGTGGACCATCACTTCCTGTTTCTTTGTATATTTTATCTTTTGTACAAAAGTATCAAAAACAAAAAAATAAACTTTATAAAAAAAAACAACCTTACGGTTCTGAGGCCATGAAAATATCCAAATCAAGGCACCATCAGAGATGCTGTCCCACCAAAGGTTGGTTGCTGGAGATCCTGGACTCCTACCACCTGGCAAGACACAATGGTGGTCTAAGTCTCTGCCTTCTCTTCCAGGCTTGCTTCTTCCCTGAAGCAGGGTGATCAGGCAAGTGGCTCACCTATCCCCTCTCCTCTGGGCCTTGTCTCTTCCAGCCTCTTGGGGTTTCTCTGACTCTGCTGCCTTTTCTGTGTATCTCCTGCTTTCAGTTCTCTGTTTATAAGGGACTCCAGCAAGAGGACCAAAATCCACACTGGGTCACGCCTCACTGAAGCAATCCAAAAACCTCCAAACTGAATCCAATTCAATCAAAGGGTCCTCACCCCCAGGAATGGATTAGCTCTAAGAACATGATCTTTTTTGGGATCCACAAAAAGCGGTTTGAAAACTGTCACACATACCATACAATCCATCGAAGTGTACATTCATTGGCTTTTGGTTTAATTATAGTGTTGTGCATTCATCACTGTAGTCAATATTAGAGCATTTCATTACTCTAAAAAGAAACACCCCCTAATCCTTAGCAGTCACTTAGTCCAACTATCCTTCCCTTACCATACATATCTGCTAATCTAATTCAGTCTCTATAAATTTATTTACAATTTATATAAATGGAGATAGACAATATACAATACATTGTGTCTGGTTTCTTAGCATAATTCTGTCTTTTTTTTTTCCTCTAACAACTGATGAAAAAATAATGTATTACTATTCACTACAGTCCATAGTTTGCTTTAGGTGTATTTTTCCGAAATACCACCTTGTATTTAACATTTTTTAAGGTTATCACACATTTTGTTCTGATTCATGGAAGAACATTCTTATATTTGTACTATTAACCACACTCAGCATCCACAACAGGGTTCACTATGTTATACAGCCCCATGTTTCATTCTTTAGCTTTCTTTCAGTGACATACATGACCCTAAACTTTCCCTTCAACCACAATCATACCCATATTTTGGCACTGGTAATTACATTCACTCTAATATGCTATCATCACCTCTATCCAATTTCAAACTTTTACAATCAACTTATTATAAGTTCTGCAGAAATTAAGCCTCAGCTCCCCATTCTCTATCCTCATTCTATCTTCTGTTGACCAGTCATCTTACTATTAACTCTGAGTTTGCTCATTATATTTCATACATGTTGTCATACACATCACAACTTCATTTCTTCTTACAGCTGAATAATATTCCATCATATGTATGTACCATATTTTGTTTATCCATTCATCAGTTGTTGGAAACCTGGGTTGTTACCATCTCTTGACAATTGTGAATAATACCACTATGAACATCGGCGTGCAAATATCTGTTTGCGTCACAGTTTTCAGTTCTTCTGGATATATTCCTAGTAAAGGGATTGCTGGATCATATGGCAGATCTATGTTTAACTTCCTGAGGAACTGCCATTCTTCCACAGCAGCTGTACGAGTCTACATTACCACCAACAGTGAGTAAGCCTTCCTCTTCCCCACATCTTCTCCAACACTTGTAGTTTTCTGATTTTTCAATAGAGGCCGTCCTAATAGATGTAAAATGATATCTCATTGTAGTTTTGATTGGCATTTCCCTAATAGCTAGTGATGTTCAACATCTTTTCATGTGCTTTTTTTGCCATTTGTTTTTCCTCTTTGGAAAAATGTCTATTCATGTCTTTTACCCAGTTTTTAATTGGGTCGTTTGTCTTTTTATTGTTAAGTTGTAGGATCTCTTTATATATCATAGATAATAAACCCTTATCAGATATGTGGTTTCCAAATATTTTCTCCTTTTAAGTAGGCTTCCTTTTTACCTTCTTTGAAGTACAAAAGTATTTAATTTTGAGGCAGTCTCATTTATTATTATTTTTTCTTTCATTGCTTGTGCTTTGGATGTAAAGTCTAAGAAAGCACCCTCTACCACAAGATCTTGATGCTTTCCTACATTTTCTTCTAGGAGTTTTATGGTTTTAGCTTTTATATTTAGGTCTTTGATCCATTTTGAGTTAATTTTTGTATATTGTATGATATGGGGGTCCTCTTTCATTCTTTTGAATATGGATATCCAGTTCCGCCGGCACCTTTTGTTGAAGAGACTGTTATGTACCAGGTGAGTGGACTTGGTAGCCTTGTAAAAAATCAATTGACCAGGTAAGCAGATGTGGCTCAACCAGTTGGGTGCCTGCCTACCACGTGGGAGGTCTTGGGTTCGGGTCCTGTTGCCTACTAAAGAAGACAAGCAGACACCCACCGCAATGAGCTAGACACCACACCCGCTGCAACAAGCAAACGCCTAAATGAGCAGATGCCACAAGCCAGCAGACTCTGCAGCCCACAGGGAGCAGATGTGGCTCAGGCTGTTGGGCATTTGCCTCTCATGTAGGAGGTCCCAGGTTCAGTTCCTGGTGCCTCCTGGAGAAGGCGAGCAAACAATGAGCAGACAGACAGAGAACCATTTGGGGGAGGGGGGGTATAAAAAAACCAAAAAAACAATTGACCTTAGAGGTGAATGTCTTTTTCCAAACTCTTAATTTGATTCCATTGGTCATTAAGTCTATCTTTATGCCAGTACCATGCTGTTTTGACCACTGTAGCTTTGTAATATGCTTTAAATTCAGGAAGTGAGTCTGCTGACTTTGTTCTTTTTTTAAGATATTTTTGTCTATTGGGGTTCCTTTCCTTCCAAATAAATTTGGTAATTGACCTTTTCATTTCTGCAAAGTAGGCTGTTGGGATTTTGATTAGGATTCCGTTGAATCTATAAATCAATTTGGATAGAATTGACAACGATATTTAGTCTTTCAATCCATGAACATGGAGGGAAGCGGCTGTGGCTCAATCAGTAGGGCTCCCATTTACCATATGGGAGGCCCTGGTTTCGGTTCCCGGGGCCTCCTGGTGAAGGCAAGCCCGCCCGCACGGTGTGGTTGGCTGACCCAGCGAGCACAATCAGCAAGGGGGGGATAAATGAATAAATAAATAAAATCTTTAAAAAAAAAAAAAAAAAATCCATGAACATGGAATGTCCTTCCATTTGTTTAGGTCTTTAATTTCTTTTAGCAATGTTTTGTAGTTTTCTGAGTACAAGTCCTTTTACATCCTTGGTTAAATTTATTCCTAGATATTTGATTCTTTTAGTTGCTATTGTAAATGGAATTTGTTTCCTGATTTCCTTCTCAGATTGTTCATTCCTAGTGTATAGAAACACTACTGATTTTAGCATGTTGATCTTATATCCCTTCACTTTGCTGAACTCATGTATTAGCTCTAGTAGCTTCATTGTAGATTTTTAAGGGTTTTCTAAATATAGGATCATGTCATCTGCAAATAGTGAGACTTTTACTTCTTCCTTTCCAATTTGGATTTTTTTTTTCTTTTCTTTTCTTTTCTTACCTAATTGCTTTAGCTAGACCTTTTAGTAAAATGTTGAGTAACAGTGGTTACAGTGGGCATCCTTGTCTTGTTCCTGATCTTAGAGGGAAAGCTTTCAGCCTTTTCCCATTGAGTATGATGCTGGCTGAGGGTTTTTCATATATGCCCTGTGTCATGTTGAGGATATTTCCTTCTATTCCTATCTTTCAAAGTGTTTTTATCAAGAATGGATGCTGGATTTTGCCAAATGCCTTTTCTGTATCAATTGAGATGATTATGTAATTTTTTTCTTCAGTTTGTTAATGTGGTATATTACATTAATTGATTTTCTTGTGTAGAATCACCCTTATGTACCTGGGATAAAATTCACTTGATCATGGTGTATAATTCTTTTAATGTGCTCTTGGATTTGATTTGCAAGTATTTTGTTAAGAATTTTTCATTTATATTCACTAGAGAAATTGGTCTAGAATTTTCTTTTCTTGTAGTATCTTTATCTGGCTTAGGGTGGTGTTGGCTTCAGAAATGATTTAGGTAGTGTTCCCTGCTTTTCAATATTTTGGAGGAGTTTGTGCAGGATTGGTATTAATTCTTCTTGAATGATTGGTAGAATTCACCTGTGAAGTCATCTGATCCTGGACTTTTCTTTGTTGGGAGTGTTTTGATGACTGATTGAATCTCTTTACTTGTGATGGATTTGTTGAGATGTTGTATTTCTCAAGTCTGTGTAGATAGTTTGTGTGTATCTAGGAAGTTGTCCATTTCATCTAAGTTGTTTAATTTTTGGCATACAATTGTTCATAGTATCTTCTTATCTTTCTTCTTTCTGGGGGATCAGTAGTAGTATCCCCCCTTTCATTTCTGATTTTATTTCCTTACATCTTTTTTTTTTTTTTTTTTTTTTTTTTTTGGTCAGTCTAGCTAAGGGTTTGTTGATTTGGTTGATCTTCTCAAAGAACCAACTTTTGTTGTTCTATTTTTTTGTTGTTCTCAATTTCATTTATTTCTGCTCTAATCTTTGTTATTTCTTTCCTTCTGTTCACTTTGGGATTAATTTGCTGGGTTTTTTTTTTTTGTTGTTGTTGTTGTTTTCCTCTAGTTTCTCCAGGTGTGCAATTAGGTCTTCAATTTTAGCTCTTTCTTGTTTTTTAATGTAAGCATTAAAGGCTGTAAATTTCTCTCTCAGCACTGCCTTCGCTTCATCCCATAAGTTTTATGTTGTGTTCTCATTTTCATTTGTCTCAAGATATTTATTGATATCTCTTGTAGTTTCTTCTTTGATTCACTGATTAAGAGTGTGTTAACCTCCAAATATTTGTGAATTTTCCCATTTTCCTCATGTTACTGAGTTCCAGCTTCATTCCATTATGATCAGAGAAAGTGCTTCATATAATTTCAGTCTTTTAAAATTTATTAAAACCTGTTTTGTGACCCAAAATGTGGTCTATCGTAGAGAAAGATCCATGAGCACTTGAGAATGCATGTCCTGCTGTTACAGACAGTGTTCTGTGTATGTCCACTTAGCCTAATTCATTTATATTTTTCAAGCTCTCAGTTTCCTTATTGATCCTCTGTCTAGATGTTCTATTCATTGATGAGAGTGGTGTGTTGAAGTCTCCAACTGTTATTGTAAAGATGTCTGTTTCTCCCATTAGTTTGCCAGTGTTTGCCTCCTGTCTTTTTAGCTACCCTGGTTAGGTGTATAAATATTTGATTGTTATTTCTTCTTGGTAAGTTACTCCAGCTCTTTTTGGTTACTATTTGCATGGAATATCTTTTCCAGCCTTTCACGTTCAGCCTATTTGTGTCCTTGGTTCTAAGGTGAATCTCTTGTAGATAGCATATAAATGGCTCATATATTTTTATCTATTCCACTAGTCTTTGTCTTTTGATTGGGGAGTTCAATCTATTAACATTGTGTTATTATTGTAAAGGTATTACATACTTTGACCATTTTATCCTTTGGCTTTCATATGTTATATCTTAGTTTTGTCTGTCTTTTTAACTTTTTAGTTACCCTTACTAATAATCTTCATTTCTACACTTTCCTCCATGTCGCTCTCTCCTGTCTTTTCCTTTCAGGCTGCAATGCTCCCTTTAGTATCTCTTCTAGGGCTGGTCTCTTGGTGATGAACTCTCAGTGTATGTTTGTGAATACTTTAAAGTCACCCTCATTTTTGAAAGACTGTTTTGCTGGATAAAAAAAAATACTTGGCTGAGAGTTTTTCTCTTTCAGTGTCTTAAATATATCATACCACTGCCTTCTTACCTCTAAGGTTTCTGAGGAGAAATCCGCACTTGCCTTATTAGACATCCCTTATATGTGATGGATTGCTTTTCTCTTGAATTCTCTCTTTTCTTTGGCATTTGACATTCTGAATAGTAAGTATCTCAGAGTAGGTCTATTTGGATATATTCAATTTGGAGTACATTGTCCTTCTTGGATATGAATATTTTTGTCTTTCATAAGGGTTGGGAAATTTTTGGTCATTATTCCCTTAATATTTTGTATATCCCTTTTCCATGCTGTTTTCCTTCTGAGACACCCATGATGCATATATTTGTGCGCTTCATGCTGTCATTCAGTTCCTTAAAACCTGTTCAATTTTTTCCATTCTTTTCTCTGTTATTCTGTCTTTTCAAGTTCAGATGCCTGACCTCTAATTTGCTGATTCTTTCTTATGCCAGTTCAAATCTGTTTTTGTATGCCTCTAATGTAGTTTCAATCTCATCCATTGTGTCTTTCATTCCCATAAGTTCTTTTTTTTTTTTTTTTTTAAAGATTTTTTTTTATTTATTCATTTATCCCCCCCTTGCTGCCCGTGCTCGCTGGGTCAGCCAACCACGCCGTGCGGGCGGGCCCGCCTTCACCAGGAGGCCTCGGGAACCGAACCCGGGGCCTCCCATATGGTAAACGGGAGCCCCACTGATTGAGCCACAGCCGCTTCCCACCATAAGTTCTTTTATTTGCAAGCTTCCAACTTCTTTATGCTTGTCCGGGTTTTTTTTTTTTTTTTTTTTTTTTTTTTTTTTTTTTTAAAGTTCCAGGGCCAGGGATTGAACCTGGGGACCTCGCAAGCAGAAAGTTGGTGCTTAACCACTGAGCCTCATCAGCTTCCCTGAGTGGGTTTTTTCATTTGTTTGCTTGTTGTTTATTTGTTTATTACCAGAAACTGAACCTGGGACCTCCCATGTGAGAAGCAGGAACTCAACTGCTTGAGCCACATCTGCTCCCCACCCAGTGTATTCTTAATATCCGTTATCTCTTTAGTCATATTTTCTTTCATCTCCTTGAATTGATTTAGGAGATTTGTTTGAACATCATTGGTTAGTTGTTTTAAATTCTGTGTCTTATCTGGATTTTTTAATGTGTTCCTTTGCCTAGGCCATATCTTCCTGTTTTTTTAGTATGGTTTGTAATTTTTTGCTGATGTTTAGGCATCTGATTATTGGTGAGTTTACTCTGATGGTCAATTTCTCTCTCTTGCCTAGGGTGTTATTGTTGATTGGCTTTGTGTTATGGCTTTTCTTTGATTCTTGGTTCAACTTATTCTAGATCTTTAAAATTGCCTGTGTTTAAGTTATCAAAACAAGGTCAGGAACCCACTATTGGGGCTCAGACCATATCCAAGAGGCCCTGGGGATAGAGACAGGAAAGACACCAAAAAGCTTTTTTGTGTCATTTTTCCCCCCTGCAGTTCCAAGAGGGAAAGAGTGTATCTCTTCCAACCTCCACCAGGCAGTATTGAAACAATGGGAACTTTTCCAGACCAGCTAGGGCCGTGATTTAAAGCTAGGCCCTGCTGTCCAAACTCACTGAGCAGAAGCCACACTTGGCCCTCTGCTGTGCCCTACTTCTTCCCATGGAGAATATCCACTACCCTCTTAGTTGGCGGTTGTCAGCCATGTTGTATGGAGGCAATTTGCCTCAATGGTGGGGGATGGGTTGCGTTCCCTGTCATGGTGGTGATTAACTCACATATCTTACTTTGGCTTGTCTCCCCATCTGACCCCCTCCCTCCTAGATGATGTGCAGCACTCCCCTGGTCTGCTGATCCCCAAAACAGTTGTTTTGGACAGCTTCTCCTTTTCCTCTTACTGTTTATTTAGGAAAAGTGAGTCCTTCTGTCCCATGCTACTGTCATCTTCCCAGAACCTCCCTATCTTATTTTTTTCCTACCATTCTTAAGTTGCCTTCTTCTTGATTTGACCCTTGTTCAATTACTGTAACCCTTTTACTGTTTTCTGGAGTTCTCAGAAAGATGGCTCTGTTAGTTTTTGTTAGTTGTTTTAGGATTTTATGGGGGAATGGAACCCTAGAGTACCCTTGGTTGACTGGAAGTCCTAGTTTGCTAGTTTAAAAAAAAGTAATGTAGTGTTAAATTTTTAAAATGGTTTTTGTTTCTGGTTTTTCTCTTTTAATATTGTATGTTTAATTAATAAACTTTCTGATTTAAACCTTGTATTCTTGGGATAAACCCTTCTTTTTTTTTTTTTTTTTTTTTTTTTTTACCGGGAGGTCCCGGGGATCGAACCCGGGTCCCTCCATATGGGAGACGGACGCCCAACCAGTTGAGCCACATCCAACCCCGTAAACCCTTCTTGATATGGTAGAGGATATTTATATTTGTTTAATATACTGCTAGATTCAGTTGGCTAGCATTTTTGGCTACCTTTTTTGGCTAGTATTTTATTTTATTTAGGATTTTTGCATATATGTTCATAAGAAAGATTGATATAAATTTTTATTTTAGGGAAGCGGCTGTGGCTCAATCAGTAGGGCTCCCGTTTACCATGTGGGAGGCCCCGGGTTCGGTTCCCGGGGCCTCCTGGTGAGGGCGGGCCCGCCCGCAGGGCGTGGTTAGCTGACCCAGAGAGCACGGGCAGCAAGGAGGGGATAAGTGAATAAATAAATAAAATCTTTAAAAAAAAAAAAAAAAAAAAAAAAAAATTTTTATTTTATTTTACTGTCCTTTTCCAGTTTGGGTTTCCGGATAATTTCATTAGCCTCATAAAATTAGATTGGTTGCTTCTCCCTCCTTTTTTTTTTTTTTCTGAAAAAGTTTGTATAGGTTAAAGTTGATTTGTTTTTTGTAGTTTTGATAACACTTGCCTGAAAAACCATCAAAGTTGGTTTCTTTTGGTAAGGTCTGGGGTCAATTAGAGGGTGAGGGTGAGGGTAGTACCAATGGTGGCAAAATAAGTTATTGTTTATTATTGACTTAATTTATTCATATAGATTTTTCTTAAATTCTTGTATATTTTTACTATATTTTTCTATAAAATTATTGCTTTTATCCGAATTTTTATGGTTTGGCATGAAGATGTTCATAGTATTCTTATATAATTTATAAAAAATATTTCCTGTATTTATATCCCCTTCTTCATTCTCCAAGGGTAGGAAAGTCTTGAATTCTGGCCTAGGATTATGCCCTCTCTCAGTCCACTGAGTTTCTGTGATGAAGTGGAATAAGGTAAAAGAATGTAAACATGACTTGACACCTTTACTACATAATAAGGTTATAGTCCTTTTTCTTGATTATAAATGTAAATACATATTAATTGTTTTAATAATTAGAATATATATATTCACTCTTTATATAATATTTATATAATATATGTTATATATATATAATATAATATGTTTATATTATATATATATAAGTATAAATAAGAAATTTTTAAGTACTCCATCACATACCACTCAACATTTTGTTATATGTCCAAATTTTTTCCTTTCGTATTCATCACATATAGGGATAATATTGTAAACTCTATATTTTATATGCATTGTCCCATATCATTAAATATTTGAAACCATGCTTTTTAATGGCTGTGTAAGATTACTTTATGGTCCATATACCCTAATATTTTTTTCTTTCTTTCTTTCTCTTCCATTAGAAGGAACCTAAGAGAGTATCTCAAATTTAGCAGCACCAGAACTACTAGGTGGACTTAATCATATGCTGATTCCCAGGCCCCCACCCCCAGAGTTTCTGATTCAGTAGGTCTGGGGGTTGGGGATGAGAATTTACATTTCTAACAGGTTTCTAGGTGTGATGAAGCTAATTCTGCTGGTCAGGGAACACACTTTGAGAACCACTGATGTTTTTAGCAGATATTCTGCTGTTGAACATTTGGGCCTTGTGTGGTAAATCTTTGTACTTGTCTCTGATGACTCCCGGTATTAAATTCTTAATGGGTCATTTCCAAGGACCACAGGATCAACTGGCATTTGTTCTTCTCTTTGTAGCAACCCACTCACCCCGTGTACAACATTGGACCAGATAAGGTAATCCAGGCTACCATGCACTTTCTGCAGAAGCCGGTCCCAGGCTTTGAGGAGCAGGAGGACGAGGCAGTAGCAGAACCTACCACCAACTAGAAGACACAGGGTCCCCATGGCTCCATGCGCACCACCATCCTGGTCAGACCAAGGTTTATAAGTTTTGATACATAGTACATTCTGTGCTACATACACAAGCCTTAGCCGCTGTGGAGCTGTGGTTCTCTTTTTCCTTTCTTGTCAACCAAACTAACGGCTCTGGATTTGGAGAACACTGCGGCATGGTTTTTAAACTCTTTCCACACCTGGCAAACCAAAAATCAGCCTGTATGGCATCTAAACCAGCTCTGGCCTGGCCAGAGTATGGTTGAGGAACAGTGCATGCTGAGAGGAGCAGCCCCTCCCCACCAGCTCTCCAGCCTGGACAGCAGTATCTAAACAAATGATATCTGAGTATTATAGCACCCAGAGCCACTGCTGCGATTCCCACTTGCACGCCACCATTAAATGACCAGGCAAGGTGCCCTCCCAGGGGCTGGAAATAAGTCTGCTTCATGCCAAGGGAATGCTTTGGATCCTGTCAAGATGAATTCTCAAGAAAAGACTTTGGTGGGACACCACTGGCAGGCCCCTGAGCCTGTCTGCATTTCTTAGTTGTCTCTCATCTCCAACCTGGGTCATTTGTAAGGGAAGGGAGCTGGGGGAGAAATATCTACATGAGTTTTGAGTTTCTCCTTCTCAACACCAGAGAACAGAGCCATGCTGCCCTCCAAGGCCAACCTCTTGCACTGGCAAGATGGTCTTCAGCCCTGGGTGTGATGAAATAGACAATTATGAGTAGAAATGAACCCCTAGTTCAACTCTGTGCAAGAAGCAACAGCCCCCGTGCTACCCCCTCACCTCATCCCATCATGTACCATGAAAAACCCCCTCTCATATCCTCAAGGCAGTGCCTGCAGCCCATGACCATTCTGTGTGTCTCTGTCTTTCTTCCACCAGACTCCTAGCTCACCCTACTGAAAGACAGTGTTGTCTTTTCTCACCCAAAGTATTAACACTACTTATTTTTCACCTTAATTGCTGACTCAGGATTTATGCACATCCTGCCCACTATTGGCTCACAGAAATACAATCAAGCATTAAACAAGCTGACTGCTACTAAGGCAGTTAGTTTCATAAAACTGGTTGTGGCAGGGGCAAGGGCCGAGTGGTGCCACCCTCTGCGGCCTGCCCACATTGAGCCCCTTAAGGGTCCATAGGTTGTTGAGTTGGGTCATCCATCCGTTGCTACAGTCACACCAAGCTCCATGCCACTGACCTGGCTTTGATGTAAGCAGCTACGGGCTGTGGGCAAAGGGGAGCTCAGAGATAAAGCATGAAGCTCTTCTCAAAAACTGGCCATTTGCTGCCTCTGTTCCCTATTGCTTTGGCATATTGGGCTATGTATTACCTCCTTGAAATAATAAAAGAATAACATTTTCTGTGCGGTCTCTTGTGATCTGTATACCAAGAAAATCCCATCAGAATCCCAATGTTATTAAAGGTTGCTCATTGATCACCATTCTCCTCTTCTGTACAGCAAGATTCCAGACCATGCACTTTGTGATTACAAAGAAGGATGACTTGACCTCTGCCCTCCTCCTCCAGTTGAGGGAGCAGTGGGCCTAAAAAGGAGTAGGAAAAGTTCCTTTTTCCCCAAACTCCCTGTAACAATTCAGTTTACTTTTGTCCTAGCCCCCTAGCAGGGATTGTGCTCTGTTAGCCCCAAAGCAGACAGTCAGTAATCAGTGGGTGGGTGGACGCCTTGGCCAGAAGGCACCTATCACAGGGACAGGCTGGAATCCTGCTGTCACCTAGATTTCCTCCTGAACAAGTGAGAATCCTCTTCCAAGGAAGGCCAAGAAGGCAGGTGATCTGTGGCCTGATCCTCCTGGGGAGGAGAGGAGAGTGTGCTCTCAGAGGTAGGGCATAAATCAAATCCATGTCCTGGACTGTAATTCCTGCCTGTTTCCTGTGCTATTTTTACCTGCTAACAAAAGTTCAGGCTGCAAAATGGTGCATTGAAATGCATCCTTTCCATCACTATAACAAAAGGCAAACCCTCTAAGACAGCACCAGAACCCTTAAGGTATTGTGAGATTACTTGCAATAATAATTGCTGTGGTTAAGAGAAAGAAGGAACTGCTTGGCTTTATACCAAGGAAGGGGTTTTGAGCCTCGGGGGGTAAAGGTTGGCTAGGTTGAGGAGAGGTCGTTTGCTGTTATTATTTCAGGGGAGTCTGTACTGGCATATCGAGGAGACTCCCTTTCTACTTCTAGTTGGATCTGGAGGGTTCCCTAACTTAGCATTCAAGGTTAAGTCCTAAGGATAAATACTTTGAGGGATTTATCATGTGGATCTTTAAATAGAAGACACAGCATTCAAGGTGGGTTACTCTAAATTACCAGTTTCCCACATCAATAAATTAAACTACTACAGAACTCAATGTCCAGATGGGCCCTCTAGAGCCCATCTCAGTCTCTTCTTGACTGCTGTGTAAGTTGGGAACCCTTCCAGATCCAACCGAGAGCAGAAAGGGTGTCTGATGGGTCAGCCAGTGTAAACGCCCCTAAGTTAACATCAGTAAATGGTATTCCTAAACTGCCCTCATTTTTTGAGTTAGAACCACAAGTTTGATTCGGGCCAATAGCTCTGTGAAAAGACACAACACAAAACCTGAAAGATGTTTTGCCTTTCACCTTGTTGTTTTGGCCTCCCCTTGCTGCTGCTTTCCTTCACACGTAGGGTCTCAGGGTTTAGCCAGGGCCCTCGTCCACTTCCTCCTCATCACCCAGTGACTTTTCTACTGAGAGATGGATGTTAAATCCCATGACTTCCTGACTTAGATTCCAACTTGCCCTAAGTCGTCCCAGATCCCAAGATTTCTGGGAAGACCGTTAATTTTTAGGCCCAGCTTCCAGAAGATCGGGGATTAGGTCCCTATTGTTTGATTCTGTTCAGCATCTCTGGGCTAACCCAGCACTGAGCCGGTGGTGTGCGTGTGCCTGTGCATGGTATAGTATTTCCCAGCGCAGTTACCAAAGCTGCTTTCAGGAGGAGGGGGTAGCCAAGGGTGCCCCAGGCAGAACAGCGCCAATTTCCTCAGATGTGGCCTTCACTGCAAAATTCCATTGTCGTCCCAGGTCTCCTCAGTCAGGTCCCCCTGAAGTCTTTCTGGACGTGTGCATGTGTATCAACCTAGCCCATTCCTATCTTTCTTTGATTCATTTGAAGCACAGAATAACAGTGTCCATGTGCCAACCAGTTCCATAAAGGAGTCTGCACAGCTTTACTGAAATGCCCTGTGTCATGAGGCAGTCAGTGATCAGAACCTGGGTAGGAGAAAGAGCCATAGTAGTCCAGCCCTGGAGGGTACAGGGGAAGTGATGGCTCCTGCAACTGAGCATCCTGGGGACAAGGCAGAGGAGGGGACAGCAGGTCATGATAGAAGCTTCAGTGACCAAAAAAAAAAGCCAGCTTCTGGGGAGAAGATAAAAATTTATCTTTTTCTTAGTGATAAATTCCGAAGGATTTATCTTATACAGGAGTTACGGAGAACCCAAGGAGAGACTTTTTTTTTTTTTTTTTTTTTTTTTTTTAATATATATATATTTTTTTGAAAGATACTTAGATTACATAAATGTTACACAAAAATTACAGGGATTCCCATATGCCCCGCTCCCCATACCTCCCACAATCTCCCGTATAAACATCCTTCATTAGTGCGGCACATTCATTGCAATTGATAACATATCCTGGGGCTTTGCCACTGAGCATGGACCATAGTTCACATTGTAGTCTACACTCTCTCCCACACAGTTCTGCGTGTTATGTGATGATATAAAATGGCCTATATCTGTCATTGCAATGTCATTCAGGACAATTCCCAAGTCCCGAAAAAACCTCCATATTACACCTGTTTTTCCCTCTCCCTGCCCCCAGAGCCTCCAGTGGTCACTGCCTCCACATCAATGTTGTAATTTCTCCAATTGCTTGAATCACAGTAAGTCTATAGTAGAATACCATTAAGTCCACTCTAGTCCTCAATCATTCCTCAATCCTGAGGATTCTGGGATGGTGATGTCCACTCTACCTCTAACTGAGAGGAGGCTTCAGTCCCATACAGCCGATGGATGGGACTCTCTTGCTTGCAGTTGTAGGCTCTCTCGTTTCCTTGGTATGGTTGTTGTCAATTGTCCCCTCCTTGTTAGTTGTCCTGGGTGAGTCCAATGAACTGGAGAGTAGGTGTTGCAACTCTGCTGAGGCTCCAGGCCCAGCTGCCACATGGACAGCCCAAAGAGGAGAGCCTTTTCAAAAGCAGTTTTGTGGACAAGGCAGTAGTAGCCTTCATGAAGCCACTTCTCAGGAAGACCCTCATCCAAAAAGCAGAGGCCATAATATCCAAAAATCAGAGGCCATAATATTTAATAACAGTTCCAGGACAGGCCTACCATTGAAGACTGCGCTTAGCTCTTGGCATGTTGCTGCCTGGTGATTTAACATAGCAGAGATGGAGTTTAGAAAACCCCAAGCGGGTCATTGGCCACATGCTCCTTAGATTATTTTTGCCAATATTAACTCTCTATATATGTTTCTGGCAGGAGCTTGATATCAGGGAATTAAAAATTGAGCTCCCTGATGCTTGCCCCAAGTGCATCATGGTTGTTGTTAAAGTGAAATCCATAGGCTCTAGATGGCAGATGTACTGTTAACAGTGCGGATATCCCATGATGAAAATTTAAAAACTTGTCTCTTATTCCTACCATGGGGCACCTATAAGAGCTCTCCAATGGGTTTTTTACTGATACAGAGGGAAGGGTAATGGCCCAGGTTAGGAAATGAATGTTTTGTGCCTGCAAGCTCCCCAGACCCTCTGTGGTCAGGGCTTCTAAGATTCATACATGTCACAGACCAAATCTGAACAAGGACATAGGCCATCTCTTATTCACTGGGATAAGTTGAATTCAGTGGAAGTTTGCTTTCCTAAAGCCGATAGTAAGGACCTGATATGAATTGGATAGGGAGGTCTATGATAGAGTATTGCTTCCATTTGGGTGAATATTTTGCCAGTATTGTACTATTCCACCACCTAAACTTTTTCTGTAGGGGCCAGATAGTAAATATTTTAGGCTTTGCAGGCCATACAGTCTGTTGCAACTACTCAACTCTGCCATTGTAGCATCAAAACAGCCACAGATAATACATAACAAATGAGCATTGCTGAGTTCCAGGAAAAGTTCATTTACAAAAACAGACAGCCAGATTTGGCCTGTGGGCTATAGTTTGCCTACCCCTGGCCTAGACTAAATCCCATCCATATTAATTTAGCATTCTTTCATATTTTTCATGGCTGGGATGCTTTCCATATAATATTAGTGTCAAACAACATGTTGATAAAGCTTGGACCAAACATTCTAGGCATCCACATGTGCTGCTCAGTGGCATTCATTGCCTTTGAATAGGAAGGAGAATCCTGTGATTTAAGACACTGTTGCAACCGACAGAAAACCTAATCCAAACTGGCTTCAAGCAAGGAGAAATGTGTTGACTCAGAAAGCAAAAAGCCCAGGAATTAGGTTGGCCATGTGAGTGGCTTCAGTGGGTGGCTTTCCTTCTCTCCATCTCTCCCCAACACTTCCTCTACATTAGCTCCAACCTCAGGCTCTCTCTGTGTATTTGCAAAATGGCAGCAGCAGTAGTTCCAGACATTACATCCTCTTAGGTTCAAGTTCAGCAGAAAATAACACCTGGTACTGCCCAGCCTTCCTTCCCAGTGAGTATCATTGCATTTCACTGGCTTTGATCAAGTCAAGCGCCTTTCCAAGAAGCAATCACAGTGTCCAGGAGAATACAAGGCTTAAGTCTTGGTCACATGCTTCTCCCACAAGTGGGAAATGGGCCTCTACCGGGAGCACATAATCGAAGAATGGCAAAGGAATGAAGCCCCAAGTGGAAATTCAGGCTATAGCCAAAAGGAGGAAATGGATGCTAGAGAGGCAAAGTCACCGTTCTTTTCTCCAACTCTGTATTATTTCCATGATAGAAACCTGTAATGGGATTTGTTGGCTCCCTACTCTCCTAGCATCCATTCCACTGCACCCCACCCCCTAGCTGTGGCCACAAAATGATTTGAGTGGGCTTGACCCCTCTCCTACCTCCAGGGCCAGGCCCTGATTGGCCTAAGCCAATTATTTTAATCGGTTCCCCTTTGCTGTAGTAATTTGTTCAAGTTTTGTTGTAACACAGGCCTAGCCAGTCAGCATAGCTGGTCCTAGCCATAGTGATTTAGAGCCAAGCATGTGACCTAAAATAGTTCAAAGACAGAGAACCCTGGACTTTGGATGGTAGAGGTAAAAACTGTTCACTCCTATAAGGGATGGTGGAATGTGAGGCCTGGGGCTCCTATAGCCATTTTCCTACCTGGAAGGAAGCCAGTCTGAGAAACCAGCACACAAAGACACCCTGAGAGAGTCACCGAAAAACATGGCCAGGCCCCCAATGACACTGCTCCTGAGGCCTGCCTGCCTCTCTGGCTTTTTCAGTTCTGTGAGCCAGTTTGAGTTGGATTTACTATTATTTACAATGCAAAGCCTCCTAATGCATTCATAACTCTGTCTCAGGTTAGCCCAAGACCAAGAGAGTCCTTGTCTGCTACCTCGAGAAGCCTGACCATACACCAAAAATACGAGGAATGAAAGAAAAAAATGGAGAAATGGGACCTTGTCAAATTTAAACACTTTTGTGATTCAAAGGACTTTGTCAAGAAGGTGAAAAGGCAGCCCACTCAATGGGAGAAAATATTTGGAAACCACATATCCAATTAGGGTTTGATCTCATTCTATATAAAGAGATCATACAACTCAACAATAAAAAAGCAAGCAATACAATTTCAAAATGGGCAAAAGACTTAAATAGACATTTCTCCAAAGAAGAAATACAAATGGCAAAACAACACATGAAAAAATGTTCACTATCACTTAGCTGTTACAGAAATGCAAATCAAAATGACAATGAGATATCATCTCATACCACATAGAATAGCCATTATTTAAAAAAAAATACAGAAAACAGTAAGTGCTGGAGAGGATGTGGAGAAATTGGAACACGCCTTCACTGTTGGTGGGATTGTAAGATGGTGCAGCCTCTGTGGAAGACAGTTTGGTGGTTCCTCAGGAAGTTAAGCGTAGAACTGTGATATGATCCGACAATCCCTCTACTAGGAATATATCCAGAAGAACTGAAAACTGTGACACAAACAGACATTTACACACCTATGTTTAGTGGCATTATTCACAATTGCCAAAAGATGGAAACAACCCAATTGTCCATCAACCAATGAATGGATAAATACAATGTGGTGTATGCTTATGATGGAATACTACACTGCTGTAAGAAGAAATGAAATTGGGACACATATGATAACATGGATGAACCCTGAAGACATAATGCTGAGTGAAATAAGCCAGACACAAAAGGACAAATATTGTATGGACTCACTAATATGAACTAAATACTAAGAATAAACGCATGGAGTTAAAACCTAGAGTATAGGTTATTAGGAGGTAGGATGAGTGTTGAGAAGGGGTATTGATGCTTAATATATGTAAAAGTTTTAATTAACTTGACTGTAAAAGTGTGGAAATGGATAGGGTTGATGGTAACGCATTAAAGTGAGTATAACCAACACAGCTGGCTTATAATTGCAATTGTGGCTGCAAGAGGTAGTCTAGGGATGTAAATGTCAATTGAAAGAACTGTAGAGAATAATCTAGGGACTGAATAACATAGTGGACCCAGAGGTAGATGAGAATTGTGGTTCATAGTACAAATACATAAGAATGTTCTTCTTTGAACTAGAACAAATGTACATCACTATTACAAGGTGGTAAGCCTATGGAGATGCATGAGAAAAATACAATTAATGTAACCTTTGGACTATAGTTAACAGCGATATTGTAATATTCTTGTATCAATGTCAAAGAAGTACTGTGTTAATAATAGAGGAGTATGGAAAAAAGATACCAAGTGTACATTATAGACCATAATTAGTGGTAATGGTCTGATTATATCTCATAATCTATAACAAATGTTCCACAACAATGTAATATGTTTGTAGAGGGGTGTTGTATGGGAATTCTGCACATTTGCATGATTGTTTTGTAAGTTCACAAATTCTCTAATTAAAAAAATATATAAATTTTTAAAAATTGACACCCTCCCCCCCAAAAAAAAGAGAAGCCTGACCATCATTGCCACAGCCACCTAAACAATAGCCCCTAAGAGAGCCCCTCTCATTTGATCCCTGACTCATCCTCATGAGGTGGGTGAGGCAGGTGTATTACCTGCATTTTACAACTGGAGAAACAGGTGAGAGAGCTTACTACATGAATCACCCCAGGTCTGCTCGCTGTTAAGTGGTGGAGTCGGAACCCGAGCCTAGCTGGGCTGCCTCCAAAGCCCAGGCTCTTCCACTCCAGGTCTCTGCAGGAAGGATGACAGGCGTTGGGGGCCTCCAGGGCTGGATGACTGAGGCCCCGAAGGCCTGCCCCCATCTGTCACCAGGGCGGGGCTAGCGACAAGAAACAGCTGAGGCAGGTCCTTCACTCTGCCATGTCAGCAGCCCAGAGTCATAGTCTCTGCGATGGTGAGTCAGCCTTTCCCGGAGCCCGGCAGCCCCGACGGCAGCCTAACTGGTTCCTGAACATCCTCTTCCACTGCCCCGTGGCAGCGAGCCGCTGGCCTCTGCTCACCAGCTGGCACCTGAGGTTCAGAGGCCCTGGGCCAGGCGGCCTGAGCGTCCTCCCTCCTCCTCTGGCACATCCAAGAAGAACAAAACCAGGCAAGGCAGGGACAGAGTGCTCATTACCGGCTCAGCTTCAAGGAAAACTTGTCCTTTCTGCTCCTCCTGCAGAAACAACAGCTTACAAAATAACATCAAAAATCATGTATTTCTAAAAGCTTTTTATTTTAGAATAGTTTGGGAACGGCAGAAAAGTTGTAATGACAGAGTTCCCATATAACCCTTACCTAGTTTTCCCTCTTGTTAACATCTTGTACTGTATGTTTGTCACAACTAATGAACCAATATTGATATACTATTATCTAAAGTCCATACATTATTCTGATTTCCTTAGTTTTTACCTAATGGTCTTTTTTTGGGGGGGTCCAAGATCCCACCCAGGGCACCACATTACATTTATTTTTTTTTTTTTTCATTTTTTAAAAAGATTTTATTTATTTATTTATTTATCCCCCCTTGCTGCTTGTGCTCGCTGTGTCCACTTGCTGTGCGTTTTTCTGTGTCTGCTTGTCTCCCATTGTTGGGTTGTCCTGCTGCGTCAGCTCACCGAGCCGCGTGGGCTGGCTTGCCTTCACCAGGAGGCCCCGGGTTCAATTCCCGGGGGCCTCCTATATGGTAAACGGGAGCCCTATCGATTGAGCCACATCCGCTTCCCACCACATTACATTTAGTCATGTCTCATTAGGCTACGCTTGGCTGGGAGAGTTTCTTACACTTTCCTTGTTTTTCAAGACTGGGCAGTTTTGAAGAGTCCTGGGAGGTGTTTTGTGTAATTTGGCTGATGGTTTCCTCCTGATGAGACTGGATTTCTGGGTTTTGGGGAGGAAGACCACAGAGGTAAAGTGCCCGTCTCATCACCCTGGAGCCAAGGTCGCTGCTGTCACCATGACCCATTGATGCTGACCTTTATCACCTGGCGGAGGTGGTGGTTGTCAGGTTTCTCCACTGACACATTATACTTTCCCCCTTTCCCATATTGTGTCCTTCAGAAGGAAGCCACCATGTTAGCCCACACTTAAGGAGTGGGCAGCCATGCTCCACCTCCTTAAGGCAGGATTGTCTCCATAAATGATTTGAAATTCTTCTGTGTGGGACATTTGTCTCTTCTCCCCCATTTATGTATTCAGTCATTTAATTATATCAGTATGGACTCGTGGATATTTATTTTATACTTTGTGGTATGTTCCAGTACTGTGCTATTTTGTTGCTCAAATTGTTCTAGCTTTGGCCATTGGGAGTTTTTTTTTTTCAGTTGGCTCCTGTGTCTCTTTGACATACCACCAATGATTTATTTCTTGAGCATTTTCTTACTTTCTAAAATAATGATGATTATATTTTTTCCCAGCTCTTTTCTACCAAAAAGTACTGCATATCGATAATTGTTGACACTGGGTTATGGATACATTTGGGATCAGTAAACTGTTCTCTCAACTTTTGATGACACTGAAACTTTTCCATAATAAAAAGGTTTTTAAAAATATTGCATGTTGGTTATCTTGGGGGTGAGACTTCCTGTTGCCCAATGCTGTCCCTGAGATAACCGGGGCTGATGAGGCAAAGGGGGTGACAGGAGCCTGGGACTTAAGCTTCCAGACCCAGAGCAGGGCTCCATCTCACGGCACCCTCAAGCAGGGGAGCTAGAAGAACCCTCCCTCACAGGCTGCAGGGCCACTGTCCCCATGGCATGACCAGTGGCATGCAGGGTGGTGCTGGGTACTCTGCAAATGGTACCTCAGTGAGGAGGATCTTTATGGTGATGAGGGAATGAGTACCCTGGAGGCCTATGTGTGCACCGAGAAAGGCTGACACTTGGCTGACACCCCTCAAAGCCCTCAAGTTCCTCCCCTGCCCGGAGTAGCGGCTGCCATGTGCCTGGCTACCAAGGTGTCCCTCCTGGTGAACCAGCCCATGCAAACCTGGAAGTTCTGGCCTCCCTTCCCTTCAACAGCCTCCACCCAGCCGCTGGTGCTCAGTCAGCTGTGGAGGCTGGGCTTGCCTGGGGAGGGAGGAAAGAGAATGAACTTGAGGAGTGATGACCAGGATCTGCCTTTGCCCTCTTGAGTGCCAGCCTCTCTCATTGACATCCATCTTCTGACCTCTTCTGCAGGCAGGGCCTGGACCTACCCATTGGTGCCATGTGCTGAGTCTGGTCTCTACTTACTCTGGGCTTACCTGAAGTCAGGGCCCAGGTGTTAAAAGCTGCTTCGAATCTCCCATAGTGCCTGGCACAGTACTGCACTTAGAATCAGTGCCGTCAAATATTGTGGGTTGAACTCATGCAGAGGCAGCCCCAGAGCTGACGTAGCTAGTGCACAGAGGAATGCACGCTGCGGGGCTGGAGGCCAGGCACCTGCACACGCCTGTGCAGTCGTAGGTGCTCACCATGGGCCAGGCACCGTGCTAGGCGTGCAGCAAGCAGGCAGGCTACCCCTGGCCTCGTGGGGGCTCCCATTCGGAAAGGCCTGTCCTATGTTCACTGCAGCTCCTTGGAACCAGTAGGGGACCCTGGACTCTTAGTTTCTGGATGGGAAACACGGTCAAGTTGTTTGAACCAGAACGCCCCCACCCGAGGTCTCCCAGTAGCCTTCCAGTAGGCCTTTGCGGGATGTGATGTTCCCGCTCTCAGCTGCTGGCTTCGCTGTGGCCTTTTGGGGCAGAGCCACTGGCCACTGTCCTTTAGCCTCACATCTGCCCCTGCCACCTCTGAGCTGATGGTGGCCCCAGGAGACACGAAGCAATGAAACCCTCAAGCCTGTTGTGCAGGAGCTACACTGCCAGCTGGATCCCTTGGGGCTGGGTGATGGGCAGCTCAGGGTGTGGGTGGCAGTTCTGCGCTTCCATTTGGTTAGTTCTTGACTCAGACTTTGCATTGCTTCTGCTATGCTCCTGCGCTTCTGCTTTGTGGAAAGAAGGTGCTCCTTTCCCTACCCTGCTGCTGTGGCAAAGTCAGGTTTCTGTTTTTCTTGGAGGAGGCTTAGTTCCTCACCATGTTTGGCATTGGAATGCTAGGTTCTGGCACAACTTTCTTAATACTGGATCCTTGATCTTCTTTTTTTTCCCTTAGTCTTTTAACTTACTGGAAAAAATTAATACCAGAGACTCTGGTGGATAATTTAGCCCAGAAAAGGCCATAGTGTACAAGGGCCCATTGCTGCCATGGACCTCAGAGGAAAACCATCCTAAATGGGCCTGGCAGCCAGAGCAAACCTGGTGGTGGAGTTGGCATCCAGCTCAGCACAGCAGGAACCCACCTGGCTGGCTGTGAATTGTCTGGGGGCACCTACCTGGCTCTCCTCTAGGCATCCCACCCTGCTGTGTACGTGCATGTGTACCTGCATGTATGGATGTACATGTACATGTGTGCATGCACAGCAGCACGCACGTATCAGCCAGGGTGAGCCAGGAGTATGTGGGACCCTGGGGGCCCAGGCAGCAGACCACACAGAGCTAATGGGCTGGTCTGTCCCTGCCTCAGCCTACCAGGCAGACTGTGCTCAAGGAGACCGTGAGGGAAGACTGACGAACGACGGCTTGAGCCCTATTGTATCCAGTCCCAGGCGGGAAAGGTGGATACATGTGCCCAGTGTTTCTGCCTAGCAAAGTGTCTGCCACCAGGCACTGCAGAAATACGAGTGGAAACCAGGAAAAATGGGGTGAAGTAACCAGTATGTCAACGGTTAATGGTTCTGGCCCAACTAGCAAAGGTATATTTCATTTTCCAAGTCTACTTTTTCCAACAGGTAACAGATTTGTGGTCTTGCTTGAGTTCATTCAGAAAACAAGCAAAGCATATTTGTTACTGCCCTTTGGCTTTCAATATACTTTTACTTCCCCTCTCTTTTAAGGATTTTTAATGTCCTGAACTCTTGTTACCTCAGAGAAAAGGATGGCGTTCATTTACTCCATATTTCAGCAAAACTCAGGAATATTAGCTGCATGGCCAAGAACCTAGGATGGAGGTAGACCTGAGAGCTGCTAACATTTATTGAGTACGTCTTATGTGTCAAGCACAATTGAAGGGCTTTCACACTTATGCCTTTAAGCCTTACCAAGGCATTTTGTATCATTGTCCTCATGTCATGGCTTGAGAAACAAGGGCAGGATGTCACCCCAGAGGTACGAGCCAGAGCTGGGATGCCAATGCAGAGGCTGGCTCAGGGCCCGTGACCTCTGCACTTCTTGCTGCTTCCTTGGGCTCCCTCCCCATACCCAACCCTGATGAAACAGCACTTGTCAGCTGGACATTGATGGTTTGCCAGGAGGGCCTCTAAAACCTAAGATCACTCCAGTCCTACATACAGTTAGGGCTTGTCCAAAGTGTTCCAACAATGGGGTATTTGGCCAGTCTGATTTTCTACCTAAGGAATTAATTAGAAAATATTGTTTATCCCTTTCCCAGGGAAAACCCAGGGTTGTATTAATTAGCCTGAGTCTTAGTAAAGCCCATACATTGAAGATAATTCTGTCTTTGCCTATTCAGGATCTAGCAGTACCTCATGCTCCAGCCCTGGTTTTTCCACTACCCATCCCATTTGGAGGTTGGCAATCTCCCTACCTGGGTTCCATCCTCAGACTAGAAAAACTCGGTTTTGAATAAAGAAAGATACAGCTTCACATGAGTTCCAGAAAGCTGTCCTGAATGGGGCCTGGCACAGGCCTGAGAGCACCTAGGTCGGACTGCATTCATCACCTGCCTAGTAACCAGGGGCCAGCCAGCAGGTGGCTAAAAGCGGGCTCAGCCCTGTGACATCACCCGGGCTCAAGGCTTCAAAAGGGGGTGGCTGGGGCATCCCTTGGCTTTCTTCCCTCCTGAATTTAAGCTCCACCAGGGATCCAGCCCTCAAGACATTAAGTTAGAGCCTCACTGGGAGAAACACTGTCTAGGCAAATCAAGGATCTGTCTCTAAGTCATAAGGAGTCTGACTACAGACCTGCTTCACTAATTTAGCTCAACTTGCCTCACTTTCCTCAACAGCTTCCTTTTGTTTCCTGGGTTATTTCATGTTTGGCCGCCAAGCCTGAGTGGCAGGAGAACCACCTGGGCAAGCTGGTTAAGCAGATGGACTCTGGCTGTTGGGCACAGTGTGCTTTAGGAAGTAAGAGAAGCTGGAGCCCAGGAATCCTTTTAACAAGCACCCCAGGGGGTGGCCCAAGAAACCCATTGTTTTTTTTAGTGAGACATTTATATTATAGTATTTATTAACTCTAAAGAAAGTATGACTTTTTAAAAGATATGCTTTTAAACACATTTTTTTTACTGGAGGATGCAATTTACATCAAACCTACAAAATCACATTATAATATAGAGCCATCTCCTTATGTAAACTCGTTCTCTGTCAAGAATAATAAGGAAGATTATGGAACAGCTGATCTAAGGGTTCTGCCTCCTGGGTGAAGGTTGGCTCCACCAAGGGTACTTTTTGTAAAACGACCCCCACACCGGCCCTTGTCCACTCCTCTGCTGAGATTCTAATGCAAATAGTCTGGGGTAGGTCCGAGCATCAGTAGATTTTTAAAGCTGCCTAAATGATTCCCATGTGCAGCCAGTGTTGAGAAGTATAGATCTAGTAACTAATGAAAACTCCTCATTTTACAGATTGCAAATGTGTAAAAGTTCACATGGATAGTAAGAGGCAAAAGGTAGGACTGGCAGTCAGGTCTCATGACTCAACAGTCTGAAACGTTTTCTTTTTTTTTTTTTTTTTAAAGATTTTTATTTTATTTATTCATTCATTCATCCCCCCCCTGCTGCCCGCGCTCGCCGGGTCAGCCAACCACGCCGTGCGGGCGGGCCCGCCCCCACCAGGAGGCCCCGGGAACCGAACCCGGGGCCCCCCACATGGCAAACGGAGCCCCACTGATTGAGCCACAGCCGCCTCCCTGAAATGTTTTCTAACATGCATTCTTGCCAACATCTCTTCCTTACACCTGGTTCCTTAAACACACACACACACACACACATACACAAGGCCCTTTGCAGTGGAAGGATGCACACGTGAAAGAACATAAAGAAAAGCTAGCTTAAAGACTGCCCAGGTAGGGACTACACAGGACCTGCTGATCTGGCCAAGAAAGAGAAGAGTTAAGAGGTCTGTCCCTGATGTGTTAGCATTGCCCCTCCCTGCTTTCATCCTCTTACTCACAAATTAATAAGGCTCAGGACACCCCAACCTCACAGAAAAATTTAATCATATCTTAACAATCATCTACCATGGACTTTTCTTTTTTATACAGGCAAACAGGAGTTACTGTAAATAGTACCCTCAGGTGGTTCTAATAATAACTCAACATCTCACTTGATTTCAGAGGCCACACTGCCTGTGTTCTCCTCCTGGGGAAGCTTGCAGAGTTATGGCTTCAGTTTATGTACTTTAAAAAAAAAAATCAATTTTATTGATACATATTAATAAAGCATACAATTCATCCAAAGAGTATAATCACATAATTGAGCGTTCTTCACCTCAACCATCATTAGAGCATTTTCACTATTTCAATAATAAACACAAAAACCAAACAACCAAGAAAATTCTTCACCTCTCGAGCTCTCTATGCTTCCACTGCTACACATAGCTGCTATTTCTGGCAAGAAACCCATTTTAAGTAACACCAGTCTGGGGCTTCTGAGCCGTTCTGCCTGGGTCTCCAGTTGTGCCCAAAGCTCAGAGATGCCAACTGAGCAGTGGTGGAAGGGAATGTGCAGGGCCTCAGGCTGACACCAAATCTGACTAATGCACCAACAGGGGCCTCTTCCGGTCTCCAAGAGCCATCCTGTTGTGGGGTGACCACACTGTCTCTTTAGTCACCGTGCCATGTAAAGATAGGGCACATCTCTAGGGAACAGGGGCATTCTGAGACACTGAGAAGTCAGCCCTCACACACTCCAGAGAGGTATGCAGGAGCTGCATGTGTCCTTCTTGCACATTCAGCCCCAGGTCATGGCTTTGTGCAGATAATGACAGTGGGCACCTGGGTGCTCATTTGTCCCTGAGGTCAAGCATGTTATAAGCATGATCTCATTTGATCCTCATAAACACTTTATGAGGTTAGTACTATTATTAGCCCCATTTTATAGGTGAGGACACTGAGGCTGAGAGAAGCAACTCACATAAGACTACAGAGCTATTAAGAGGCAGAGGTGGGATTTTGAACCTGGGCAGTCTGACTTCTATCATCTACTCATTGCCCCCACCCCACCCCTTTCCCGGCTAGGATGGCTCTGTGAGCTTAGGCAATTCTTTGCTGAGGTTGAAGCTATTATCCGGTGGGATTAGCGTATCAAAAACGTTAAAAACAAGGTCATCTGAAATACCTTGAATCGGGGCAACAGGTAGGGAAATATCAAGCTGATCACTGCAAAGGAGAAGGGCCAGGAGCATTAACCTGATTCTCATGTGAGGAAGAGAGATGGCTTCTAACAGGCCCCTCAGTGAAGCCACCTGCTGCAGTGACAAGTTATCTGGCTTTGTGGAGGGCCTGTTCAGAAAGCAATGACAAAAAAAGAAACCACAGAGAATAACATCGCTGTCAGAGTTAAGCAATGGTGACACTTGGTGTCCTGGGGAGTACATACACCCACTTCCTAGACATGCACCCCAGAGGGAACTTAGCTGTGACTTTAGTTTGTCCTCTTTAGCTGAGGACAGTCGCCAGCCCAGATCTCTCACCTGGTTTTCCTTTCCTGGCAGCTTCACCCCCCACTTTCCTTTTCCGCTTGCCAGTGTCCCCTCAGCATATCGGTTAGATGGCTCAGATTTTCCCAGGTGAACCGCGATCCATCATGCCACTTTTCTTCCAACTGGTTTACTGAAATCTCAAGAAGCCAAAAACTCAACGCCTTGCCCAGCCAATATCCTGGAGCCAGGGGCTGGCTGTTTGGAACATCAGCTGTCCTGCACTTGCTCGCTGCCCCTTCTTTCTGTTTGTTCCATGCCTGCTAGACACCCTGCTTCATGCTCCTCCCATCTCCTCATCGACATGGTCACACCTGCAGCTCAGTTCTAATCCCCACCCTGACTCGACAATGTATGTGTAATTTACACAATCGTCTTTAGAGTTTATATTTAAGCCCAGATACACAATAAAGAGATGTTAGGGGCAATGAAAAGAAGCATGCTATCCTCAAAGGCTTATGAAATCACCTGACCTTTCATTTCAGATTTTTCTTATTCCATCCCCTCTCCTCTGCCTTGCAAAGGAGTGCTTTTAATGGAAATCCTGCTTTCCAAGCATCCTTGCTCTGCTTAAGGTAATCATGGTTTTGTTTGGTCATGTTATAAATTGCCTGCTACAGAAACATGAACCACCTGCCAATTACCACTAACCAAAAAGAGATGCTATTGGATTTTTCTTTTTCTTTTTTTAATTAGGTTTATTAACTTTATTTATTCATCCCTCCCCCTCCCCCAGATGGTTCTCTCATCTATCTGCCCATTGTTTGCTCGCCTTCTCTAGGAGGCACTGGGAACCAAACCTGGGACCTCCCACATGGGAGGCCTGAGCCACGTGCACTCCCCGCAGATTGTGGCGTCTGCTTGTTTAAGCATCTACTCATTATACTGGATGGAGTATGGTGTCTAGCTCATTGCAGCAGGTGCAGGCATCTACCTGTCTTCTTTAGGAGGCACTGGGACCCGAACCCAGGACCTCCCATGTGATAGGCAGGCACAAAACTGGTTGAGCCACATCCACTTCCTGAGATGCTACTGGATTTGATACCATTTGATAGGAGCCCCAGCACTTTCAACCACACTGAAGACAGTGACAACAAATCAAAGAACCAATTTGACTTCACTCCTTCCCTTGGTCTAGGAATAGGGACTGATTGTCAGCCAGGCAGGAAAACCAAAATTGAGCTGTGTTCTGGCCATAATCCTTTTCATTTGGAGGTCAAACCAAGTTTAATCTGGTTTTGGGTCCTCAGCCTCAACAGAATTAACTTGATGCTGTTGTAGTCTTAATTTCCAGTCCTCAGCAGCTCTATCTCCTAACATACTGGAATTCTCTGGAAATGTAAAGGTCTCTGAACTGGACCTGGCATTACCAGGAGAAACCCAAACCCATTGCTCTGGGCTACCAGTTCCCCCAAGGCTCATTTGTGTAGCAGGAACCAAATCCAGAACTATTTCTGCAGATAAATCCATCTCTGATGGGAACCTCAAAAGCCTCTGTCCAATGAATAGCCACCACTGCCTGGTTATCTGAGGAGAGCACCCAATCCCTCAGGCTGAGCTAAGTCCTCAGAAAAAAGGGGGAACAGCTCTGGCTTGTGATTGCTCTCAGCTCTGCAAGTCCAGCTAAGCACCCCCTGCTCTGAGGCTCCCACACAGGCCTGGTGGCCTCAAAGGGCTCTTCCCTTAACAATCTTGATCTGTGCAAGGGCAAGAAGACGCCACCACCACTGAGAAGGATAAAATAAGTTTTTATTTATAGTCTTATAGTAAAGGGAGAAGCCTTAACTTGCAAGACAATTCTTCAGCAGTATGTACAACATACTTTTTATTTCCATGGAATGGAATCAAACACAGACTGAGACTACAGAGTATACACTAGAACCAGCAAATGCCAGGAACGGAGTAGGAAAAAGACAAAGAAATGAGGCCTAAACACAAAAACCCTTCAGTGGGATCTGTTGACGCAGCCAGAACCAGGGCTGGATCACATAATGGAGACAGTTATCAGGACAGAGGAAAGGAAATGGGTGAGGGCAGGGAAGGGTCCACACACTGGTGTGTGGGTTTAGTACCAGGTAAATTGCTCTTGGTATTTACATACAAAATCAGTTGGCTCTATTTCTTAAAAATACACACGGAAAGAAGGAAGATTTGATCATTACTTTATGAATCTGTCGCTTCGCAATATCGACATCATCAGAAGTAGGGACAATTCACTCAATTTGACAATTCACTCAAATTTCAGTAGCAGGAAATAAATATCAAAACATCATCACTGGCCCTCAGTACAAAACCTCTACCCCACCCAGACCCACCCCCAATAAACCACCCCTACCAACTACTCCCTGGTGGTTGACGCTTCACTGCTGCTGTCTCCTATGCCCACCAAGAGCATGGCATGCAGCCCTCCATAAGGCTGGCAACACAGGTTCAAGACAGCTGGCTGAGAGAGGCAGGAGTGAAACATCCAAAGACTCTGTGCTGCAAATCTGTCCCCATTTCCTTTTAATACCACAAACTTCAAGGATCTGGTCTTTCAATAGGAGCAATACATGGCTTTTAGGAAAAAAAGAAAAAATCCTCAAAAAGGGAGGTGAAAAGGGGGGAATGATTCTAATTACTCCAAACAGGTCATCTTCTTAAAGTAGAGCAGTTCACAGATCCACAAAGTCTATCAAATAGAGGTGAAGATGGGCCTGGAGGAGAGGCCTGTGAGGGGAAGGATTCCTCCAGGCAGGGGTGCCGGTGGGGCTGGAGGAGCTGGTGGGGTGGTCAGGACACCGTGTGCTCAGAGGTCCGGCTGGCCGTCTGTCCTCCACAGAAAAAGCTGCCAAGTTGGGGTGTTTTGGTTTTAAAATTCCTGGTGGGGACAGGGTATCCCTGAAGGGAAAAGGTTTAAAAAAAAAAAAAAAGTGGAAATGAGGGAAAAGAACGAGAGCTGTTGTCCAAGAGCTTCTACGTAAAAATAATTAAAAAAAAAAAAAAAAGGGAGAGAGAAAAATAAAGAGTCTTTTAAATGGTTCTGAGGGTTCTAACGATGAACTGAAAGGCAGATGGGACGACGGAGGAGATGGACAGTTTTTATTGCTGGCCTGCCCCGCTTAGCTTAGCTGGCCTCCATTCGGAGTTTCTTCCTGCTTTGGGGCTCTTCTGGCTCTGACTCCGAGCTGGAGTCTGAGCCCCCATCGAAGGCAGAGATGGTGCTGCCCTTGGCGTTGGTGTAGAGGCTGTTGTCTGAGGAGGGGTAGTTGGTCTGCAGTTGGGCACTTGACCTCGCCTTCTCCAGTGCACGGACTGAAAGGCAACCAAGGGAGAGGGTTACAGTTGTCTGAAGACTGGGGGCGTAACCAAGTTGCAGACGAAGGGTCCAGCCTGTTCTTCCTAAGGGCTTGCTGGCCCCCAAGACTCAGGGTAACTCAGAAGTAACTCCCTTCTGGTGCTGTCTCACCTGCACACTTCACTTCCCCCTTCCTTTCCAGCCAGGTCCAGGGGCCCAGTGGACATGGCCAGCCACTCTGCAATCCCACCCAACCCTAAAGAGAAGGCTTGTGATGTCACTGCCCACCATGGAAGCCCAGTGTGGAGACAGGCGCATGAGTTCCCTGCAGGATCCAGCAGTGCAATGGCAAGGAGAAGCTGGCCTGGCAAGCCAGGCTCCACAGGGTGAGAAGGCCACACCTAACAGCTCTGACTACATCACCCACAATGGCAGGAAAGGATGACATAAGATGTATGAGCCAAAGAAAAATACTGGCTTAGCTCTCATGTACAAGATCCACTTCCTAGTGGATTCACTAGGAAGCAAGTCACCAATACACACAGAATACCTGGGCCTTTTGACAGAAAGCCCCTCCATGCAGGCTGCTCAGCCCAATAACCAACCCCCCAAGGCCTCCCACTGCCCATCCCTCGGTTCAGCTCATTTTGAGCCTGGAAAGTCAACCCATTTATTTTATTTTATTTTTTTTAGGTGTTCGAACCCAGGTGGTTACTTGCATTTCCTTTTACTTGCATCTTCCATGAGGGAGGAAGAGAAGTGAATTCCCCAGGAACAAAGAACTTGATCAGCTCTCGCTTTCCCCTGTGGTTATAGGAAAAGGCGGGTGTGAGCATTTGAGAACAGCATGGGCCTGGCCCATAGGCTGCCCTGATTGGACTACCATTGACAACGGGGAGGGCTCACTGTCCCTGGACACCTGGGGTCTCTGGTACTTACACAGCACATTCCACTCCAAGGACCTCAAAGCTCTTTTCAGACACCTGATACCAAATGTGACCCCTACTGCAGACAGAGCACCTGAGCCCCGAGAAGGGGAGAGATCAGGTTAGAAAAGATGTAAGTCTCCAGATGTCCAATTCCCTACACTCCACAGTCTCCTCTCTGGCGGCTCAGGTCCTTCCTCAGGATGGTTCTAACACTCCACTACTCACGCCCAAGAAGCAGAGTTGAGGCTGCTTCTGAGTACACGCTCCAGACTTGGCTCTGACTTTGCAGGCCCAGAGGCAAAAGCCCTCATCTGCCCGGAGCAAAGCAGGGCCAGTCGCCCCACAAGCTTGGATGCTCACCTTGCTGCTCCAGAAGAGCATTCTGCCGCTTGAGGTCGTCAATATCTTGCTGGTGTGTGTGGTTTTTCCTTCGCATATACTGGATATACTCTGTGGCTTTGTCTAGGATTTGGGCCCGGGATGCCTGTTGCAATATGGGAAAAAGCACAGGGGACAAAATAAAGACCTAGTCCAAGCAGTAAGAGACCCAACGCCTTTCTGCAGCAAGAGCAGAAGGGTGACTAAGGATGGAGGGTGGGGGGGAGGTGGGACTGAGGAAATAAAGAATTGTTATGCAGAACCTTCTCTGTGCCAGACACTGTGCCAAGTGCTTTACATACTTTACCTCACAAGCTCTGAGAGAGGTGGCTCCATATGAGGAACCTGAGGCCCAGAGAAGTTTATAATCACTAGCCAGAAAAGAGCACAGCCTGGATTCAAACTCAGGTCTATCTGACTCCTGACTGTACTCCTCCCATCCTCTTCTGTTCTTTAGATTGCTTTAAGGGCCTCAGCCTGGCCATGTCTGAAAACACTAAAGCACCACTTACTGACAGCTCAGGCCACTCACTCTTTGCTAGAACCTGGCTATAGGCAGCTAGTCTAGTAAGACAGGAGCAAGATCTTGGTTGTAGCTGGCTTGGGATGGGAGTAGGTACAAAGTTTTTCAACAAGGACCTAGAGTTCAGCCAAATGCTCAGACCACTGTTAACTATTCTAACTGAGCAATGCTGCTGTTTCACTATTTCAGTCTTCCTGGCTAAAGAGACTTTCGTGACAGCTGTCGGTGCTTGATGTCAACACAGGAAGGGCATGAGATTGGGCCATCTCAGGAAGTAGCCACACCTTTACCATGGCTGTGGGGAGCCTGGGTACTGTCCTGTCATATGAACAAGTTAATAAGCCAAGGAAACGGATGTCAGGTTACTGTGCTCCTGAAATTCAAACTTGTTTGGGAGATTCCTCAAAAAAAAACTGAGGACCAAGGCAGGATAGTCTAGTAGCTAAAGTCAGGCATTCATGCCAGCGAGGCCCCTGGCAGTAGGAAAGCTTCTTACTCAGGGTAAGGCAGTAGTCAACAATTCTACACTATGACCCCAAAGGGGTCCTACATGACCAGAACACACCAGAGGGAGAAAGGCAAAGAAAATAGCACACTCAGGCTAGCAATATTAAATCCCTTCATACGAAATCTTGAGAATCTCAATTTATAGACCTCAGGTTAGGTTGGGTATCAGAGAAAGACTTGCAAGGCCTGAGTTTATTCACCAGTCCTCTCAAGTACTACAATTTCCAGACTTTCCTCTGGTAGCACCGTCAAGGCAATTTCCTCAAAAGGAAATCGTTCATAATCAGTCAACCATTTTTATCTGGTGTGAATTACGTGTAAAGTACTGGGCAGACACTGTGGGGAAACAAAATGTATTAGTCATGGCTTCTTTTGCCCTGAAGCTTACTTACTATCTAGGTGAAGAGATAAATACATGTATACACAGACAAATCACAAGGCAGTACTGACAAATGTAACCCGAGTAGTGCAGACAAGAAAGGCCACGGGAAAGCTGGCTTCTTGTCGCTTCTGGTCGGGGTGATTACCTACTGCAGACACCTGGCTCTGCACACACACTCCCATCTGAGGTAGTGAACCCGGCAAGTGAAATCCGTGGAAAAAGGTCACTCTGGGCAGGGAGAACAGCAAGGCAATGGCAGGAGGGTACAGGAAAAGCCAGATGTAGTTCTTTAGCTGAGGAGGTTAGCTTGCCTAGGGATGAGAGTAATAACAGGGGCCTGCAACGCTGGGTGCAAGGCCCCTCCAGATGCCGTTTCCATTCCTGCCAAAGGGGCATTAATAGGGTTTAACCACAAGTTGTAAAATGACAAAATAAGGCACACAATTAGAAGGGTCTAATTAAAATATCTTGTTTCGCTGTACATTAAGAGATGGGGGTGCAAAACAAAAAAGATAAATTCTATATTATAGGTGGCAGAGTGGTAGAGTGGTGAGGAAGAGTTTGGAAATTCAGGAGAGGGTTTTGGTTGAAGTTCAGTCATTAACAGGCTCTGGGACTGTAGAGAAAACACTTTTCTCCATGGCTAGTCCTTATCAGACTAGTAATTCTCTGAGACCCTATCCAGCCCTCCAAGGTCTACCCTCTCCACCATATGTAACTGTATGCATATTTATATCCCAGTCTCTCTTTAAATTTGCCTATTTTAAAACTATTTTCAACTAATAGTTTCCAGAAGGCAACATTTGCTATTTATCTATTCATGTGCATCTGGGACAAGGGAAAAAGAGCAAAATCTCTGAAACCAGAGAGCACTTGTGCATATTCAGTGATAACTTTTAACGACAGACTAACAGCCTTTATGCTAACAGTGTCTCCTTCAAATATTTATATATTTATACGTGAAATTAGGATAAAAAAGGGAAAAGTAAGCAGAAACAGGAAAACAAACCAGTAAAGGGAAAAGGATGGCAGTTTTCACTTTGGGGTAGTTTTTTGGACAAAGATGAAAGTCACATGTGTTCAGAACACAGAGAGGCCCCAAAGAAGGCTGGCTTGGCTTAAACCCAGCACAAGGCCTCCCGAAGGCGAAGCACAGCCCTTCTAGGTGGAGACACTCGGGGTGCCCCTGACCACGCAAAGGCTCCCCTCACCCTTGAGTAAGTCCAAAAGAATGGTTCACAGTTAACTTTATTTTGCCCTTCTCAGGGTACTCAACAAGAAGTAAAATCCAACAAGAAGAAAATAATGTAAAGGACAAAATACAGAATTCCCAAAATTTTGCATGTACATCTGGTCCAGGGGAGATAAAGCAGAAGGGTGAAGACAGAAAATGCTAAACTCACCTAAAATCCCCTCCTCCCAGCTTTCCTAACCAGTGTTAAGGTATGGACAGTCCCTTTCTTGCCTTTATGAACTTGTAATATGTGAATAAACACAAAGCCAGCAAGAAGTCCTGGGATTTATGGCATGGACTATGGAATAGCATTGGGCTTTCAGTTTCAGTTTTCTGAAATCAGTATCAGTCGGCTGAGTAAACTGATAATCTACATATGAACTCGTGTTACCGAGCAGGTAGAACCTAGTAAGTCAGTGAATCCACAGATGATCAACTGTTGCCTTCAGGTACTCATTTAAGTTTGAATATATATATTTTTCCCTGTTAGCTTTTATAATTAGAAGGTAATAATTCTGATTCTGCTTTTCTGAGCAGAAATGGGTCCCTTAAACTGTGTGGACATAGTCCTGAGAGAGGATGGAATATGGCTGTGGTAACTCAATAGGCAGCTGGGTCTCCTACATTGCAATGTGAGGTAATGCAAACTGGCTCCTCAAGCCTCTCTTTTACCTCCGGGAGCCACGCAAAAGAAAGCTGGGCAGCCTCGGGAATTCTCGTTTCAAAGCCATGGTTGTACACAGCTATGCAAATGATGATGATGATAACAGTAGCAGCTAATTAAGTGCTAGGCATCCTCACACAACCTTCTGATATATTTTTCCCCTATTTTATAAATGCGGGCGCTGAGGCACAGAGCCCTAATTTGTCCAATGTTATGTTACTAGTAGGTAGTAGAGTCAGGGTTCAAACCCAGGCGGTCTTAAGCACTGTGTTGTAACATCTGCTCTTTATTCACTGTCTGTGTACCAGGCACTTTGCGTATTACCTCATGTAATCAACACCATCATGGGGGAGGTATTACAACCCCCAACTTGATGAAAAACTGAGGCTCAGAGAGGAAGTAGCCTAAAATCACAATGCCAGTAAGAGGCTCAAGGGTTTCAAATGTAGACCTCAATGACTCCAAAGTCCATGCTCTTTCTACTGTAACACCAAGCCACACAGGGGACTGACACTTTTATTTTTCTGATCTATTTCTCAACCATGCTCCCTACTTGCTATTATTTCTTGCAGATGATTGTCACTGTCAACAAATATTTCCTCAGAGCCTACCCGGGGGAGTCTACCTGCCTGATGGTGGAGCTACACAAGGATGTCCATGACTCAGTCCTGCCTGGAGAAACTCACAGGTTATATACTGGAGCTAGGACACCTTGGTTTGTGGTTTACATTACCCCCTCCTCCCCCTGAGGAGACAGTAAGTCAACACTCTAGAGGTGCAATCATTGATATCTCCAACAGGCCCTAGGAGCTGCAGGCTGTATAGTAGAAACTGTGGTGAACAGGAGTGTACATGCCCTTTTTCCAAAGGGGCCAGGTGTTCCTCAGCTTCAAGGAACTGATATGTGGGAAAGTGGGCCCATAGTGATACCAGATCTTTCTACTTTTCAAGAGAAACAGGACATTTTGATTTTCATGCAAAATCCCAATTTTTAAAATGTAGCAACTAATTAAAAAAATTTTTAATCACTGTGCATGGCAAACAAAACATGTCTGCAAGCTGAATTCTACTTGTGGGCTGCCTGCTAGCGACCACTGCAAAATATTAAGTTCTACAGCAAGTCAGAAGAATAATACCATCACCACCACCAAGTAACAGCTAACCTGTCCCGAATTCCAGCTCTGTGCCAGGCCCCAGGCAGCCTGGTGCCACGTTGCAATCATCAGGCCAATACTGCCTCCATTCCAGAAGGCTGGTTACTGAAAAAGAGGTACAGAATCCTTCACGCATGAGAGAGGCCTTTGGGTGGCCCAGGAGGGAAGTGGAGATCAGGAGAGCAGCGAGGGGAAGTCCAGACCAAGCAGGCACTGATAAAGGCTTAGAACAAGGATGGGATGAATGTAAGAAACCTGACAAAGACCCAAAGACTGGGTATGGCAGGGGACAGAAAGAGTGAGGGAAGAATGTCCCGTCCCCTCCTTTCTTTAAAGACAGGTGAGAACCAAAGACTTCCAACACAGAAGAAACGAATAGAAGGAAAAGCCTGAAGATATAAAATAGCTTGAGAAGTGACTGAACCTAGTCCTGGGAGCAGGGAGAAATGTCAGCTCCCCCCAGTGCTGTTGGCTTCATGACCTCTTGGCAGTGCTAAATGAAGGGTTAAAACAAAATGGACAATGTAGAAGACCCAAGGAATGGCAGAAGGGCCCAGCAGGTTTCTGTCCTCTCTTGTGCTGCAGCGGCAGCCACCTGTCCATTTGTATCCTGCCCACACAGCAACAGACAGAAGTAAGGGTCAACCCATGTTCCAGAAGCCCCCACTTTAAGAGATCTCTGCTTTGGACCAGTCTGCCCCATCCCATGTGCTGCAGTAAGGATTTACAACATATTTCACAAAAGGACCCCAACTCAAGAGTTTGATTACAATTAGAACTTTTAAGACCCCAAATGATTCTTTTTTTTTTTTTTAATTTTTTTTTAAAGATTTTATTTATTTATTCATTCATTTATCCCCCCCTTGCTGCTTGTGCTCGCTGGGTCAGCCAACCACGCCGTGCGGGCGGGCCTGCCTTCACCAGGAGGCCCCGGGAACCGAACCCGGGGCCTCCCATATGGCAAACAGGAGCCCCACTGATTGAGCCACAGCCGCTTCCCCCAAATGATTCTTGAATTGGTTAATACTGATGCTTAGAATGGGGGACAGATGTGGCTCAGGTGGTTGGGCATCTGTCTCCCATATGGAGGGACCTGGGTTCGATCCCTGGGATCTCCCGGTAAAAATTTAAAAAAATAAAGAAAAATATAGAAGGCACGTGGGCCACTAGACCTTGTGTGTGGGTGCGCTGCCAGGCCCTGCGAGCCATGCAGCAAGATGATGACACCATGCAGCAAGATGATGACAACAGGAGAGTGACACAAGGGAAAGCCAAGACGAGACGCATCGAATAACCAGGAACTAAAGTGGCGCAGGTGGTAGGATGCCTCTCTCCCACATCGGAGGTTCCGAGGATCAAATCCCAGTGAAGACAGGAGAAGTATGAGAAGAGAGGGCAGGAAACGGACACAGAGTCGCCCAGTGAATGGACACAGAAACAGCAAAAAAAGGAGGGAGAGTAAAAATGGATGTAAATAAACAAATAAATAAATCCTGGGGGACGGATGTGGCTCAAATGGTTGGGCGTCCGTCTCTCATATGGAGGGACCCGGGTTCGATACCCGGGACCTCCCGGTAAAAAAAAATAAATCCTTAAAAAAAAAATAAAAAAAAAATAAATCCTTAAAAAAAAAAAATACTGATGCTTAGGATGATGTCCAACTTTACTAAATCCCATTAAGGCAGTAGTTCTCAAAATTTTTATATATACATAAGGCAAGAGTCCTGAATATTTCTGCAACTGTACATCTTGTTACAGTAACTTGGATTCCTGTACAAATCCAAGTTACTTTAAAAAACGGGTGGGGAGAACTGAGGAAGAGAACAGTAGTACTAGATTGTTAACACCAGGAATATGGAAGGTATTCTCACTACAGACCTCAGCGTCCTAAAGCTAACCGAGGAACAAGGCTCTTTGCTGTATTTACCACTTTTCCTTTTCACTGTCAAAAACAGACCCTACTGGGCCGATAATCCAGCTTTCAAGTTCCTCTCAAGAACGAAAATGCCATGTCCTGAGGGATGAAAAAAAATCAACTACTACCTGACTCACCAACTGACATCTGTTTTATTTTGCGCTAGTTATTTTAAAAATAGAAAATAAAACCGTTTATTTTCTGAAACCTGCATAAGCTTTTACACATATTAAGATAAAAGCAGAGCTAGGGCAAAGCCAGTATAAACTTACATTTGAATAAGCCATCTTCTGAAAAAAAGTATTAAAAATTTGTGCAAGTAATTTAGGTCTGTATTAAACCATTTCATTAAAAAATGGAACCCTCTCCCTTTTGGGGTGATGCAAATGTTTTGAACTAAAATAGAGGAGGTGGCTACACAAAACTGTAAATGCACTAAACCACTTTAAAGTGGTTTGATTTTATGTTATGTGATTTTCACATTAAAAAAGAAAAAAAAAAAAGGAACCCCCATCAATGCTAACCAAGTGAGGCTGCAAGGCAGTGGGGTCAGAGCCAGCAAAGCCACATGACCTCTTGGAGGCTTCCTCTTCCAGGCCCTTAGCTCACAGGACTGTTTTGCTCATCACTAGGGAAAGGCAGAGCTAATCAAGCTCTGGCAGGGGCTTAGTTAAAGCCAAGTGTCGGACATTTGGTTAAGGGTCAACACAAATCATTTTTCAAACACTGCATTCTTTTTTCTTAGGTCCTTTGAAGCCTGAAATGAAGATGTGGCACTTCCCATCAAAATCTCTGGCCATGAAGGGCAGGAGCATACAGTTCCCAAAAGATGTAATACAACCAGTAAACAAATGTGGCAAAAATTTAATCTCGTGGATAATAAAGTACAATTACCTTCTGCCTACCATATTTGCCAGCCATTAAAAAAAAAAAAAAAAAAAAATTCCAATGATGGTAAAATCAGTATTCTCAAAACACCTTTAGAGTCTTTAGAATTTGGTTGAAAAAAACAAGAAAAAAAAAAAAAAAGACTTCTGGGACTCTACTCTCTGGAAATGGCCACATGCAACAACATGTCCAGTACCTCATTATTTATAAAATTAAAAAAACTGGAAGCAATCTAAATACTCAACAGAAAAATGCTTAATGACTAAATATTAACACTATCACACAGGGAAAAGCTTGACGTTACGTGAAAATAGCAAGCTCTTAACATTTTACCCAAGTAAAGCATGCACACGAAGAGACCAGAATACAGAAATTGATAATTGATAATACTGTATTTCCTTGCTTCTTAGACTCCATACATTTTAAGATGAACCATGGATTTATAATAGCAGCTTTGGGGGGAGAGGAAAAAGCAGGCAAATTTCTTTTAACATCCACTTTAGGAGGGTACCCTATTTCAGTCACATTAAAATAGGGGAGTGAGGAAAGTATGTCTTTGATATGCACTGTCCACCTACAACTAATGATTACATGAAATGAGAGTAATTTGAATTGAGATATGCCCTAACACACCACATTTTTAAAACTTAGTTGGAAGTGGATGTGGCTCAAGTGGTTGAGTGCCTGCTTCCCACATGGGAGGTCCTGGGTTCGGTCCCTGGTGTCTCCTAAAAACAAATGTTGAAATTATAATTATTTTTTTATATATTGGGATAAATAAAATTTATTTAAATGGTTTTCATCTGTTTTTACTTTTCTAACATGGCTATTAGAAAACGGAAATTATATTTAAGTTAAATTGTATTTAAAATAAATTTGTGTCTCACATTAAATTTTTATTGGGCAGAGCTATCTTAAAATCTTAGAATAAATGAAATACTATATATTAGAGGAAGCGGGGGGCTTATGTTTTTTCTTCTTTATATTTTTCTAAACTTTCTGCGATTTTGTTTGACAAAGAAAAGAAAAATAAACACTAAAGAGAAGGCCTGCCTACTAATGCTCATCCTTCCAAATCTCTAAATGGAAAAAAAAAAAAAAAAAAAAAAAAATCTTAGGTTAGTCTCCTAGCTCTCTAGTCCTCTTCAACACAGTGAGACTCTATATACCACCTCTCCTACTCCCCACCCTGTACTGCAGAGAATCTCAAAATGGTTAACAAGGTTTCTACTTTCAAGGAGCAGACCCTTTAGTGAGGTAGATAAGATGATCACAGAAATAAGGAAGATACAGGAGAGCCACCAAGGGCCACAGGGGTTAAAGAGACAGAGAAATACCAGGGAGATCTAAGGGTAGTGAAATGTTTGATATATGAGTCTTGAAGGCGTGGCAGGTGGAGACAGACAGGGTGTGCAAGGTCCAGGCAGAGAAAAACATGAATGCACACAAGCACGAAAGAGTACACTGGACTGGGGGGCCCTCCTGAGTGGTTCTCCTGAAGGGGAAACCCGGACTTCATCTGGGCAGTGAGGCTTGAAGTTGACCTTGAGGAAAGAACTCAGATAAACTGAGCATGACATTCCTGGGGGAAACAGAGGCAGAGTATGACCCCTGCCCCCACCTCAATAAGCAGAAGGTTAATGTAGGGAAAGAGGAGAGAGAGCAAAAGGGCAAGCTGGATACCTTATTTAGGGAACATGGAATGCCATTCCTCACCTTGATGGGCACTGAAAAGCCCCTGGAGGCTTTCAGCAGCAAACAAATACAGTTTATAAGGAAGTACATATATTTGCAACTGCTGAGCCTAGAACTTAAGGGAGACTTGGGCAACTATGGACAACAATTTAAGAGATAGAAAATAATGAGAAGAAAATAACTGCCCAAGTTGGAATCTGACAGGTATAACCCTAATGAGCAATGAAATGAAACGGGTAGGGCTATGGTTTGCATTTCATTTAAAAGACAATCCCTCCAGCAGCCCAATATGATATAAAGACAGAGATGCTGAATAAAGCATTCACCAGAATGAGACATCTCCCAATGTCATGTGGTCAGGGTAGGAAGGGGGCTGCCCCTTCCTTCAGTTAGTAAGTACTCACTCTGTTCCCTATTATGTGCCAGGCAGCACTAAGGGAAGAAACATGACCAAAAAGGAGACATTTTCCCTGCCTCCATGGTACTTACTACAATTGGGCTAAGTGCTCTGGCCACAGTCCTATGAGAGAGTTTAACAGACTCTCTTTCAGCCTTAAAAATCACCACATTTCCTGTCGAAGGGAACTATTTGGTTTCAATATCTACCTGTTAAGGAAACCGGACATTAATGGAAATGAAATTGAAATTAACTGAGTTTTTACCTCTTATCGAATGCTTGGCATGTTACCTTATTACTGTTCATTGTTAGGGATAATTCTCTCTCCCAACAAGACAGCAAGCCTCTCAGGAGTATACACCATCTGTCATTATACCTTTTAAATACCTAGAGCACCCACAAGGGTCTCAATCATATAGGTGAGCACCACTGAGCTGGCTGTTGCGGTTTTCTTTAAAGAGCTGAGCAAGCCTGCTGTTTTCTCTGGCTGTCTCACTCCACAACTTTGTACTGAGAATCTACCATGTGCCAGATTCTATGACAGGAGCTGACAGACGGAGAGTTCTCATTTTCTAACACCAAAATTAAGAAATTCTGAACTTAATTCTGACCAGAAGAAACCCTGCTTTATTTTCATTTTAGGTTACAGCCTCTTTTCAACACATCTCTACCCAGAAGGAAGAAATCCAGAGCACAAACACCTGAGACAGTATTAAGTATGATAAACCAGCACTTAGGAAGAGAAACTACTACAAACTATTATATAGAAACAAAATGTAATGGTGAAATATAGCCTTCTATCCCTCAAGTCAGTCAGGATAAGGCGACAGCATGATTGGGCATAACCACTCTGGTTCAGATCCTGGGGCTAACTTACAGCTAACTTAAGGCTGAATTATATCCCAATGTGAAGGCAAACTGATGGGTGGCCACCAGGTCTTGCCCACATAAAGGGTGAGTTCAACGCTGACAAGCCATTCAGCAACATTCCCTAGTACCTACATAGAGACCCTTAGAATGAATTCTTTTTGTGTCAAGAAAAGTAACATCTCCTTATTTAAAAAATGGGGTCAGAATTGATCATCCCCTAATCCCTTACTCCAGTTGACTGGCTGATGTTTCTAATTTCATCCCATCTTTCCCAATCGGCACCATATCCAGCTAAAAAATTACAAGGGGCACAAAAACCTCAGAGTTCAAGATACTGAAGACACATGCCCAAATAGACACACTCTATTGAGCATTAATGTCCACTTGCTAGCACTGAGACCTATGGCAAAACTCAAAGGAACTACCAACTGCAATGGTCTATTTCTTGGGCTCAAGGCAGCTCAAAAAGAATGTACTCAGAAAAGATTTACAAACTTTAAACCTTCTGCCCCTCTGTATTACCTACCTATGCCACACCTCAGGGGAAAGGATTTTATGTATGAGACACAGCCCAAATTAGTGCCTCTATCCTGGTCAAGTTCCCAAGATAACAACCATACATAAGTATTTAAGCAAGATTTCTTTAAAACACCCTTAAATTGTTTACCCCTATAGTATGTAGAAAAATGGAATTTGGGCAATCAGCAGTCCTGAGTTCTAGTCCCTGTCCTGCTACACACTGATCCTGATTCTGTTTCCTCATCTCTGATGGTAATGATGGCAGGAGTGGCAGCAACAGTATTTGTGCCAATAACAGTACAATACCCACCCCACAGAACTGCTGTGTGGCTTTAACTGCAATACAGATGTTAATTATTACTGATTTTTAAACTTAAGCAAAAGGTAACCATTCTTTGTGGTATTTACTTTATAATGGAAATACAGGACGATAAACGGAGTTTCAGTCTCACATTCAAAGTTATTTTTTACACAAGTATAACCTATTTTTGGTTAGGATCCAATTCAATCAATATTGGTTCCTCTTTAAAAAATAAAAGGCTCAGCAAACATATGACAGACAATCCAAAATGCTAAATGAGAAGTCACTTGGAACATAAAGATGCTCAAGTCACAGGAGACTGGAGGCCTTTCCTTCAACAATCTGATTGAAGTTCCCCAAAACTCACAGTGAAATAATCATTTCATGATTATTTCATGATTACTTATATACTGTCACAACCTTAATTAATGCAATCCAAGTAAAGAATGAGCCAATTTCCTCTGGTTCAAACACATTTTAAAAAATTGCAACATTTAGTGAGAACTCGGAAGTCTGAAAGTTCAAAGTATTCTATTAGACTCACTGCACCCGGGAAACAGTGCTGGTAGACAAAGAGAATGAAGATCATGGTCTTTAGATGGGGATGGATTGGGGTTCAACCAGAGCTATATCCATTTCCGTATTCCCTCTCAGTGTGAAACACCTGTACTATAAAACAGGACAGGAGGGACTCCAAAATAAGAATGGCACCAAGTACATCCCCAAACTGGGCCTTTGTTGATTGGCTCTATAAAATCTGCCCCCCCCCTCACTTTCCCCTCCCCCCAAGTCCTACTTGGCCTTAGCTCTTGCCACCTTTCCTTCACTCATTCCACTCCAGCCACGGTGGCCTCTTTGTTTTCCCTAAACAGTCCAGTAATTCTCCCATGTTCCTGACTCAGGACTATTATATTTGCCTTCCCTCTACCTAGACTATTTATCACCAGGTAAATGCATGGTTCTTTCCTTCACTTTCTTCAAATCTTTGCTCAAATGTCACCTTCTCAGTAAGAATTTTCTTGTCCGTTCTAATTATAATTGCAACCCTTCCTTTCCTGATTAATTTTTCTTCACAGCACTTATCTGATACACTATTTATATTTTTTACTTATTGTTGATTTTCTAAGTCTTCCTCCCTACAGTAAGAGCTTCTGCTTTTGTCTATTTTGTTCACTCCTATATCTCCAGTATCTAGAACACTGCCTGGCATGTAGCCGGCACTTGGTAAGTTTTTGTTGAAGGGAGTGAGTGAATAAATGAATGGGCCACAATGAATGACAAGCTATTCAGTTTGCAAGGCTACTAAATTCAACCTTCAACTTCCCTGAAGGAGGACAACACAGGGATTTAGGATGTGATCATAAAAACTTAAAGAATAATGTTACAGTATGTAAAATATATTAGATAAAGAAAAAAGTATGGTTGAGCTCTGATGACCTACGTCTCCCAAAGTGTTCTTCAACTTAAGAACGCCTAAGAATCACCTGACTGCTTGTTATAATGAAAATTCCCAGGCCTACCTCCAGAAAGGCTGATTCAGTAATGATTCTGATGTGGATGGTCCACAGGCCACACCTTGAGAAACACTGCCTTAGTACCACTCCTGGTTACATGTGGGTCTTAGCAGAAGGCAGCTCTTATCATTTAGTTGACCAAAGCAATTTTAATTGATATCATAGTATGGTTATAAACACCAAGTGTCAACAGTTCAGACAAGCATAAGAGATAATCCTTTGCACGTGTGTACTTTGACTAAAAGAGGGTGAGTCTCTCTTGCTAGTCAAAAAGATTTCCTGTGGTTGTCCAGACAGTGGTGTACCAAGGAATGAAGTTATCCCAGGTAAGTACCTAGGTTCAAGGCCATTAAATCAAGTCCACAGTAAGTAGGCCTAACCCTAGGCAAATCCTGGTTTTGCAATACTAGGTATTCACCTGGCCTTTTTTTTTTTTTTCCCCCATAAAGGTCAGACCTAACCCATGCTTCGGCCACATGGACAGCCACACCTTAAAGTATAAAGCACATGATTTACCATAGTGATAGTATAAACAAAATGAAATCATAATGGTTCCAAATTTGATCTTGGATAACCAAAACAAACTCAGGACCCCTACCACGGAACTAAATCAAAAGCCATCCAAAGGGGGGGCGGATGTGGCTCAAATGGTTGGGCGTCCGTCTGCCATATGGAGGGACCTGGGTTCGATCCCCGGGACCTCCCGGTAAAATTTAAAAAATATATATAGAAGGCGCATAGGCTGCCAGGCTCTGTGTGCCGCTGAGCCGTCGGGCCCGGGGAGCCGTGCAGCAGGATGACGACGTAACAGGGGAGAGACAAGACGAGATGCTCCGAAAGCTCCAGAAGCCAGGAGCTGAGGTGGCGCAGGCGGCAGAATACCTCTCTCCTACATCGGAGGTCTCCAGGATCGAATCCTGGTGAAGACTGGAGGAGGAGGATGAGAAGAGATGGCAGGAAACAGACAAGGAGAATTGCCCAGCAAATGGACACAAAAACAGCAAATGGGGAAGGGGGGGTTTAAAATGGATAAAGTAAATAAATAAATCTTTAAAAAAAAAAAAAAAAAAGCCATCCAAAGCATACCTGAAAGCAAAGATTTTTCTTAACAAAATGGTTGTTTCTTAAAACATTGGCTCACTGACCAAAACAAAAACAAAATAAAACAAAACCAGAAAGACTTCCTATTTTGCCACATATTCCACTGAACTGCTGTATAAACCAGTCAGCTACATTCTTTATCAAGGATGGAACTAACTAACGGAGTAAACAGATGTTTCCTCCAAATTCCAAGCAGTGACCCTAACCCATAGGCTTTTACTCAAAGCTTCTGACTTTGTTTTCAAATGCAGAAACAGCTGGCCCCTACCCCTTCAGGGAAAACACTAGTTTCTGGAAGGCTACCAGTAGGAAGGCGAGGCGGGGGGGAGGGGAAGCAGTTACCTTGTTCTTTTATTTCATATGAATTATCTCTTTACTCAAGTCTTTTGTCCTTGGAGCAAATGCTCTTAATACTCCTTTATAACAGCCCTTGGAGTTGGAAAATCATTTGTGTCCAGGTTGGTACACACATTCCTGGAAGTTTTCATTTAAAATAAGCACTATCTTTGAACTATATGAAAGAAATTCTCATGGAAGACTGGGGTTATCAATGACCTCAGGACTCTTTGGTGTTAACCCAAACTAACCATGGACTAGTCTTCATACTACAGGGCATAATTATAATAATTTCTTATGTGAATAATTTATTACAACTCATACTAATTTTAAAAGGCAACTTCTATTGATATCTTAAAAGCAGCGCCATTATACCTGGCATATTTTATAAGGGTAAATTAGAATTAGAGCAGGTAGGGTAGGTATGTGCTTATGTGATGCTCCATCAAAGTGGTTCAGGTATCCACACAAAAAACAAAACAAAACAAAAGAAAAACAAAGAACCACGCCATCTGAATATTTCTGACTACATTTCTTTCCAGATAGGTGAGTGCCTTGCTAAGGCCCACAATAAGTTCTGAGCCAGTGGTGGCCAATCAGCTTTCTCAATAAACTCACCTTCTCTCCTTGGAGTGATGGGACCGAGTCCCGTAAACTGTGAAAGCTGTCTTTGATGTGGTCCCTACGTTTCCGCTCCAGTGCATTATGATGAGCCCGTTTGTCAGCCTAGAAGAATGGGAGAAAGAGCACGTTAGGTATGTCACTCCTTTTGCTTGGTACGAAGCGAGTAGGGAACAGCCTGGAAGTGTGTGCTGTCAGCGCTGTCCCTGGCAACCAGACTGGGAAGGATTTGTTGAGGTGGGCAGTTAGAGGTCTCCAGAATTAGGCTCTGCTAAAGGGGGAGAAAGGAGTGAGCAAGGCTTGTGACAGGAACATCCAGAGTAGCTCGTGCATAAGTAAAATAAGTGTTATTCATGGGGACAAAATGTGACTCTCCTGCAATATCAGTCCTCCCCGCAACTTACTATGTGACAGATCAGCCGCCAGTCCGTGGTTGGAAAGTGACCAGGATAAAGCTCCAGAGGGCCCTTTCATAAGATGTGATCATCCCCCCTGTAAGAGATTCCCCCATGGTGGGTACCCAGGGAAGGGGTTAAGTCATTGGTGCAGTGCTTCTTTCCATGTGAAACCCATCACCATGAATCTCTGTTTTGGTCTCCAGCCTGCTAAAAGGTACAAGTTTAGGACCTTTTTGCCAAATCATATATTAGAAACTGAAAGCTCTAGAAAACTCATATGCATAAACCTAAGATCATTATGACAGAGCTGATACAAGATGCCAACTGAATTCTGAGTCTGGTTTTTTAAAGTAGACCCAAGGTGCTATTCTGCCAATGGTGTGCCTTTACATAGGCTGTGCCAGAAAGGCACAGTTTTTAGACAGCAGGTTTTCTGACACTCACATGCTCTGAATAAATTTCCTCAGGCACTATGCAGGTCATGCTTATTTGGCAATATCTAAATACCTGCAGACCAAAATCTTTATCTTGTCCTGCTTAGAACCACAAAGAGGAAAATCGGCTGGAGAGGGACAAAGGCTGCCAACAAATTAGGAATAGCAAAATGCACTGGCTTTGGTCAGAAGAAACGGTGATTAGAGAGCCCTGCAAAGACAGCTTCAGCAGGTCACCATTAAAAAGGGCATCCTCTACACACAGATCACAAACACTTATGCACCCTGCGGCAAGAACTTAATCACATCTACACTTTGGGACTTTTGCACTACGCTTACCTAAAGAACAAGTCTGTATATGGGAAGTTCAGGTAGCTTTAATCCACGCTGACAGATGACCAGGACTTTCCAAAATGAAGCAACAAGAGTAAATAACTTGGCTTAGCACAAGAATAATGTTTCTTCACATGCATCCCTATACCAGACAAGACGTACAGACAAAAATCTACTATAAAGACAAGAGTTGTGGGAATGAAAGGACTTGAAATTCTATTACCTAATCCTAAAAGTCTGAGTCATTAAAGAGGAAGAGGAGGCTGGGAACAGCTGCAGTAATTTTAGTTACTTCCTTGTCTCTCCAGCACACCAGCTCACCCTATCTGTTGCATCTGAAACATGCTCCCCATCACGATATCACTCTTTTCCAGGGTAGAGGCCTAGAACATTTCTAAAGCTCATTTTATCTTGTTAAGTCTCAATTTACTGTAAAATGATTACTTGCTGAGCCATGGTGATACATGGAATATTACAGGGAAATTGAGGGGACAATCAAGTTTGAAATACCAGATAAACTGAGGCTAGAGAGCTACCACGTATCACACATTATAGCAGGAAAATCGCAGATACCTTCTAATAGCAGTATGAAATAGGTCGAAGGAATTAAACATATTTAAGTATCTAGTCCTTTTCTCCCTTACTGTTCCCTCTAGTCATCTCTACACAGGTAGGCTGGGCTATGTTCTAGCTTGGACAATAACTAAAGAGATTAGAAGGTTCAGGGACGACCATTTGGCATGTACCTGACTCTCCTGTGTTTGCTATATATTCTCTTAACATGGTTTATTTGCATGCAAATTAATTACCCGGCTTTGGCCTCCAGCAGCAGCCTCAGATATTCCGGTCTATTAAATCACCCCAAGTCCTGGCCCTCCTCCCAGCTTAAGAGCTGTGCACAGAAGTAATGACACCAGAGAGTTACCCACAATCCCTCTTGTTGATACAAATAAAATTCTAATAGTCTGTTTTCTTTCTGGGAGAGCCCTGCAAATCTCAAACAGCTAGAATCGAGCTGGACTTGGTTTCACTCAGGCCTGCTTTACAGGGGTGGAGTTAAGTATAATCTAACACCAGAATCATCCCCATAATGCACCACACCCCCTTCCCATTCACTGAGCCCTAAAAGGACTCAAATGGACAACAAGCCTTTTGGTTAGAGGATTGTAAGTGAACTTGGCTGTGGACCATCAGCAGAAATCTTGGCTTTGCATCTGGGGAGGCGGCCAAGTTTGAGAAGTTGGCTCAACAAGGAAAGGCAGCAGTCCACTGCCTGGTAGAAAGCCTGAGCTGGGAACTGTTGTTCTCTAAGTAGTGGATGGAATTTCTGTGGTGGTTCCAGGACCAATTTAACCAGTAGAAGAATGGAATCTTAGACCAGTCCCGGCTGCCATGTCCATCTCCAAGCTGCTACGCCTAACCAGAGTCAATTTTAAAACCCTTGTAGACAATGGCAAGGATGTATTTTTCTCCTCCACAACCCTCATTTGAAAGAGCATGTTAGAAATATGCAGAACTAACATGCCTAATTCCGAACTAAATAATACCTCTAGTGGCTTGAAAGAGCATACGAAAAACCTCTACATAAGACTGAGAATTCTGTTTGGGAAATACTTCCAAACCACACATCCATCCAGCTTGATAATACTGCCCCCACCCCCATTCATCCAAATGGAAGACCGGTTGCCAGGCTTATCACTGCCTTGTTAAACTGTCTTTACTTGCTGGCAACCCTTTTTGAAAAGAGTTGAGAAAGAAAAACTGGGTCAAGACTCCCAGTATGAGATCCTCTCACAAACTCAAAACTGGTAAAAATAATCAATAAATAATAAAAAATAAAAGCAGAAGGGTCAAACAATGTCTTGAACAAATAAAGCTCAACTCAGATGAGCCTATACTGAGAAAGACGTTTGGTAATGAAAGAACAGGTAGTACTAAAAGTACCCTTGTGGAATTAATTAGGCAGTCAGGCACAATTCTAGGAGAACATGGGGGATCCTTGGGTTATACAGCAGGCCCCCCAAAATCTCCCCTACACATCCTATGGTGGAAAGGCTGGGACCCTGCCACTCTTCAAGTTCAATGGCTTTGCAGTTTCTGCCAGAAAATCCTTTCTTCAGGGCATCCCAGGCTATAAGAAATACTAAGGGGCTGGGCGATACTGAAGAGTGGCCCACAGATGCTCAACAGGAACTCCCGCACCAAATAGCTTCCAGCTTTGACATCTCTGCCAAGGTTTTTATTAAGCCTCTCAGTTTTATTTCCACCAAACTCTTTCCACTGGCAGGCAGAATAAAAATCTTCACCTACAATTTGTCCATCTCTGACACTAACAAGCATGTGTATTTTAAGTGTTGTTAAATGTTGAAGGCAAACATTATTTTGTTAGCCAAGAACCTGCAAAACTGGCAGGAGATCATCCAAGCTAAAGTCTATTCAAAATTGAAGGATAGCTCTTTAAATTATTTCCTTCCAACTTATTGCGAAGAGAACACATCTTCATTCAAGTCATTACAGCAGTCAGCAGCTTTATTTCCTGCAAGTTCTAGGCAAGCAGCATGGAGAAATAAATGCTTCATTATTCATAGATGCATAAGGTTCTCCAGAACAATGACATTTCTTGCAGGCTACCTGACACCTAAGCCCTTCTATAAGGGGAATCTCTCAATTCTAATACAGAAAATTCTCAGCATACAAGGAATTATACTTGCCCACTAAAAATGGATTGCCTTTAAGAAATGTGAAGGTTGCATTTTAAAGGGAAGATAGCATTGCTTATGGTTATCAGGCACTTATTAAACACTAACAACATTAACACTGGAAACACACACTCCTAAAATTCTAATCAGAAAAGATCATTTATTACTTCTATCTGATAGAACCAGACAGAATAAATAAAACAATTTCTAAGTCAACTTAAAACATTCCTTATGTAAAAACTGCAACATGAAATAGTGGGCAGCCCCTTCCTAACAGGAAAGTATTATTTCCCAATACTTCTCCTAGAAGCCTATTACCTGGTATACATTTCCAATATCATCTATTGATTAAGTTCATTTTGTGATCTGCTTCTATCATTTGGTGCCTTAAAGAACTTGGGAACAGTATCATCAAAATGTCATACTATAGCCATTTAAGAGGAAGGATGCCTTGGACAGAAAATCTTAATTAAAAACCAAGTTGGATTCCTTGATCAGCTATTTCACCATTAGTGGCATCTTGAAAAAGACTTTTTAAAATGTAAGAACATCCTTTAGTTTAACAAACAGGCATATTAAGGAACCGAACCTGACATTTCTGCATCACTGTCAACACTCTAAGCAGAGATCAAGTATGTGCAAGGTGCAGCACTTCTGCCATGCAACTGATTCCAGGTAAAATAAAGTTTCTTGGGTGAGTTCCAATCTTGGAAGTGACCAAGCGCATTTCCATCTGAATACATTGCAATTCCTAAAAAAAAGCAAAGAGCTCTAGAAATTAAAAATATTTCACCTGTTTTTAACCCCCTAACAGGTATACTATACTTGCAACACATTCTGCTGCCAGGAAGGACAATGTATTGGAAAAGGCCTTGGGTTTCCTGACCAATACACTAAGCCTCTATCTCACACTTTCATTCTTTCCAAAAGAAATTTCACCAATAGGAATAAAGAAAAGGAACTTCTTGCATAAAATATAACTGTGCCAGAAATTTATCTTAAAATGCACTTTCTCTCCAAAACAATAAGAATAGATAAAACAACATCAATGAGATTCTGTGAGGTACTGAATTTAGTAATAAAAACATTGTTTGAGAATACTTCCTTTAACAGGGCCGAATGGTCACTGGAGAAACTGTTCTCCGTTTGCACAGAGGCAACAACAAAAAAATATTCGTCAAATCAGTTTCACTTTCTGTTATAGTAAGCCTCACTTCCTAACTCTGCTCTTGATTATCCTGTGTTTCTCATGTAGTAAGGCTGCCGTTTCTGTAGTGAGGTCATAAAGTATGACTGAGTGCCTCTTTTTATATTAGAACCCACAAAACCTTGTACAAATAACTTTAAAAGTTCTTCTATAGTCCTACATACTTGGTTGTTCGCAGTTCACACCCTTTCCTGAACATTTTTCCTAAAGCAAAGCATAAGAATAGCCAGCCTCCCCTCCAAATTCTTAAAAATATATTCTTATCTATACTAAGCCTCAGGGAGTAGAGAAGTATTCACAAAAAAAGGAATCCTTTTCAACCCTACTAGTTCACAATAATTGTTTGATATACTATACAATTCACCTTTACAATATCTGCTTTTTCTCCATGCTGTTGTGATGATCTTGTGCCAGATAATATTTAAAAGAGAAAAATCTTAGGCACCTTAACACCAAACTAAAACATCTAGGCAAACAAAGAGACTAGCATTCTAAAGCAAACATGAATAATTTAATAATCCAATTTACATCAAGACCTATGTGGATGAATATATGAAAAGCAGAATGCTCTCAAGAACTGAGCTGAAATCTCACAAAGAAGAGAACTATTTTCTCATTGGAAAGCCGAAAAATTCCAATTCAAAGGATGAATCTGCAAAAGAGGCTTATGAGAGCTCCATCCAATCCCTACTCTCCAACCCTGATGAGGCCCTGGAGTAGATCTCACAACTAGAGACTTGGAGAAGAAAAGTGTTTTTTAATAGAATGGGTCCCAAACATGAAACTCCATGTCCACATTATTAAGAATAATAACTGAAAAAAGGAATACAACTTTCAAATATATGTATAAATATATGTATGTGACAATGCTTGAAAGAAAAGTAAAGTAAAATAAATTTTTTTTAGTGACTACAACCCAGGGGCAATTTTTAGGACTGCTGGAACAACTGCATCCCAGATTTTAAGGAATTATCAGCTCCCAATAAATAAAATTTTTCTTACTGCCCATCTGCTTGGACGACATGCAAGATCTTTGTTTGCTTTAATGAAGAGCTCGTACAAGTAAGAGGGCTTGCCTTTATCCTATGGTTATTAAATTCTCCTATCAGAGGTCTCAAAGTGGCCTCCTACAAACCCTAACCAGCTCCCAAACAACTTGGTTATTCCATACACATCATTTTAAAAATCAGAAAAAAAGCATAAAAATATGGATTTACACTCTTTCTTGAAAAATAGGAAGATCTGGCAACAATCTACTGAAGTTGAGTAGAGGCTGCCTTTTTAGGAGAGGTATGTTCTCCCCAGTGCTCCAGTCCTCACTTCTTTTTACTTTATTCCTGACCATCTCATGGCCTGGCTCCCACTGGCATTTAAATTTTTGAACCCTATTCTATACACATCTTATTGTTCTTTACTTTCAATTATTAGATACTCTGATAAACTTATTTCGCTTCCCCTCTCTGATTGTGATTTGTTTTTATTTGTCTCCTTTTTTCTTTCTCTAATCTATTCATGGAATATCCACAGTACTGTCTCGGACTCCAAAGACATGAAAGTAGCATCTATCTAAATCCACAGAACCATCTACTGAGAACATTAATAACAAAACCCTGAGAAATTATCGATAAAACTGTGTGGTCTGATCCATCACCTCTTAGCAAACCTGTCTCCCCGATGCCACTTTTCTTCAATAATTTTTCTATTTTCTTTATACCGTTCCTTGAACTCAGACAAAAAAAGTCAGACAACAATAAATTGGATGTGACACTTTTATACCCAAGCGCTGGCTCTTCTACACTGCCAATTTCTGCATTAGAGTATCATGTTGTGCTAGATCCTATGAGTCTAGAGCAGTCACATGACTTCTGGTTAAAGGTGACTGCATGTAGCTTCAGCGTCACATAACTATACAGGGATGGTTTTGAATACTATTTATTCCTAAGTAACTCTTCTAACCACTTTGCTCTGAAATAACCCTACAATTTATTTCAGAATTCTGAATGCTGTATTTCTCATTTCCTGCTTACATTCTGTCAGCTAGATCCTTCATCCCAAAGCTACAGGAGGGATTCTTTCCTTTGCATACAGCCCCTCTCACTCACCTATAGTCACCTGAGAATCTAGAATCATGAGATTTGCAACCTCCCCCCAGAACAAGGCCCACCTCACCTTAGTGGTTAACAGGAGAGTTTACTAAAATATTAAAAGTAATAGAATGATCTCTTTTTCTCTCCAACCCCATAAAGGATTAGAAGTGAACGGAAATGAAAATGAAATGGAGAGTAGGAGACGTACCGCAGATTGAAACCTCGGTTGCTCTTCCTGGAATAAGAGAGAAAAAAAATAGAAAATAAAGAAGTTATTTTTACACTTCACATTCAATAATAAGAAAGAAAATGCCGGCGGCGGAGGAAGCGGCGGGGGTGGGGCGGGGGGGAGTCAGCCCGAACCCCCTCTCTCTCCTACCTCCCCCACCACCAGCAGGATCCGGTAGCCGGGCCGGGGGGGTCCCGAGCACCGCCCCTCCTTCCGGGATCCAACCGGGACAAGAGGGGATTCTGAGCACTTTCTCCTTCCCTCGGACCCAGTTGGGGGCATCTGGGCACTCCCAACCCATCTCCGCCCTCCCTCATTCCCCAAGATCTGCGGGTCAAGGGAGGAGATGATCGAGGACCGATGGGGCAGATCTTGAGCGCCGAGCTCTTCCCCAGGATCCGGACAATAGGATCCTAGGAGCACCCCATCCCTGTTCCCCGGATCCTGAATCGGATAGGATGGGAGCGGGCGGCCACAGCACCCTAATCCACAAGGGAGGTGGGATTCCCAGACGCCGCGGGTCTCCTCCCCACCTCTAGTCCCAGGAGCCTTGAGGGGAGCCAGCCGGGAGCGCGACAGAGGCGGTCCCGGCCCCAGTGGGAAGGGAAAGGAGGCGGCGGCGGCCCGGCCCCCTCCCGCCGTCGCCGGGCTGAGAGCCCCGGCCGCTATCCCCGCCTGACAACCCGCACGGGAAGGAAGAAACCCCGGGACTCACGTCGCTCTCCACCTCGATGTCATCGTTATCGCTCATTTCCTACGGCCCAGGGAGCGGCCACTGCAGCGGCGGCGGGGAAGGGGGAGGGGTGGAGGGGAGGGGGAAGTCACCGACAACAACAAGCGGAGTCCCTACACACACACACAACACATTCACACTCACACTCACGCACTCACTCGCTCTCTCACTCACACACACACAACACAGGCGAGAACCACCTCCTCACTGCAGCACCGGATCAACGGCGGCACGCACGCCCGATCGGCCCCCTGCCACGTGACAGAGCTCGTCACGCCTGGGCCGCCGCGACTTGTAGTTCTCCTCCCTTTGCTTGACGGCCCAGCTGGCGCCAGAAAGACTACAAATCCCGTCAGCTACTGCATCCAGTCACCCCCCAGCCCGGCTTGTTGACAGAGCCCAGAGCGCCTGCGTGTCCCGTGGAGGTGGGTGAAGAGAGAGAGAGAGCGAGAGAGACAGAGACAGAGAGAGAGAGAGAGAGAGCGAGAGAGCGAGAGAGAGAGCGAGAGCGGCGGCGCGGGGCCTGCTGGGAGTCGTAGTCCACAGACCGCGAGTTGTCAGGAGGTTCCGCCCGAGGCAGCAGAGGAGGCTGCTGGGAAATGAGGACACGTGGAGGGAGCTGGGACTCCTGGAGCTGGGCATCCAGCTTAGCGCTGGGCGCCGGGCCCAGGGTACAGGGTGGAGGCTCTGAAGGAGTTCTCTGTTGCCTAAATAACGCTGCATGTCTTTGGTGCGACTGGTTTTACTCTGTCTTCTTGATACCTGTGTCGCTCCGTGTTGTGCCCTGCCTGTTTGGGGGATCCCATTGCTGCGGGCTAGGGGTCGCCGTTGAGGGCGCCCACGCCGACTCCCGGGATCTGGCTGTGGAAAAAAGGTGTCAATGGCACGTCTTAAGTGGTGTTACAGGGACAGGCGGGATGACGGCTTAGCTCTGGAACTACTTCCAACCGTGAGAATCTTGTCGTCATTCATCCAGGAGTGACCATCTTTGCTATTCATGGAGCCCCGACCCTCAGGAACCGTTTACATGGACGTAAAAGTCCCTTTTGAATTTGTTGTAGTCAGGCAGTTAGGGAGCGCCTAGTTACGAATTGCGAAAAGGATCAGAACGGGAAACTTGTTGCAGCTCTCTAGTTAAAATCATATTTAAATGTGTGTGAGGTGTGATCACATCCATTCCACCAATAATTTGTTAAACACCTAACACGTGCCAATTTGGGAATGCCATAATATATAAGACCGGAATGGTCCTGGCCTTCATACAGCTCACAGATGTAGCAGCAAAAATGAGACTGCCCTGCTCCTATTGTAAAGAAGTCCATCAAGTCCCACAGGAAGAGAAAACAAAAACAATTAGCAATGTCAGTTTCCACCCTTAAAGTAACTGAACTACTCTTTTACATATGGTCTCCAACATGAATGCAATCTTGAACTTTTCCCATAAATTCTCTAATGAAAACCTGACTTTTGAATGTGGAAATCCGGATATGTAACAACCTTTCTCACATATCTTCCCATGTGAGCATATCCATGCTGAAGAGACAAATGTATCAACATGGTAATTTTTCCTTTACACTTTGCCTTTAATTATCTGTGATATTTCTTGTTGGATGATCAGTCCTATGATGCCTGCATAACTTTGCAAGTAAACTTATCTTTTCTAAATGCTTTTGTCTTCCTTTCACACCGTCTTAGGGAAACAGACATAAGTAGACCATTATGTGATAAGAGGTGATGGGCTATAGAAGAGACAGCTCTTGGGTGAGTTAATTAACTGAGTATTGGAAGCTAGGGCTAATTGATGATTACAACAAATCACCTGCGGGTGCCTGCTATGTGCAAACACTTTAGAGCAGTGATTCTCAACCCTTGTACCATGACTGCCTGTTAAAATCACCCCGGGAGCTTTTAATTAGCCCCATACCCAGGTCACACTCTAAACCAATTAAGTAGACTCTCTCTGGGTGAAAGCTCTCCAGATGATTCCAATGTACATCTCAGACTGAGAACCACTGCTATAGATGATGCCAAGGAGAATAAGATAGACTTCCACTGAATCATACAATTTTAAAGAGTGATTTTTATGGTATGTAAATTAGATCTCAATAAATCTGTTATTTTAAAAAAAAAGTTTCTGCCTTCCAGGGGCTCTGTGGTTGACCCTCTCCTCTTCTCCTCTGCCTACCTGGTAGGATCCTCTGCCTTCTGAGGTGTTGATAACCATCTTTCTTATGATGACCCCAAGACTGCATTGCTCTTTTGAACTCCAGATTGTTATATTCAATTTATTTCTGGATATATATACTTGTATATATCAAGTAAAAACTCAAGACTTATTGATGAGTGAGATAAAGCAGGTTTTGACACAGTGTTTGGAGTATGATCTGTTCATAGAAAATTGAATTTATCTGTATAAGTATATATATGTAGAAAAATGTGTAGAAGGATATTCAGCAAAAATGTTAATAGCAATTATCTCTGTGGGTGGGATTCCCAATGATGACCTTTCTTCCTCCCTTCCTTCCTAACTTCCTTCCTTCCTGCCTGCCTGCCTTCCTGCTTTCTGCCTTCCCACCTTTCCCCCTCCCTTCCTTCCCGGTATCATTCTTGCCAAAATAGTAGAGCTATTAAAGACAGCCATTATATTAATAAATCCCTTAGCTTTCCAAACCAGTATACTTCTTCAAGCCAGAATTCTTAGGCAGACAGTTGCATCCTTTTCCCACTTCAGTTATGCTTGCTTTCTTCTTATTTGGGGGAGGAGGGTGTAACTACCAGGTTCCCAGCCGGAAATGCCTGGTATATTTAACTTAGAATCATTTGAGGAGCTTTTAAGAAAGAGGTTATTTACAGATATGTGGGCAGGAGGTAAAGAAAGTACCAGACTATGCGGTTCCCACACCTAGGCTGCAGGGGAGAGGGAATGGCGTGATTCTTGGAACTGGAAGAGTGGGACCGTGTGGAGAGAGCTCTTTGACAGGAGCTCGGACCCTGGGGGACCAGAGGGATGGGATCTTGAGGGGCAAAAGGAGGACCTTCAGCACAGCAGGAACCCTTCCCTCCTCTTCTCACATTTTCAGAGACAGAAGGAAAAATATAGGAGGAATACTTCTGGTATCTCTGCCCCTAATTTATTTTCCCTTAAAGGGGGATTGACTCATTAGCTTGGTGAGTCTGAAAGGAGAAGCTGGCCGCTTGTGGCTCAACCTTTTCTCTTTGAGCGCTACTCTCTGCTTATAATAAGGGGTCTGTCCGTGGGGAGCAGACTTGTGGTTGTCCAGCTGTGCTAGGACTAGGTTCATTCAGGAGAGAAATATCAGGAAGGCCACACGTCAAACCTCATTCTCCAATTTAGCCTTATCACCACTAAAGCTATTTTTGTCTCCATCTGCCTGACTTGGGTCTGTTTGAAGTGGTTCCAAATTGAGGGTGGGAGATCAAAATGTTATTTACCGGCTCTCTTAAACCCCCAAACCCCTCCTTCACCCACAAATCTCTATCTAGTCGATCAGCAAGTCTGGTAGGTTCTATGCTCTTCCCTTCTACTCAGGCCTCTGCTCTTGCTCACCTAGACAATGGTCTCCCAATGAGTCTCCCTGGCTCCAGTCTCACCCTTGTCTTGCCCACGTTCCACCTTTTAGCCAGAGTGATCTATCAGGAATGAACTATCTTCACTTTCTTGATTAAATACTTCAGTACCTCACGATATCCTCAGGTTAATGCCCAGACACCATAGCTGGGCTTTGGAGACATTTGGAACAAAAGGCCCTTCATGATGTGGCTCCTTTGCCAGCTCCGTCTTTCAGCTATTGCTCTCCACACTCTAGCCATGAAGAATTTCTTGCCTTTCTCCCCAAGGATCATGTTTGCTTTTGTCATTTCCACATGTTCCCTCTGCCCTGAGTGGTATCTCCCCCAAACAACTCCCACTCACCCCCATTTTCATCTCATCTTTTGGAGTTAGTTGTCACCTCCTGGATTCTCCAAGGCTGAATTAGGTGCCCATCTACTGTTCCCATAGTACCTGGTACTTCCCTTCTCACAGGGAAGTTCTGTTTTGTAACTTCCTTTTTGCACATCTCTCACTCCCACTAGATTGATTGTAAGCTTCTTAAGAATAGGTTCCATCACTTGCAGTGGCTTTATTTAGGATAGGGTTTTGGAATCAGTGGTTTTATTCCCACCTCACTGCCAAGCTTGCTGACTTCTTCTCTACTGATTGCTTGCTGCAGGTCCTTGGAGTTCAGTTCTCTCCCCTAGACAATCACATCCATTGCCCTCTATATGTCAATGCCCTCCCAGCGCAAACCTCTTCTCAAAGCCCTCCTCTCATCCATCACACTTGACATCTCCTCTTAGAGTCACATAAGTATCTCAGACTTAACTCTTTAAAACAACTCTTGGGAAGCAGATGTGGCTCAAGTGATTGAACTTCCACCTACCATATGGGAGGTCCGGGTTTGGTTCCCGGTGCCTCCTAAAGAAGACAAGCAAGACAGTGAGCTGCTGTGATGGGCTGGCATAGTGAGGTGATGCAACAAAACACAACAAGAGACAAATGGAGGAAAACATGAGAAACAACAAAGCAGGGAGCAGAGGTGGCTCAAGCAATTAGGTTTGGTTCCTGGTGCCTCCTAAAAAAAAAAAAAAAAAGTCCAGCGCACAACAGACACAGCAAGTGAAAACAATGAGGGGTTTGGGAGAAATAAAGTAAATTAAAAAAAAAAAAAAAAGGTGTTGTATGTATAAAAAAACAACAACTATTAAGTCCTCCCACCCCTCCCCAACCTGTCCTCCACCAGGCTCCCCTCTCCCTCTCTCTCTCCCCAAAACTGGTGCCACCATTCACCTGGGAGTGGCCCTCCACTCCTTTTTTTCTCTCAGCAGTTCTCCCTCCCTCTCGCCCTCATTCCCTCTGTCAGTAGACCCTCTTGGCTCCACCTCCAGAACAAGTCACGCTCAGTTTACTTTTTCCCTTTCTCTACTGCCTCACCTTAGTCAGAGAGCCTGGCATATAGTAGGCATTTAATGAATTGCTTTTGAACTAATGAAGTTGGTTTCCCACTTCCACACATATCCCCACTCTAATCCACTCTCCACCCAAACAGTCAGAGTGATCATTTAAGGTAACTTAGATTTTTTTAAAAAACAATTTATTGAAGTATATCATTCATACATGAACATACATAAACTATAAGTGTTCAGTAATCATTGTGAACTTATAAAACAAACATGCATAAGATCATACAGGGCTACCATACATTACCACCCCCCCAAAACCCTGCATTGTTGTGAAACATTTGTTAACAAATCATGAAAGATCATTGTCAAAGTATTACTACTAACTATAGTCCGTATCCTCCTCCCCTATACATTTTTTTAAAGGATTTATTTACTTTTATCCACTTTTACCCCGCCCTCCCATTTTTGCTGTTTCTGTGTCCATTCACTGGGCAACTTTCTGTGTCCATTTCCTGCCCTCTCTTCTCATTCTTCTTCTCCTGTCTTCACTGGGATTTGATCTTTGGGAGAGAGGCGTCCTACTGCCTGTGCCACCTTAGTTCCTGTTTTTTTGGTGCATCTCATCTTGGCTCTCCCTTGTGTCACTCTCCTATTACATCATCATCTTGCTGCGTGGCTCACAGGGCCTGGCGGCTCACCCACTTGCGGGGACTGGCAGCGTACCCGCGGATGGGGCCTAGTGGTCCACAGCGACTTCTATATTTCTCTTTTAAAAATTTTTACCAGGAGGTCCCAGGGATCAAACCCAGATCCCTCCATATGGGAGACGGACACCCAACCACCTAAGCCACATCTGTCCCCCTGCTATATCTCTTAAGGTTGACCAAAGATACCCAAAGTTAGTCTTTTCCCATACAGGATGGTCATTTAATAAATCAGACTTAGCTTATCACCAGCATTCTAAAAACCAGATGTAGGGAGAAAAACTAGGTCTGGGGACACATGCATGTTTCTAATATAGCGAATGTTTAGCCTACCCTGATTATCACAATATCAGGTCAGCGAGAATATTTGCATGGTAACTGAGATCTTGACTTTGGTTCCTTACCTGGCCTGCAAGGCTTGGTGTGGTCTGGCCCCTGCCTACCGCTCTGACCTCAGCTCTCACCCCCTGCCCTCACACACTATCCCCAGGTCTCCCTGGCCTTCTCTGGCCTCCTTCTTTTCTGGTCACAGCATCGTCTTTATGCATACAGTCCCCCCGGCTGGATTCTAAGTGGCCAGCTCACCTTTAGCTGCTGTGAGAGGCCATCTAACTTTGCCATGTCAGGTAGGTAGCATTTATCACCATCCTAGTCAGATCCCTGGCATGTAGCATGGTATCTGGCATGTGGTAGATACACACAAAATATTATGTATCACCTATATTGTGGATCTACCTAGCAATTGTTTATTTCAATCCCATCATAGTTTATAAACCACCAGGACAAATTAACCACTCCTAGAAGTACCTGGAGAAAAGTAGTGATCGTTTCACCTTTGTCAGGGGGCTAAGTACAGCCTCCCTACCTGGCTTGAGCATCCTAGGGCTATTGGGAAGCAAAAAGGTTGTTTGTTTGGGTCCTGCTCCATACCATGTGCTTGACAGGCTGGACTATGCCAGTAATGCCCAGCCTGAATTATTCTCAAAATGTGTTTCAACAATTCTGAGGTTTTCAGGGTCAGGGTGGAGAGTAGGTGATGAATGTTGAGGGCCAATCTGTATTCAGCTTATACCTTACCTCATTCTTGAATTAATTTGATTCCTTTATCAGAAAACCAAAGGCCTTTGTTCAGAGCTTTTGTAAAAAAGAGCCAGCAGAGAAAGTTTTGTTCATTAATGCCAGGGTTAGTTTTCTAAAATATATCAGAAGTTGGTTGATGGAAGTTATTCCATTGATCACTTCTGACCAGTGTGATACACAATAGATTTTATATTATATAAGAGAAAGCTAGAGCAGAAATTTATAAGAAATATGAGAATAATATTGCACATATTATATGTTCCAAAATATAGTCAAAGCTCAATTTACAAAGAACAAACAAAAAATTCACAGATCTTTAATGGAAATGTTTGAGGTTGAATGGGACAATAACTATTATTTAAAAGAATAATTCAATTAGGGTCTTCAGTCTGACAGTCTCCAAGAGGCAAAATGTATTCTGAGAGGCAGTTTAGAATTCACTGTTAACCAGTATGACAGATTCCACAGCTTTGATCCAGTTTCTTGCTTACCAAAGCAAGAATATTTTGCCTTCAAACAACAAGTTCCTTTTACTTTAGAGGAACATGCCCCAGGGCACCTGGTTCCTCCAAAGACTTTTTTTGTTTGTTTGTTTGTTTTCCTTTTTGTCTTCATCTGGTGACAAAATTAGGGACCTTGGAAAGAATATGGCTCTCTGAAACTTTGTAGAATTGACACCCATCATCAAACTTTTAATTAACAAAAGTGATTAATTAATTGTTGGTGTTACTTAAACCAATCACTTAAAACATTGAAAAGAAAGATGGGAGAGAGAAATGACTGCGGGAACCAAAATCTTAGAGCACCTCACCAAAGCAGAGAGGAAGTAGCTCCAGGCAAGGGGCTAAGGGCCCCAGATTCCACTGGAATTCTAACTCCCTCTATAAGCTTCACCTTCCAACAGCAAAAATGATAGAACTTGCTCAAGGTGATGGAGATATGGGAATAAAATGAGGTTATATATGCAACAATATCTTTTTTGGTTGTCTTTTAATTAAAGTACAATTTACATAAAGTAAAATTCATCCTTTTTCATGTACAGTTCTACCAACTTTGACAAACGCATAGATTGTACAACCCACCACCAAATTCAAGATGCAGAATTGTTCCATCACCCCTTAAAGTCCCCTTCTGCCCTGTTCTAGTCAACTGCTCTTGGCCCTTTCCCCCAGCCCCTGAAAACCACTGATCAGTTTTCTATAGCTATACTTTTACCTGTTCCAAGATGTCACAGAAATGTAATCATACCATGTTTCCGTTTGTCAAAGGGCTGCTGATGCAAAGTACCAGAAATGTGTTGGCTTTTATAAAGGGGGTTTATTTGGGCTAAAATCTTACAGTGCCAAGGCCATGGAAAGTCCAGCTCAAGGCACCATAAGAGGTGCTTTCTCACCAAGGTCAGCTGCCATGTGTTGAAGCAAGATGGTGGGAGATCTCTGCCTGGTCTCTTCTTCCCCTCCCGGCTTCCTCTCTCTGGCTCAGCTGCTCCGCTTTCTTCCAGATTTCAGCTGCAAGCTGGCACAGGGCTTGTCTCTTAGGGCTTCCTTTATCAGTCTTGGCTGTTCTGCTCTCTTCCCAAGTTCAGCTGTAAGCTATCAGGCATAGCAGGCCTGGTCTCCTCTTGAGTTGCTCTGTGGGCCCAGCCTCTTGGGGCTTCTTGCTTAAGCGATCCTCTCTTTCCTGGCATGGGGCTTGTCTCTTAGGACTTCTGCCCTTGCAGCTCAACTGAGGGCAAAACTGGAGTCTTTTCTCCCACATGGCAGAATCAAATATGCTGGCTTTCTTTTCCCCTCCTCTATGTGAGTTGTAAGTATATTTATATCAGAGCCAGCAAGGGGGCGGGGACTCAACCTGAGTCCCACCTCACTGACATAATCCAATAAAAAGCCCTACAGCAATCTTAACAGGTAATCTAATTAAATGCTCCTTGACTGAATTTAATGTAATCAAAGAGTATCACACCCAGAGAAATAGATTAGTTTACAAACATAATCTTTCTCTGTATGGGGTTCATGAAATAATCTCAAACTGCCACATACCATATGTAGCCTGTTCAGTCTAGCTTCCTCCACTATGAATTTGAGAATCATCCAAATTGTTGCATATATTGCTAGTTCATTTTTAAACTGTTGAGTAGTATTCCATTTTTGGATGCACTACAGTTTGTTTATCCATTCACCCATTGAAGGACATTTGGGTGGTTTCCAGTTTTTGATGATTATGAGTAGAGCTGCTAAACATTCGCATCCAGGTGCTTGTGTGAACATAAGTTTCATTTCTCCTGGTTAAGTACCTGAGAGTGGGATTGCTGGGTTATATGGTAAGTGTATGTTTATGTTTATAAGAAATTGCCAAACTGTTTTCCGAAGCAGCTATACCATTTTGCACCCCCACAAATGTATAAGTGTTGTGACAATATTTTGAAAGTAAAGATTTCTATGTATCATTTATAAGGCAGTATAGATACATGTAGGAAGAGGTTTTCCCAGGGTTGGGAAGGGCAATTTAGAGAAAACCCTAAATTATTTAACAAACTAGCCAACAGGGGCCACTGAAATCAGCAGCAAATGTTTACTGAAACTTTGAAGCAAGGTGGCAAAGAATGTTGTTTATTTAGTATAACAATGAACACTTGCAAACATTTATTGAGCATGTACCAAGCCCTGGGCATCAGGTTCTGTACTTTACATGAATCTTGACAATGACTCTTATTATTGTTATTTCACCTTACAGGTGAGGACACAGAGGCCCAGAGAGGGTAAAAACATGCCAAAGGCAACCTGGCTCATCAGAGACTTAACAGGGAATAAAATACAGGCATGCTGGATTCCAGGCACTGTACCCTTAAAACTGCTCCCCTATCCAGGCCTTCTAGCTACTAATAATTACTAGTTATCAACACTCTTCAGATTACAGCTCCTGCTTTTCTTTGTACACAAAAACCAGGCCAGGAACGTTGGGCAGAAATAGAGCTTTCTGCCAGGCAGCCCCGAGACTTGTTGGTGCCATTCTCCTAGCCCAAAGCCACAGCTTCCCTTCCAGGCATAGTTCTCAGCTCTCAGCCTTACTGGCTTCCCCTGAATCATGCCATAAGTCACATATCTTGTCTTTGGAGAATATTCTGGGAAGAAAACCTCTCATCCATTTGTCTGATATGAGAAAGTCGGATGGAATGACCATCCACTTCTAGTTTGAGATGGTCAGGCTGAGAGCATCCCAGTCAAGCATCATGAAATGGACCAGGTTTTCCCTCTCCAGCCCTTACATTGATGTAGGCCCATTCCCATTGCCTCACGGAAGGACATGGAGGCAGAGTTTTAGGAGGATAATCTTTTTTTCCTAAACAATTTTATTGAGATATATTCACATACCATAAATCCATCTAAAGTGTACATTCGGTGGCTTTTAGTCTAATCAGAGAGTTGTGCATTAATTTTAGAGCTTTACTCCCAAAATAAAAAGCCCCCAACCCTTAACAGTCACTTCTCACAAGGGGATAACCTTGTACCACAAATGTTGGGTGCTTCTGAGCCTCTTGGGACCTTAAGGTCCATAGGGCCATGACTTAGAACTGGCAAGGGCCGTGGAAACCACATGATCGGACCCCTCGGATCCACTGAATTAGATAATTACTGAATCTGACTCCATTACTTATTGACTGTGTGAGATTGTGCGAGGTGATTGACCTCTCTGTGCCTAAGTTCATCTGCCCATAAAATGGGAAAATGCTACTTACACACAGGATGTTTGAAATTGAATGAATAAGGATTGTAAGATGTAGAGCACAGTGCCAAGCAAATAGTAAGTGCTCAGTAAATGATAGCTCAAATTAACACAATCCAAAGAGGTTAAGCGACTTACTTCTAGCACCAACGTATCTCAGAGTGGAGTTAGGGTTAGGTAATGGGGTGCCTCAAATGGGATGTTTGACTGGAACACAAAAGAAACAAGACTGAGAACAGATTGGCAAATTACTTAGATTTGTGATTTGAACAGCCATTTAACCTCTTCAGGCCTCACTTTTCTTCAATAATTACCTCTTAAAACTATTAAAAGATCGTCTGACTGGTCTTCTCCTTCAGATTGTCACATTCTACTCAGTGATATTTTTAGAATAGAGGATCCTGTTTCTAGAAAAACTTTATGTGTTTGCCCAGAAAGATAAATTTCTTAATAATAGCAATAATGATTACCATAGTACTGAGCCTTTTCTATGTGCCAGATGCCATGTTAAGCCATGTGGTGGGTGCCATGTCACAGAAATCTCTCAACAGTCCAGTGAAGACAAAGAAGCTGAGGTGGAGCAAGGTCAAGTAGCTTGCCCAACATTACCTGGCAGATCCAGGACCTGGGCCCAAGGTGTTCTGATGCCAAAATGCAGGCTCTTAACCCCTACATGGCTGCCTTGGATTAGGAACATAATAGAATATTTTTTTCAAAGATTTATTTTATTTATTTTAATTTCTCTCTACCCCATCATTGTTTGCACTTGCTATGTCTGCTCATCTTCCTAGTTTCTTTAAGAAGCACAAGGAACCGAACCCAGGGCCTCCAATGTGGGAGAGAGGTGCCTAACCGCTTGAGCCACCTCTGTTCCCTGCTTTGTTGTGTCTCTCATTATATTTTCCTTCTTGTGTCTCTTATTGCATCAGCTTGTCACACCTGCCCAGAGCACCAGCTCACTGTCTTTTAGGAGGCACTGGGAACTGAACCAGGGAATTGAACCAGGGACCTCCCATGTGGTAGACGGGAGCTCAATTGCTTGAGCCACATCTGCTTCCAATAATAGAATACTTTAGAATACGAAGACAGCCATGATCATTCACCTGACCCCAAAGCACTCCTTCTAGTCAACCCTAGAACAGTAGTGACTATCCTATGCACTGCAGCTTGTAGAGAAGTGAGGTGGATTCCAAACTGAGGTGGATTCCTTACGGGATGGAGATCCTTGTGTGGTCAGCATAGTCTGAGGCTCTCATGCCCTTGACTGAGACCAAGGTCCAAGGAGTGTGAAGGTTCCTGAAGTGCATCAGTCTGAGATGCTGATTCTCTGGTGCTGTGAAGGAGATACTTAGTCTCCGTCAGGTGTTCTTGCTAGGGGCAAGGTGGGGCAACTCTGCTGAAGCCATCACATAACTTTCCAAAATCCCACTGCCTATTCCAATTGCCAACGCCAATCCCCATGCTTCTGGCATTCCCATCTGGGCTTAGTAGGGATGGCAGAGCCTGGCATAGTCAGTCTGCTGGCCCAAGGCAATATAACAACCTCACCCTCTTCCTGTCACTGCCAGCAGGAGTCTGTGACCTTGAACAAATCTCCTAAGGATCAGATGGACTGTTTTCTAAGCATATTGAGTCGCTAAAACAAACAAATAAACAAACAATAAAAAGGAATTGTTAAGATGTGCCGACAACAGCACTGCATTGACAGAAATATTTTCTTCTAGGCCATACCCCGCCCTTCCCCCTCCATCCCTGTAGAGCAATTTTAGGCAAACGCTGTGGCAATTCAAGGAGAATGAGAGGAAATTTGCTTTGAAATAGGAGGAGAAACTGACCTGGCTGGTTTGGTAACAGGTCCAAAGAACACTGTGTCCTTTGGATGCCGAGAGCTGCTGGCAAAAGTCTGTCCTCTTTGTCGGTCAGGCCGACCCTCTCTGGCCCATCGACTCACGGCAAGCAGAGACGGCCAAGAGCATTTTTGGAAAGCCCTCTCCATTCTTGACAGCAAAATAAGTGCTAAAATGGGAGATGAAGAAAGATTTTTGAGTATTAATGAAGGATGGAATGTTGTCCATAGGGAAAAGTGATATGTACAGAACAGATTATAAAACAATACATAAAGTTATATGCATTTACACATTCTTACAAACATAAATAAGCATGCATAAAAACATCTGGAAGAATATACAAACTGCTAGTAGAAGTGGGATTAAAGAAGGCAGAGAGGGAATTTTCATTTTTCATTATGTATACTTCCATTTTATTTGAACTTTTCCTGATGAGCATGCATTGCTTTTTTCTGCTAATATTTTTTGGTATTTATTACAATATTTTTTAGAGTCAGGTGTATTGAAGTAAAATTTACATATAGTAAGCACACCCTTTTAAAAGTATACAGTTAGAGGAGGATGGATGTGGCTCAAATGGTTGAGTGTCTGTCTCCCATATGGAGAAACCAGGATTTGATCCCGGGGACCTCCTGGTAAAAAAAAAAAAAGAAAAAAAATTACAGTTAGATGAGTTGTGACAAATGTATGCAGTCATGTCACCACAATAATCAAGATATAGGACATTTTCATTTACCAAGTGTTCTCTTGTGCCCATATATAGTCAATTTCTTGCCTGCATCCCTAGTCCCAGGCATTTTCTTTTTTTTTTTTTTTTTTCTGTTTTTTACCAGGAGGTCCCGGGGATCGAACCCAGGTCCCTCCATATGGGAGACGGACGCCCAACCAGTTGAGCTACATCCGACCCCCACCAGGCAATTTCTCATCTGATTTCTGTCTCTATTGGTTAGCTTTTTTTCAGATTGTCATGTAAATGGAATCATACAGTAAGTATGCAGCTTTTTATATCTGGCTTCTTTCACTTAGCATAATGCTTTCAAGAGTCATCCATGTTGCTGCTTCTTTTTTTTCTTTTTTGCCATTCAATAAAGCTTTATTGAAGAGACGAAGAAAGCACACGAGAAAGAAAGCAAGCTCTACCAAGCAGAATGATGTCAGCCTAAACAGCCAGAGACATAAATGGTAACTCTGAGGTTAACTAGAGTGAGGAAAGCAGAAAGGATAATTGCTGAATGCATATGCCCATTTAGATGGAGGTAGAAATGCTGAGAAGTAGGAGACAGTATAAACCATTTTTAAACAAAGAGAAAGCACTATGTTTAACATTCACAAATAGTGGTTCCAGCTAGAAAAATCAGTTACTTGTTTCATGAAGAATGTAAAGAACTGCTGGCCATGTGAATCCTGGTGGCATCCAGGCATTATCTGCTAAGTTTCTCTGAAATGTCATCCCTCCCACAGCTGTTATCACCTTTATCCATGTTGCTTCTTCTTGTAGTTTTGCTCCTTTTTATTGCTGAATAGTACTCCATTGTACCATAGCTTGTCCATTCACCAGTGTGAGTTGTTTCCTGTTTTTGGCAATTATAAGTCAAGCTGTTATAAACATTTGTGTAGGCATCAGTTTTCATTTCTCTTGAGCAGAAACTTAGGAGTGAGATTGTTAGGTCATATGATAAGTGAATGTCTAACTTTATAAGACACTGCCAAACTGCTTTTTCAATATGGCTTTATCATTTGACATTTGCACCAGCAATTTATGAGTGTTCCAGTTACTCCACATCTTTGCCAACATTTGGTATTGTCAGTTTTTTTGGGATTTGAACCATTCTAGTAGATGTGTAGTTGTAGCTCATTGTGGGTTTTAATTTGATGTTGAACATTTTTTCATGTGCTTATTGGCCATCTGTATTTGGTGAAGTGTTTGTTCAAATCTTTTGCCCATTTAAAAAATGGGGGGAGGCGGCTGTGGCTCAATCAGTAGGGCTCCCGTTTACCATATGGGAGGCCCCGGGTTCGGTTCCCGGGGCCTCCTGGTGGGGGCAGGCCCGCCCGCGCGGCGTGGTTGGCTGACCCAGTGAGCGCGGGCAGCAAGGGGGGGATAAATGAATAAAAAAAAAAAAAAATAAAAAAAAAAAAAAAAAAAAAAAAAAAAATGGGGTTATCTTTCTTTTATTTAATTGTAGGGTTCTTAGTATATTTTGGACATAAATTCTTTATCAGAGTTGGTTTTTGCAAATATTTTCTCCAAGCTTGTGACTTTCCTTTTCATTTTCTCAACAGTGTTCTTTGGAGAGCAAACGTTTTTAATTTTGATGAAGTGCAATTTATTTTTTCTTAGGCGGTTTATCCTTTTTGTGTCCTATCTAAGAAATCTTTGCTTTATCCAAGGTAACAAAGAGTTTTCCTGTATTTTCTTTTAGGATTTTTATAGTTTTAGCTCTTATATTTAGGTCTGTGGTCCATCATGAGTTGAATTTTTAAGCAGCTTTATTGATATATAATTCATATACCAGACATTCAATCCACTTAAAATGTACAATTCAATGGTTTTTAGTATATTCACAGAATTGTACAACCATCACCACAATCTAGTTTTATAACAAACTGTGCATCAGCAGGGGTTGGTAATATGAAGTATAAAAGCCCAAATGGGGTGAGGGAACATCTGTGAATTGGGGATGGCAATGGCCCCACAGGGTTGTCAGGGTCTGGGTGGAATGAGAGGGCACCCATGCCAGTGTAGGGGGTGAGGGTAGACTGGAGTAGGTGGGTTGATGAGGGGTATGAGCTGTGCAGGGGTATGATGGCAGCAGTAGAATATTGGCTATACACAGGGACCTTGATCAAATAAATAAATATATTGGGAATAGTGAAAGACAGATGTCTCGCTATTAAAGAGATAAGTTATGATACAGAGAGGAGATAGCTAGAATGAAAGAATCTTGAACTGGATTAGAATTAAAGGAAACTGTGTTAACTAATAGTTTTCATTATACATAAATAGATATAGAAATAAATATAGATGTCCCTAGCGCTAATCTCTGAGAGGAGTAACATCTCAATAGCAAAGAGCACACCTAGTGTCCAGCTCTTGGCTTCTAAATACCACTCTCCACTAAAAGAAACCAAGACTCTTTGGAGAAATGGTTGATTTCAGGGCCTGGGCAGGGAAAATACAAGACGAGGAGTCTGGAATATCTTTCTGTGCCAAAAATTAAGGAAGTGCTTGAAGAACAATGGAGACATATCAAAAGAACACAGAAGCCAGCTTGAAGGGATTCCTACTTGCCAAATCTGGGATAATTTGAGCATCAAGATAAAAAAATTATAGCTACAGGTTATAACCCATTTAATAAAATGGGAATCCATCAGTCTATACTGACATAAATAGATAAATAATAAGTGGGATGAGGAGAAAGCTTTTCCTTACCATGGAATGCTAACTAATGGATGTAGAATAATGGTGGAGCTAGAAAATCACTTTGACAGTCAAAATAATAATAATAATTAGTTCAACCAAGAGCCACCAAGGGATGCTAAAACTAGTGAGTAAAAATTAAATGAGGAATGAGATATTTACATAACTCCAAAGTAACTTGCAACAAATTTTTGATGATTACAAAAGAAAAAATGCGTAATTTTACCATGGAGGAACCTGGCAGATACCCCCTAATCAAGCGACAAGGCTAACAGAGCAAGTAATGGGACAAATGGACATTTGGCCAAACCTAACAGAGTACAAGAAGCACACCCCACCACTTCTGTGATATTCCTGACAAAAATGTATAACCTAAATGTAATCATGAGGAAACATCCAACAAACCCAACATGAGGAATTTTCTACAAAATAACTGCCTCTAATTTTCAAATTTCAAGGTCACAAAAGGTTAGAAAAGACTGGGGAACTATTTCAGATTGAATAACAACTAGATGCTTTGTGTGGTCCTGGATGGAATCCTTTTACCATAAAGGACGTCATTGGGACAACTGGTGAAACTTGAATGGCATCTGAGGATTAGATAGTAAATGTATTGATATTGGTTTCCTAATATGGGAAAAGAAACAACTATTTATCCACTCAAGACCTGCTACTTCTCTAGTATTCTCTACCTTAATTGGCATTACCATCCTCCATCCAGAAACTCAAGCTTGAAACACGGGAATCATCCTTGATAACTTTCTTACAACCTAAATGTCCATTTGGAGCAAACTAAATGTCTATTAATAGACCAATAATACTATGAAACATCTGTGCCTTAGAATATTATATTGCTATTCAGAGGAATGAAGTAGCTCTGTGTAGCAACATAAAAATAAAAGGAAAAAGTTGTAAAGTAGAATATGAAGTAAGAGCCCATTTTTCTAAATTTTTGTATATGCAAAAACCATGGTGTGGAGAAGGATAAACTCCAAACTGCTAACAGATATTATCTCTTTGAGGTGAGATTATAGATTTTTGTCTTTTCTGTATTGTTTAGATTTATTTACAATGATGATATTAAAAAAACACACAATCAAAACATTTTACTTTTGAAAAAATTTTTAATATAAATGATGTGGTAAGAATTACAAAGGAGATAGAAGCTATTGACCTTCAAAGAATTTCAAATCTAACAGGACAACATAAACATTATTAATTTATGGTATAGAAGACATAAAAACAACAAAGAGGAAACACAAATGTAGAGGCAAGCTGCAGTTATAAAAAAGACTTAATGTTTGAGGAAATAAGAAGGAAGACTGATATTGAGAACAAGTGGGCACAACTGGAAAAGTCTTGGCTGTGAAATGACTTTTGAAGAAGATAGGCTTAGGGGGGGCAGAGAGAAGGCTGTGTTTTGGAGAGTGGAAGAGTAAGCTAGTTCAGAGATTTGAGCCAGGTTGGACTGCTGGAAGGACCTGCTCAGCTGGTGGACAGGCAGCTTCCTCTGAGTTTTGGTCTTCCCTTGAACTTCCATCATTTTTGGTAATTCCATCCTCCACTGTTCAGGGCCTTTGTGGTAAGGCCCTGTCTATGCCTTTCATGCCAAGGGAAACGGAAACAAAACTCCCTTTAAAGTAGAGTTGAAAGAGTTGATATGAGCAAGATATTTTACAAAAAAACTAAGGAAATATATAAAGAAAATAATGCCTGATAATGCAACAACATAAAAACAATTGAGCTCTCCATCTCTAAGTTTCTTATACTAAGAAATATTCATTATCTGTACATAGCCCTAAATATTCTTGCTCTTGATGTTAACCCTTAAAAGCCTAGCATAACTTTGCAGGCATCTGGTCTGGCTTCTTTTCCTCCTGGTTCCTTTGCCTGCCTCTTGGCAATGGATACCATCTTGGCCCCTGGGTACCATCTTGTTTCCTAGTCCAGGGAAGCTGCTCCAACAAATACATCTGGTTCCAGGTCAGGCCAAAACCCCAGCTGCATAAAACTCCACCGTCTGGAACCCCTAGGAGCCTCTCATTCTCTCTCTCTCTTTTTTTTTTTTTCATAGTGTCCTTTATATTAACAATACTTTTTCCTTAATTACCTGTGAATCAAGAAGGACAAGCATAAATTCTATGACATTTCACAACTCTATCCACACCAGAGTGGATAGTCTTCAAGAAACAATGGTCTAGGTTGCTGAGTTCTCCCTTCAATTATTTATGTAATCTAAGCATCTTTTAAAATATTATAAATAAATAAATAAATAAATAAATAAATAAATAAATAAATAGAATAGAAGTAAAAGTTAAAAAAAAATTTTTGAAGGGAGAACTCTCATTCTCTTTTAGTACAAAAGACATACCTAGGCCATAGCTGAGCTGTAGGGCAATACAGACGGACTTCTCTGAACTCTTCTCACTTAAGTCTTTGGCTCCATCCACTTCAGAAACATTCTGTGATGATGCACTCAGGTGAGTCCCTGCATGTAAGAAAGGATCTTGTAAAAATCTGCCTGTTACAATAACCACATAATAAACATACCATCCACACAGTATGAATTAGTACATTTATAGTATGAGGCAGGTCATTCCATTCACCAAGTGAGGTGGTGAAACCTTGCCTAGAGGTACATGTTGAGTAGACTTGGGAGGAGCTTTGTCTGCAAGAGGGTGAAAGCCTGAGATATCCTTTCAAACTATTCTTTCTACTTGGTGGTTTAAAGATTAAAATAAAACAAAACGAACAAACAATTGTGTCCATGTCCAATTCAAGACAGGGGTTTTTGTAAAACACTTCTCAGAATATAAGTAATTTAAAGTCCTTTGGTTAAAATAACTGCTGTCTTAGGTGGCAATTCAAATTGAACTAGGCTTATTTGAGGGTGATTTTTGTGTAGACTTTTCTAAGGCAAGAGTCTACAATTCTGTGATTTTGTCCTATGATGCTAGCACCTATGGGGCCTGAAACCTCTTAATAGTAAGTGATTGTTCCTTTATATAGGACGAATAGACTTGTGACCATTTTGCAAACTCTTTTACTATGCTTACTATGTGCTTGACATTGTGCAAGCAAGTGGTAGCTCATGTAAGTCTACTAGCAGCTCTCTGAGGTGGGGACTGTCAACAGTACTATATAACTAGAGGCATAGAGAAGTTGAGTAACGTGCCCAAAGTCTCACAGCTTCTAAGTGGCAGAACCAGGATTTGAACCCAGACAGTCTGGCTTCAGAGTCCATGTTCTTAAACATCTTGTTATGATGCCTATCTATTGTGCTTAAGCAAGGAACTCCAAGAGCTGAATGCCCTTCCCAGAAGACAGGCTGACAATTTGCAGTAAGGGAAGAGAACAATGTTGTAGCCGTTTGGTATTATTTATGAATTCCAGAAATAGATATTGGATTATGTTTGTAAACTGGTCTGTTCCTCTGGGCATATTAGATTGTATTGGATTTAGAGGTTTCACTTTTACTTGATTAAATTGTGATTAGGGCTTTAATTAGGTAACGTCAGTAGGAGGTTGAGTCCCCACCCCCTTGATGAGTGGAGACTCACAGAGAAAACCACATGGCAGAATAGAGAGTGGAGCTTTTGGATGCTGGAGCCCTTGGAAATAAACACACAGGAGAAGAACACAGAGGAATAGAGATGCCTCCATAGACACGGCGAAGGTCCCGGGAGGAGAGAGAGCCTAACAGTCTATAGCTGACCTTGTGGAGAGAACAGAGTAGCTGAGCCTGGAGAGGAATGAACCCTGGGAAGGAGACAAGACTTATCCCAGCCTAACAGCTGATATTGGAAGAAGCTGGGACCGTGGAGCCTTAAGAGGAAGAGGAAGGCTGAACACTTGCAGACATCGGTAGCCATCTTGCTCCAACACGTGGCAAGAGACTTTGGTGAGGGAAATAACTTATGCTTTATGGCTTGGTAACTGTAAGCGTTTACTCCAAATGAATACCCTTTATAAAAGCCAACAGATTTCTGGTATTTTGCATCAGCATGCCTTTGGTGAATACAAATGTCTACACATTTCTCATTAAAACGTAGCTCTTTGTTTAGAAATCATACCTGCTTTTTTCATTTTAGAAGAGGGATGTAATTCTCCTCAGGTCTCAAGGAGGTGTGAGGGCTATGACTAGATGTCTCCATGAGCCCACAGTTTCTGCTCTGAGGAAAGTAATAAATGGAGGCACACCATCCCTCCTTCTCACTGACAGGCCCACTAGAGGCCTGGGTCATCCCCCATTCCCCCAGCCCCTCTCCTGGTGAGCTGCCCAGTTCTGGGGCCATTTTCACATAATGGAAGAATCCCACCCTCAGGCAGAGAATAGGAGCAGTATGGATATTGCTTGGTGCTGCATTTAATAGGGAATAAAGGGAGTGTAAAATTCTTTTGGTCAGTCTTTGTCGTGAGGTTCTGTAACGTCCACCTTGTTGCCATAGATGGGCATGAAAGTATACCTAGCCAGAATGGGGAATGCCCTTAATTTTGGCAGTCCTTAAGAAAATCTCCCTAGCTACATATATTTTGAAACTTAGAAAAATAATCTTTATTATAAAGTGGTATAGCACTGTTGCAGGGTCTGTATGGGATATACTTTAGACACTACACTAAATAAATAGTCATGGCCTTTGCTCTCATATCATATCTTGCTATAGAGATAACATGTATGTATTAAACATGATTTTTGGTAATGCCTTTGTTATTAAGGATTTTCTGTGGCTACACAAGTCTCTTCATCTGCTCTCCGTGCTTCTCTTTGGAGGAGAGTTTTTAGAGCAAATGATTTGGGTTTTATTTGAGAGATGGAAGTAGAGTTTTAAATGGCATTTGATGAAGATGAGAGTAGAATAAAAGAATGAGTTCAGGAAAGTTTTGCTTAACTACCACATTAAAAATAGGATAAGGTGCCTGGTTAGGGATATCCTTTTTATTTTATTTCTACTGTGCTGCCAACCATTTAAATCTCTCCAAATCGTCCCGTAAGATAGAAGATAGAAGCCCCATGCTCTCTCCAGCAGCAAAATGGCTGAGGCAGCAGCTCCTAATGCTTATGACCCACTCTAATTTCTTGGTGAGAGAGATGCTCAGAGGGGGTGGTTTTCCATTAGGGGCAGACAGTGATTTTGGCCCTTTTTAAGGACACCCCCCAAAAAGGAAAGATTTTCTCAGTAAAAGTGGCTGAGAATGTGAAGATGGGGGTCAAATTCTCTATCTTGTAGAATGACACTTGGCTCCCTTCGTAGTCCAAAGACACTCGAATCTTCCCAGGCCTGACTTTTGAGATGTCAGTGCAGGGGTAGGTGAGAGCCTGGTAGTGACTTTGGTAGAGTCCTATACCCAGATGCCTTCTTCAGGTTTTAGTTTAAACCATTCCCTTCTATTCACAGATTCCTTGACCACGCCAAGTCCCTGGTACCCACCGAAAGCCACTTCCTCGTCCCAGTAGTGTCTGCCTGATGAGAATCCCATTGTCCCCAGCACACAGGACAGGTAGGAGAAATCTTTGGGTTGGGTGGCAAAGGTGATTTAGTCCCTGTGTTTATTACGCTTAGGTTACCTTCTACTGCTTGGATGTAAGCATTGGCAGTTTTGGGGTCCAGAATCACATTGTTTTAGTTCAGAAGACCAGAGGGAGTGTTGGGAGGGTGGCTGAAAGCAGGAATGTGGTCACTTGGGGAAAGGGAGGCTTAGCTGCTGGTGGACGTGCAGTCAGCTTGGTACCCCCAGAACCCAACTGCTGGGCATGGCAAAGGCAGGGATGGGACGAGGGTGAGGCAGGTGAAGCTCCTAGGGCACACAATTTAAGGAGGCACTCATTCTCAGGGCCATGCCGGTGCCCATTCCCTGCGTTCTGGCCCCTCTGAAATAGCAGGGCTTCTTCCCCAGAATGGTGAGTGGTCAGAGACCAGCCTCTTTCAGGGTGAAACTTAATTGCCATCCTGAGGCCACTGGACAGCCTCAGCTCACCAGCTCTGTCAGACTCACCGCTCACTTCTCTCTTCTTCTGGGCCTGATTCCCTTCAGCCCTCCACCATAAAGGCCCATAACCTCACCTGGGTGCTTTTCTTCAGACACTTTAGAACTATGAGGTGAGTGAGAAGAAGTCCCATCTGGCACTCTCTTTCTGTGTATTTAGGGCAGCAGATCACTGTCAAATCTGCCTCAAATCTCCAGGGTTTGCCAGACATTCATCCCTGCTCCCTTCCATAAGTGATCCGGGCTGGTGCCCATTTAGAGAGCCTCAGCAGGTTTGTTACTGAGCCATTTACCTCCCATTTCCTCCAGGGCAGTTGGCAGGTTCTCTAGGGAGAGAAAAGGCAAATGCTTTGAGCTTCTAGCCAACAGGTGCTTTCCATATGTATCTTCCCTGAGCACTAAAAACAAAAGCCAGGGCTGCTTCCCAGCTGCAGGTACAGAGGCCTGGCCTTTCTCATCTGTTCCTAGATCAACAGTGACTATCACAAGTGAAAAGAGGACTTTTCATTACCTTTGTATTCAGGCAAGGTACAGCTGAGGCGTTTACTTCTCTTGGAGAAAGTGTTGTCTCTTGCCCAGTTCAGTTAAGTTGGGGGTAAATGTTTTAGATGTAATGGTTTCACTCCTAGGAATCAATACTGGTTTTTGAGAATCAAGGATGAGTTGGCTTATTTCTTAGGTATAAGAGGGAGAAGGGCAAGCTGAACCCCTTGCTCCCTAGAAGTGGCACCTGGAAGGGAGGGTTGCAATCCAGGAACAAGCCTGTCCCTGGCATTTGCAGGGCCTGGGGCAAGAGAAGAAATGGAGCCCACATACCACATGTCTTTTATCATTAAATGTCACCTACCAAGTCAGTAAATTGTTTACTGAGCTGTCTTATCTTCCTGTCTTGACACATATACTTTCATGACAACCTAAAGGTCAGGTTCAAATTGAGAATTCTTGGGCTCCTCAGAGTTCTGCACAGGGCAGCACAGGGAGTGTCCACCCCACCCCCCCAGCCCATCCCTTCTCTTCTCACCCTGCTCTGACATCGTGAGGGACCTTGCTTGTACATGCACAGAGTTTCCCACCCACAGGGCCAAGCTCTGGCCTTATGTTGTACCCCCTTCCTGTAAACACTCACTCCTTGGCCAAGCCTTGGGTTTTAGGGTGCATTTACTAGTAGGGAGGTCTGTTTTGGGGAGTATGGATCCAAAGAAGAGGCCAATGCAGGCCCTGGAGCTGGGCTCAGGGCTATTCGGGCAGAAAATTCTGGGAGTGTAGTACAGAAGAGGGCACTTGAACTTGTGGCAGTCATGTCACTTTGGCCCTAAAAGAGGGAGGCTGCTGGTGGAGGAGACTTTTTTTTTTTCCTTTAGAAGGTACTAAGGATTGACCCTGGTGTGGGAGGCAGGCACTCAATCACTGAGCTACAACCGCTCCCTAGAGGACACTTTTAGCGCATGGGATCTAGGGCAGGGGTGCTTCTTGTGCTTGTGTAAGGGCAGTACTGCCAGAAATAACAGCACCCCTTCCATGACCTTCGTCCTCCAGGGAGACTTAGTCTTCCCAAGTCCTTTTCCTCACCTGTGCTTTGGAGGAGGCCAGTAGGGAGGCAGTGGGCCAGAATTCAATGTCACACAGACTCATGTCTACAAGAAATTTAGTGAGTAAATTCAGTGATAAGAAATCTTATCAGCTGATCAGATTTTGTATCGGCTCCCAGGCCTCTAGCAACTGCAGTTGTCCACTGGATTGGAGCCACTACTCCAGTAGAAAAATGGTCAGCGTTCCATTCCCAGCTTCTATGGGATCCAGCCAAATGCCTTGTAGGGAGCAGAGATAGGGAATGTGTGGGCCAGTCCAGGATAATTGTTCGTCTTCAGAGAGTTTCACTCTCTGGATCGGGGAGCAAAAGCAAGACATCACGATGACACCACTGCCTCCCAACATACCTGTTTAAGATGCTCCTGCTATTCTTAAAGGAAACAAAGAGGGCTCAGGTATTCTTCTGCCTATCAAACCCTGTCCTGACCTGCATGAGACTTTTGGACTATTCGTAGAGATTCCACAGCCTCCTTAATGTGTACCAGCATCCAACCCATGCCTTTATTTTATAGACTATTTTATGACTGGATATAACCTGTTTATAATAAATCTCTCTTCTGGGATTTACAGAGTTGTCATCTGCTCCATTTTCTTGGTGCTTTCACATATTTTATTTAACTTCATTCATTCCTCAGCAAGAACATTTTGTATTCTAACTCTTAATTATATGAGAAAGAAATACTGTCCAACAGACATAGCCTTTAATGTATTGATTAAGGTTTTCTTAATTTAAAAGGTAGGTTTCCCCCCTTGGCAGTACTCCAGTATTTTAAATACATTTTCTCTATGAATTCCTAGAAATGGCTCATGAGGGTGGTATGTTTAAGCCTATGGGCTTCTAAGGGTGCAAAATGCTTTCAACAAGAATAAACTCAAGTGAGGAATCATTATGATAACTCTGGTGTTTGACAAACTCTCTTCTTTGCAAGGGAGGGACAAAAATACATCCCAGCTTTTGCTTTTCCTAGGTGCTAACTCCTAGCTTGGTCCGTGACTTAAGTATCGTCTTGACCTCATAGATTTCAGGGGACATTTCAACCTCTCTTGGTATTTTTTGATCTTCAGCTTATGTAGTGTTTAAGTGAATGCACTGAGTTAGAACATTGGCTCAGCCCTTTACTAGCTCTGGGAACAATTTATTTGCTCTCTACAAGCCTCGATTTTCTCATGTGAAAAGTGGAGCTATAACCGCAGCTCCCATGGGGTTGTCATGTGCACATAACACTTGCAAAAGGCAGTGCTAGGAGCATCATAAGCTCAATAAGGTCCAGCTTCTATTATTGCCTTCTTTGCTTTGCCCCTCCTTCGGGTTGGTGTCCCATTGCCTCAGGTGAGGGGAGTCTGCTATCATTCTCCAAACTTCTAGAACTTCATTTTCATTCAGGAGAGATTTGGCTCCCTTTTCACCTCCTGAAGTGGGGCTAGAAGGGGATTTGGATATTTTTTAATCTTCACAATAATAACTAATATTTATCAAATGCTTACAGATGTGGAAATTGAACACAGAGATGCTAAGTAAAAAGGTCTCCCAGCTTGTAGGTGGTAGACATGGCATTTGAATGCAGAGTCTGTGTTCTCAACCACTGGCCTATAATGCCCTGATGGGTTAATACGCATCTGGTAATGATGATGGCAGGAGTAGAACTTGAAGGGGGAAATTCAAGGTCACCCAGCAAATCAGTGGCAGGGCTACGATGACGATGACGATCTATGTCTTCTACCTTGTCATGCGATGCCCCAGGCACTGGCTCTGGCTGTGCTGCAGGTGCAGTTATTCTGAGTATTATGTCAAAGGTAATCAGGGAGCCAAGGAATTAACTTCCTCTTCCTTAGAGTGAGGTCTGAGGTCTTTAGGCCTTTAGATGTGGACAATACCAAAAGCTTCCCTCCTGGAGTATTGCTTTGATAGGTTGCCTCATAAATTCTCCTGTAGGATAACCCAAAGACCTACTTGGAGTTGCCTAAAGATGAGTGTTACCCACTGCCCCTTCCTGATTCTCAGTCCTCCAGCAAACCCACCTTTAGGAATTCATAGACTGTGTATAGGTGGTTCTCCTCCATTCCCTTCACAAGGTGTTGAGAAGAGACCTCTCGTTTAGGAGGTTGTGCATGTTTTCACATGGGTTTCTTAAAATGGCTTTGTTGATGTCCCTCAGTTGGGACAGAAGACTTTGTTCTTTGTCCTCCAGGAATTGATGGGATTTCTCAAATTAACGAGCAACTTTACTCCACCCAATTTCTGTTTGTTTCTGGAATAGATATAAATGGTTGCATGAATACCAAAGCAATCACATGCCTCCTTCCTTTTCACCACTGCTCACAGATGCTGCCCTATAATTTCTTCTTCATGTGATTCTATCCCCATCACACAACCGCTGTAAAGGAAATAAAAAAGAGAGACAGACATAATACTTATGAACTTTAAAATGTGTCTCATGTGATGTAATTTCAAGCCCAGCTTTTGTAGATCTAAGGCAGTAACTCCGTTAGGGGATATTCTTAATTAGGAATTTCTGAAAATTAATTTTAATTCATTTTGGTTAAAAAATAGATGTCTCTATGTATTTCTGAGAGGAAGATGGGATGTATCATGTGTAGGTGGGTGTGTGGGTGTAATAATGAAAAGGCTGGCAATGAGTGAGTTACTCTGCTAAGTACTTTGGGGACCTATCTAACTCGTGGTCCTATCCTTGGTGCTGGTGTTGGGTCTATGGGAGTATATCCATCTTCAAACATGGAATGGGAAGAGTTAAAGGAGCAAGACTAGTTCTGCTGCTTCCAGACTCTATTCCTGAGAAGTTAGTCAGTGGAGAATGAAGAGGTAATAGAAAAGGCAGAAGGCCGGTGCTCCCAAGAACTTACCTGCTTGGACTAGGAGGGTGTGTGCTAAGAGAGAGTAGCAGACCTAACATGAGATAATTAAGCATTTACTACCAAGTATCAACTAATTATAGTTAGCTGAAACCATCTGAACCACAAGTAGTAATAATGCTTTTGATTGTTTGTTTGTTTGTTTAATAGCCTGGAGTTAGAAAAATATAAAGTGATCAATTAGAAGAAAATTCAGAGTTAATAATAGTTAAGGTAGAGAAACAGTATCCAATTTGTGCTTAAGAGTAACTGTTTTCTTGGCCTTCCTCCCAGGAACTGGCAAATGTCCACCTCCTGGTTGAATATAGCACACAGTCTGTTTTTTTTTTTTTTTTTTTTTTTTTTTTTTTTTTAAAGATTTTATTTATTTATTCATTTATCCCCCCCCTGCTGCTTGTGCTCGCCGGGTCAGCCAACCACGCCGTCCGGGCAGGCCTGCCTCCACCAGGAGGCCCCGGGAACCGAACCCGGGGCCCCCCATATGGTAAACGGGAGCCCTACTGATTGAGCCACAGCCGCTTCCCCACAGTCTGTTTTTGTTTGGCGCTTGAGCTAAGAATGGTTTTTACATTTTTAAATGGTTGTAAAAAAAATCAAAAGATTTCATGATGTAAAGATTATATGAAATTCAAATTTCATTGACCATAAATAAAGTTTTATTGGATCGTGGGCACAGTCTTCATTAACTTATTGCCTGTGGCTGTTTTCCAGTTACAACACTAGAGTTGAGTAGTTGCACCAAAACTGTGTGGCTCTCAGAGGCTAAAATATTTACTGTTTTGCCTAGTACAGAAAAAGTTTGCCAATTTCTGCTTTAAGGCAAAGTTGAAAAGTTGGCAGTTAGGTCTTCCATTAAAAAAAAGAGTCCCTTTGACAATAAAAGTAGGAAATGCTATTTTAAACAAATCAAACCAGTTTCTTTAATAAATTCTTACAACATGGGAAGCTACAAAAAGAGCGAGGGAAGAGGGAAGTAAAGAATGTGGTGTTTCCCAAACTAGTTGACTATGGAAACTTTCCCCACCCACCCAACCTAACATCCTTCCTTACATCCTCTTGTGGGGCTAATGTGCCACAGGAATGTAACTTGTTGGTAAGTGCTGCTGAAAAGTAATTGGTGATTTATATATATACACAATGGGGAGAGAAAAACCTTGATATCTTAAAAACCGGTAGTAGACTTTCTCCCAGAGGGAAACCTGTTTTGTGTGTGTATGTTTGTTTTGTTGTTGTTGTTTTGTTTCACAAAAACTTTGGTAGGTCATTTGGTTGTGAAAAGCCTGTTCTAGGAACTCAACTAGAAGGCAGAAATGGAAAAAGAGAATGTCAAATTCTGCATGGTAATTTGGTGTTTGGGGTTAGTCAAGGAAGAAGGACTGAGAGGAAAGTAGGACAGAAGAGGGAGATGAGAAGCGTCTACGGGAGTGCGAGGAAAATCAAAGAAACCTGGTAGTGGGGAAGGTCCAGTGGGGAAAGCTGGCCAGTGAGTAACTCCATGGGGCAGAGAGGGCTACCAAACACTAGATCAGTGAAGGCCACGACTGGCTACATAATTTGTGGAGCTCAGTGCAAAATGAAAATGTGGGGTCTCTTATTCAAAAAGCAGAAAGGAGTGCTGTTTTAGTCTGCTAGGCTGTTGAAAGCAATATACCATAAATGGGTTGGCTTTTACAATGGGGATTTATTTGCTTGTAAGCTCATGGTTCTGATGCTGTGAAAATGTCCAAATAAGGCATCATCAGGCAATGCTTTCTCCCCAAGAATTGGCTGCTGGTGATCCTGGAAGCCTCTGTCACTCGGCAAAGCACATGGAAGGCATATGGTAGCATCTGCTGGTCTCTCCCTTCTCTTGCAGGATTTGTTGCCTTCAGCTTCTGGTTTTGGTTACTTTCTCTTACCTCTCTCTGAATTACATTTTCTTATAAAGGACTCCACCCTGAGCCACACCTTACTGAAGTAACCTAATCAAAAGGCCCCACTTACAAGAGGCCACACCCATCGGAATGGATTAACCCTAAAAACATGATTTTCTGGGGGTCCATCCAGCTTCAAACCATTAGACGTACGGAAATATAAAGCTTTTTTCTTTATCTCCACTTTCTTTCTGTCATGGTGTTTTTTATTTGTTATTTGAGGGACACCCACAAGCACAAACCATCACAGGCACCTGGCAAGCCTGCTCTGTGACTGTGGGGTGCAGGCACAGGTTTCTACAGCCCACTAGCTGAGGGTGACCCCTCCTACTATGCCAGACCACATGCCTTGCCCAAGCCAGGTGAGAGGAAGTGGAACCAGGCACCTCCCCTTTCCATGGGCCTGCAGATGGGCCACCCACAAGGGTATTGCAACCTGTGTGCCAGGATGTGCTAGGTATCTGGATCTGTGGTGGGTGAGAGGTCAGGGGCTGAGGAGGGTAGCAATAGTCACTGGGGGGTTGGGGAGGGGGCCTGGGCCTCCAGGTGTTAAGGGAGTCAGCAGCCAGGAACCTGTCCCCAGGAGCTGATGGGAGGTAGGACTGTGTATGCGCTGAGGCTCCATGTTCCAAGCATGTATCACTGACCCATCAGACTTCATACAAGCACACATTCAAAGATAAAATTATTAAGAATTTCAAGACAGTGACCACAGAGCATTAAACCCCAGGTGAGTGACCCTTCTGGTCAGGGGCCCTGTGTGACTGCCCTGGTTGCACACCCATGAAGCCAGCCCTGAGGATGCTTAATCTTCTTTCTTTTCTTTCTTTCTTTTCTTTTTTTATGTTTTGAAAGATACTTAGATTACATAAATGTTACACAAAAAATATAGGGATTCCCATATGCCCACTTCCCACACCTCCCACACCCTCCCACATAAACATCCTTCATTAGTGTGGCACATTCATTGCAATTGATAAACACATCCTGGGGCTTTGCCATTAAGCATGGACCATAGTTCACATTGTAGACCACACTCTCTCCCACACAGTTCTGCATGTTATGTGATGATATAAAATGGCCTATATCTGTCGTTGCAATGTCTCTCAGGACAATTCCCAAGTCCCAAAAAAGCCCCCGTATTACAACTGTTTTTCCCTCTCCCTGCTCCCAGAGCCTAAAGTGGCCACTGGCTCCACATCAATGTTGTAATTTCTTCCATTTATAGAATCACAATATGTCTATAATAGAATACCAGTAAGTGCACTCTAGTCCATAGCTTTCCCCCCAATCCTGAGGATTCTGGGATTGTGATGTCCACTCCACCTCCAATTGTAAGGGGGCTTATATCCCATGGGGAAGATGGATGGGACTATCCTGCTGCAGCTGCAGACTCTCTCTGTTCCCTGGGACAGCTGTTGTCCATAATCATCTCCCTGCCAGTTGTCCTGGGTAAATCCAATGGGCTGTAGAGTAGGTGTTGCAGCTCCACCGAGGTTCCGGGCCCAGCTGGCACATGGACAACCCAAAGACTCAAGTCTCTGGACATATACCTACACATTGCAGCACCAATAATAGGTTTAAATAGAAGGGACAGATGAGCCATGTGCAGGGAAGACATTATTGAGTACAACTCTGTAACTCTCAGGAGCACAAACTCCAAAGTAGGGCCCACTGGGAATTCACGAAACTCTGGAGCCATCTGCCCTGACCATGGGACCTGGGTATCTCCAGAGCCCTCAGGAGCCCCACTATTTGGGGTAGTATCCACTTTGGAAGTCTATGAAATCCTGCTGAGATGTGCATAAGCGTTACCTCTGGGATGACGTCCTGACTCACTTTGAAGTCTCTTAGCCATATACACTCATTTTCTTTACCTTTCCCCCCTTTTATTCGAGATCTTTTTCCAGTTGCATTGCTAGTTGGTACTGGGTAGCAATCCCTCAGTGCCAGGGAGGCTCATCCCTGGGAGTCATGTCCTACACTGGGGGGAAGGTAATGCATTCATATGCTGAGTTTGGCTTAGAGAGAGGCCACATTTGAACAAAAAGGAGGCTCTCAGGAGGCAACCCTTAGGCACCCCCCTAACAATAAGCTAAGTTTCAATTTCAAGAGCAAAGACTCATAAGCCTAATCATCAATATCAAGAGTCCGTCAGTGGATCATCCTCCTTCACCAGTCATTGCTCCTACACTTGGAGGACTGTTGCTGCTCCCTTAGAGAATGTGGCTGGCTCTCTAGGATGGGAATTCAGTATTCTCTTGTTTATTGTGTGGGTCTCCACCCACTGTGACAATGCCTCGTGAACATTTGAACATTTTTGTATACCTTACATGTTTGCTCAGGTGAACTTCCTCCCATGCATCCCCTGTCCCTGACACCCCACACCAGTGATCCTCCCCTGCCCCAGTTATAACCCTTCTGTGATCCAAAGCCTCTTCAAAGATGAAGCCATTACAATAACCAAATACAATTAATAGAAAAATGAAATAATAATGATAAGTTCAAATTTCAGGGATAAAATACATAAAAATTAAAAATAAAATTAAAAGATTGGGTTATTTAAAGAATGAAAAATATTGAAAAAATAATTTTTTTTTTTTTTTTTTTTTTTTTTACATTTTGTCTTTCATCACTGCAATATCTGGTGTCCTGTCTGTATTGTGGCACCTTCCCCCTCTCATTCCCCAGTGTCTCACTATTTTTCATTTTGTATTTAAAGAAGTTTTAGGTCACAGCAAAGTCACACACAGAATACAGGAGACTCTCATATACCCATCACCATCCCCCTTTCCTCCCCCCCATATTAATACCTTTTTACATGTGGATAGTAGCTTTGTTATAACTGATATACAAATAGTGTAACATAGCTACTACACATGATCAATGGTCTATACCATGGTTTACATTTTAGACCATACACTTTTATAAATTTTGATATTTTCTTTCTCTTTCTTACTCCTCCCCCACCTCCTTTTTCTTTTAGAAAATTATCCCCACACCTTTATTTCCATGTTCTTGGTAAAATTAAAATCCTGCTGCATGAACAGCCTTGTGTTGGGCCAGACATTGCATTGGGAAAGTCAAAGCAAAAGGCTGATTCCTTGTTTGGGCTGATGCCAGGTGAGAAAACAAAACAGTAGCAAGGAGGCAAGACTGGAAGAAGATTCAGGATTCAGCACAAACAAGGACTTGGATGAGAGATGGCCGTGAGAACACTATCCTGCTGGGAGGCAGATATTTTGGGTTTCAAACCTAATACCTTCGTTAGTGCAGGTCTGGGATGGTGTGCAGCCTGCTTAGTTCGGTCCAGGAAACCTTTGCTCCCTGTGCCTCGGCGCCCCGTTTCCTATCCCTGCTTTCTACACCTCACCCCTCAACACCCTGGGCTCTAACTGAACTGCTTGCCTTCTCCTGTATATTCACAGCCTTCTTTCATGCTGTTTCTTCTCCTGGAATGCCTTTTCCTGTTTTATTTGCTTAACAAAATTCCTACTCATCTTTTAAGACTCTGGTCAAGTGACTTTTCCCCTCTGTGAGGCCTTCTTGTACTCCCCCTGGATGCATTAGGATTCCTCCCACCAGAACTACTGCACAGCTCCAGGGGGCACCATTTGCACTGGAGTCCATGAAATGGCACCTTCGAGTCTTGCACAGTGCATAGCGTGTGCAGCCCTGCCTGGTGGCCAAGATCCAAACTTGTTTTGTTTATGTTGTTATTTTTTTTTTTTTTTTTTTTTTTTAAGATTTAATTTATTTATTCATTTATCCCCCCCTTGCCACTTGTGCTCGCTGGGTCAGCCAACCACGCCATGCGGGCGGGCTTGCCCTCACCGGGGGCCTCCCATATGGTAAACGGGAGCCCTACTGATTGAGCCACAGCTGCTTCCCTATGTTGTTATTTTGGTATCATATTTTCAGTTGGTTTATTCATTCATTCATGAGGCACTGGGCTTGGCTTACATATTAGTATAGTTATCTGTTTCTATGTCTTACTCCTATGCTGCACTGTGAGTCCCTGCAGGCAGTCACCTTGTATCCCTAAAGCCTGGCTCAGTGCCTGGCACATAATAGAAAATACATATCTGTTAAAGCAGGGGTTGGCAAACTACAGCCTACAGATCAAATTTAGGCCACTGCTTGCTTTTGTAGTGGTGCATGAGCTAAGGGGGATTTTGACATTTTAAAATAGTTGAAAAAAAATCAGAGTATAATATTCTGTGACACCTGAAAATTATATAAAACTCAGAATCAGTGTCCATTGTTCATTCATATTGTCTGTGCTTGCTTTTTAAAAAAATCTTTTAAAATTATTTTTATTTTTTCCATCGATTTTTATTCGAGCAGTTGTAGGCTTACGGAAAACTTATGCAAAAAGCACATATTTCCTGTATGCCCCCTTCGCCTTCAGTTTCCCCCCATTAACATTTTGCATTAGAGTAATATCTTTTTATAATTGATCAAAGATATTATTATAATTATTACTATTGGGAAGCGGCTGTGGCTCAATCAGTAGGGCTCCCGTTTACCATATGGGAGGCCCCGGGTTCGGTTCCCGAGGCCTCCTGGTGAAGGCAAGCCTGCCCGCACGGCGTGGTTAGCTGACCCAGCGAGCACAAGCAGCAAGGGGGGGATAAATGAATAAATAAATAAAATCTTTAAAAAAATAATAATAATAATTTTTACTATTAACCGTAGTCAATAGTTTACACTAGAGTTCTCTCTTTGTGTCGTACAGTTCTGTTGTTGTTTTTAAAATTTTTATTCTTGAAACATATATACAACCTCAAATTTTCCATTTTAACCTGTCTGTGGTTGCTTTTGCTTAACAACTGCAAAATGAGAAGTTGCGACAGAGACCAGTGGTCCTTAAAGCCTAAAATATTTACTCTGTCCCTTTACAGGAAAAAGTTGTTAACTCTATACTAATGGAGTACACGAATAAATGCCCTCCCCCTCAGAGCTCATCTCTCCCATCTTCTACATGGCCCTGGTCCTTGCCAAGCTCCCTATTTCAGAGCCTCACCCCCTGGCCCCCTCTGGTACCTTACCCCATTAGTCGTGTTACTCTCTTACTTATCTCAAGCTATTCTCCCTCACATTCACATTCTATGCTACAGAAATATCAGCTCACTTGATGTTTCCCAAAACCCATGTATTTTCTGCCTTTCCTTGTTAATCACAATACACAAGATTCCCTTTTTCCCTCCTCCTACTTTCTAATCCCCTACCTCTCCAACATATACATTCTATCTGGGGAACTCTCACAGTTCTTCTAGAACCCGGATCAGATAAACCAAATTCCAGGCATCTTTGTGTCTTCATACCTAACACAGTGTTTGGCATTTAAGAGAAGATCAAAACCGTTTGCTAAATTGGTGTTGGATAGAAAGGGAAGGGCCTGTAGAGAAGGCCTGGCCAAATCCCCTCTTTTCAAATGAGGAATGGAGGCTGAGAGAGCTTATTTGGCTCACCTAAAGTCACATGGCTTCTAGAAGTCAATAACAGGAAAATTTAGCATGTGAATTAAATTCAGTTGGGTGGCTCCAAGCCTGGTTGTCTTTGTTACATCGTTCACCTTATTTTCTACTGAATATTCTCATTAAGTGTTTGTGGGAGAACTTTATATGTGTCTTAACATCTCGGTCACCTAAATTTGATACCAAATAATAAGGCACAACAGTGACAGCAAATTTCCAAAAGCTTCCAGTTATTTAAAAAGCTATTAGTGAATGTAATCAACACTACCGAATTATATACTTGACAGTGGCTAAAATGGGAAATTTTATGTTGTATATATGTTATCACAATAAAACATTAAAAAAACCCATGCAAGCATATAACACAAAGAGTGAACTTTAATGCAAACTATGAGCCTTAGTTAATAATATAATAATAATATTATTTGTTCATCAATTGTAACAAATGTACCGCACCAATGTAAAATGTTAACAGGGAAAACTGTGTGTGTATCGAGGGTGTGTAAGTAGGGATTCTGTATTTTATGCGTAATTTTTCTTTAAACCTTAAACTGCTCTGAAAAATAAAAGTCTATCAAAAAAAAAAAAAAAAAAAGGTGTTATATATCCCTGTACCTTTTCTTCTATCCACATCCCCTCAGACCTTCTGGAGGTTGATGTAGAATATATTGGCTGGTTTCAGCTTTGGCTGCGATCTTTTCCAGAAGAATCCTGAGAACCTGGTACCATTATCCTCATTTTACTGGACGAGGAAACTGAGGCACAGAGAGGTTAACTGGCCTGCCCAAAGTCTTGTAGCTAGCAAGAATTAAAGCCCGGATTTGAACCCGGATAGCCTGTCTCCACCATCCTGGCTTGTAAGCACTACCCTGAAGAGCCTCTTGATAAAAATGAGCTTTCATTACATTTTTATGTGTGGGTCTTTTTACATTTACTACTCCTGCCTCTTCCTTTAAGTTGTTAATTCCTTCTGTTCACGTATTCTATGATGACCACGTTATCTGAACCTAACATCAGAGAAAGGATTTTGTGCTGCCAAAGGCAAGAGGTTTAGAGGCAAGAGGCAGTTCTGAAGATGTGGTTTGGCTGCGGTAAAGCTGGGATTTCTAAGACATTTGTGATAGCTCATGGCGGCAGAAGGATAGAATATTTAAAATCACTATTGCCTGGAAAAACCAGCATAGCAGATGAAGATATTCTTTTCTTTGCTCTTTAAGTTCTTTTCCAAATGGTACCTCATGCAAGGCACAGGACCTGCAGGCAGACTCCTCCACACACACGAATGATGCCAGACTCCGAGGGGAACAGAGGTGCTACCTGCCTCTCCTCCCATCCCTGTGCACAGCTCTCGGGTAGTACCAGTGCATTCCTCCTGCCAGGAGTTCTTGGCTTTTCATTGCTTCTCCTTCTGCAAATTCCAAAACAAACCGTTTTTTTTCCCCCCCTTTATGGTGTCCAAATGGCTCTCAAGTTCCTGGAAACACACAGCCCAAAGTTTCAAAGGATTTTGATACTTCAATTATTTTTCTTATGCTTAAATTTTCTATAAACCAGGAATCTGGGCATGTCCCTGATTAAATTTTATTTTTAGTATATAAATGAGAGGAGGACATTTTAGGGCAACTTAATAGTGGAGGGAGAAGAAATTGTATCATTGCCTTTGAGGAAGAGAATTGGCTGGAGAAAAGGGTGGGAGGGAAATGGGATAGTTCTTGTACCTTCTGAAGTCTGGCTGATGTGAATGTATCACCTATTTTTAAAAAAGATAAAATTAAGAAAGATAGTGTTTGAGGCTGCACCCTTTTTCTTCTGTGAGCTGAGGAGGTAGTGATAGCTACTCCTTTGGAATGACAATCCTCAAAGCTGGTGTGGGGGAGGAGGAGAGATAGCTACTACTTGTGAGCCACATGATCCTCAAAAAACAAACAAACACTTTCTGAGCCTCAGTTTCCTCATTTTTATCAAAGGAAGTATGGCATGTTAATTCAAAATACTGGCTCAACTCCACCACTTGCTACCTGTGTGACCTTGGGCAAGTTATCTCTTTGTGACTCCGTTTCCTCATCTGTAGAATGGGACTGAATAATAGTACCTACCTCATGGGATGGAGGGTCTATGCGTTAAAGCACTTAGATAGGGCTTGGCATATAGCAAGCAGTCAATAAATATCCACTACCGTGACAGGCAGTCCTTGCTTTGCTTGGTTTTGATACGCACAAATTTTAGCTGCCATAGTTTGAAGAATACCAGTCTCCCAACAACATGGTTCAAGTTTTAATTACCGCAGTATATTAACATTATGAGTAATTACAAAGAGTAGAAACTTCATTTCGAGCTGTTCAGTCCACGGATCACTATGTAATATAACAGATGTGCATAATGAGAGTGACCAGTCTTGTCACTTCTCTCCAAGACTGTGATTGGTCACTGCACAGTTATTCAGTCCACTCAAGGAGAGCAAAACGTGTAGCTGTGCTGCCTCCCTGTTTCCCAGTGATAAATCCATGTGATGTTTATGGATAATCAAAAGAGGGAATTGGCCAACAAAGATGAAAGTGCAGCAAAGAAATAAAAAGTGGTAACACTGGAAGTGGAAATGGATGTGATTAGATCTGAACATGTCAACAGCAAAACAAAGCTAGGACAAGACCCTAACCTGCATGAAGCTATGGTATGAAGCCTATTGAAAAAGTGTGATGGATATAAAAGCAAGGTAAAGTCACTTCAACATCTTTTAACTTAAATTTCCCTAGGAGCAGAAAGCTGCTTATGGCTGAAAGGGAGCCTTTGCTTCTGCAATATAGCAGAAACTTTGACTGCACAATGAAAATAATTCAGCAGGATTTGAATCTAATGTAAAAGGAGTTATAGAAAAATGAGCTGACCATCGGACTGTTGACACTGCCACCATTTGAGACATTCTAGGTTTGCAATCAAAGGAGCTTAGTGAAGGTGAACTTATTGATGTAAATGAGGAAAGCAGTTGTGATAAAAAGGATGAAGATGTCCCAGAGGAAGTGATGTTGTTGAAAAAACATGACATTAAAGGAATGCTCAGAGATATTTCAATTATGACATTGTAAGTTCAGAGGATAAAATGTTGGAAGCCCATCCAAAGGTGTATGAAAATTCACCAAGGCATATAAATGATGCTTGCTCTGTATTATAGGTCATACGATGAGAAAAAAAAAAAGGCAAGCCCTGTTCAAACATCTCTTGATACATTTTTTACAAAGAAAGACAACATTTTAACTCTCAACATTTCTAATGTTTTAAATAACAGTTTCCTAAATAAATATTAGAGTTACTATTTGTCCATTCCCCTATACATTTGTAACTGACAGTGTTTGTAGTATTTTGACAAAAAAATGGAAAGGCCATGGCACAATTGTAATTTTTCCCATTGATTATTTAGATTGCTTTGAATGGCTTCAGCTGGCACAGTCATTTTTATAGTCCTGCACTACCATGCAAAGTGAGAATTGCTTGCATACTTTTAAGAGTAGTTATCCCTGGAAAGTGGGACCATGGCTCAGTGAGTATTTTCACTCTTCACTTTAGACCCTGCTGTATTATGTGATTTTTCAAAACTGAGTATATATATATATTTATAATAAATATATCAATAACATAATTTTGAAGGAAAAATCCCACCACAAAGCTTGGAGCAGAGTATAGAAGGTACATAATGCTGCTATTTCCACTGGGGTCAGAGTCCCAGATGCTGCCCTCTGGGGAGAGGGTCCATGGTGCTGGCCGGCAGGAGGATGTGGCTCAAAGGCAGGGAACTCGAGGCTGCAGCAGAATTTGCTTTGGTGACCCATTTGGAGACTGCTGCCTCCATTTTGGTGCCTTCCCAAGAAACCCAAAGTCTGGGGCTGCTCCAAGGTTGTCCCAGTTTCTCATCTCTGCCCTCCCCTGGGTTTGGCCTCCTCCACCCACACCAGGTCTCAGGCAGCATGCCATTTTCAATCCCCCTCAGCAAAATCTTCTGTCCTTACTCCTAGGTCATTGGGGCCCTGCTGATATAATAGTCATAATAAGTTAATGTGGCAATATAGCTACACTGAAATGTAAAAAATATATATATTTTTAAGGATTTACGTTTTGTGGCAAAACCATTGTCACTTCTTATTTAGTGCTCATGGCAGAAACTGCTAATTGATCACACAATCCTACTGCTGAGCCCAAAAAATTTCTCAGAACCTTTGTGAAAAAAATTCAAAAAAGCTCCTCACACTAATTTGAAGTTGGCACTTTAATAAAACCTATTTGCCGTCTTTATGATCCAAAGAGTGACTTTCTCTTCCTTCCTTTTCTTCCTTTCTCTCTGTGTGTGCTTCTGGTGTGTGCATACCTGTCTCCAGCTTAAATCTCTCCCTACCCCAAACTGCCTGCCCAGACCCGGTGCCCACACCTGGGCATCCTTACTCTGTTCAGCATCCTGAGGCAAATTCCACAGAGCACTGGCCTCCTCACCAACAGCTGTATGTCCTCCAGGTGCATTTGCCATACTTCGTGGTGCCAGGACTCTGCCTCCTCCCGCTCAGGCAGCAGCCTGGCATTGTCCACCACATTTCCCAGCTGCCCTAGGGCTTGAAGCTCTTAGCCTGGAAGGGCAGGTGCGGTGTGGGGCAGAAGGGAGGCTGCTGAGGCCTCCTCCCAGCAGCCAGTGAGGCAGGCCTGGCACAGGTCGTGGCCGCATTCTGTGATGGCTGGGCCTCAGAAATAGTCGAGATAGGTGCCGCAGGTGGCTTCCTTTTTGAGGTAGATGAGTGGGTCAGCAGCCGAGTGGCTTTGGAGGCTAGAGAAATGGAAAGGTTCAGTTCCACTTTCCTCAGCTTCTCAGAGCTGAAAACATTGACTGTGGCCTCTCAGATCAGCCCCTCCAAGTAATCTGAGCTTTTGGCTTTAGGCTCCTTTTGGTTTCCCAATCAAAAGGCTGCTTCCCTCCGTTTCTGCAACTTTCCCCATTTCCTAGGTCTGCAGGGCCCCTCTGTAACTGGAGGAAGACACTGTTCAGGCAGGAAAGGGAAAATGGCAGGGGCTGGCTCCTCATTTGTCAGATCAGGACTTTTGAAAAGTGCTGTGCTGGCCCTGGAAGGACATAGACAGTGCCCATGGGGACTGTTTCTGAGGACTGAAGGTATTTGATCTCCTGGCCCCACAGAGTTTCGGCTGCTCCCACTGCTGTAGAGGGGGTTGGGGTTCGGGGAAGGGACAGGAAGTCTGGTCTCTTAAGGGTTAGGGAGGACCCTAAGAAGTTGGCAGGGTAACATAGTCTGTGAATCACAAGAGAATTTGGGAGGAGCACTTTGCTAAGACTTTTCTTTGCATTCAATCTCTCTCTCTCATTACCCACTCTGTTCCAGGATCTGAAACATAGCAATGAGCAAAATGAGAAAAGGCTCCGGTTTTTGAGAGACATATTAATGGGGGTGGCTGGAAAACAAGCAAAATAAAGAGACCTGCTACAGAGAAAAATAAAGCAGGGAACTAGATAGGGAATGGTGGGAGGGTTTTTCAGGGAAGGCCTCACTGATAGGTGACATGTGAGCCTTAGAGAGAAAGAATCAGGGATGAAGGATGAGGGATAAGCCAGGCATCCTGGGTTTCCAGTGGTGACTGCTAGAGAACATACTTAAGTTACCCTGATGGGCTCAAAGCTTGGAGCTCTTCTCTCTACCTTGACTCCTGCCCCTGCAAGTGGAGGTTGTGTGTGCTTAGTGGTGGTGTTGGGGAGGGAGTCTTTTTACTCATTAAAAAATTTTTTGAGGTATATCATTCATACATGAACATACATAAGCAATAAGGGTATAGTAAAAGTCGTGAACTTACAAAACAAATCTGTATAACTTCATACAGGGCTCCCATATATCACTCCGCCATAAATACCTTGCATCATTGTAACATTTGTAACAAATTATGAAAGAGCCTTGTCAAAGTATTACTACTAATCATAGTCCACAGCTTACATTTGGTGTATTTTCCCCCAACCCACCCTATACGGGGAGGAGTCTTGAACTGCTTTGAGGTAAGCTGTGGAGACTAGACTCTGATTTGCTGTCCTTGAGAGCTGGGAGGTGAGACTGCCGAGAAAAAGGAACCCATAAGAAGTCAGCGAGTTCGACTGAGAACTGGAGGTGGTCCATCAGGGCTTTAGCTACAGGAAAGACCGGGTCATCCTACGTTGAAGCTTTGCTTGAAAGCAACGTGTTGAGTGGCCTGTTTCAGGAGCTCCTGTTCCTTCGTTTCCTTTCCCTGAGCACTGGCTGTGCTCCAGGCCCTGCAAAGCATTCTTATACTTGTGACTTTATGGAATACTCACAGCCGCTTCACTTACAGATGAAGAAAACAAGACTCTGAGAGGAGGGCCATTTGCCCAAGCCAAACTTCCTGGTAAGTGGTGGAGCCAGGACTCAGGACCACGTAGGCCTGAATCCAAAGCCCAGGTTTTTACCATGAACACTGGGTGACCTCTCATACCTAAAGCGGGATTTGGAAGTTTGGAAGTTTGGAAGTAACGCTACAGGACCTGTCTGCTGGATGGAGCTAAATATTTAAATATTCTCTTTGGAGATGGAAGTCACCAAGACTTTTTTTTTTAATTATTATTAAAAAAAAAATTTTTTTTTTTTGAATTGCAGTAGAGAGGAATGATAGAGTAGGCTTTTTTCTTTATTCCTCATCCTTTTGTGTGTCCAGAGAGAAGTCAGATTAAAACACTGGTGGCACTAAGCTGTTAGACTAGTTCCAGGCATTTAAGGAATGACTTGCCTTGGTTTTCACCACTATCTAGCCTGAAACATCTGGACTGGAAATACTTAGTTACAAGCTCTTCTAGCACATGCAGACACTCAGTAGTGACATTTGGGGCTTGACTTTTAGAACAGAGTCTCCCAACAATACACTTGAACTCATGTGAGCACCTGCTGCCTCTTCCCAATGGTTCAGAGACCTGGAGTTTTCCCTCCCACATCAGGTTGGAGGGGGGTATTGGAGAAGTCAGGGCTGAGGTGGACTCAGGCAGGAGGGGCTGGCTGTTATCACAGAGGAAAAGAGACCCAGGCAATTGATGACAGTCAAGAAATACCTGTTTTAGGGCAGAAGCAAGGGATAGTATTGGTAACATTGATGGACAGATGACATTTTGTCAGATACCAAGAGAATCCAGCAGAACAAATTTGCATTTATGTTCTACATGAGTACCTCTGGTGATTCATGAATCAGCCACAGAAGAAAGTGAGATTTTCAAAAGTATTTCCTGCAGGATATTCAGTTCCACATTTAGAAGTGCCTAAAAGCGAGCATTTTAACGATATGGGTGCAGCAATATATGTTTCACTAAGTGAAAAACTTCCCAATTTTAAGTGTAGAAAGTTTATTTTATGACCTAGAATAGGAAGACAGGTTGATCCACAAGGGCATGTTGTCTTTTAAAAATGGTTTGCAAAACCAAAAGTTTGAAGGCCTCTATGAAGAGGAATGGATTCTATTTCTAGGGTCTCCTTATATGGGGATCCAGGAGACTGCGCTGAGGCTTGTTTTCAAACTTTAGAATGGGAAACCCACTCTGCCATCTTTCCTACTGGGAGGGTGGAGAGAAATGCTGTTCTTAGATCTGCGGGTTGTTTGGAGAGACTCATGGTCCCTTGGTGAAGGATGAAACCACTACCCTTGAGTCATAAGTATCCTCATTCTTTCTACTAAAAAAAGGAATATATTTATAGCCTGAGGAAAGCACACCAAGTGTGGATGGTGGTAAATGCCAGGAGATTTTTATTTTCTTTACACTTGAATGTATTTTTCAAAATTTCAACAAAGAACACATATTCCTTTTATAAAAAGAAAAAAAAAACATTGTAAATACCTCTTTCAGGAAGAAAAAAATAATAAACATTTGTATAACACTGATTTGCACAGTTCTTTTCACCTGCATCCTAATTTAATCCACTCAACAGCACTCTCTGATTATTATTTCCATTTAGGTTTCAAGGGACAAGGCTCAGAAGGTTTATAAACTTCCTCAAGGACATACAACTACAAGTAGCTGAGCCATAAGTGGAACCCAGTCTTCTCACTAAAGATTTCCTCTTCTGTAACGATCATGAGAACAGATGCCTTGGGAGAAGTGGGTTGAGGCTAAGGAAATAAGGCAGCAGGCAGGTTGGGGGAAGACAAAAGGAGAAGTAATGGGAACCGCTAACCTCAGGGTGTGTGTGTGTGGAAGTTTGGTGGATGCTGTTCAGATAACTGGGTCATCAAATTTGGGGTTTTATGTGGTGGATCCCCAAAGGATTTTCAGGTAACGTAGAAAGTGTGGTCCTCTTGGAAGTGTGGTGCCTGAGTTTTGCTCTGCTTGCCTCAACTCTCTAGTTGGACACAACTGGAAACTGTTCCCCCAGGTCCCACGTATGGCCCCACACCTCCCTCCTTTTCTGGGGCTGAGGCAGAGCCTTCTTCCTTTTCTTAAAAACATTTTTTTTCCTTCTTCCTTTTCAGCAGGACTGAGTGAGAGGCACATGGTCCAGGGACGGCCAGGCTCCTCACACCAGGGTCTCATCCAGGAAGCAGGAGGGGGTTCCTGCTGGGGTGGGGACTTCTGAACCACATTTGTGGAGATTTGGGGAAGGAGTTTTCAGATGACAGGAGGGAGGCGGATGTGAGAGGAGGTTCTCTTTCAGAGATGTGCCACAGTGTGCAGTGCAGTCCTTCTCTCCTGGGAGTTTGGTCAGAGGCACCTGAGGATGCTGCGGGGAGGCTCGGGATGGCATTCCCATTTAGTTTGGGGTCACCCTGGCTAGGGAGAGGCTGGTCTGTCCCTGTTCATGGTCATGCACCAGCTGGAAGAATTTTTGAGTCCAGTGGATTGGGAAGGAAGATGAAAAGTGAGTTGTTTTTTTCCTAGAGATAGAAGAAGTGATGAGTTAGAGCCTGTTCCTAATGACGTGTGACAGCTGACTTAAATTTTCAAGGATGTTTTGAATCATCATGTTGGTAGTTTGAAATTGGCCAGAGTGGGAATATTTCCACCACAGAAATAGACAAGCATTACAAATCAGGGCTTCCTCTGCCAAAGAGGTGGTTGTTAAATATTTACCAGTATACCTCTGGGCAGGGGTACCCTTTGCGTGGTGGTTTGAGGTTCACTGTGGCCTGTTGAAGGGAGTGATGACAACAGTGCCTGGCTTTGGCTTCCTCTCTGTGAAGTCATGGTGGGAAGTGGGGTCACCCTTGCTTGTGGCTTTCTCTTCTTTCCTTTTCCTATGCCCAAGTCATAGGGGGCAGGCTTGGCTAGAAAGGGTCCTCCCGTACCCTTCATTCCCAGTTTCTTTGGAACCCGTAGCAGCAAGTACAATGCCCAGGACAAAGTAGGTGCTTCAGAAATGGTAACTGATGGAATCAGCATCACCTATTAGAATTTTGTAATTTTCCTGACTGTTGTCAGCAGAGGGCACTACAGGACTAATGATGAGTTTGAGGTACAGCTCCCATCCTACTCTTTACTTTAAAGAAAAAAAATAATCCAACTCATTAATTTGAACGAATTGGGAAGAGGCCAAACTGACTTGGAGATTTTTAGGGAAAACATCAATTTTGAAAAAAATTGCAATCTCAAGTGATAATAGTGAACATTTCTGTAGCACTTTACGTTTTCAAAAAGCACTTGGCCTGCATGTCTTGTTTAATTGCCACAACAAATTTGGGCTCCATTACTTACTGATTCACTGACCTTGGGCAGATCAGAAAACTTTGGTTTCGTCATCTGTCAAGTGGGGATGATAATAGTACTTAACCTCCTGGGTTATGTAGAGGATGCACACAAAGCACTTAGCCTGCTTTGCCCCTCACAGGTACTCAGTACATACTAGCTCTTTTTAAGTATTGTTACAACACGGTACTTGACTCCAAAAGTAAAGGAATCTGCCCAAGGTCACACAACTAGTAAGGGCAAAGCCAAGACAGAGGTCCTGCCTCTTCTCACCTGGGCTCTTTGCCTCTGGCCACCATGTCCACCCCAGTTCTCCCTGCTGACAAACCTTTTACTATACTAATAATCCTCATCATTACTGCTAGAGGGCTTGAAAACTACTTTTAAAAAATTTCCTGGGAGCGGATGTGGCTCAAGCAGTTGGGTGCCTGCCTCCCACATGGGAGGTCCTGGGTTCAGTTTCTGGTGCCTCCTAAAAAAACGAAAACAAACAACAAACAAAACAAATGATAAAACAAACTCAGGGAAGCTGATGTGGCTCAGTGGTTGTGTGCTACGAGGTCCCGGGCTGAATCCCTGGTCCCCGGTACCTCAAAAACAAAAACAGACAAACAAAAATTTCCCTCTTGACATCCTGTTTGTCCTATCAGTTTGCTTAGTAACTCATTTTTCTTAGCGAGCTCACCGTTAACTTTAGCTAAACACTGTCCAGGCCTCGTGATCTGAATCTGAGTGCTGCAAATCAAGCAGGTTTACTTTCCTGTGTAGTTCAGGCAGGTATAATAAGAGAGGAGCAGTGGAGATTCAGGCCCTGTCTGAAGCAGGAAATGGATATACAGGCTTAGTGTTATATATCATTTTGATTTTTCAAGAGAAGCAAGAACTCCAGATTTTTATGCAAAATGTCCCAATTGATTAATCTTGTCCACAGATTAAAATTTTATTTAAAAACAAAACAGGGTTGGATGTGGCTCAACTGGTTGAGCATCTGTCTCCCATATGGAGGGACCCAGGTTCGATCCCCGGGACCTCCCAGTAAAAAAAATAAATAAATAAATAAATAAAAATAAATAAATAAAAACAAAACAAAATAACAAAACACCATGGGGACCAAATAAAACATGTCTGTAGCATCTACTATGATCCACTCCAAGGCTACCAGTTAGCAATCACTGGATTAGGCCCTAAGGTTTGGATTGGGTGGTGTATTAGTCAGTCAAAGGGGTGCTGATGCAAAATACCAGAAATTGGTTGGTTTCTGGTAAAACCAGAAGGGTTTTATGGTAGAAGCTTACAGTTACCAGGCCATAAAGCATAATACTTCACTTCCCTTACCAAAGTCTGTTGCCATGTGTTGGAGCAAGATGGCTGCCAATGTCTGCCAGGGTTCAGGCTTCCTGGGTTCCTCTCTTCCCAGGGCTTGCCTCTCTCTGAGCTCAGCTGCTCTGAGAGCTCCACAAGGCCAGCTGTAGACTATTAGGTGAACAGCTTGTTTCTCTTCCTGGGGCTTTCTCTTTTTCCTCACGACCAAGCTCCTCTGTGTGCTTACTTCCCAGGGCTCCAGCTCAAGACTCCAACCTCCCTTCTCTGCAGTGCTGTTTTTCTGTGAGTCCCCGCCCACCAAAAGGTGGGGGCTCAACATCCTACTGACATGGCTCAATCAAAGACTTAATTATTATTTAATCAAGTAAAAGTAAAACCTCTGAATCCAATACACTCTAATATACCCAGAGGAAAAGACCAGTTTACAAACATAATCCAGTATTTCTTTTTGGAATTCATTAATAATATCAAACTGCTAAAGGTGGATAGGGTAGTTGTGGCACAGGGTTGGCGTTCCCCTGGGGCACCAGAGGAATCCCACTTTAGTGTGGAGATCCTCATCAAGAATCAGTATGTTTTGCTCAATCGATCATTTTCTGATTGTTGGCTGAGTTAAGTAGCAGAGTCTTTGCTTTTTCTGTAAACTGTCAATTTCTTGTCTAAGTAGTGTTGGAAGTTTCTGGGTGGAGTATTGGAACAACTAGAATCAGACCCTTCCCACTGCCCCCACCCCCACAACACACCCAAACTGGGTTTCACCCTTAGGACTGACAATGCCCATCAGCAATGACTGCTGTTCCCTCCTCTCTTCTTCCAGAAGGAAGCACCACTTTCTGAGTACCAAGCCAAGAGCCTCCTTACTGCCCTTTACTAGATCCTCTCCACCCCCACATTTTGAATGATTATTTCCATTGCCCACTTGCTCTTTAGTATTCAAGACTCTTTAGAAATAAACATGCCTGTGGACTACCATGCAGTGATTCAAGACAGGTACGAGAAGTACATCATTTTGGTTCCTCTGATAAACAGATGCTGTGGTGGAATTAGATATGCAATACAAGTATTGGGGAAAACATGAGTGAAGGATAAAGGGTAGGGGAGTGGGAGGTAAGTAGAGACTTCGGGCAACAGTGCAGATCTGGCGCTTGTCAAAGGAGAGGAAAGAAAAGAAGATTAGGTAGGAAAGCCTCTGACTATGGTGCAGCTCCAAGAAAGTCTTGGCCAGGCTGATGGGAACCCCAGAGCAAAGGCTGCCTGTGGGAAGAGTCCCCCCTGGGCAGAAGTGGTCCAGCTCCAGGACCCCTGCTGTGCTCCGGGAGAGCGTGGTATCCCAAAGGTGCTGCAGCTGGAGCCTGTCAGACAACTGCACTCCTAACAGACAGATCTCTCTCAAAGGGAGAGCTGAGCTCTCCTATGACTGCCAACATCAGCAAGGTGGCTTTCAGGATTCCAGAGATGTGTGCTTTTTACTTATTTCTACATAATAATTGGGAGCAGAGTATGGGGGTTCAGAGTTGGTCCTGTGTTTGTACCTTTCTCACCGTGCTGGACCTCAGGCAAGGTCCTTTACTTTGCTGAGCTGAATTTCCTTATCTGTTAAATGAAAACTATGAAAGCATCTCCCCCATGGAGTCATTATGAGAATTACGTGATAGAAGGTGTATAAAATGCTTAGCACAATGCCAGGCACATAGCAAGTGCTGAATGAATATCATTTTTAGTTTAGGCTATATTATGAGATGAAAGATAGGGCAGCTGCCTTTTTTTTAACTTTGATTTTTACGGTTCTTATCTTTTAAAATGTTACTGTTAGTGTGAGTCTGAGCATGAGCACTTCCGTAAGTCAAGTGAGGATGCATTTGTGAAAATGGCCACCAGAGGCAGTCTCCTACCAACCCTGTGAGGCAGGTTCTATTTTATGTCTGTTTTACAGTTGAGCAAACTGAGGCCCAAAAAGGTCTTGGTGACTTGATGAAGTAGGTGACTCAGGCCTGACCTTCAGAGCATTGCATTGTATCCTTTTGGTTCAGGGATAGGTGGAAGGCCGAGTTAGAAGCAAGGAAATGAAATAAGACTTTGCAGGGCAGCTGCAAAGACATTGGGCTCTCTTTCTAATGGGCTTGGACCAGAGAGAATGTGAGGCTGAACCTCTACAAAGGTGAGCCTTTCTGAAAATGAGGTTGTGGCAGAATGGTTGGCTGGCTAATCTAACACCCATTTTCTCCCGTAAATGCTGTGGAGGAGACTGCTTATTGTTCCACAAGCTGTCCCCTTCATCGTGTTAGTATTAGAACTCTCCAGGTTTTAACTGGGCATATGACTATCCAAATACTACATTTTCTGGCCTCCTTTGCAGCTAAGTATGACCATGTGACTAAGTTCTGGCCAATAGGATATGAGCAGAAGTGATGAGTGCAACTTCTGCTATCACCTCCTTAAAAGGAAGCTGCTCGGTCTTCTCTTCCACTTTCTCTCCTGCTGACTGGGAAGTGGCCATAATGGAGCAGCCAATCAGCCCTTTGGTGAAGAGGCAGAGTCCTCCCACAATCCCAAGACAGCTTCTCTTTGACAGTTGTGAGGCAGAAAAAAAGTCTTCTATCTTATGCCAATGTCAGTTTGGATCTCTTTGTTATTGCCTATCCCATTCCCAAGTACTACACCTGCCTCCACTTAAGAGGCTAGAAAAACCAAATATATGCTTTCCTGCCTCCTCCATGGCTATGGTGGCCATGTGACACTGTTATGTCCAACGATCTGGATGTAGAAGTCAACTGGAGGCTTTGGGGGAGGATTTCCTTTTCTAAATAAAAGAATCAGATGCTACTAGGCTCTTCTTTCTTCCTTGAATGCCTAGAACTGGAGTACTCCTTCTGTGCCTAAAAGATAGTAGAGCAGAAATGAAGAAAGTGCTTGATTCCTGACACTACTAAGCTGCTGCATAGTAAGCTCATCTATGCCTGTTCTGGGCACCTTGTTTAATGAGAAGAATAAACCTACCTCTGAAATTCTTACATGAGCAAAACAAACCACACTTTGTTGAAATTTCTATTAGCCAAGTTTTCTGTTATTATAGCCAAAATACCAAAGAACTTGGTGGTGTGACAGAGCGGCCAGATCTTGATGATGTTGTCTGGCCTCCTTGGACAGCAGTGCCGAGATCAGTCCATACCCTAGTGCTTTTCAGCTATAAGAGGCAGAGGTTCTCTGCTTCTTATAGCTTTCAGTTACAAGAGGCAGAGAACCTACTGGTTCTCTTTCCACTTCAGCAGCTTAGGTTGGGTTTTCTGTTGCCTGAAATGGAAAGATTCCTGGTACAAATATTAACAAATGGCAAATAGACTTACTCAGTTTTCACTTCCTCTCAGTCTCTCCCCAAGATTTTTTGCCAAATTAAAGGAAGGAAAGGAGGGAGGGAGGGAGGGAGGGAGGGAGGAAGGAAGGAAGGAAGGATAAAGAATAAAAAGATGAGCTAAACTGGAAGAAGGTTAGTATACTTCTACAGTTCTTGGGTCACAATTTCCCTTGCTCAGGATGCTCGTTTTTAAAATCATGTGGGCTGCCCTTGACATCATTTAAGCTTATTAACTGCAGTGAGTGGTGTGACTCAGTTTCCCACTTCAAGCAACTCATGGCCACTTTTCCAGGGTCTTCCATTCTTCTTTAGTTTCTTCCTTAGATGTGGCATGATGCATATGCTCTGACCAATCTAGTTATTCTGCCAGGTTACTCTTAAGTCCATGGACCATAACACTCTTGTACTTACTGATCTCCAGGGTTTTCATCACTTCTGAGAACAGATTGTTTAGTCTAGTCTTGGTGCAGAGCAGCATTAATAGTCAATTGCTACAGGGAGATAATACAGGAAGAAAAATGGCTAAAAATATGCAATGAATCACAGAAAATTACATCTCTCAAAACCTACAGTGTATTCCTATTGCTATAGCAACCCTGACTAGTAAAGACAGAGCTGATTGATTGCAGGCTTTCCCTGGCACTCAATTCTTCTGGAAACTCCTCCAGCCTATGGTGTGGGTCCCAGTGAGGAGAGTGATGGGGACGTCACACACCAAATGTTTTCTCTCTTCCTTCTCTTCCAGTGGTGTTTCTGAGGTGAGGAAATTTGAGTTATTTCAATATAATCCAGATGGTTTCCCAGCCCCTTTTCTGAGATGAAGGTGGCTGTTTCTAACCCCTGACAAAATATCCGACAAGAATGCCAGCAGCAGCATAGGGCTGACTACCTGGAGGGGGCAGTGTGGGAGTGAGTGTGAGGGGGCCGGCAGGTGCCAGCGCTATCTAAACGAAGGCGGAGTCTTTTCTCTTCCTTCCTTTCCTTTTCTTCCCTCCCTTTCTCCCTCTTTCCCTCAAGCCCCTGCTCTTCTCTCTCCCCTGCTCTTTCCTCAGTGGGTCTACTGTGAAATGGACTGGCCTCTCATCAGGACCAGGAGAGGGAGGATGGAGCCATGCCTTAACTTACAAAATGAACCTGGTAATTATGAGATAGAAAGACAATGAAATCTTTGTCAAGAAACAATTTTATTATTCAACTGGAACTCTGAAATTCATTGACCTATCATGTGTATTTTATAATATGTTAAAAATGAGATTCTGGACTCATGTTTAAGCTTTCACTATTTGGAGCAATATTCTGGCCCAGAGTCTGGAGAATCCTCCCTCAAAAATAGCTCTCCCAGGCTATGTCAAAGGGACAAAGGAGCCAACTGGAAGGAGTTCCCACTGGCCAAAGTTGGTACAATCTGAGCTCCAAAAGAAATAATTACAGTTGTGGTTTACAATCTATTGAATAAAATAAGAAAACATAAATCCATATGATCTAAACAAATAAATAAATGGAGGAAAAGAAAAAGCTCTTCCTTAAAATTCCAACTAATAAATGTAGAAGAAAGATGGAATTAGAAAATCACCATTTGGCAAACTCCATAGTAATAATTGATGAGGCAAGAATTGGAAATTTTGGAAATGTTTAAATAAAGTTTATTTTAAAAAGAGAAAAAAGCAAAAACAAACAAAAAGAATAATTATCACCAGATTTTAAAACTTGTTGGTAAAATTTGATGAGAAACAATATGTTTACACAATCTCAAGGTATCTCCTCACAAAATACTTATTTTTTTTTTTTCAGTGTTAGGTTGGTTTATTTTTTAATATATATTTTTATTTTTTTAAAGATACTTAGATTGCATAAATGTTGCACAAAAAACATAGGGATTCCCATATGCCCCACTCCCCACACCTCCCACACCTCCCCACATAAGCAACATCCTTCATTAGTGTGGCACATTCATTGCAATTGATAAACGCATCCTGGGGCATTGCCATTGAGCATGGACCATAGTTCACATTGTAGTTTACACTCTCTGCCACACAATTCTGCAGGCTATGGGAAGATATATGTGGGAAGATATGCCACTCAGGATGATTCCCAAGTCCTGAAAAAGCCCCCACATTACACCTGTCTTTCCCTTCCCCTGCCCCCAGAGCCTCCAGTGGCTACTGCTTCCACATCAATTCTGTCATTTCTTCCTTTGCTAGAATCACAAGTCTCTCGTAGAATACCAGTAAGTCCACTCTAGTCCATAGTTCATTCCCCAATCCTGAGGATTCTGGGATGGTGATGTCCACTCCTGAGAGGCGGCTTTGATTCCATACAGCTGATGTTTGCAGTTGTAGGCTCTCTCATTTCCTTGGTATGGTGGTTGTCAATCCTCACCTCCTTGTTACCTGTCCTGGGTGAGTCCAGTGAACTGGAGAGTAGGTGTTGCAACTCCACTGAGGCTCAGGGCCCAGCTGGCACATGGACAGCCCAAAGACTCCAGTCTCTTGGGCATACACCTACCAACTCCAGCACCAAGTATAGGTTTAAATAGAAGGGACAGATGAGCCATGTGTAGGGAAGCCATAGTGGAGTCCATCTCTGTTACTCTCAGGAGCACAAACTCCAAAGTGGGCCCGCTGGCAAGGCACCAAACTCTGGAGCTATCTGCCCTGACCATAAGACCTGGGTGTCTCCAGAGCCCTCAGGAGCCCCACTATTTGACGTAGTATTCACTTTGGAAGTCTATGAGATCCTACTGAGATGTGCATAAGCATTGCCTCTGGGATGACCTCCCAACTCACTTTGAAGTCTCTTAGCTATATAAACTCATTTGTCTTTACCTTTCCCCCCGTTTATTCAGGTCTTTTTCCAGTTGCATTGCTAGTTGGTGCTTGGTAGTAATCCTATGGTGCCAGGGAGGCTTATCCCTGGGAGTCATGTCCTACACTGGGGGGAAGGTAATGCATTTATATGCTGAGTTTGGCTTAGAGAGAGGCCACATTTGAGCAAAAAGGAGGCTCTCAGGAGGCAACTCTTAGGCACCCCACAACATTAGGCTAAGTTTCAATTTCAAGAGCAAGCATAGTTGCCACAAGCATAGTCGTCAATATCAAGGGCCCATCAATGGACAATCCTCCTTCACCAGTCATTGCCCCTGCACTTGGGGGACAGTTGCTGCTACGTTAGAGAATGTGACAGAGCTCTCCAGGATGGGAATTCAATATTCTCTCAGTTTTTGTGTGAATCTCTACCCACTGTGACAATGCCCCATGAACATTTGAACACATTTATATACCTTATATGTGTGTCCAGGTGAACTTCCTCCCGTGTATCCCCATCATTGACATCCCACACCAATGATCCTCCCCTGCCCCAGTTGTAACCCTTCTGTGATCTGAAGCTTCAAAAATGAAGCCAATAGAGGAAAATGAAACAATAATGGTAGGTTTAAATATAAGAAATAAAACACATAAAAATTAAAAGAAAACTAAAAATAAGATAAAATTTAAAAACTTGTATATTAAAAAAAAATAAAAAATATATATTAAGAAAAAATTTTTTTTCTTATATTTTGCCTTTCATCACTGTAATATTTGTTGTCCTGTATGTACAGTGACATTTTCTTCCATTTATTCCCCAGTGTCTTACTTTTTTCATTTTGTTTTCAAAGAAGTTTTAAGTCATAGTAAAGTCACATACAGAATGTAGGGGACTCCCATATACCCAACATCCTCCCCTTTTTCCCCCTTCTCATATTAATACCTTTTTATATGTGGATGGTACATTTGTTACAACTGATATACACAAAATACTTATTGATTTCAAAGAGAAAAATAACTGCAGTGGACAGACATGATAGACTCCTTCTGAACCAAGTGACCAAAGGTAACATCACAAGGGACAAATGGGACAAATCAATATCATGTATCTCCTGCTATGATACACTAAAAAGGATACAATATAACTTTTGTGGTATTCCTGCCAAAAATGCATAGCCTGAATCTAATTGTGAAGAAACATCAACAAACCCAAAAGGAGGGACACTCTATTAAATAAATGGCCTATAATCTTCAAAAATGTTGACGTCATGAAAGACAAAGGAAGTCTAAAGAACTATCCTAACTTAAGGAACCCGAAGAGACATGACAGCATCTAACCTGGGATTGGGTTTTGGATAAATTTTTTTTCTCTTTTTTCTATAAAGAACATTATTAGGAAAATTACCAAAAATTTTAAAAGATATGTAATTTAGCTAATGATATTATATCAATAATAATTTCCCAATTTTGATAATGTATTGGGGTTATGAAAGAGAATGTCCATGTTTTTAGGAAATATATATACACTCACGTATTTAGGGAGAAAAGGGGCATGGTATCTGTAACTTACACTCAAACAGTTCAGAAAAAATGTATATTTAGAAGGAGAGAGTGAATGATATGCAAATGAGGTAAAGAGTATACAGCATTTCTTTGTACTTTTCTGTAAAAAGTACTTTGTGCTTTTCTGTAAGTCTGAAATTATTTGAAAAAAGCTTTTTAAAAAAATAGCCTGGATGCAGATTCAAAGTCTTTTTGAGTGAATTTTCTTCCCACTCTTTTCTTTCCCTCACACTGATGCTATATCTTAATATTTAGGCCATCACAGCTCCCTGCATAAAACAGGAGAGTTCTACCTTAATGGAGAAGAATGAGGAGAGAGTGTGTGTGTGTGTGTATACGTGTGTACGTGGGGCCAGGGAAGATGCAATTAATCCCTCAGGGTGTCACAAGAGGCGAAACATAAAGCTGGAATAAAGTCAATTGTTACAATGCCCAAATCAATCCAGTGAATGAAATCAAAGGCCTCTTGGTAACTCCTTTCAGGTTTCTGATGGAAGGGAGGTTGTGACCTCAGTGGGATGTGCTGATCCCAGCTCAGTGAGAGCTGAGGCTAGGAGATAGGAGAAAGCCGAGAACTGAGTTTGTTTTCTTTACCACTCTCTGTCTCTCTCTCTCTTTCATACACACATGGTCTTTTTCTCTTCTCTTATTTCCTAGAATCTTTTCAAACACTGGTAGCTGGTGAGAGAGCCATTTCCATCAAGGACAGAACATCTCTCCACAGAAGGGGGCACTTTTCTTTCTCTGCAGTGAAAGAATGAAGCTTCCCATGTGCAAACCTGCTAACTTCAGGCTCAGAAAGGAGAGGGTAGCGGGTGGGGAAGGCCAATGGGAGGCCCAGTGCCCCAACCTCTTACATTGGGCCCGGCCTGTCCAGAACCTGATACCCAGCAAGGCAAGTCCCAGAGTGCTTTCTCCAATGCCTACACAATGGTCACAGCATGAAAGGCTTCCAAAGAAAGGTTTGCCATGTGCTACATTAAAATTCACTCCCCTTCTTTCTCTAATAGACGTGTATGTTAATTAACTCATCTCAATATCCAGACCTGCACTGAAGCAGAAAGTGGTTCTGCTCTTTCTAAATGATCCTGATCAATTAAAATAATGTCTTAATTCCTTCCTCGTGGTCTGGGGACAATATCAAGAGATGCCTAAGGGATAAGTGGGATAGAAATCCCCTCTCCCCTGGAAGCAGGCATCTGCCCAACCTCCTCCTTTTAGAACACTGTCTTGTGGTTGGAGGGAGACATAGGGCAGGGGAGAAATGGAGTCATTTTCAGTTCTGAAAAGATGGTATTTGTCTCAGCCCACCATCATCAACCAGATATGAGTTATGCAAATAAAATGGGCACTGGGCTTCAGGCTGGACTGTGAAAAAGAAAATTTAAATATTTGAATTGGTCAGCCCTTATCTGACCAGTTTTGGGCAAAATAATGACAGTAAGTGTTAGCCCTTTTTAAAGAAGCCTCAGTCTGTACAATTCTGTGAAGAAAGTAGACCCCCAGGGAAACGGATGTGGCTCAAGAGGTTCGGCGTCCGTCAACCATATGGAGAGACCAGGGTTCGATCCCTGGTACCTCCCGGTAAAAAAAAAAAAAAAAAAAAAAAGAAAAAAGAAAGTAGACCCCCATGTCTGGACCCACAGTTTTCTAAATGTTACAGAATGTATTAGTCAGCCAAAGGGGTGTTGATGCAAAATACCAGAAATCTGTTGGTTTTATAAAGGGTATTTATTTGGGGTAGAAGCTTATCATTACCAGGGCATAAAGTGTAAATTACTTCCCTCGCCAAAGTCTGTTGCCACATGTTGAGCAAGATGGCTGCCAACATCTGCAAGGGAGGCTTCCTCTTCCTTTTAAGGCTCTATGGTCCCAGCTTCTTCAAATATCAGTTTTTGGCTGGGATAAGTCTTGCCTCTCTACTGGGGCTTGTTTTGCTCTGGGTTCAGCTGCTCTGCTCTCTCCACAAGGCCAGCTGTAAACTGTCAGGTGAATGCCTCGTCTCTCTTCCTGGGGCCTCTGCTGTGTCTGATGGAGCCTTCTCTCTTTCCTCACATATCTGCTTCTCTGTGTATTTACTTCTCAGGGCTCCAGCATTAGAACTCCAACCTCCCTCCTCTGCTGTAGGGTTTTCTCTCCTCCTACTGACATGACCCAATCAAAGCTTTAATCATAATTTAATTAAGTAAAAGTGAAACCTCTGAGGAACAGACCAATTTACAAACATAATCCAATATCTATTTTTGGAATTAATAAATAATACCAAACTGTACACAGAGGATCCAACTTCCTGTGGCCTATTTGCACATTTACTACTACCCCAAAATGGTTTTGTTTCATAGATGCTATACACCAGGATCTATGATTAAGCTTTTTAAATCAATCAGGTGAAATCAGGCAATGAATGACTATATATTAAATGTACGCCATGCCCAGCACCTAGAGAACCCTATAAGAAGTGATGAAACTAGCTCTCAGATGGGAATGGGTATGATCAAGAAACTCCCTGCACCATCACAATTCCCATCATGGGTGTTTGAGTTTCCTAGGCTGCTCAAAGCAATACCATGAAATGGTTCGGCTTAAGCAATGGGAATTTATGCACTTAAGGTTAGAGTCCAGGAAAATATGCAAACAAGCCATCACCAGGGTGATGCTTTCTTTCTGAAGACTGGTTGCCACTCATCCTTGACTCCTCTGCCACATGGCAAGGCACATGGCGGCATTTGCTGGTCTCTCCCTTCTCTCCCGGGTTTCATTGATTTCAGCTTCTTGTTTCTGTGGCTCTGTCAATCTCTGTATTCATTCTGTTTATAAAGGACTTCAGTACTAGGTTTAAGTCCCATCCTGAATGAGGTGTGTCACACCTTAACTGAAGCAGCATCATTAAAAGATTCTACTCACAATGGGTCCACATTCATTTAAGTTTAAGAACATGTCTTTCTGGGATACATACAGCTTGCAACCACAACTTGGGGATAGCCAGGTCCTACCATCTAGACTAATTCACGCAGACTTCTAAGGCCCAATGACATGAGAGCGATTTTATTTTTTCTCAAGGCCCCCAGATAGAAAGATATTAGCTCTCAAGCAGGAAATTTGCTGTCTTCACGGAATAACCTATACTTACTTTTCTTTTGCCCATCTGAGGAAGCACATCAACACTTTCAGAGCCAATATTTGTAATTTCAGCAGAAATTGTTCTCACAAAGATCTAAAACCTCATTTCACAAGACTTAGGAAAAAATTATATTTGAGGAGTGGAGATTTGCAAAAGGAGAGGCAGGCACTTAGCCAGAGTGCAGGGCAAGTAAAGCTCCATGGCAGAGAAAGGAGCACTGTGGGTGGTGGCTGAAGGTCAGGACAAATGTCACTGTTGTCTGCTGGAGTATGAGTTCTGCCAGGGGATTCCATTGCCTGGTTATGGTTTCTGTTGGTGTAATGCTCAGAACTGGGCAAAGCTGTTAACTATGAATAGGCTTAAACCTTTCTTCTAGTTGATTGAATCCACACTTGGAGCTTAGTAGTTTGTAACACCAAATGTTCTGTGTATCTTGATTACAGAAGAACCCTATAACCCTTTTGTCCTGGTCATGTTTACTGTAGTAAATTAAAGAGGGATGACAATTCTTTGCCTCTCCTCCCATCAAGAGATGGTTGTCTCCCTTTGAATCCAGACTGGCCCTGAGACTGGCTTTAACAATGGGTAGCTTCTGAAGCCAGACCTTACAACATCAGCAGCTTCTACTTCTGTCCAATTGGAAGCAGTTGCCATGCAAGAAGTCTGGCTACCCTGAAAGCTCCATGCTGTGCAGAAACTCAAGCATACTATGTGGACGGAGAGAGAGACCATGTGGAGAAGCGCTGAGGTGCCAGACACATAAGTGGAATCTTCTTAGACCTTCCTGCCCAGCCACAAGGTGAATTTAGGCAAGTGAATGACAGCCAAGGGCATGTGGCACAGAAGAATCACCCAAGTGTCCTGTCCAAACTGCTGACTTGCAGAATCATATGCAAATAACATGGTTGAGTTAAACCTGTAAGTTTTAGGGTGGTTTGTTATCTAATAATAGATAACTGAAACATATAGAGTCAAAGCTAATGGAATCAGTGACCCTGCCCCCCTTTACAGAAAGAAGAGGACCCAGATATGCAAAGCTTCTTTATTTCATCAAAAGAACAAAATTTCCTCTGAGCGGGGAGCAGAGCCCAGAAAAACTCCTGGATTCCAAGTGTGCTTCTACATGACAGACAAATAATATTTTTCTGAGAGCACCTCTTCTCTGTCATACTCCCTGTACCATTTTCTGTACTCTGACCCACCTTTCTTACCCTGTTGGGCATTATGTTTCCGTTATGACCCCATTATCAAAGGTTGCATCTACTTTACCTTTAAATGTCTCCAGAGAATAACATAATGGTAACATTGGTAAACAGTCTAGGTTTCCAACAATAGGAAATTGGGTAAATGATTTGTGATGCATCCACACTATTAAAAACTTGACTATATTAAAATGAATAGTATAGTAGGGTATCTATGAGCACAGAGGTATCCCCAATATATGTTATGAAACAGTTTGGCCCCACTTAAAAATCTCATAGACAGCATACGAATATGGCTTCAAAAGGGTGTGAGGATTTGCAGCAGGGTTGAGTAGGATATGGGGAGTCTGTATGTTCTTATTTGGGTTTCCTGAAATACACATGTAGATGGCTTTTGTAATACAAAATAGTAAGAGAAATGTTATTTAAGAGGTGGAAATAGTGATGGGAGGGGAAGAAGCCTGCCAGGCCCCTAAGAGAAGTGGAGTTGGGTTGAAATGATGTTGTGACTTAGATCAACATACCTGTGGTTTCTTGGGGACCCCACTAGGTATCTGCCCTCCCTGCTTGAAGCAGCCTGCCAACAACATGACCTCTATTACCAGCAGCTGAAGACTGGGCTCATGCAGATTATTAAGTGGAATAGGAATCAGAGTCAGAATTGTGGTTATTAAGTGAGTGGCCTTGTCAGAACTTTATCACCCAATATTATTTATTAAGCACTTCCTTGCTTTAATGAGTCAGGAAAAATGATTCTCTTTCTCATTATTCACAGTTGTGCTTCTCAGCAGGAGAAAGGCTCCCTTCCTAAAAGGTCCAGGACGTTCACTCCCCTGACTTTTTAAAAAATATATCTTTATTAGAGAAATTGTGAACTTAGAAATAATCACTCACATGTGTGGACGTCTCATACACCACCTCTCCATCAGCACACTACATTGTTGTGGAATGTTTGTTACAAATTATGAGATAATATCATCAGACTATTAGCACTAACTATGGTCCATAGCATACAATTGGTATATTTTTTCCATGTCCCCTATTATTAACACAGTACATTTTTGGCATTGATGCAAGAATACTACAGTATTGCTGTTAACTATAGTCCACAGGTTACATTAATTGTATTTTTCCCATGCTTCTCCACATTCTTACCACCTTGCCATAGTGAATTCACCTCTGGGTTCACTATGTTATTCAGTCCCTAGATTATTCTCTAGCTTTCTTTCAATTGACATTTACATCCCTAGACTACCAGTATTAGTCAGCCAAAGGAGTGCTGATGCAAAATACCAGAAATCTGTTGGCTTTTATAAAGGGTATTTATTTTGGGCAAAAGCTTCAGTTACAAGGCCCTAAAGAGTCCAACTCAAGGTACCATAAGAGGTGCTTTCTCACTAGTCAGCTGCTACGTGTTGAAGCAAGATGATAGGTGACCTCTGCCTGGTCTCTCCTTCCTTCTTCCTCTTAAGGCTCTTTGGGTCCAGCTTCTTCTGATTTCAGCTGTAGGCTGGCATAGGGCTCGTTTCTTTCCAGGCCTTCTCAGCTGCTCAGGGCTCTGGTCTCTTCAGCTGTGAACTATCAGACGAATGGCTCAGCTCTCCCTGGGGCTTTAGCTCTTTGAGCCTTCTCAACAAGGAAGAGGAGAGAACCTGGTCATTTCGTTCCTGCCGTGTGTCTTCTTGAATGAGTGTCCATTTATATTAGCCCACTAAGGGGGCGAGGACTCAATCCTGAGTCACGCCCTACTGATGTGGTCGAATAAAAGCCCTAATCTTAGCAGGTAATTTAGTCAAGACATGTCAGCTGAATCTAATACACTCAAAGGGTATCACACCAGAAGTACAGGCCAGTTTACAAGCATGATCTCTCTTTTTGGGAATTTATAAATCTCAAACTGCTACACTACGCTTTTGGCCACAATCTTGTTTATAAACAAGCTGTGTTAGTTCTACTCACTATAATGTATTACCATCAACTCCATCCATTCCCACACGTTTACAGTTAAGTTAATTAAAACTTCTACATACATTAAGCATCAGTAGTTCTTTTCAACCCCTCATCCTATCTCCTAGTATCCTACAACCTAGCTTTTAACCCCTTGTATTTATTCTTCATATTTAGTTTTTATTAGTGAGACTCATTCAATATTTGTCCTTTTGTGTCTGGCTTATTTCACTTAGCATAATGTCTTCAAGGTTCATCGATGTTATAAAATGTGTCCCAATTTCATTTCTTCTTACTGCAGCATAGTATTCCATAGTGTATATCTATCTATCTATCTATCTATCTATCTATCTATCTATCTATCTATCTATCTATCTATCTA
>JAKSZT010054193.1:5296157-5332634 GCA_026826555.1 Tolypeutes matacus | reverse complement strand
TTTTTTTTTTTTTTGATCAAACAATATGTTACACAATATATTTGGTTTATAGTAACACATTCATACAGTATTTGTCCTTTTGTGTCTGGCTTGCTTCGCTCAACATAATGTCCTCCAGGTTCATCCATGTTGCCATATGCTTTATGACTTCATTTCTTCTTACAGATGCATAATATTCCATCGTGTGAATAGACCACAGCTTGTTTATCCATTCATTTGTTGATGGACACCTGGGTTGTTTCCAACTTTTAGCAATGGTGAATAATGTTGCTATGAACATCGATGTGCAGATGTCTGTTCGTGTCACTGCTCTCAGTTCTTCTGGGTATTTACCCAGTAGTGGTATTGCCAGGTCATGTGGCAAGTCTATATTCAACTTCTTTAGGAACTGCCAAACAGTCCTCCATAACGGTACTACCATTCTGCATTCCCACCAACAGTGAAGAAGTGTTCCAATCTCTCCACATCCTCTCCAACACTTGTAGTTCTCTGTCTTTTTTTTTTTTTTTTTTTTTTTAAAGATTTTATTTATTTATTCATTTATCCCCCCCTTGCTGCTTGTGCTCGCTGGGTCAGCTAACCACGCCGTGCGGGCGGGCTTGCCTTCACCAGGAGGCCCCGGGAACCGAACCCGGGGCCTCCCATATGGTAAACGGGAGCCCTACTGATTGAGCCACAGCCGCTTCCCTCTCTGTCTTTTTAATAGTGGCCATTCTGATAGGTGTAAAATGATATCTCATTGTAGTTTTGATTTGCATTTCCCTAATCATGAGTGATGTTGAGCATTTCTTCATGTGTTTTTTTGCCATTTGTATTTCTTCTTTGGAGAAATGTCTATTCAAGTCTTTCGCCCATTTTTAAATTCAGTCATTTGTCTTTTTATTGTTGAGTTGTAACATCTCTTTATATATCCTGGATATTAAACCCTTATCAGATATGTGATTTCCAGATATTTTTTCCCATTGAGTTGGCTGCCTTTTCACCCTTCTGACGAAGTCCTGTGAGGTGCAAAAGTGTTGAATTTTGAGGAGGTCCCATTTATCTATTTTTTCTTTTGTTGCACGTGCTTGGGGTGTAAGGTCCAAGAAACCACCACCTACTACAAGGTCTTGAAGATGTTTCCCTACATTTTCTTCTAGTAGTTTTATGGTCCTGGCTTTTATATTTAGATCTTTGATCCATTTTGAGTTGATTTTTGTATAGGGGGTGAGATAGGGGTCCTCTTTCATCCTTTTGGTTATAGATATCCAGTTCTCCTAACATCATTTGTTGAGGAGACTGTTTTTTCCCATTAGCATGGGCTTGGTAGGTTTGTCAAAAACCAGTTGACTGTATAGGTGAGGGTATATTTCTGGGTTCTCAATTCTATTCTGCTGATCGATGTGTCTATCTTTATGCCAGTACCATGCTGTTTTGACCACTGTAGTTTTGTAATATGTTTCAAGGTCAGGCAGTGAAATTCCTCCCACATGGCTCTTCTTTTTTAGAATGCTTTTGGCTATTCGGGTACACTTACCCTTCCAGATGAATTTGGTAATTGCCTTCTCTAATTCTGTAAAGTAACTGTTGGGATTTTGATTGGTATTGCATTGAATCTATAAATGAGTTTGGGCAAGATTGACATCTTCACGATATTTATTCTTCCAATCCATGATCACGGAATGTCTTTCCATTGGTTTAGGTCTTTTAAAATTTCTTTTAGCATTGTTTTGTAGTTTTCTGCATATAGGTCCTGTACTTCTTTGGTTAAATTAACTCCTAGGTATTTGAGTCTTTTTGTTGCTATCGAAAATGGAATTTTCCTCCTGATTTCCTCCTCAGGTTGTTCAGTACTAGTGTACGAAAACATTACTGATTTTTGCGTGTTGATCTTGTATCCTGCCACTTTGCTGAACTCATTTATTAGTTCAAGTAGCTTTGTCGTGGATACTTCAGGATTTTCTAAATACAGGATCATGTCATCTGCAAACAGTGAGAATTTTACTTCCTCTTTTCCTATTTGGACGCCTTTAATATTTTGTCTTTTCTAATTGCCCTAGCTAGAACTTCTAGTACAATGTTGAATAACAATGGTGACAGTGGGCATCCTTGTCTTGTTCCTGATCTTAGAGGGAAAGCTTTCAACCTTTCCCCATTGAGTATGATGTTGGCTGTGGGTTTTTCATATATGCCTTTTATCATATTGAGGAATTTTCCTTTTATTCCTATCTTTTGAAGTATTTTTATCAAAAAAGGATGTTGGATTTTGTCGAATGCCTTTTCTGCATCTATTGAGATGATCCTATGGTCTTTTTCCTTCAATTTGTTAATGTGGTGTATTACATCGATTGATTTTCTTATGTTGAACCAGCCTTGCATACCAGGAATAAATCCCACTTGGTTGTGATGTATAAGTCTTTTGATATGCTGTTGGATTCGATTTGCAAGTATTTTGTTGAGAATTTTTGCATCTATGTTCATTAGAGAGATTGGTCTGTAATTTTCTTTTCTTGTGAAATCTTTATCTGGCTTTAGTATTAGGGTGATGTTGGCTTCATAAAATGTGTTGGGTAATTTTCTGTCCTCTTCAATTTTTTGGAAGAGTTTAAACAAGATTGGTGTTAATTCTTTTTGAAATGCTTGGAAGAATTCACCTGTGAAGCCATCTGGTCCTGGACTTTTCTTTGCTGGGAGATTTTTGATGACAGATTCAATCTCCTTAATTGTGATTGGTTTGTTAAGTTCTTGTATTTCTTGTAGCGTCAGTGTAGGTTGGTTATGTGTTTCTAGAAATTTGTCCATTTCATCTAGGTTGTCTAGTTTGTTGGCATATAGTTTCTCATAATATCCTCTTATGATTCTTTTTATTTCTGTGAGGTCATTTGTAATTTCCCCCATTTCATTTCTGGTTGTATTTATTTGCATCTTCTCTTTTTTCTTTGTTAGTCTAGCGAGGGGTTTATCAATTTTAATGATCTTCTCAAAGAACCAGCTTTTGGTTTTGTTGATTTTCTCTATTGTTTTTCTGTTCTCATTTTCATTTATTTCTGCTCTAATCTTTAGTATTTCTTTCCTTCTTTTTGCTTTGGGATTGGTTTGCTGTTCTTTTTCTAGTTTCTCTAGTTGTTCAGTGAAATCTTTGAGTTTAGCTCTTTCTTGTTTTTTAATATAGGCATTTAGGGCTATAAATTTCCCTCTCAAGACTGCCTTCACTGTATGCCATAAGTTTTGATACGTTGTATTCTCATTTTCATTTGTCTCAATATATTTATTGATTTCACTTGCAATTTCTTCTTTGACCCACCGAATATTTAGGAGTGTGTTGTTCAGTCTCCACACATTTGCAAATTTACTTTTTTCTGGTCTGTTATTGATTTCTAGTTTCATTCCATTATGATCTGAGAAGGTGCTTTGTATAATTTCCATCTTTTTATATTTATTGAGAGCTGAATTGTGACCTAACACTTGGTCTATCCTGGAGAAAGATCCGTGGGCACTTGAGAAGAATGTATAACCCGCTGAGTTTGGATGCAGTGTTCTGTATATGTCTGTTAGGTCTAACTTGTTTATCATATTGTTCAAGTTGTCTGTTTCCTTGTTGATCTTCTGTCTAGTTGTTCTATCTAGTGATGTGAGAGGGGTGTTGAAGTCTCCAACGATTATTGTGGAAATGTCTATTTCTCCCTTCAGTTTTGCCAGAGTTTGTCTCATATATTTTGGGGCACCCTGGTTAGGTATGTAGATATTTATGACTGTTATATCTTCCTGGAGGATCATCCCTTTTATTAATATATAATGGCCTTCTGTATCTCTTATCACTTTTTTGCATTTAAAGTCTGTTTTGTCTGATATTAGTATAGCTACCCCTGCTCTTTTCTGTTTACTATTCGCATGGAGTATCTTTTTCCAACCCTTTACTTTCAGCTGGTTTGTATCCCTGGGTCTGAGGTGAGTTTCTTATAAGCAGCATATGGATAGCTCATGTTTTTTTTATCCATTCTGTCAGCCTGTATCTTTTGATTGGGGAATTTAATCCATTCACATTCAATGATATTACTGAAAATGCACTATTTATTTCCTCCATTTTATTCTTTGGTTTTCATATGTCATCTTGTTTTTGTCTCTCTTTTTACTCTTTTGGTTATCCTTTCTGCTTTTTTTCCTTCTATACTCTCCTCCAAGCCTCTCTCTCCTCTCTTTTTCTTTCAGGTTCTAAGGCTTCTTTTAGTATTTCCTGCAAAGGTGGATTCTTTTTTGCAAACTCTCTTAGTTTCTGTTTGTTTGTGAATACTTTTTACTCACCTTCATATTTGAAGGACAGTTTTGTTGGATAAAGAATTCTCGCCTGGCAGTTTTTCTCTTTCAGTTTCCTAATTGTATCATACCACTGTCTTCTTGTCTCCATGGTTTCTGAAGTGAAATCTGCACTAAGTCTTACTGGACGTCCTTTGTACGTGATCGTTTGCTTCTCTCTTGCTGCTCTGAGAATTTTCTCTTTATCTTTTACATTTGACATTCTGAATAGTATGTCTTGGCATTGGTCTATTTGGATTTTTTCTCAGTGGGGTACAGTGTGCTTCTTGGACATGTAAGTTCATTTCTTTTGTAAGAGTTGGGAAATTTTCAGCTATTATTTCCTCAAATACTCTTTCTGCCCCCTTTCCTTTCTCTTCTTCTTCTGGAACTCCCATGACACGTATGTTCTTGCGTTTTGTGTTGTCATTCAACTCTCTGAGCCCCTGCTCAATTTTTTCCATTCTATTCTCTCTCTCTGTTCTTTTCTCTCTTCAATTTTAGCTGCTCTGTCTTCGGTATCACTTATTTTTTCTTCTATCATTTCGAGTCTGCTGTTGTATGCCTCAAAAGTGTTTTTGACTTCACCTATTGTGTCTTTCATTCCCATGAACTCTGTTACTTTTCTGTTCAGGATTTCAAATTCTTCTTTGTGTTTGCTCAATGTCTCCTTGATGTCATTTATCTCTTTAACTATATTGTCTTTCATCTCATTAATTTGATTTTGGAAATTTGTGCTCATCTCACTGATTAGTTCTCTCAAATTCTGCAGCTCTTCTGGGACTTTGATGTATTCCTTTTCTTGAGCCATGTCTTCTATTTTCTTAGTATGGCTCGTAATTGTTTGCTGGTGTTTAGGCATCTGATTAGGTTGTATTTTACTTAGATGCTCTATCTCTTTCTCTTTTATAGGGTTTTAGTGGCAGGAGGCTGTAAGTTACCACAGCTCTTTGATTTTTGGCTCAGCCTTGATTGTTAGGATTGTCCTGCTGGTTGCTCAAAACTGGGCACTGGACCCAGTAATTGGTTGTAGAGACGTTTCCTAGGGCCTTGGGCAGGGAGGCTATAGAGGCCAGGAAAAGCCTCTCCTATTTAATTTTCTTTCTTTTTTTTTTAAAGATTTTATTTATTTATTCATTTATCCCCCCCTTGCTGCCTGCGCTCGCTGGGTCAGCTAACCACGCCGTGCGGGCGGGCCTGCCTTCACCAGGAGGCTCCAGGAACCGAACCCGGGGCCTCCCATATGGTAAACGGGAGCCCTACTGATTGAGCCACAGCCGCTTCCCCTATTTAATTTTCTTATGTGCACTTCCTTGGTCTGCCAGGAGATGGCAGTCGTTGGCAGCTCTCAATTCAATGCCTGGTCAGAGTGTATTTGTTGTGACACAGACCAGATCAATGTGGTAGAGCTTCCTGTCTGGGGGCTAAGAGCCTTGTAATTCAAACTTTATGAGACAGTTCTCCAGTCTCCTCTGGTAGCCCCCTCCCTTTTCCTAGCTAGGAAATATTTCCTCTACCCTCTGAATCCTCAACAATCAGTCCCTGTTAGTAGCGGAGGAGATTGGGAGGTTTGTATATCTTTAGCCCCTTGCAGGCTCCAAGGCAAACAATGGCGCAGCCCCACCTGGCCAGGAATGGCTCTTGGGACAGAGCAGACCAAATCTGTGAGTCAAAAACAGGGTCAGCCCCAGGCTCTCTCTCCCCTCTCCTGTGGAGTCCTCAACAATTAGTCCAGGCTAGAAGAGTGGGAGGTTGCGAGGGTCGGATTTCTCCAGTCCTTCCTAGGCTCCCAGGGCAAACCACCGTGTGGAAGGGTCCATGGGGCCCCACAGCCCACATTTGCGGGCCAGAACCTGAGTCAGCCTACGGCTGTGTCCCTCTCTCTCCCCTTTCCAGGAGTGGTAGATCCCTGGAGCCTCCTTTGTCTGTAATCACAGGCCCAGAGGCCCGAGAATTCTAAAGAGTGTGGGGGAGGGTGCTGGTAGTAGCAGCTGCTGCTGGTTCCAACTCATGGTTCTGGTTCTGTCATTGCAATTTCCCTCTTTTGTCCCTCTCTCCTCTGGGTGGTGTGCAGCCTTTACCTGCTGTCCTAAACCCTAGAAGATCTATTTCGGGGCTGTTTCAGCCTGTTCTCTAGCTATTTTTCAGGAGAAGAGATTCCCATGTCTTACTAGTCTGCCATCTTCCCGGAAGTCCATGTATGATCTCTTTATATAGAATGGAAATCAAAACCTTACTGGATATGCGGTTTCCAAATATTTTCTCCCATCGAGTGGTCTGCCTTGTCACCTTCTTGATGAAGTCCTTTGAATCACAGAAGTGTTTAAGTTTGAGGAGGTCCCATTTAACCATGTTTTTTTCCATTGCTCATGCTATCGGTGTAAGGTTTAAGAATCTATCACCTACCAAGTCTTGAAGATGTTTCCCTACATTTTCTTCCAGGAGCTTTATGGTTCTAGCTTTTATATTTAGATCTTTGATCCATTTTGAGTTAATTTTTGTGTAAGGTGTGAGATAGGGGTCCTCTTTCTTTCTTTTGGATATGGATATCCAGCTCCACTAGTACCCTTTGTTGAATAGACTGTTCTGCCCCAGCTAGGTAGGTTTGACAGCCTTGGCAAAAATTACTTGACCGTAGTCGTGAGGGTCTGTTTCTGAACCGTCAATTCAGTTCCATTGGTTTATGTGTCTATCTTTATACCAGTACCATGTCCTTTTTACCACTGTAGCTAGGTAATATGATTTAAAGTCCAGAAGTGAAAGTCCTCCAACTCCCCTCTTCCTTTTAAAGATATTTCTGGCTATTTGGGGTCCCTTACCCTTCCAAAAATTTTGATAATTGTGTTTTCCACTTCTTTAAAAAATTCTGGTGGAATTTTTATTGGGATTGCATTGATTCTGTATATCTGACTTTTTGTCTGACTCTCCCTTCTTTTCCCTATATCCTACCAAAAAATACAATAGTCAAATCTGTGTGCAATAGACATCTGTTGTCCAGTGTCTCAGTTTGCTAGGGCTGCTGTAACAAACACCAGACACTGGTTGGCTTAAATGACAGGAGTTTGTCTCACAGTTTGGAGGCTAGAAGTCTAAAACCAAGGTATTGATAGGCCATGCTTTCTCTGAAATCTGTAGCATTCTGTTGGTGACTTGCTGGCAATCAGTCTCTGCCTCCATCACATGATGATCTGTGTCCTACATTCTCTCCTCTGGCTTCTGCTACTGTGTCCAAATTTCCTGTGCTTATAAAGACTGTAGTCTTACTGGACTAAGGCCCACCCTGATTCAATCTGGCCTCATCTTAATAAGATATATGAAGATCCTATTTACAAATGAGTCCACACCCACAGGACTGGGGGTTAGGAGAGTTAGGACTTGAAGATATCTTGTGGGAGACATGATTCAATCCCCAACATCCAGTATCACCTTCTCCTTTCTTTTGGAATTATCACTTTGCTTTTCTTCTGGGGAATCAGTTCCCCTGATTCTGTTTATGTGGTTGGAGTGGTGGTGGTGGTAGAATAACCTTATCACCTGGCTCTAGGGAGTAGGCACAAGACCTGGGCTTGGCAAATCAGCATATTCCTTTCTCCTGGCCATAGTGAAAGGGTCAAGGACAGGCACATGATCCTAATCAGGCCATTGAGACTCAATTGTGTACTTTTGCTGGAACTATTGAGAAAGCGGTGGACTGTTACTATTTGGGTTGCTAAGCTGATAAGCTGTAAGCCTAGAGCTGCTTTTGGCCACCTCTGCCACCTCATAGGGTTAGCCTACTTGCGAATGAAGCCAACACCTAAAAAAGCAGAGTGGAGAGTAGGAGAGAATGAGGTTTTTAAAATGTCATCTTTTGAGAATGTGGATCCAGCTATGTTAGAATTTACTCTTAGACTTTTTAGTTACATGAGCTAATAAAATTCTTTTTTTTTTTTTTTTTTCCTCTTGAGACTGTTTGAGCTGCATTTCTTTCATAGAAAAGGTGGAAGAAGGTGGGACTTGAGTGAGGCCTATAAGACTGGGTAGAATAACCTTTACTTTTTGCATAGTACTTTTTAGCTTTTGAAGTACATTCAAACACAATCACATTTGAGCCTCACCACAACCTTATGAAGTAGGTGGAGTCTTTATATTATTTCCATTTTGCAGAAGAGGAAATTGAGGCTCAGAGAGGTTAAGTGGTTCGCGCAGAGGTAGAGTTGGGAAGCAGTAGAGCTGTGGCACTAAGCCAGGCTCTTTCCACCATGTGGAGGAAATTTTGAAGAGCAATCATATTTGGGTGGACAGAGAGTTGGAAGGGTGGAATTGTGGAATACATATTCTTCAGGGACAGTGATCATTTCTGCTCTTTTTGCTTTTCCTACAACTGCCTAATAACAGTGTTAAATATACAATAACAACAACAATAACCAAATTTACTGTTTGCCATGTGCCCAGCATTGTGTTAAGTAAGCCCTTTACTTGGATTATCTATCTTCTTTTGCTTTTTTCAACATTTGTCTGAGAAAGGTATTATTGTTATCACCATTTTACTAACTAAAATGAAGTAAATAAACCCAGACAAGTGAAGCCACTTACCCACAGTAACACAAGGAGTGGATGGCAGAGCCGTGACTGGAATCCAGATCTGACCCCGAAAATCGTTCCCCACCCACTATCCAGGCTGGACCTCCCTTTAGCAATGAATACGTAGAGACTGTCAGCAACACGGGGTTGGCTGTTGGGTTGGGGCTGGAGAGGCGTGGCCATGGTTCGAGAATTTTTTTTTTTTTTTTTTTTTAAGATTTTATTTATTTATTCATTTATCCCCCCCTTGCTGCTTATGCTTGCTGGGTCAGCTAACCACGCCGTACGGGCAGGCTTTGCCTTCACCAGGAGGCCCCGGGAACCAAACCTGGGGCCTCCCATATGGTAAACGGGAGCCCTACTGATTGAGCCACAGCTGCTTCCCTCGAGAATTTTTTAGAATTGTTCTTCTCCCCTCCTGACTCTGGTGCATGCGCTCTTTAAGACTCCAAATAGTGCCTTCAGGTATTCCATCTTCTCAAGCAGGCTCTAACTGCCTGGCCTGGGCAGAGCTCATAGATGTTTCCAAATGACTGGTGAACTCCTTAGCTTCCAATTTTCTGGCTCCTCCTGGTACTTGAAAGCCCAGCGTGACATTGTAGGGGGAACAGGGAAGGAGAGGTGAGACAGAAGTTGGAGGGGGCGCCCTCCAAACCCTCAGAAGGCTTGCTCCAACTCCACCCTGTGGGGAAGAGAATACAGTTCTTTATCTATTTATTTTATAAAGTGCTGCCCTTGGTATTAAAATCACCTCAGGACAGGAAGCACTGAAAACAATTAAACGACATAAAACAGGATTGGCAATGAAAAGCATTTTCAAAAACTCAGCAATAAAACACCAGTTTGAGGAGCCTGAGCTCCAAAAATCACCTGCAGAGCTCTGTCAACGGGAGGGGCAGGGGGTGGTTTTCCTTAGCCTCTTCTGAGCTCTTTGCTCACAAAGCCCTCCCGCTCCGGTCAGCTGCCTTCAGACTCTCCTGTCTGAGTCTTTATGACTCAGCTTGAGGCCAGCATTGACTCACTTATTTTCTTCCTGGCTGCTGGAGGCTTGGAGGAAACCTGCAGCTTCTGACAGGGGTCAGAGGAGCAGGGCTGCTCTAGTTGTCGAGCATAAGTGATCAGATTAGCTGTGGGCATGACACTCCAGGAGTTGGTAACCAAATAGTAATATCAATAATGACAATAATGATGAGAACAATAACCTTGTCTGAGGCATCTGCTCTGTGACCTAGCGTTTCTCTATTGTCTCAGAAAGGTAGGTATGTTGGCTTAGCACAAAGGTTTCCCCAGCTTTGAAGGAGGTGTGGTGAGAACCAGAGGGGAGGAAATGGGCAAAAGCAGCCATGTCACCCAGGTTGGAAGAGAGCTGGGGAAAAGGAAACCATCCTGTTGAAGTCAGCTTAGCTTGCGTGAAGGTTGAGTTGCAGCTGGGGCTCCAGCACTAGTAACGGTTGGTTTGAAGACTGAGCAGTGAACCAGGACTTGGGAGAGCTGAACTGTTATTCCCAGCTCTGTTGGTACCTGTGTCACCTTGGGCAAGTCACTTTACTTCTCTATACTTTAGTTCTCACAGTAAAATTAAGGGTCTGGTTTAGATAATCCCAAAGTTTCCTTATAATGCTGCATTATGGGTTTCTATTTCTCAGAACTCAATTAATCATTGGCAAATATTTATTGAGCATCTCCTCTCTGCCAGGAACCTGTAGGGCTTTCTAAGGGAAAGAAACAATTTCCAATCGCTCCCTCTCAGGCAGGTTTCTCTCCAGTGGCCCAGTCCATCGCTTCTCGGTCATAGGCTAAGTTCAAGTCCAGTGGCCCTGGCCAGCAGCTTCTCCTAGGGCAGGGAAAAGAAGCCTCCTTCGGCTCAATTAAGCATATATTGGTCACCTGGCCTAGCCCTCCGTGCTGATGGTTGCCACTCAGTAGCTTTTCCTCAGGTCCCCATGCAGCCATGGTCTGGGATTCCCTGAGTATACCACCACCGGAAGAGCAGCCCCTGCCTCTCTCTGGACAGTAATGAGGCTTCCTTTCCAGCCTCATGCTGGCCTATTATCTTTTTTCCTGCTCAGTGTCCCCCCGGCTGCATCTATTTCTCTCTATGCCCAGTTTTATTCAGCTGTGTTTTCCTCTGCTCTGCAGGCTGTCACAGGAGGCTGTCACAGCTCAATTGGAATTCACTTTATCTTTCCGTCTGCCCTATTTGCTGAGCAAACACGTGCACTCGGCATTTCAGCCATGGATTTTTTCCCGGCCCCTTCTCTCTTGCCTAAAATGGGAACCTCAGTGGCTTTGCAGAAAAATTCCACATTCTCCTGCAACCCAAATCAAACTGCTTTTTGTTGAGTACTTATGCTATGCCTAACACTGTCATGCCCTCAAGAAGCTTAGGTTGTTATAGGTGAAATAAATAAGATGCACGTGAAACAATTATGCCAGTTTTTATTATTAGGAGCCAAAATGTGTGGTACTATAACACTGCTACCAGAAGCCACACAGGATGCTGAACATACCGAGCACTTAGGATGCGTAGGCACTGGCAAGTGCTTTATGCGCATCTCATTCAAACCTCCTCCTAACAAGCCGAGGACTTGGGTATTATTGTCTCCATTTTACACATCAGCAAATTGAGCAACAGAGAATTTAATTGCCCTAAGGTCTCATGAATGGTAAGACAAACCAGCTCTGTTCAACTCCAAAGTATGTGCTTTTTTAAAAAAAATTGTGGTTACACACACACATATATATACATATGCAGAAAATTTGTTAATTTAACCATCTCAGGTATACAATTCAGTGACATTGATTACATCTACAGTGGTGTGCTACCATCACCATGGTCTATTTCCAAAACTTTTTTTCATCCCCAATAGAAACTCTTTACCCATTAAGCGATAACTACTTGTTCTTACTCCCTGCCCCTGGTAACCTCTAATCTACTTTGTCTCTATGGATTTGCCTTAATTATATATTTCACAGAAGTGGAATCATACAATGTTTGTCCTTTTGTGTAATGTTTTCCAGGCTCATCCATGATGTAGCATGTAGCAGAACTTGTTATTTTAAACCCTTCTCTGCTCTGTAACCTCCAAGAAGATGAGGTCCAGGTATTTTGCTCATTGTTGTTGTCCAGAGACATTTTTCCTGGTGCTTGTCATGTAAGTGCTCAAATACGGTATGCTGCAACTCTTACAAGCAGAAAAAGTGTAGGAAAAGCTAGATAAAATGTTCTGTTTTCTAAGATCAGAGGTCGGAGGAATGTTGAGGGGTTTGCAGAATTATGAAGTTCAAGCTTGGCCATCCCAGTGGTGGACTGGTTTGATGATAAAGGAATGGGGAAGAGAAAGGGGAAGTAAGTAAAAAAACAAAACAAAACAAAATCAACCCTGGTCCTCTTTGTGAGGTCTATTTATTTTAAAGATACTTAGATTACATAAATGACACATAAAAAATGTAGGGGATTCCCATATGCCCCACTCCCTAACCCCACACTTTCTACCATTAACAACATCCTTCATTACTGTGGTACATTTATTACAATTGATGAACACATGTTAGAGCATTGCCACTAAGTGTGGATTATAGTTTACATTACAGTTTAAACTCTCTCCTGCACAATTTTGTAAGTTATGACAAGATATATAATGGCCTGTACCCATCATTGCGATGTCATTCAGGACAATTCCAAATTCCCGAAAATCCCCCATATTGTACCTGATTTCCCCTTCTCCCTTCCTCAGAACCTCTGGTGGCCACTGCCTCCACATCAATGATAAAAGTTCTTCCACTGCTAGAATAACAATAGGTCTATAGTAGAATAATGGTAAGTCTATTCTAGTCCATCGTTCATTCCCCAATCTTGAGGATTCTGGGATGGTGATGTCCATTCTGCCTCTAATTGAGAGGGGGCTTAGATCCAGTGGGACAGATGGATGGGACTATCTTGCTTGCAGTTGTAGACTCTCTTTGTTCCTTGGGATGGTCGTTGTCCATCATCATTTCCTTGTTAGTTGTCCTAGATGAGTCCAATGAACTGGAGAGTAGGTGTTGCAACTCTGTTGAGATTCAGGGCCTGACTGGCATATGGAAAGCCCAAAGATTTAAGTTCCTTGGACATAAATCTAACAAGTCTAGTATTAACTATAGGTTCAAATATAAGGAGTGAAAGAGGGAAGCGGCTGTGGCTCAATCAATGGTGCTCCCGTTTACCATGTGGGAGGCCCCGGGTTCGGTTCCTGGGGCCTCCTGGTGGGGGCGGGCCCGCCCGCACGGCATGGTTGGCTGGCCCAGCGAGCGCAAGCAGCAGGGGGGGGGGATAGATGAATAAATAAATAAAATCTTAAAAAAAAAAAAAGAGGAGTGAAAGAAGTAGACAGAAGAAGAAAAGATATATTAAGAGGAGCCATGTGTAGGGAAACCACAACCGGGTCCAAGTCTGTCACTCTGGGAAGCATGAATTCCAAAGTAGGGCCTTTTGTGAAGTCTTAAATCCAGTCTTCTCCATGCTCTGTTTCCATAGTGCCCACAGCCCATCTCTAATGGCAGAGTCGGCCTGTTTTTGTAGTACTTATATCTGAGGCTCTCACAAAACTGTGAACCTCAGGAGGGCAGGGATAGGTTTACTCTACCATGTTTCACCTGAAGTGGGCTGGTCCCTCACAACACAGGTTAATTGAAATAAATTGAAATTAGGAAGTGTCCCTATGCTACTCAGATTTTTTTTTTTTAAGTCTTTTTTGCTTTTTCTTATCTGATGCTTTTTGAGAAATAGTAATGATACAGGAATAAAGAACTGCAGAGAAATCCCTTGGTAGTTATAAGGGAAAATGAATGTTGTGCCATTTTATTTAAAGCCCTGGGTCTGATCTATCCTAGATTAGATTCTCATTCTTAGAAGAAGAAAAAAAGGAAAGAAATGAAGCTGCCTCTCTTTACCGCATCAGCCTGGAGGGTCTGCCTCAAAAAGGATTGGGGGAGAAACGTTCAATTTTCTTGGTTTGTTCTGCTGGGTCCTTCTCTCCAGGACATTATTTAGTGCACTGAGTGAAGTGGAAAAGGAAGCACAGGTGAGCAGTCAGCTGTGAACAGCTCTAATGGACCTGGCAGCCCTTTGGGAACAGGCGAGGCTCTTGCTGGTGTTCAGGGCCAACATCTCTTCCAGTCCAGTGGGCTTTATTTCTCTGATGGGAATTTAACTCCCTGTGGTGGCCCCGGGATGGAGGACTCTCACTGCACTCAGCGGCACTGGGGCTGCAGCATCTCCTGAAGAAAACTGAGCCCACTGTCCTGGAAGGAGCCACCTGGCTCACTGGGGGGCTTTTGAGAAGCTTGACCTTCCTGGCGGTGAGGAGAGCAGGTCATGTGATGCCGGAGACAGTGTGATGTCATGATTGCCTGGGACTTCCAAGCTGTGCATTGCAGGAGGATGCCAGAAATGGAGCTGGGACAGTTCCTGGAGGGGAGGAACTGTGGGCTGGTGTGGATCCAGACCCTGTGTGGGGGCTTGAGTCCACCACAGCTACTTCTTGTGGGAGGAATGGGGTGGGCAGGCCTCTTCTAATCTCCCTGGAGTGTTCTACAAAGAGCCAGGCCTTGGATTCAGGGAGAAAGGCTGGGAAAGGATGTCTGTCTAATAATAATGAGGAGGAAGAAGCAGTTATTCTGTGTTTACTATATACCAGGCCTTGTGCTAAGTACCTCATTTATTAATGTGTGGGAACTTCATTCCCTAACACTAACAAAAATCTGGTCTTTGCCCAATTGGCTTCTCCCTCTGTTCTGCTCTCTAAAGAAAGTTCTGCATTTGTTTTCCTGGCTACTGAGCTTTTTGATGTTGCATCAGGAAAATGGATAGAGAGAAAAAGGGTTTGAGAGGCAGGAGGAAAGCGGAAAGATTCTGCTTGTTGGAACAGCTCCAAAGCTCTCCTTGTGGGTAAAGTATAGACGACAATTTAAAAAATGAAGGAAGGGAAGCTAAGCTGACTTGCATAATAACCCTGGGATGGGGAAGGAGGGAAGCAGAGAAAAAGTCCTGTGGGTTGGGTGTTAGGAAGGGTTGCCAGATAAAATCTCTCCCCAAATACTGCACAGGAGATATGTATACTAAAATATGATTTGTTGTGTATCTCAGATTCAAATTTAACTGGACATCCTTTTTAGTTTGTTTATTTCTTTCTTTCTTTTTTTTTTTTTTTTTTGTTAAATCTGGCAACCCTAGTGTTGGGGAGAGTTTTGTGGGGTTTCTAGAGTTGAAATTCTGGAGCAGTTGGTGGGTGGGTAGGTGGGTGGCTGGGGTGAAAGAAGAGTACAGAAGAGGAAAAGACATTTTTTTTTTTTTTTTAAAGATTTTATTTATTTATTCATTTATCCCCCCCCTGCTGCTTGTGCTCGCTGGGTCAGCCAACCATGCCATGCGGGCAGGCCTGCCCCCACCAGGAGGCCCTGGGAACCAAACCCGGGGCCTCCCATATGGTAAACGGGAGCCCCACTGATTGAGCCACAGCCGCTTCCCAGGAAAAGACATTTTAAGAAGTGCTGATGTAGGTTATAAATTGGATCCCCTTTAATGTTCTTTGAGTGATTAGAAAATCTTTTAAACTACATTTGGTTGTAGAACTGAGTCTTCTTCAAATGTAACTCCACCCAGAGACTGGGTGATGTGGGATCCTGGCTTATATCTGGGGTATATGTATATTATCTCATATAATCCTTACAGTTATGCAAGGAAGGTATATTATTCTTGCTTTAAAGATGAGGAAATTGGGGCTCAGAGAGGTTAAATAACTTGCCCAGCATCACACAGTAATTAGTGGAGCTGGAATCCAAGCCTAAATTGATTTGACTTCCTGTGTCCTGAATCTGTAGCTTAAAGAGACCACTCCAAATAGAATCTATATTTCCCAACTAAATGCCCCTAGAATATACGTGTGTTTAAAAAAATACTTGAGGGGTCGGATGTGGCTCAACGGGTTGGGCGTCCATCTCCCATATGGAGGGACCCAGGTTCGTTCCCCGGGACCTCCCGGTAAAAAAAAACTTGACTATAACATGACAAGTATACCTACAATAGACTCATAGATTTTTAGCATTTCTTTGTAGTTGAAGAAACAACTGGAGGAGATAAGGGTCTCACAGGTAGTTAGTGGCAGAGTCAAGACTGGAACTCAGACCCACAAAGGGGACAGCGGGGATTGAGAGCTCCAGGGAACTGCTGCAAAAAGTGAAGCAGGTCAGGCTGACCTACCCTTTCATTGTTCAGCCTCCTCCTTCCTCAAATTCACCCCACCTCTCTCCCTCCCACTTCTCTCCCTCTCCAGGCATTGAGCCATGTCCCATTTCCATGTGATCCTGCTAGGAGCAAGCTGTCATAATCCCTGCAAGGTGTTAGCTGATAACGGCCTGTAGGAGGATCATAAAATATTAGCCCAGTGGAGAATATTAAAGGCTGTAGAAGTGTGAAAGCAAGTGTGTGCTGAGAGTTATTACCAGGAGATGCCAGAGGGTATGGGTGCCAGGAGGCCTTGCAAGCATTTACCCTGGGGAGTTCACCATGGTCCAGCATCTAGTCTACTCCAGCCTGGCTATCTTCTCCGCAGATACTCTGTCTTCTCTTGCCCCAAGTTTGACTGGATGCAGGGATGCTGGCTTATAGCAACAAAGCTCAAGGGGAGAAATACAAAGAAAAAGCCAATTTATTAATGCATGGCAAGACATAAGCCAGCTGAGCTAATTTTAGTCTGACCAGTGCTTTCTCTCTTTTGGGGTGAGAAGATATGTGGGAAGTCAAAAGGTCAATAGGTTGTTCGGGGCCCCTGAATCATGCAGGAGGAAGGAGGTAGCGAACACTAGGGCTTAATGGCATTGACCTCTCAGGCCTGGGTTGTCACCTCCATGATGGGGGAACACCTGCCACGATGATTGGCCGCATGTCCCAGCAAGCTATTGTCCTCTCTTCTTGCACTAGGATGTGGCTGGTGATCAGCCCAGGTCCGGTTAGGAAATAAATGGCACACTCAGAAAGGGCCAGCGATTGCCCAAAGTTTAGAGAATAGATTGTTTTCAATGGTGTGGGACGGTTAGGAAAAACCAGCAAAGGATGATGACCCTCCCTCAGTCTAGCAGCTGTGGAGACCTTACACCTCAAAAGCCAAAGGAGGAAGCAGGTCCCAGGAGCTGGTGAGTGCTGTAGCTATGGCTATAAGGTGAGGATTTCCACCGAATCCTCTGCCTTTGGTAGAGGAATACAGCCACTGCCAAAACAGGGAAGAAATACCCTGGCCTCTCTCTCCTCTGTCCCCTGACTCTGCCTGGACTTCCCACTGGCTGAACACAAGGAAGCCAGGGGCCCTGCTGATGTGGTCTGTAGAAGTCAGCCTCTTAGGGCAAAGAGCAGGGTGGAGAAGGTGCCAGAGGGTCTGGAGGAGCCAACAGAGAATCCCTGGCACTCACACCTGAAAACCGTGTCCCTCCTCTTTCCTGTGCTTCCTGGCCTGACCACCTTGCTCCTGCTTGACACATTCCAGAACAATTCCTTCAGTCAGGTTGCACAGGAGTCTTCCTGGTCTGGGAATCATTTCTCACTCTGTAAGGTGAGTCTAGGTGTCTCTGCACTGATCAATTCAGTGATTAATTCATTAATGTCATCATATAATCTTAGATTTCTCCTTTCCTAGTCTTTAGGGTCTGGATGGGGACACCTCACAGGGGCCTCCATAAACCAACCTAATTCAGACTCCTCATTTCATAAAAGAGTTAAGTGTAGAGGGAAACTCAAGAACAGGCCAGTGCTCTCTCAAATACTCTTTTGGCTATCACCTTTACCAGGGCTGTTTGTATTCTTAAACACAGGGGCTTTTTTTTTTTTTTAAAAAAGGGACTTTACAGCTGTGATTAAGTCAAGGATCTTGAGATGGGGAGGTTATCCTGGATTATCCAGGTGAGCCCAATGTGATCACAGGTTCCTATGTGAGGAAGGTGGGAGGGTCAGAAGGAAAGAGAGGAGATGTAAGGATGGAAGCAGAAGTGGGGATGATGCAGTTTGAAGAAGGAAGAAGAGGCCGTGGGCCAAGAGATGTAGGAGGCCCCTAGAAGCTGGTAAAAGCAAAGGGAATGGTTTCTCCCCAGAACCTCCAGAAGGAATGCAGCCTTTGCTTTTAGCCCCATTAAGACCTATTTCAGACTTCTGACTTCCAGAACTGTAAGCGAACAAATCTGTTGTTTTAAGCCACTAAATTTGTGGTACTTTGTTATAGCAGCAATAGGAGGATGTGTTTGGAGTTGAGGCTCCTTTCAGACATCCTTCCATCATAGCAGACAGAGGCTGAGTAAGGCCTGCTTGGGATGGTATTTTGCCAATAAATTTTGGGTCTCTACATACACACCAATGGCCTGGAATCTGTTCCATGACATGCAAAATGGATGCCAAGGTGTGAATCTGCCCTGCAAAACGCAATCCCTACACCTGGTCCTTCACTGCCCATCAGGCCAAGCCCTTGCTGGGAGCCCTGCATTCCCAGAAAGGCAAACGATACAGGCAGACAGAGGGGGTGAGGAGGGCTGTGCAGGCAGGGACGGTGGACGAGAAAATTAAGGAGTTGACACAGAGGACAGCGCTCCTCTTGGCATACCATTACGAAAAAATAGCCCAAAGAAAGGACTTTGAATTGGCTCTGAACTGGAAGGCTTGGGGAAAAAACACACACAAAAAAAAACTCCACAAAAACAAAGCAAAACAACTCACCACATGAACTTCGTGTCAGTTAGTGGTTTTCTTTAGTTCGTTCTCCACTCCAGCAGTGACCCCAACAGGCTCGCGGGAAGAGGTCCTTCTCTGTAAAGCTGTTTCCTTTTTTCTCCAATTAAGCTACACGCGCTAAATGGAAATGAAGAGCACACCACTTCAAATGGCCTTTAGAATGAAATGGAACATGAAAAGGCTCAAATCCATTTTAGAGACAGCCTCTCCTGTCAGAAATCAATAGAGCCCTTGCATTCTACAATGTGCCAGTTCATAAAGTGAAAACTGCTCGAATTTTCAATTTAACATTTTTCAAAGCTGATATTAAATTCCAAGATTTTATATCTGCTGTTGCCCATTTAGGACCAAGTTATAAATCTGAAGTCTCTCCCCAGTTCACGATTCTGACAGTGCTCAATAAAGACTTTTATAATCAAGTTCGATAAAGAATCACAAATCTCCATCTTGTGATTTTTAACTTACAACACTCTTTGTGAATAATATCTCCCTGCCTTGATGTTTGTCAATATTTGTCATTTTTTAAAAGGGATAAAATAGAAATACTATGTAAACTCTTAACTCTTGGACATAAATTACTGTTAGCAAAGAATTCAATGAAAAAGATGTCTTCACAGTGGCACAAATAAAGAATGACAGTGAAAAGCCAGAAAATGGAATCTTTAGTGACCTCTCTGGCCTCCTACTGACGGCATTTGCAAGGAAACAGAGGCAGGTCATCATTTGAAAGTCTTCAAAAGAGACTCTCCTTCACTCATTAGTATTAATTTCAGTCCTGAAATGGGCAGCCATGAACTCATCCCCTCTAAATTATCTTTAGGCTAGAAATAAAGGGGCCAATTTCCTCTCCAAGCCTGCTGAGTGAGCTCCTCTCTTCAGAATCAGGATCTTTAAAAAAATTAATTCAAAAGATATTTTCATAGTCAAGCAAGTTAGACTCTGAGTTCCCTGTGTTTTTGCTATCTCTCAAAGGGACAGGAAACAATACTATATACTAATACACATAAACACATGTATGTGCATGAATATATATATATTAATGTATAAATGTATATATGTATATGATATGTATGTACGCATATACTAAAAATATAAAGATGTGTGTGAAAATGGTAAAAATCGAATTCAGGACAAGGGTCACTTCTGAGGAGGCTGACTAGGCAGAAACACAGGAAGCTTCAAATGAATTTGTAATATTTTATCTTTCCAAACTGGGTAGTACACAAATGCTCACTATATTATTGTCTATGCCTTTTTGTATTTGCACATCTGCCATATTTCATAATTAAAACAAATTTTAAAGAAGGGTCTAGGGTTGGGTCACAAGGGAAATGGCGAAATGAGGAACAGTCCAAATGCTATTCAAATTCAACTTTTTTTTTTCTTCACTCTGCTCAAGTTTGCTCTGCTGACTCTACAGTAAGGTGAGGGACTAAGACATGACAGTGACAGGGGAGGGTAAGGGAGAATGGTGTGCTGGACCTGGCTTATACTGGTTCACAAAAGCTAACTGTTAAATTTTCAGGAGTTTTGTGAGTTAGTTGTTAAACAGCCATGATTAAAAATTAAATGAGGGGAGCAGATGTAGCTCAAGTAGTTGAGTGCTACCTTCCCATGTATGAGGCCCCAGGTTTGATCCCTGGTACCTCCTTAAAAAAAAATGCACGATTTAAACTTATAATTAAACAAAATATATTAAAACAAAGATAAGGCATACTTAAAACTCATCATATCCTAATTATTTTACTACATCTTTTATATATCCATATTTTATATACCTATGCTCTTAAGGCTATTTACATCTATTGTATCTGTATAGTGGAAATACTATGTAATGACCTGTGACTGCACATCTCTTCACAACTCTGCATTCAGTGACATCATGTTGGTAGCTTGAAATTGGCCACAGTGGGAGTATTTACACCATGGAAATGGGCAAACTCTACAAATCTAGGCTTCCCTCCAGTATGCTTCAACCTCACCTCCACCCTATCCCCAGCTGGTTGTTAAACATTTACCAGCACACCACCTGGAAGAACTCTGCTCCCTCAACAACTTCCTGGCTCTAACTTCACTCTCAACACTCTGAGTTCTCAATCACCAAGAAAAACTCATCCTTCCACTAGGTTTGGATGACTTCCTCTAAGCAAACTGGGCAGATACTTGTGGTATTAGGCCATTGGGCAGAATTTTCAGGAGCCAGGTGGTCTGCTCCTTTCTATTCACCCCCCAGACCCCAAAGTACCTACTATCAGAGTCCCTCAAAAGCCCCCGGGCTAGGGTGCATTTGTCTGCTGGGCCATTCCAAGGCAGGATGTCGCAGTGTTAGGCCAGAAGCCTCTGCTTGGCTACCCCTATTCCAGTTCCCTTTTCTTTTTCAGTTGTGACTTGTCTTCAGCTGGTGACTCCCTAGACTTTAACTTATATAATAGGAAGAACTGAAAAAAGGCTGGGACACAGGCCTGCAGAATCTCTGGGACGTACAGGTGTGTACATATGCCTGATGAGCAAATTCTCTGTCGAGTTTTAACTATACGCTTTGGACTTTGCCCCTGCTTCTGGCAGCTCCTGAGACACCCAGAGCTTAGCAAGGGGCAAGCAGGGACTGTTTTAAGAATAGCTCCCCCAGGAAAGCCTGGTCCTGGTCCTTCAGGCTTCTGAGCACCAGCTAGAGAGAGAAAACAAAACAAAACAAAACAAAACAAAACAAAACAAAACAAAACAACAAACAGCATTAGTTCCAAAGGGGTTAGAAGGAACTTGGTTACCATTCAGGGAGGTTGAGAGTTGAGAGATGCTGCTAAGAACTGTCAAAAATAGAGCTTACCTCTTGTAGTGAAATTTGATTTTTTTTCTCTCTCCAGGTCCTCTCCAAGCATTAAAAAGAAACCCTGTGAAAAATTGGAAACAACCTAAATGTACAGGCATACCTGGTTTTATCATGCTTCTCTCTATTTTGTGCTTCATAGATATTGCAATTTTTACAAATTGAAGATCTGTGGCAACCCTGTGTTAAGCAAATCTGCTGCATCATTTTTTTCCAACTGCGTGTGCTCACTATGTGTCTCTGTGTCACATTTTGGTTCTCGCAAGATTTCAAACTTTTTCATTATTATTCTATCTGGTATGGTGCTCTGGGATCAGTCATCTTTGATGTTATTATTGTAGTTGTTTTGGGGTACCAGGAACCCCACTCATGAAAGATGGCAAACGTCATTGATTAATGTCATGTGTGTTCTGGCTGCTTCACCAACCTGCCATCCACCCATCTCTCTCCCTGTCCTCTGACTTCCCTATTCCCTAAGACACAACAACATTAAAATTAGGCCAATTAATAACTCTACAAAGGCTGCTAAGTTTTCAAGTGAAAGGAAGAGTTAGAAGTTTCTCACTTTCAACCAAAACCTAGAAACTAATAAGCGTAGTGAGAAAGGCATGTTGAAAGCTGAGACAGGCTGAAAGCTAGGCCTCTTGCACCAAGCAGTTAGCCCAGTTCTGAAGGAAATGAAAAGTGCCACTCCAGTGAACACACAATAGGTAAGAAAGTGAAACAGCCTTATTGCTAATATTGAGAAAGTTTGAGTGGTCTGGATAGAAGATCAAACCAGCCACAACATTCCTTTAAGCCAAAGCCTAATCCAGAGCAAGGCCCTAACTCTCTTCAAGTCTATGAAGGCTCAGAGTGGGAGATGAGGAAGCTGCAGGAGAAAAGTTTGAAGCTAGCAGAGGTTGGTTCATGAGGTTTAAGGAAAGAAGCCATCTCCATCACATAAAAGTGCAAGGTAAAGCAGCAAATGCTGATGTAGAAGCTGCAGAAAGTTATCCAGAAGATTTACCCAAGATAATTGATGAAGGTAGCTTCACTATCAAAGGTTTTCAATGTCAACAAAACAACTTTCTTTTGGAAGAAAATGCCATCTAGGACTTTCCTAGAGAGGAGACGTCAATGCCTGCCCTCAAAGCTTCAAAGCACAGGCCGACTCTCTTGTTAGGGACTAAGGCAGCTGATGACTTTAAGTTGAAGACAATTCAATTTACCATTCCAAAAATCCTAGGACCCTTAAGAATTATTCTAAATCTACTCTGCCTGTGCTCTAAATGGAACAACAAAGCCTGGATGGTAGCACATCTATTTCCAACACGGTTTACTGAATATTTTAATCCCACTGTTGAGACCTACTTCTCAGAAAATAAGATTCCTTTCAAAATAATACTGCTCATTGACAATGCACCTGGTCACCCAAGAGCTCTGATGGAGATGTACCATGAGATGAATGTTGTTTTCATGCTTGCTAACACAACATCTATTCTGCAGTCCATGTAGGATGCATTTTGACTTTCAAGTAATTATTTAGGATGTACATTTCATAAGGCTATAGCTACCATAGTGATTCCTCTGATGGATTTGGGCAAAGTAAATCGAAAACCTCCTGGAAAGGATTCACCATTCTAAATGCCATTAAGGAAATTTGTGATTCATAGGAGGAGGTCAAAATATCCATATTAAAAGGAGTTTGAAAGAAGTTTATTCTACCCTCATACCTGCCTTTGAGGCATTCAAAACTTCAGTGGAAGAAGTAACTGCAGATGGTGGAAATAGCGAGAAAACTAGAATTAGAAGAGAAGGCTGAAGATGTGACTGAATTGCAGCAATCTCAGGATAAAACTTTAATGGATGAGGAGTTGCTTCTTATGGATGAACAAAGAAAGTGGTTTCTTGGGATGGAAGCTACTTCTGGTGAAGATACTGTGAACATTGTCGAAATGACAACCAAGGATTTAGAATATTACATAAACTTAGTTGATAAAGCAGTGCCAGGGTTTGAGAGGATTGACTCCAGTTTTGAAAGTTCTACTGTGGGTAAAATGCTATCAAACAGCATCACATGCTGTATTAGTCAGCCTAAGAATTGCTGGTGCAAAGTACCAGAAATCTGTTGGCTTTTATAAAGGGTATTTATTTGGGGTAAAAGCTTACAGTCACAAGGCCCTAAAGAGTCCAACTCAAGGTACCATAAGAGGTACTTCCTCACCCAAAGTCAGTTGCCACCTGTTAAAGCAAGATGCTGTGAGGGTTCAGCCTTCCTCTTCCCTCCTAAGGCTCCATGGGTCCATCTTTTTCTGATCTCAGTTGTAGGCTGGCATAGGTCTCATCTCTCTTCCCAGGGCTCTTTTCTTTCTGGGCTCAGCTGCTTTGGTCTTTTCACGAGGTCAGCTATAAACTATCAGGCGACTTGCTCATTTCTCTTCCCAGGGCCTCTGCCATGTCTATGGAGCTGTCTCTTTCCCTCTGTGTATCTTCTCTGTGTGTCTACTTCCATGTGAGAGTCTGTTTTATCAGCCCACCGAGGGGGTGGGGACTCAACCCTGCACACCCTAATGATGTGGTTGAATCAAAGCCCTAATCTTGATTTAATAAAGTAAATGTGAAACCTCTGAATTTAATACAATCCAAGGGTTATTATGCCCAGAGAAACAAACCAGTTTACAAACATAATGAATATCTCTTTTTGGAATTCATAAATAATATCAAACTGCCACACATGCTACAGAGAACTCTTTCGTGAAAGGAAAAGTCAATTGATATGGCAGACTTCATTGTTACCTTATTTTAAGAACTTGCCATAGCCACCCCAAACTTCAGCAACCACTACCCTGATCGGTTAGCAGTCATGAATATCAAGGCAAAAGCCTCTACTGCAAAAAGGTGATGACTCGCTGAAGGCTCAGATGATGGTTAGCATTTTTTAGCAATAAAATATTTTTAAATTAAGGTATGCATATTGTTTTTTTAGACATAATGCTATTGTACACTTACTAGACCACAGTATAGTGTAAACATAACTTTTATATGCACTGAGAAACAAAAAAATTGTGTGACTTGCTTTATTGGGATACTTGCATTATAGTAGTGGTCTGGAACTGAACCCATGATATCTCCAAGGTATGCCAGTACATTGATAGGGGGCAGATAAAGTATATTCCATCTTAAGAAGGAATATGATGGGTTGATTAAAAATCATATTTTCCTTTTGACTATTGTACTATGCCCATATAATACTTATCTAAAATCTAACATTAAGAGAAAAAGTAAATGGATACCTTGTAGAGATCACATGGCACATGAAAAAAACAACCTTCTATTATTTACTACTTTATCTGAAAGAAGAACTGAATTAGGTAAAACTATCTGTCCTACTTGTGGTCTAGGATAGAATTTCCAGTGACAGCACACAGATTCAAAAAGTGCTGTAACAAACAATTTAGACAGAAGAGAAAGTAATGGACTCTAGAGCATGGTGGGAAGACAAAGATACTAATGTTAAAGAGGAATTGGAAGACTTTAAATAAATTATGTCCTGAAATATGAGAGTGGAGAAATATAGCATTTACCACTTGGTATGTTATTTTAAATAGTGCATGGTTTTAGAGATGTATGTGCAATTAAAACAATAAACAGTTTGCTAAAATTATGTTTTAGAAGACCAATGACATGGGGAAATGGTGATGCTAGTGATAAATCAGTTTGAAAATTCTTGGCATATAAAACTATGCAACTGTAAATACAAACACATATGAAACAAAATAAATATCTATCTATCTGGAAGGAAAGTTGTCAAAAATAATTATAGTGATTATATTTACATGTAGGATTATAAGTGACTTTTAAAATACATTTCTTTATACATTTCTATAGTTTCCAAACTTTACACAATGAATAGTTATTACTTGTATATTAAGAAAGAACCCTATTTTTAAAATGCTATGATAAGAAATGTCTAGAATTTGCAAATTCATAGAGACAGAGTAGATTTGGGGTTACCAGGGGCTGGAAGCAGGGGAGAATGGGATGTTATTTTTTAGTGGGTAAGGAGTTTCTGTTTTGGTGATGAAAAAGTGTTAGTAATGGAAGGTGGTGAGGGCTGCACAACGTTGTAAAAGTAATTAATGCCACTGAACTGCATACTTAAAAATGGTTAAAATGGCAAATTTTGTGTTATATATAGGTTATCACAATAAAAAAACACACAATATGATATGAAATATCAAGAATAAGCAAACCCATAGAGACAGAGAGTAGATTAGAGGTTACCAGGGGCTAGGGAAAGGGTGAAAGGCGTGTTATTGCTCAATGGGCATAGAGTTTCTGTTTAGGGTGATGAAAAAGTTTTGATGATGGATGGTGGTCATGAAAGCACAATATTGCAAATGTAATAAAGTGCCAATGAATTCTACACTTAATGGTTTAAATGACTAATTTTTTGTAACATATGTTACTAGAATAGAATTTTTGAAAAACAAAACAAACAAAAAAACCCTTATGTAAAAATGTCTCCTTATAAACCCTGCCTCCACTGTGCCCCCATGGGCCCTCCTATGTATACTAGGATGGAGTAGAAAGAAGATAATAGCTAGAATTTATTGAGTGTGAATCAGGTCCTGAGGTCTTAGCACTGTGCTGAGGTCTTCACACGGATTATTTTTATGTAATCACCACCTCAGTCCTATGAAGTTCTCATGATTACCCTGATATTTTAGGTAAGGGAATTAAGGACCAGGGAGGCTTAGTTCTTTGCCGAAGTCACACAGCTGGTGAGTGAGAGTGCAGGCATTTAAACCCAGGCAGATTGATTCCACACTCTCTACCTTGGCCCTGTGCGGCCTCTAAGCACACTGCTTCCTATCTGGTGGGACTTTAGATGCTGAAAAAAGCCAGCCCATGGGAAAATTCCTAGCCACATGGCCCAAGCATCCCTTCTCACCTCACTCTTTAAGAAGCTAGAAATTGTAAATGAATTAAGCAAGTTTCTTACCTGGGACAGTAACGTATGACTGAGTAAAGGGACGAGCTGAGCTTGTTGGATAAATATTTTCACCCACTTCTTGAGGCAGAAAGACTGCTAAAGTAATGGGACAGTTGGATGTGCAGGCTTTAAGTGGGGTCTGTGGGGGTATTTATGGGGCTACTTCTGTGGCAAGAGGTAGATCTAGCTTTTGAGGGGCGACCAGGCCAGGGGTGGAACGCCAGGAGAGGGGGCTCTAAGTAGTCAGGGGCAGCAGAACTGGGAGAGCCAGAGGAGGGTGGGAGAGAGGCCGAAGGCCAGGTTTGCTCAGAAAGGGAATTAGAGCTTGTTGAGCACGCACCACATGCTGGGTATGTTGCATTTGCTCTTTCATTCCATCCTCCCAACAGCCCTTTTAGGTAAGTGTCATTATCTCCACTTTACAGTTGGAGAAGGGGAGGCTCAGAGAGATTAATCTTTCCCAGGTCACACAACCAGTGAGTGATAAAGCCAAGATTTGGATTCTCATCTTTCTGGCTCTAAAGTGTTCTCGTTTGTATCAGTCAGTGTTCCAGCGGGGAAAAAAATGGGATGATTGAGGAGAATATAACAGAGGGACTGCTTATGAAGGTGTGGGCCCGGTGAAGGGCCCCCACAAGGATGGTGCAGCTTCTTGGGATTAGCAAGAGCAGGGGGCTGTTGTCACCCCTGAAGGTGAAAGGCCTCATACAGGGGTTCTTAACCTTTTCTGTTCCACGGACCCCTTTGCCAGTCAGGTGAAAACCACGGACCCCTTCTCAAAATGTAGCAGCAGATAGTTTTATGACATTCAATGTTGGCATGTCTTTAAGTCAAATTTTAGGGTTATTCAAAATTACGTCTAACAACTTTCCTGCAATTTCAATACCTCATAACCTAACATGGCTCAACATCTGTTCAAACGGTCATTTTCAGCAAACGTTTAGAAATTTGAGTTTTCCCACTGCGTCATAAAACCATCTCTGCCATCCTTGCCAACCTTTGTGCAGGCAGTTATCCACTGCACTCAGAACATGCTACATCAAAATAAAAGTCATACTAAATACACACTATACTGTACATTATTTAATAAATATATCACATCTGCACCAACACGTCCCTACAAGAATAATGTTTTTAAATGCATAAAATAAAATCACATTGGAAATCAGTTACATATATTGAAATACAGTTACTAAAATAAAAAAAAACATATGATATAATACTATACATATATGCTTCTTTCTTAACACATTAAATAATAACCCGATATATCGAAATATAGGAAACTTAAAGTTAAATTTTATTTTTTAAAGACATGTCAATATGCAGACTGTTGTTTATCTTGAACAAGAACATTAAATTGTGGTGTAGTATTTGACAAGGCAACACACATATCATGTTGGACATCTAATAGAGTTGAATTTTTTCAATTCAAGCTCACGGACCCCCTGAAATCTGTCCACGGACCCCTTGAGGGTCTGTGCACCCCTGGTTAAGAACCCCTGGCCTAATAGGTTACCAGAACCTGCAGAGTTGGGCCTGACAGGAACTGTGATCTTCCACAGGTAGAGGCAGAGCCAGCCTGTGGCCTTGCTGGTCTCCTAATGATGATTCCCAGTTGGGAAGCTGGAGGGCAAGGGAGCCCGTTGATGCTGTCCTTTCAGGTCAGCCACCTGGCATGTGGAACGGTGCAGAGAAGGCTGGAGAGCAGAGGTGGGGTGGGCGACCAGGGATAACAGCCTGCATCCTTTCCAGGCAGCAGGAGTCTGCCATATTAGAATTGTTCCCTAAAAGCCTCCCATTGCCCAAATCAGAACCCCCTCTAATAGGTTGCAAAGTCCTAGAACCCTTAGGTTTTCACTGAAGGGTCTGATGACTCTGAATTACCTATCACCTGCCACCCCAAACACCCTCTGACACCCCCTCCCCCTGTTGCTGGGGGAGGGGAGAATGAGCAGGGTCTGAATGCCTACCTGGGGTTAATTAGGGCCCCAAGAAGTTGCCAGATAAACTGATGCTCTGAGGTTATTCCTCTGATGGGAAGAGGCTGGTGAGAAGAGGAAAGAACTTCAGGTGAAGTTTTGGCTTGAATCTTGCAAGGAGAAATGGCCTAGAAATGGATTTTGACAACTCCCAGTGAGTGGCAGCAGGGCTGAAAAGAACCTATTAACAAACCAAACATGGAATTCCATGCATCCCCAATGCCAGGTGCTAGGGAGGAGATGGGGGTGGGGCCAGAGAGCCCCCAGACTGCAGTAGGCAGGGTGGGTTTCAGGGACACATGACCTGTGCAGCAAGGGCCCCCGCTTGGTTTAATGCTCTGCTGTTGCCATCTTGAAATCCTTAATAATTTTCAAACAAGGAGCCTTCCATTGGTATTTTGTGCTGTGACCCACAACCTGTGGAGCTGGTCCTGCCTGTAGAGCCCCCCAGGGAAGGAATTGTTTCTAAGTTGCAGGTCTAGTATCAGCAGCATAGCAGAGCAAGTATGTAAGAGACCGGGCATTCCAGCTTCTCTATTAACCCTATTTAGGAAAAAAGCTCTCAAAGCAAAACCCCAAACTTGGGGGTAGGGGAAGATGGAGGGGTGGTGAGTGCAGCTCCAGCATCAGCCTGTCCTGTTCCACCTTCTTTTCTCTACCAGTTGTTTTGTCCGTTGGTCTTGCTTCTATTCTAGTCTGGACCTGTGTCCTTTATTCAGTATTATAGTTTCCATACCTAATATTTCTACTTGTTCTACTTAATTTCTTGTATCTCTTTAATTATATTTACGAGACTTGTTTCAGATTCTTGGTCTATCTGTCCTAATCTTTCGCTTTGGATAACATGTGTCTTGTGTGCTTAGCTGTTCTCCTTGAGGGCATGACAGTGCCCTAGTTTGGGGGGAAATATTCCCTGGGAGCATGGGGGTTCTGGTATTGTGTACTGGGAAGTGCTGAAGGCCAGGTCCATCTCCCCAGGGCTTCCTCATGCCTTGTTGCTATTTTTGTTGTAGTTGTTGATTCCTGGAATCCCTGTTTCCCTTTATAGATTCTCCAGGATGGATTTGGGGAATGGAGCCAGCAGTCCCCTGCTTGTCCACCAACTTGGCAGGGACTGGAAGTCTCTTTCTGGCTCACTTCGGTTTTCTGTGTTACCTATACCTGCTGCATTCCCTCTCACGTGTAGGTGGGTGAAACCTATTTTAAGTTGCTAAGTGTAGTCATTTCTCCATTTTGATCCATCAATCTCATTTATAACGGGTCAATCAACCTCTACTCCTATAATTACAGGATTCTGATAACGGAGGTTGACCAAAAAGATATATATGAGAAGAATGTGATTATTTCTGAATTCTGATTGGCTGGATTTGCTTATGGTCTGATTGGCCAAAATATCCATTGGCCATTATGTGGGAAAATTTTCTTACTTTTTAGAGAGGGAATTTAAGGGTAAAATATGAGGTCTATAATTTACTTTAAAATACTTCAACATTAAAAATTAAAAAAAAATCAAAATTGTTATTCGATGATACTGCATTCACAAGACTATACATTGCAGGAATCATTGTTGCAGGGAAGTAATGTTTTTATGTTGTATATTGTTTGCTTTATATTATATGTATGCAATTTATTTGTTCTATATAAATATTTGGCAATCTCTAATTTAATGAACGCTACAGAAGTAATGCTCATTGACAGATGAGAACACTAAGCCACTGAGCTTATGACTTGGCTGAGGCTACTTACAAAACCAAGATAAGATCTTAGTTCTCTTGGACATTAATCCAGGGCTTTTTCCACTCCACCATATCCCAAGGAGTCCAAATTGACCTGCCAAGTTCAGCCATCTCCCATTCAGAGTCACAATGTCTCCATTTACAGATTCATTTCCAGCAATGTTAATAAAACACACATTTTAAAGGCTGATTCAGATGTTTCAGGTTAAATATCTCACAAAGCAGCTGTACTTGTTGGGGTGTCCATAACCCCGGAAAGTGGTAATTCTTTTTTTTTTTTTTTTTTTTTTTCTGTTGAATATTTTATTTCTGCTCTAATCATTTTTCTTAAACTTTTTATTTTGAAATGATTTCACACAGGACAGTTGCAAATATATATATATATATACAAAACCCATACAGAAAACATCAACATACAGCTCTCCCCACCCCCGCAGATACCTGAATCTACCAATTTTAACATCTCACCACATTTGCTGTATCATTCTATCTATCCATCCATTTGTCTGTCTGTCTATTTATCTATTAATTTTCTAAACATTTGAGAGCAGGTTTTATACATCTTGCTCCTTGAGCACATAATACTTCCACATTCATATCCTAAGAACAAAGACAGTCATTTATGTCCACCTAAATTACAGTTATCACATTCAAGAATTTTAACATTGATATAAAGCTTTCAGTCTCTATTCCGTTTTTCTTAATCTGTCCCAATAATGTCTTTTGGAACTTTTCTCCTCCATTATTAGACCTAGTCCAAGATCATGTATTGCTTTTAATTGTCATTATCTCCTTAGTTGCTCTTTTTTTTTAAATTGTAGAAGCATATTGTATTAGTCAGCCAAAAGGATGCTAATGTGAAATACCAAAAATGGGTTGGTCTTCATAAAGGGTATTTATTTGGGGTAGAAGTCCACAGTTACCAGGCCATAAAGCATAAGTTTCTTCTTTCACCACATTCCATTGCCACGTGTTGGAGCAAGACAGCAACTGGCGTTTGCCAGGGTTCAGGCTTCTGGGGTTCCTCTCTTCCCGGGGCTGCGTTTCTCTCCGGGCTTAGCTCCTGTTTCCTCCACAAGGTCAGCTGTAGATGATTAGGTGAACGGCTTGCTTCTCTTCTCCTGGGGCCTTCTTTCCAACATCAAAACTGCTTCTCAAAAGACTGCCTCAACTCTGTTCTTTGCCTTGCCTTTTATATTCGATTCCCCACCCACCAAGGGGTAGAGCTCAACGCCCTAATCATAACCTAATCATGCCCAGATTAACAGATCAGTTTACAAGCATGATCCAATTATGTTTTTGGAATTCATAATTACATCAAATCTGCCAACTCCACCCTCTGAATTCCAAAAATACATTACAATATTAAAAAAACCTTAAATCAGTAACAATTCAACTACAAAATCATATCATAATCATTTTAAAGAAATACAGTTCATCTGGAGGCAAAGTCCCATCTGCTATAGACCTCTGAATCTTACAAAACCATGTAACACACAAGTGGAAAGACAAAAGATAAACATTTTCAATATCATAAGGAGAAATTGGGATGTTAAACATGAGTTATGGATCCTCTACAGTTCCGTAAACTTGCAGGGCATCCTCCATTAGATTTCAAAGTCTGAGAGTCATTCTTAAGATGATGGTTTCTTCTCCTTGGGACCACATGGGAACCCACCCTTTCCACAGGCTTGCCCAAGAGCCATTTTCTTGGTTCCACCCTCATCAAGCATCTGGGTGTCGACCAAGCTCCAGACCTCACCCTCCAAGAGTGTTGGGGTGATTGCCACAACTTACCCAATCTTTGGGTTAGAGTTTTAGCTCCCCTAGTACAGTGAGGTGAAGATAACATTCCCCCTAACCTTTGGCATACAGGCTCAACCCTATCAGAGCAATTGGTTGACCACCTGGCTAATCCATGGGGGACAGGTACAACCCTCTCAGACCTATGGGGTGTTGACCTTAACCACTCTAATCTTTGAGGAATGTGCTCCACCCTTTCTGCACCCTGGGGTGGCAAAACTCTCCCAGAACATCGGGTGGGGACATCCACCCTCTTCAACTGCTGGGGAAAACTCACCCTCTCTGTACATATGAGTGGGGCTCCTTTCTTGGCCCAAGAAGATGTCTTAATCCCAGATCTCTGCTTCCATGGTTTTCTTCTTAAAGCTGTTTCTCCTTCAACCTCTCCTTTCCATGTCCTCTTTTGTCCAAGCTGACAGTGGTTTTGTTCATACAGCTCTCTCAAAAACTTTGTTGGTTTAGCATGCAGGAAGCAGGGGTCCAAGCCATCAGACAGTAAGACTTTCCACAAGTCTTTCTGAGATAACTGCATCTTCAATTCTGATTTACAAGTTCCAAATTTAGTAAAGTCTTCAAATAAGGTATTTTCATCTGGGAATTTGATTTCCACAAACTTGGAAGTTCCAGAATCAGTTTCTGTTTTCTTTGTGCCCAAAAGTTCAGTCCTTAGTGTATTTCACTCATCTAGTATTTTGTTATAAGCTGCAAGGAGAAGCCAAGCCACATTCTCTGAGTTTACCTTGGAAAGTTCTTCAGCTAAATGCTCTGGTTCACCATTTTTCAATTCTGTCTTCCATATAAGACGAGGAGTTAATCTTGCTAAGTTCTCCACAACTTTAAAACATGGATCACCTTTCCTCCAGTTCCAATAATAGTTTCATCATTTACTTCTAAGGCATCATAGAAAGTCTCTTTTGCGTCCACATTACTATCAACAGTCTCTTCAAAGTGATCTAGGCCTTTTCCATTAGGCATTTCACAATTCCTCCAAAAAATACCCCTTACCCATTTATAAAACCGTTCCAACATTTTGGTATATGCAAAAGCACTTCCCCACTCCTCGGTACCAAATTCTGTATTAGTCAGCCAAAGGGGTGCTAATGTGAAATACCAAAAATGGGTTGGTCTTCATAAAGGGTATTTATTTGGGGTAGAAGTCCACAGATACCAGGCCATAAAGCGTTAAGTTTCTTCTCTCACCACAGTCCATTGCCAAGTGTTGGAGCAAGACAGCTGCCTGCGTTTGCCAGGGTTCAGGCTTCTGGGGTTCCTCTCTTCCCGGGGCTGCATTTCTCTCTGGGCTTAGTCCTGTTTCTTCCACAAGGTCAGCTGTAGACTATCAGGCGAACAGCTTGCTTCTCTTCTCCTGGGGCCTTCTTTCCAACATCAAAACTGCTTCTCAAAAGGCTGCCTCTAATTCTTATGTTTATTCCTTTCTAGTCTTTTTAATATGCTATTTTACATATGCTTGTTTAGATATGCAAGGATTTATTGAAGGAAAATTTGAAAATACAGATAAGACGAAAAATTAAAAATGAAAACCACCCCAAATCTCACTGTTAACATTTTGGGGCTCTCTTAGTCTTCTATTGATACATAATTGCTTACTCCAAAACCTTGTCGCTTAAGACAACAAACATTATCTTGAAGTTTCTAAGGATCAGGAATTCAGGAGCAACTTAACTGGATGGTTCTGGTGTAGGGTCTCTCATGAAGTTGTAATCATCTGAATAAAGGTTTGCCTGGGACTGCAGGATCTGATTACAAGATGGCTCACTCACACGGCTATAGGTAGGAGGACTCAGTTCCTCACCATGTGGCCTCTCCCCAGGACTGCTTGAATGTCTTCACAACGTGGCAGCTAGCCTCTCCAAGACTGAGTGATCTGAGAGAGAGAACAAGGAAGAAGCTGCAATGCCTTTGATGACCTAGTCTTGGAAGTCACACACTGTCCCTTGTGCCACATTCTATTAGTCACTAAGCAAGTCATTAAGTCAAGTCCACCTGTAAGGGAAAGGAAATTAACCTCCAACTCTTGAAAGGAGGTAAATCAAAGACCTTGTGGACATATATTAGAACCACCACAGGGCATATCCATTTAGATTTTTTTTTTTTTTTGTAACCAAAATGGGATCTTATTATACATGTGGCTTTTTATCCTACCTTTTTTTTTTTTTTTTTTTTTTTTTTTTAAGTTACAAAACCAGATCATTTAATCTTGGGCAAATTACTTAACCCCTCTGCCTCAATTTCCTCATCTGTAAAACAGGGGTAAAGTAAAACATACATAATAGGGTTATGGTTAGAATCACATAAGTTTATGTATTTAAAGTATTTAGAACAATGTCTGTCACAGGATAACTTGTATATAAATGTTAGCTCTTTTGTCAAAAAGTATATTTTAAAAATATTTTAATAGCTGCATAGAACATTATTATATACATATTCTATACTTTATAATATGCCATGTCATGGGTCTATTTGGTTTTATTGTTTGGAGTTTGCTGAACATCTTGGATGTGTATATGCATGGCTTTCATTACATTTGGGCAGTTTTCAGCCATTATTTCCTTGAATAGTTTCTCTGCCTCTTTTTCCCTCTCTTCTCCTTCTGAGATTCCCACAATGCATATGTTGGTATGCTTGATGATATCCCAGTTTCCTCAGGCTCTGCTCACTTTTCTTCTTTCTTTTTTCTGCTCCTTAGCCTGAATGATTTCAGTTGTCTTATCTTCAAGTTCATTGAAGATAAGACTTCTTCTCCTACCTCCAATCTGCTGTTCAATCCCTCTAAAGACTTTTTAATTACTCTTACTTGATCTTCAGCCTCGTTTGGCTTCTTTTCATAATTTCTCTGTCTCTATTGATATTCTCTTTGTGTTCATCTATCATTTTCCTAATTTCCTTTAGTTCTTAGTCCATGTTTTCCTTTAGCTCTTTGAGCATATATATAGGACCCTTTTTTTTTTTAAATAAAATTTTATTGAAGTATAATTATCATACATGAACACACATAAATAATGAATGTATAGCAAAATTTGTGAATTTACAAAACATACATATCATCATACAAGCCTCCCATACATCTCATTTATACCACCACCACCAATACCTTGCCTTGTTGTGAAACATTTGTTACAAACTATGGAAGAACATCATCAAAATATTACTACTAACTATAGCCCATATCTTACATATGGAGAATTTTTCCACCACTCCACCCAAAATGTTCTCATATTTGTCCTGTTAAGCACAGTAGGACCATTTTTTTAAATTAATTTTTTTTATTTTTAAAGAAGCTTTAGATTCCATAGATGTTACATTAAAAATATAAGAGATTCCCATATGCCCCACTCCCTCCCCCTCCCACACCTGCCCACATCAACAACATCCCTCATTAGTGTGATACATTTGTTATAATTGAACACAAATTGAAGTATTGCTACTATGGATTACAGTTTACATTAAAATTTACACTCTATCTTGCACAATTTTGTAGGTTATGACAAAATATACAATGGCCTGTATCTGTCACTGCAATGTCATGCAGGACAACTCCAATGTCCCAAAAAATGTCTCCATATCACACCTATTCTTCCCTCTCCCATCCCTCAGAACTTTTGGTGGCCACTGCCTTTATATCAATGATAAGAGTTCTTCCATTGCTAGAATAATAATAAGTCTGTAGTAGAATAGTAACACGTCTACTTTAGTCCATTGGTGAGTCTAATGAATTGGAGAGCAGTTGTTGCAACTCTGCTGAAATTCAGGGCTCAACTGGCCCATGGATGGATCAAAGGTTTAAGTCTCTGGGACATATACTTATCAAGTATAGTGCTAATTATAGGTTCAAGTAAAAGGGGCAGAAGAGCCAGGTGTAGAGAACCTATAAATGAGTCTAACTTTGTTACACTGGGGAGCATAAATGCCAAAGTAAGACCCACTGAGAGGGTGCCAAATTCCTGAGCTGTCTGCTCTGCCATAGTTTCTGGATGTCTCTGGAGCCCTTAGGATCCCCACTATTTGAGGCATTGTTTGCTGTGGCAGTCAATGAGATCCTGCTGAGACTTGCATAGTGTAACCTCTGGAATGACCTCCTGACTCACTTTGAAGTCTGTAGTCATAAAAACTCATTTGTATTTACCATTTCCCCCTTTTGGCCAAGGTCTTTTTCCAAATGCATTGCTAATTGGCACTTGGTAGTAATCCCTTGGTGCCAGGGAGGCTCATCCCTGGGAGTTATGTCCCTCAATAGGACCATTTTTGAAAAGCCTTTGTCTGGAATGTCCCAGGTCTGGTCCTCATTGTTGATAGTTTCTAATGCTTTAATATTCTCCTTTGCCTGGGCCATGACTTCCTGTTTCTTTGTATGTTTTGCAAACTTTTGTTGAAATCTGGACATTTTGATATGTTAAGGTGTTATTGCTGAAATTTAGACTCTGAGGTGTCTGTTCATTAAGCAATTATCCAGCTAGTATTATGACTAAGGGGCTAACAAGAAGAAGAAGAGGAAGAAGAAGAAGGAGAAGGAGAAGGAGAAGGAGAAGGAGAAGGAGAAGGAGAAG
>JAKSZT010054193.1:5257408-5296147 GCA_026826555.1 Tolypeutes matacus | reverse complement strand
AGAAGGAGAAGGAGAAGGAGAAGGAGAAGGAGAAGGAGAAGGAGAAGGAGAAGGAGGAGAAGGAGGAGAAGGAGAAGAAGAAAACAAAAAAAAAACCCACACACCTTTCCCAGTCTTAGCAGATTGGCCTGTCTAAGTGCTCTCCTGAAGGACTTATCCATAAAATGAATTTGGAGAATAGCTCCAGGAAAAAGTGTAGGTGGTTCCCTGATGCTTTCTGGGCATATGTCTTATCTGCGGCATGCATGTGTGGCCTTAGGAATCCCCCAATTTTCCAGGATAGGGTGGTACTGGCCATTGCAGGCAGTAGTCCCTTGCTTCAGGCAGTAAAACTTGACTGCTCTCCCACAGAATTCTGTAGAACTATCTGAGCTGCCTTCTACATGTACAGCAAATCCTGGGATGGCAAGTCCCTCAGGCCACCCCAGATTGGACCAGACATACATGCTCTCAGCATGTGCTCCCTCTGGAACTGGGACCAGGGATCCTCACTGAGTACATGGGTGTCTCAGCATCTAGCCAGTGAAGAGTTGGGAAGGGGCCACCAGGGCCCTAGGAGATCCCACTGCTTTTAAGAGGCCTCTTTCTTGATTCAGCACTTGCCCTGGTATGACTGCTATCCTTTAACTGTTTTTTTGGAACTTTGAGAAAGATGTTTCTGTCAGTTCTTGTTGGTTGTTCAAAGACTCTGTAGAAGGATAGAGCCCTGAAGCATCTCATTCTGCCATCTGGATCAGGCAGGCTGCAGGAAATTCTTCTACTTTTTGCACTTTATTAATTATATTATTAGACATTTAGATCATTTCTAATTTTTTTACTGATATTAGTAATACCATGATGAATATCCTTGTAGCCAAATCTGTGAGATAGGAATGGACCATGGATGCCAGGAAGTTCAGAATGTGCACAGAATTTTGCATGTATAAGACTATTTCTGGAGAAAGGACCCATGACTTTCATCAAACTCTCAAAGAGGTCATTGATTTAATATATATTAAGAACTGTTTGTCTAGGTTATGGTCCTCAACTGTCAGGTTCAGGTCCTGAAGGAAGGGATTAGAGATATGGTGATCAATGAGGTCAGAAGCACTGGCTCATATCAACCAAGCTCCCAGGTGAGTTTTGGCACTTTAATCATATTAGCAGTGTGTTCACATTTTAGATGTCATGGTAGCTTATTTCTAGAATGATATCTGTAGGTGACTAATCTAACCACCTTGTCATTCTTATTTTAGATCAAACAACTTTCTGGTCTTGCCATCTTGTGAGTCTTCAGTCTTGTTTTCCTTTAGTCCCTTGTGACTGGGCTAATTCCATTTGGGGAGTTTTGGGATTTGTTATTGTTGCTTTTTTTTTTTGTTTTTTTTTTTAAGATTTATTCTATTTATGTATGCCCACCCCATTGTTTGCGCTCACTGTCTGCTCTCTATGTCTGTTCATTGTGTGCTCTCTGTGTCTGCTCATCTCTCTTCTTTTAATATATATATTTTTAAAGATTTAATTATTTATCCCTCCCCCCCATTGTTTTGCATTCGCTGTCTGTTCTCTGTGTGTTCTTCTGTGTCTGCTTATCTTCTCTTTAGGCAGCACCAGGAACCGATCCTGGGACCTTCTGGAGTAGAGAGAGGCACTGAAACTCTTGTGCCACCTCAGCTCCCTGGTCTGCTGCATCTCTAATTGTCTCTCCTCTGTGTCTCTTTTTGTTGAGTCATCTTTGCTGCACCAGCTCTCTGTGTGGGCCAGCTCTCTGCTTGGGTCAGCTTGACATGCAGGCCAGCTTACCTTTTACCAGAAGGCCCCAGAAACCGAACCCTGGACCTCCTATATGGTAGACGGAAGCCCAATCACTTGAGCCACATTTGTTTCCCTTGCCTTCTTTTTAGGAGGTACTAGGAGCTGAACCTGGGACCTCCCATGTAGGAAGGAGGTGCCCAACTGCTTGAGCCACCTCCACTCCCTGCTTGTTGTGTCTCTCATTGTGTTTCCTCGTTGTGTCTCCTCGTGTCATCTTGTTGTGTCAGCTTGCCAAGCTAGCCCATTGTGTCAGCTTGCTGTCTTGCTTGTCTTCTTTAGCAGGCACTGGGAACTGAACCCCGGATGTCTCATGTGGTAGGCAGGCACCCAACTGCTTGAGCCACATCTGTTTCCTTGGGGAGTTATGGTTTGATTACTCTAGTATGTATTTGGTTATGTACTAGGTACTCTATAGTATTTGTTGAATAAATGAATGAAGTAGGAATGGAAGCATTGTAAAAATATGTGCAACATGTACAAGGACATGCAAAAAGGAAATGGCCTGAGTTTTTCAGGCTATGGAATAATCAAGCCTTTGTGATGATGGGCTACATGAAGTCTTATAAAGGAGTAGGGACCCTAATATTCTGGTAGAAATAAGAGATGGCAGTAAATGCTGCAGGTAGATGTTCTGAAACTTAGGTTCCCAAAGAGTATGGACTCCTGAAGAGTCTGGCTGAGTAAATGAGGGTGGTGGGCTGGTATCTGTGGTGACTGCATTCACTCCCACCCATCGGACCACCACAGGACTCATCCCTGCAGCCAAGAACTTAGTGTTACCCCAAGGCGGCAGCCTGGTGGTGCTTCAGAAGCTCACCTTTGTTAGATGACTGCCTTTTCTCTGAGTCTTTACCAAAACAGCTACTCAGGAACTGTCAGTCTTCTGGGCCAGTGGCTCTTAAATCTTGGTGTGCATCTGCATCACCTGGGCATCTTGTCTAGAGTGCAGATGCCCAGGCCCAACCCCCAGAGAGTTTGATTATGTAGGTCTGAGGTGGGGCTGAGAATTCTGCATCTCCAGTACTTGTAGTTCACAGGCCACCTGTTTTTGTTTCCCGTGCTGCTCCAGCAAATACCATGAAATGGGTTGGCTTAAACAATGGGAACTTATTAGCTTACAATTTTGAGGCCAGGAAAATGTCCAAATCAAAGCATCATCAAAGTGATGCTTTCTTCCTGAAGACTGGCTGCCGGTGATCCTTGGCTCCTCTGCCATATGGCAAGGCACATTGTGGTGTCTGCTGGTCTCTCCCTTCTCTTCTGGCTTTCATTGATTTCAGCTTCTTGCTTTTGTGGCTTTCTTTGCTAATCTCTGAATTCGTTCTATTTATTTATTTATTTATTAAAGATTTTATTTATTTATTCATTTATCCCCCCCTTGCTGCTTGTGCTCGCTGGGTCAGCCAACCACGCCATGCGGGCGGGCTTGCCTTCACCAGGAGGCCCCAGGAACCGAACCTGGGGCCTCCCATATGGTAAACGGGAGCCCTACTGATTGAGCCACAGCCGCTTCCCCGTTCTATTTATAATGGACTCCAGTAATAGGATTAAGACCCAGCCTGAATGAGGTAAGTCACACCTTAACTGACGTAGCCTCATCAAAAGATCCTATTTACAATCAGTTACTCCCACAAGGATGGATTAAATTTAAGAACATCTTTTTCTGGGGTATATACAGCTTCAAACCACCACACTCCATCCTCTGGACATGTTCTTTCTGTATGCAAAATACATTCATTCCATCACAATATCCCAAAGCCTAAGTCCTTTCAAAATAATGCTTAGTACAAAGTCTCATCAAAATTGATTACAGGTATGGTCTGTCCTGGGCCACAATTCCCCTCAGTCTGTGGACCTGTGAAACCTAGAGAACAAGTTATCTGTTTCCACAAAGGAAGGAGAGGCATAAGATGAATATTCCCATTCCCATAGGGAGAAGTTGGAAGGAAAACAAGGGTTGTAGGTCCCAAACAATTCTGAAACTCTGCAGGGCATACTCCATTAGATTTCAGGACTGAGAGTTATCTGTAAAATGATATTTTATCCTCTGGCCCTGATAAAGTGGCAGCCCAAATCCTTCTAAGTAGCTTGCTCAGCAGCCATGCTGTTCCTGAACACTGGGATGAAGGCTCCACCCTTTTCAAGCATCAGGCTGGTGGCTAGGCTCTCTGCAAACATTGGAGTACACACTCCACCCTCTCAGAACATTGGGGTATAGCATGCTTCCTGAACAGTGGGGTGGAAGGTCTGCCCTCTCCAAGCACCAGGACAGATTTACCGTTTCCATACACGTGGGTGGACCTGCTCTCTTAGCCCAAGAAGAAGTCTTATGTCCAGACCTCAACTTCCATGGCAAGGCACATAGTCTGCCAGTCTCCCCCTTCTCTCCTGGGTTTCATTGCTTTCAGCTTCTTGCTTCCATGGAGGTGCTCTCTCTCCTGAATGAGGTGAACCACACCTTAACTGAAGTAGCCTCATCAGAAGATCCTGCTTACCATAGGTCCACACCCACAGAAATGCATTAAATTTAAGAACATGATTTTCTGGAGTACATAGAGCTTCAAACCACACTACTTATGCTCATTTAGATCAACTGAGAAGTAGATGCTAAGATATGATTAGACATAGGTCATTCACTGGGGAAATGCCTGTGAAGGATAAAGGGGTAGAAGCTGGGAAGGCGGGGTAAGCTCAGACCACAATGCAGGTCTGACCCCTGGGAAGAAGAGGATGGGTAGGAAGAGTCTCAGACTGCAGCATGGCTCTGAGAAAGGTTCAACCAGGTGGAGGGAGAGTCCTTGACCCAAAGCCCCTGTATTAGTCAGCCAAGGGGGTGCTGATGCAAAATACCAGAAATCAGTTGTTTTTTGTAAAAGGTATTTATTTGGGGTAGAAGCTTACAGTTACCAGGCCATAACGCATAAGTTACTTTCCTCACCAGTCTTTTGCCACATGTTGGAGCAAGATGGCTGCCGACATTCAGCCTTCCTCTTCCTCTTAAGGCTCCATGGGCAGGCTCTCTAGGGTTTGTCACTCTCCCCAGGGCTTGATTCTCTCCAGGTTCAGCTGCTTTGTTCTTTCCACAAGGCCAGCTGTAGACTATCAGGCAAACGGCTCATGTCTTTTCCCGGGGCCTTCTCTCCTTGATCACGACCAAGCTCCTCTGTATATTTACTTCCCGGGGCTCCAGTTCAAAAACTCCAAAATTCCTTCTCTGCAGTGCAGTTTCTCTGTGAGTTCCTGCCCACCAAGGGCATGGAAACTCAATGTCCTACTGATGTGGCTCAATCAAAGCCTTAATCATTATTTAATCAAGTAAAGTAAAACCTCTGAATCCGATGCACTCTAATATGCCCAGAGGAAAAGACCACTTTACAAACATAATCCAATATTTCTTTTTGGAATTTATCAATAATATCAAACTGCTACAGCCCCTGTCCAAGGAGTCCTGTGCCCTGCAGAAATGGCTGGGTTTAGCACCCCAAAGCCAAAGCCCCATTATGTTCAGCCTTGGCTGGGAGAGCCCTGGAAAGCATAACTTCAGTGTAAAAGCAGGAGTGGACCCAGAAGGCAGCAGTTGGGGCTGCTGACCAGCCATGATCCCTAAAAGCAGGGAAGCCTAGCAGCATGTCTTCATGTCCGTTATGCCACCTGAGCTGGGAAGGACTCCGGGGGCGCTGGGGCAGGGATGGAGGTGGCCTGCTAGCCTTCTAGCTAGGATGCGCTGCAAGATTTCTTTGCCTGAGATGATTGTGTTTCCTCCTCCTCTTCCACCCCAGTCTCCTGACTCCTATAAAGAGGAAAAGTGAGCACAGAGCTGCCAAACACAGCTACGTCAGTGTAGGCAAGTGAGATTGGGAAGTGAGGTCTCAGGGCTGGTCCCTTCTGGTTTGTCCATGTGGGACCTCGTCCCCACCCCTTCCTCAATCCCCTAGAAGTCTCTCAATAAAATGGCTTGGCCCTAAAGAAAAGAAAAGAAAAAAAAAAAAAGAACAAAGCAAGAACAAAGTAGGTAGCGGGTATGGATGACAAATTGGCTTTGATAAGGAGGTGTGTTGGGGATTGAATCATCATCCCACAAAAGACATCATGTTCAAGTCTTAACCTGCATTCCTGAGGGTGTGAACCCATTTGTAAATAGGACCCTCGAATAGGCTATTACTAGTTAGGGTGCAGACACATTTGTGAATAGAATAGGATCTTCGAAAATCCTATTTAGATGAGGCCAAGTTGAATCAGGGCAGGCCTTAATCCATATGGCTGAGGTCTGTAGGAGGAGAGGAAATCTAGACAGAGACACAGACAATTGAGCAGGACAAGTAGAAGCCAGAAGGGGAAGCCATGTGACAGAGGCAGAGATGTGAGCCAAGGAACCCTAAGAGTGTGGCAAGCCAACAATAGACTGCCACGGGCTCTGGGAGCCAGCATGGGCTGCCGATACCTTGAGGTTGGACTTCTAGCCTCCAAAACCGTGAGATGATAAATATCAATGCATTATGTGCTATTTGTCATAGCAGCCTGCAAACTAAGATGGGGTCTCTTCTGTGGCTTTTCTCGGGTGGCTGCTCTCTTGGGATCCCACACAGCTTTGCCTCAGCCCTCCCACATAAGCGTCCTCACACGTGCATGTGGCAACCCAAGGGTCTGTAGCTAGGGGTCTCCTGTACTGGGAATGCCAAACTCATCCAGTGTGACCAGCTGAGGGGAGCAGGTGGGCTCTGGGATGCTCCTGCCCTGTGTGCCCAGGAAGAGGTCAGGATGAGCTAGAGGGAGAAACTGCCTTTCACAGGCTCTTCCTTGCAGAGATACTTGGCTTCTCCTTTGCAAACTCTACAAGCTGTTTAGGCAAGAAACCACGTGGGGGAAACTGGGATTATAGAGAAAGTGTGATGCATAAACCCAGCATGTGGCACCTGCAAGGGGTATGACTCAGAATAGAATGTTAGAGCGGTTTGGGGGTGTGATGGTGGTGGGGGGGGATGTTTTCTGAGTGCACACCTGGGCCTGATGACCTATTTTGGAGCCTGGTTTCCACTTCACCTTTGTTTTTACTGTCTTACCTTCTTCCTTTTTGGTCAAATTTCAGCCCAGGGGATCGTTTGCTATGCTGTTAATTGAAGAATAAGGATGAATCTTTGCACACTTGAAAAACATCCAGACCTGGTCCAAACCCCCACCTAAAGGTAGGTACAGGTGACCTCAGCAGCCACACGTGTGACACAAGCTACCCTGAACATCCTGATTTAGGGGCTGGGGACTAGACAGAGGCTGGCATCCTGGGTCATATAACTGACTTTGCCATTGACTTTTATTACTGTGTTTCCTGGGCTCTAAGACACCATAGATTGTAAGATACACCATCAATTTAATAACTGATTTTAGAGAGAGAAAAAGAAACACTGCCACATCAAATGCACCAATCAACTGAAACACCCATCCTGATTTCAGGAGTAATAAAATGTGAAAAATACCGTGCATCTTAAAACTGGGGAGAAAAAAAGCAGAATTTAGAGAAACAAAATGGGCTTTTCTAATTCTGAGATTAAGATGCAAAACCTATACCTGTGTTTTGGAATAAATAGCATTAATAATTAATAGGCTTTTTACCATGTGGCACTGCTAATTTTTTGAGAGGTGGAGGGCAGGAGTTACACTGATCATATGTGCACTCAAAAGTGTGGTATTAGTGATATTGATATTCAGTAAGCCAATGTAGGGTTTAAATTGGTTAGTAGATATTTGCATCTTCTAACCACACAGCTGTAAAGAGAACTAAATGATATTCCAGTTTTAGAATAATAAGACCTAATGTCTGTGGAGCACATTTTATGTGCAGGCACTGCTCTAGGTACTTTGCATGTACTGACCACGTGAAACCCCACATTTAACTCCATGAAAACCTATGAGGAGGTGTTGTGACTATCTCTGCCTTAGAGATGGGGACACTGAGGCACAGAGGGATTAGACAATATTTTCAAGGTTCCACAGTTAGGATGTAGACTTGAGCCCAGGTGGTATGACTCCAGAGCCCACCCTCTTAATTGCATCATACAGCCTCTCTTAGGGAACAAGGGAGGGAAATAAACCAAACCAGTTTCCAGGCATTGTCCATGGGCAGGAGGAAAGAGCTAGGACTGAAGGCAATACTATGCTGGTAAACTGGTTCTTCAAAAAAAAAAAAGCCTTAATTTAGAAGGCTTTTCCCTTGGTGCAAATACTTCCACCTTGGCTAATTTCAAAATATCAACCCATTGATAAAAATTCCTGAGTGTTTAGCAATTGCCTCTCAAGAGCTAGTATGCGCTAGCTCTAGCACACCACTGTCTGAAAGCAATTGTTCAAATTGATGTGAGGCAGTTTGGCCAGGAACATGTTTTGCATCATCTTAAGTTAAGCCAACCACGGGTGGGACACAGCATGTGTAGTCAGGGCTTGGAAATAGTTTCTCCCCCCTCAGCCTCCCCACTGCCAACCAGAGGAAGGAGCCTGTTGCTGGACTCAGGGGAGGGCAGGTGCATACTCTCCACTCCTCTCTGGCCTCCCTGAGTGTCACAAAAGGCGCTGAAGACCAAAATTCCTGCTCAAAGGGAGGCAATTACCTGACTTATGCCCAAGAAGGAGTGCTTGGTGGCTGTCTAAGCATCTCCTTCCTGAAGCTGAGTGGCAGTAGTGAAGTGAGATGCAAGGGAAGAAAAAAAATTACCAGGTTCCACAAGAAGGAAGAGTGCCTAGGAGGTGGTGGAACTGCAAGGTCAGAAAGGGGCCAGGGAGCAGAAGAAGAGAGTGAGTGCTGAAAAGCTAAATAATTGCAAAATATTTAGGTTGCGATCAGGACAGCTCTTAAAAACAAAATCACAAGGCAAAGGTCACAAACTCAGATGCCTACAGGGGCAAGCAGATAACTTAAGCAGGTGAATTAGACAGAGTATGATAAAATAGGGAGTGGTGGGGACTGTGGCAAACTATAGAACACACATCCTGTTGAAAGACATTGACTTTCTCTCTCTCTCTCGTTTTTTTAAGCTATTGTTTTGTTTTGCTTTAACATTTACAGGCCAAACAAAATAGGTCTGTGGCTTGGATGCAGCCTCTACTTTGTGAGGCTTTGAAGGCCACACTCATAGGCCAGCCCACAGGGTGGCTACATGTCATCTGGGGCAATGGGAGACCGAGGGTGGGGTATGCAGGGGGAGCTGTCCATCTCATGTGCAGGCAATAAGGGGATACATTTTCTGTAGCAGATTTTAAAAGAATAATAAAACCAATTAAAATTCAGTCTGCTTTTTATTATCACCATGTGCCAACCATCCTAAATAATGTCAGGGACAAAAATTCTCCTCCCTGAAAAAAATTTTCTGTTGGTCTAAGTTCTAAATAATTGCTATGACTACTGTTGAGTTTTAATAATATATATGTAAACTTCAAAATAGCACTTTTAAATTACTTCTCTATTAAATGATGATTGTATTCTACATGAAAGACAATTCAGAAAGAACTTCTAAATTAACAGTCTGCCCCTGATTCCAGTGGATTCATCCACAAGCATTTGTTTCCAGAGTAAGTTCTTAAAGGTTTGGAACCCACTGGCTCCAAACCCTGTGGAACTACATATTCCTGTGTTTAAACAATAGACTCAAAACAGTGGCATATGATTGTAAACATGAAGAAACAGAATCTGAATTAGTTCAATTCTGTCATTCTATCTGAGGATTGCCAGAAGAATTCAAAAGGGCAAATGTTGAAATGCCTTGATTGTTTTCATCAAGAACTGAATGCTTGTTCCAAAGCAACAGATCAAATAATGTCAATATTCACCATTGCTCAGCCATTTTCTCTCATTTTTACAGAAAATACATGTCAGAAGTTTTTCACCAACTGTAATAGAAATTTATGGTGAATTTTCTGGTGAAGATATTTTAGTGGAAATTGTTTTACTGCAAAGACATTTGAAAACATTTAGAATTGATCCCAAAGAAACAAATACATGGACAGTATTGCAATGTCTGAAATTGTGCAATGGGATTTTTCTGAATCTCTGGCAAATGTATCCTAATGTTTAAGACTTCCTAATTTATTTGGGGTAAAATCTTTCAGTTACAGGGTTCAACTAAAGGTTAGTTCTTCACCAAAGTCTATTGCTACATGTTGAAGCAAGATGGTGGGCAGCGTCTGTGAGGGTTCAGCCTTCCTCTTTCCTCTTAAGGTTCCGTGGGCCCAGCTTTTCCAATCTCAGCTGTAGGCTGGAGGGCTTATTTCTTTTCAGGCTCAGCTGCTCTGTTCTCTTCCAAAGTTCAGCAGTAAACTATCAGGCAAATGGCTCATCTCTCTTTTCTGGGTGTAGGATCAAAGTCCTCTTCTCTTCCCTGTGTATGGAACTCTCTCTTCATGTGTGTATCTTTTTTTTTTTTTTTTTTACCGGGAGGTCCTGGGGAGCGAACCCAGATCCCTCCATATGGGAGACGGACGCCCAACCAGTTGAGCCACATCCGACCCCCATGTGTGTATCTTATTCTGTGTTCTCCTTGAGTGAGTGTCCAAGGGGGTGGGGACTCAACTCTGAGTTGTCCTAATGACATGGTCAAATCAAAGCCCTAATCTTAACATAGTTTAATCAAATACATCTCATCTGAATCTAATATAATCAAAGGGTATCACACCCAGAGGAATAGATTAGTTTACAAACATCATCACTTCATGGGGTTCATAAATAATCTCAAACTGCCACAGGTAGGATGAGGGAAAAGTACACCAAATGTAAGATATGAGCTATAGTTAGTAGTAATACTTTGATGATCCTCTTTCATAATTTGTTACAAATGTTTCACAAGAATGCAAGGTATTTGTAGTGGGGTGAAATATGGGAGCTGTATTAGTCAGCCAAAGGGGTGCTGATGCAAAGTATCAGAACTCTGTTGGCTTTTATACAGGGTATGTATTTGGGGTAGAAGCTTACAGTCACAAGGCCCTAAGGAGTCCAACTCAAGGTACCATAAGAGGTACTTCCTCACCCAAAGTCATTGGCCATGTGTTGAAGCAAGATGGCGGGTGATATCTTCAAGTGTTCAGCCTTCCTTCTTCCTCTTAAGGCTCTGTGGTCCCAGATTCTTCTGATCTCAGCTGTAGGCTGGCTAGGGCTTGTCTCTCTCTCTCTCTGGGACTCAAGACCCGGCTCAGCTGCTTTGTTTTCTTTACAAGGTCAGCTGTAGACTATCAGGCTCATCTCTCTTCCAGGGACCCCTGCCATGTCTAATGAGCTGTCTCTCTTCCTCTGTATGAGACTTCCGTGTGAGAATCTGTTTTATCAGCCCACCAAGGGGGCTGGGGCTGAATGCTGAGTTGCACTCTAATGATGTTGTTGAATCAAAGCCCTACTCTTAACAGAATTTAATCAGGCATCTCAGCTGAATCTAATGCAATCAAAGGGTTATCATGGGGAAGCAGATGTAGCTGAGGCGACTGAGCTCCCGCCTATACTGGAGGGCCGTGGAGCTGGTATGAAGGGCAGGAACAGCGAGCTGACACAACAAGAGACACAAGAAGAAAAGCATAATGAGAGACACAACAAAGCAGGGAATAGAGGTGGTTCAAGTGATTAGGTGCCTCCCTCCTACATCGGAGGTCCTGGGTTCAGTTCCTAGTGCCTCCTAAAGAAACAAGGAAGACAACAGACACAGCAAGTGCAAAAAATGAGAGAGTAGGAAGAAATAAATAAATAAATCTTTTTTAAAAAATGTAAAAGAAAAAAAGTTTATCATGCCCAGAGGAACAGACCAGTTTACAAACATAATCAAATATCTTTTTAGGAATTCATAAATAACATCAAACTGCTACAGGAGCCCTGTATGATGTTATGCATGTTTGTTTTGTAAGTTGACAACTTTTACTATACACTTACTGTTTATATATGTTCATGTATGAATGATATACTTCAATATTTGTTTTTAAAATTAGAAAAGATGTATCAGTCCTTTACTTTTTCTCTTTTTTGTATTTTAATGTTTATTCATTTTTACTGGGATAGTTTATATGACTTTCAATAAAACTTTTACTATCTGTGTTCCTTTTTGGCCATGACTATTATTTGTTTCATTTCACGATGACTGCTGAGAATTGTCATAACAAGGAGGGGGGTGTTAAAAGTTGTTTGCCCGTGGTGTCCCTGGTATGCCCCTGCTCTGAAGTCCACTCAGCCTCTCAGGTAGGGATGGCCTCTGGGCAGGTGGGAGCCATGCAGCAGGAGCTCTTGAATCTCCTTAGTTCAGCAACCACATCAGGGAGAGAATCCCTCTTCCCCAGCATTTTATTTAAAAATTTTTCCAACATAGAACAGTTTTTTTTTTTTTTTATTTAAAAATATGGGTTTATTAATGTATCTTAGGACAAGTACCCTTTGTATATCACCTTTTTCTGGAAGAAATACTGCCAATTACAAATAATTGCAGGAAAATTTTCATTAGACCAACAGAGTGTGTGTGCAGTGGGTTGTTTCATTTATGTCATACTGCAAATGCAAACTAAAATCTTGAATATACAAACAACGCTGAGTGACAATATAGCCTTCTTAAACTTCTTTAAGGCAGTTGTTTTTTTTGTTTGTTTGTTTGTTTGTTTTTGTTTTTTATGTACTGGGACCAGGGATTGATTTAACACAGGACCTCGTGTGAGGGAGGATGACGCTCAACCACTGAGCCATATCAGCTCCCCTAAGTTGGCTCCCTTGTCTTTGCTCATTGTTTTGCTTGTTGTTTGCTTGTTTGTTTTTGCTCAATGTCTGCTCACTGTTTTGCTCATTGTCTGCTTGTTGTTTGTTTTCTTTAAGATGCACTGGGAACCGAACCCAGGACCTCCCATGAGGAAGACAGGCACTCAACTGCTTGAGCCATATCCACTCCCTAAGGCAGATCTTTTTAGCATTGTATGTGTTACTAACATGATGCAGTGTGGTTTTAGCAAATTTAACTGTTTTAATTTCTCAATGACAATAACACATGTGGTCAGGAACAGGCAACAAAATCTCTTTTCTAGTCTCTCTACCCGGCCACCATTTTAAAAACACAAATTATATATATTACTGTACCAAAAAACATATTTTAACAGATTTCACAGCTCATTTAAAGCTTCAGTTTATAGTCATTCATATGAAAGATTTCTAATATGGAATGTTCCTTTATTGTTGTTTTTTTTTGTTTTGTTTTTTTTTTACCGGGAGGTCCCGGGGATCGAACCCCGGTCTCTCCATATGGTAGACGGACGCCGAACTTCTTGAGCCACATCCGTTTCCCTGGAATGTTCCTTTAGAAAGAACTGCTCACTGGGATTCCAGTGTTCTAGATCAGAAATGCAAAAGTCTTTCTTCCGTGCAATGTCAGACATTTTACATCAGTTCACTCATGTTTTTCTTTCAAGTGTTTCCTAATTTCACTTTGGGATCATCATTTTTGTATGTTTCACTTATTTCCTTTAGTATACTCTCTGGTGAGTCAGGTTGATAGCTGTATAAATAACCATATGGGCAAAGGTGATAAACGAGGTATTGTAACTCATACATGGTTAGAGGGTCAACGTAATGAAAAGAAATGGCAAGATCAGAACATCCGGGACCCTCTACAGGGAGGATAATAGTTATAATTCCAGTACCACAAGGTTTTGGGTAGATAACCTTTGATTAAGTGGTGTTCGGGTACAAAGGGATGAAAAGTTTCCTTTCTGGTGGTATCTCTAGAATCTCCTGCTTCTACGTTTACAATTTCCATGCGTCTCCCCAGTGCTAAGTCTTCAAAGAGGGAGCTGTGTGTACATTTGTCTGTTTTAAATGCATCAACAAATCTCTTCAAGGCTTCCTTGCTCAATACGTATCTGGCCCTTCACTCGTGTAGCCCTGCTTTACAAAGGGCTTAAATCTTCTCCCAAAGTAAATGGGCTTTTCAGGATTGTATTTTGAAAGAAGCCATCTCAGATTGTCTATTATGACATATGTATCATCATCCTCTCTGGACAGTAAAGAGCTAGGCGGTCCCATCAGGAAGGTCGTGGGAAACTGCCAGATTTATTTTTTGCCAGGTAAGAAAGGGCAAGAAAATGAGGATGTTGAGGCAGGCAAGGAAGGAAGGGTGCATGCAGGGAGATAGCCGAGATAATTGAGTGACCAGCAACCCCTTAGAGTCCAGAGCAGGGCCATCCAGAGGTAACCCTGCAGCTTACCTCTGTGTCAGCAGGAAGCACCAGGAAAGAGAAAGAGAGGATGAGTTAGTCAATCCAATTCACCAAGTATTTCTCTTGCCTTGGGATGTGAGACATGTCCTTACCTGGGGTTACTTGTACTCCTGTTGAAGAGACAAGATGTTCCCACTTGAAAGGGATAATGACCCGAGACTTTGGATGATTGCATGCCAAGACAGCAGCATATATTATAAGTGCTATGAGAAAACTGGAGGGATTGGGGGAAGTTTCAGAGAGAATATGAGACGAGATGGGTTAGAAGAAGAGAGGGGATTTGGATGATAAATCCATCTCCTTGAAACGTAGCGTCCATTGCCTACTTGAGCAAAGGAATACTTAAGGACATGTTGGATAATATACTTAGTGGTAAGATGTGAGAGCTCTGGGCTCAATGTTTTGGTTCAAGCCTGGCCTCTGTCAATTACTACCTGTGTGGGGAAGTAACCTCATGATTATAAGCCTCAGTCTCCTTGTCTATAAAATGGGAGTATTAATAGTACCTATATGGTAAAGTAGTTTTAAAGATTAAATGAGATTAGTATCTGTAGAGCACTCAGCACACTGCCTGGTGCATAGAGAACATTCAGTAGATGATAGTGACTTCTATAACTATTATTATTTTTTATTTATTCATTTATCCCCCCCTTGCTGCTTGTGCTCGCTGGGTCAGTCAACCACGCTGTGCGGGCGGGGCGGGCCCGCCCCCACCAGGAGGAACCCATATGGTAAACGGGAGCCCCACTGATCGAGCCACAGCCGCTTCCTCTATAACTATTATTTTTCAAGGTGGTAGAAACTGTATTCAGACTACCACCGGGTTCTGGAATACTCTGATCACTCATAGACTACTTGGAGAATGGATAAAGACCAAGAAGAGATTCTCTCTCTCTCCTGAAGGAGATCACATAGGGAACAATATTCAAAGTTTGAATTTGCTCTCCCCCAGTGGAAGGCACTTCCATGGAGTTCCATGAAGTTTTCTTCACCTTCTCAGCCCCATAATGCCCTCCATGCCCTCCTCCCTGGCCATCAGCACCTCTCCTCCAGACTCCATTCCAGCGTCCCCTTCTCTTGAAGGCTTCCCTTTCAGCTCTGGCCACATACTTCCTTCATTCCCTGACCCTACTGCTGTCGCCTCACCTTGACCAGCTCCTGTCCTGTGTGAATCTCATTTACAGGGCTATGCTGTGTGTCCCCAATAAGACAGATGTTTCTCAAAAGTAGGAACTGAGCAGAACATGTGTTCCATAGACTTTAGATGACTCTGATCTCATGGAGACTGCAAACCCTGTTCTCTCCTGAGACTGAAGGGTCTTTGGTCCCTCATTTCACCCCACTCTATTTTCATCAGGTCTGTTACTGATGAAAGCACTTAGCGTGCTGCCTGGTGCTAGAGCCCAGGCGTGCTGGGGGGATATGTGGCTGGCCTCTGTGAACTTTCTGGGATGTCTGAGCCCCCCTAGTAAGGAGCACCCCCCTAGGTGGGAGGAGTGCCAGTGGTCAGGCTGGGGGTTGGGTCTGGGCTTCTGATGGACAACTGGCAGAAGAATCAGCTGCCACCACCGCAGGTCTGACTTTGATCTAATTTCCAGCCTCCTCCAGCTGTTCCCAGAGAGGTGGCTGCCCTAATGTCAAATGGGTCTTAATAAGTTTCCACTTCAGAGGTCTGAGTCCTAGTCAAACCTGACAGATGAGACAAATTGGGGTTTGTGCTGGGAGGATGGGGAATCCTAGGAGGGAAGGCTATAATGACCATTTGAATGACACCATGTTCTTGTTTTCCTTTTAGCTTTCCCTCAGGGCTGGAAATCATCCCTAAATCATTTTTAGTATCTTTGATTTTCAACAATCACCTGCTCTGGGAAACAGATTATTAGAACCACTTCTATTCCTCCCATTGACCCCATTTTGTTCACTAACCCAGAGGGTTAGCCTTAGAAAGGGAGGGAGATTGACATGGAGATATATTGCTGGATGATCCAGACCATCAAAATAAATGACAGCTAAATGAGGAACATCTAAATCTGGAATAAATCATCTTAAACGTCATTCAAAGACAGGCTTACAAGGGCCAAGGACATAGGACATCCAGTCACATTAGGAATGATACAACTGAAGTCTGAACCTAAGCCCCTACTTCTTCAAGAAGAGCCATTTTGGCCCTGGCCAATATTTCATCAAATCCATGATATTTTCTTTGAATTCTATGTGTGCCCCTTAGCTAGAATCTGAAGGGCAGGGGAGAGAAGGTCCAGAAGCCCACTGAGGAAGTGGACAATGGTGCACCAAAACCAGCAGCCAGCTAGTTCAGTGCCAGCAGGGCAGAGGAAGGTAGCTCTGAATGTTGCATGGCCTCCAGTTACAACACTGGAGAGCTGGCACGGATGTAATGAGGAGGGAATTCAGCTTTGAGCCTTGAACTTGAAGCAGCCTAGTATATAAATGGGTTGAAGAAACTCCGAGAGAAGGCAATCCTTTGGAAATTCAGCAGAGGCAGATCTAGAAATGCTGGCTCCCCAAAGCAACAATTTCACAGAGAAACTCCTAACCCTTTGTGAAATGAAAAATAAACCAATCTCCAATGCAGCACCAAAGAACCTTGAGTGATATTTGTAAACAACTTCAGAGCTAGGAAAAGAAGCAAGGGTCCTTACTCACCCTCTAGCTAGTTCTCCTTTGTTTTTCCATGCACAGACAAAAAGTTGCAAGACCAGGAAGTCCTCAGAAAGGGGGAAAATTGAACTTCCATAAGTGGTACTCTTTGCAAGTTGGTAAGGGTTAGCTGCCTTGACTCAGAGGTCAAGAAACACATGACCAATTCTGTTTTTTAAGACTCCTGGTATATTTAAAAAAAAAAAAAAAAAAAAGGAGAAATAAAACAGAATCACAAAACTTGTGGTATTTTTTTAAACTTTACATTTGATAAATTAGTACATTTTACCATCAAAGGCATTGAGCTATTCACAAGATAATTATAGGACTTTTGAAAAATATTAATTCATAATGTACTTTAGGCAGTCCAGTGAGGTACTGGGAACACAGACTTTAGCTGAACAAAGAACATCATCTTCTTTCAGTGGTGCCAGTGTGGCTCTGAGACTGTGTGTATAACCTCATTTGGAAATGAAGTCAAAATCTTAAACTTGAGGCCAACGGTTGGCCTGGTAGAAATGGCCTCCCAGCCCCTCATCCTCCTCCTATCATGGTAACCCTGGGTTTAGCAGAAGTAAAAAGCTTATATGAACACAGCATTTTATGAAGATTCAGAAGTCTTATAAAATATTTAATAACGACTCCTGTGTTGAGTTAGAGAAATTTTAAAGAAGGGAGTATTATGGTACCAGAGACAGCATTTTGGGAGTCTTTTTTAAATACCCAGGACCCAAATTTCATGAAAGCATTGCCAATGAGATAAGTTACACATATATATCTCCACAAAACTTTTAAAAGCCTGAGAATAAATGCCAAGGGAAGAGAAATGGTCCTTCCTTACCAATATATATGTATGAGACACCTCTTGTGAATCATTTGAGAGATTTTAGTCTCACTTATCTCTTATCTCAGCTGCACCCAGTTCTGTGGTGCTCCAACCACTTCCACAGACCATCCTCAGGCTTTCACTGAATGCCCCTTGCTCTGTCTTTGGGATTCTCTGTGACACTTTGGATGGGGCACCATGAGAATCTGCATGGGACTCGCACATAGACGGGCAAAGGCGTTAACATGCCATGGGGAGAACCATTGACCAGTGGTGTGTGTGGACAATAGAGAAATGCTGCCCCCTTTCTTACTCTCTGGATTGTGCTGACCGTTTCTTAGAGCTCCTCTGGTGGTCTCCTGGGATTGCTAACTCAATAGCATAACTCTGTATTGGTTCTTTCTTCTTCCCTGCTTCACTCCCCCATTCCCTTACTCCTGCTCCTTGGATCACATTTTCCAATAAAGTACTTGCACTTAGGCCTCTGCCTTAGGCTCTGCTCTCTGCAAAGCCCAAAAGCCTTTTCATAAAAACTGGTGGTACACTGGATCTTCTTTGTATTGTTTTCTTGCATATTTTTAAAAACCTAAATGCAAGATTTGACATTGAGATTTATACATACTTTTAAATTCTGATTTTGCTACTTAATGTGTTAGCTGTCCTTCCTAGCCTTGAGTTATCTACAAATTTGTTCATAAAATTTATTGTCTGTTTTTTTTTTTTAAAAAAGCCATCAACGACCAACTTGTTTCACCTTCCTTGACGACAATGCTCCAGCAGCTTCTCCTCCTCCAGGTACACAAATGGACCCAGCTCTTCTCCCTCAGGGTTGTGTACTTGTTATTCTTTCTGCTTGGAATCCTCTTCCCTCAGGCTCTTCACATGGACATTTATTTGTCATACTTTTGGACTCAGCTTAAACGTCACTTCTCAAAGAAGACTGGCATGGCCACTGTGTTTCTGTCATAGCACTTTTCCCAATCTATAATTCCCAATCTATAATTACCATGACTAATTTATTAGTTGGGCTTTCATGGAGAGATTGAGGTGAAGAATATTCTTGTTTGTCTGTTTTTTTGTTTATAATTATTATTGAAAGAATGAAAATGCTCTAATAATGATTGAAGTGATGAATGCACAACAATGTGATTATTAGTTGGGTTTTCATTGTCTATTTTCCTCATTAGAATGAAATCTTCAGGAGGGCAGGGATGTCTGGCTTTTTTCACTGCTATATTCCCAGAATCTAGTCTGGGTTCTGACACTTGGCAGGAGCTCAATAAATATTTGAATCATCCTCTGAATTTATGTACTAGATCTCATCCCCTCTTACCTACCATCTCTCTACCAATTCTCCCTCCTCTTCCCTGCATCAACATTTCTCCCCTCTTACTGGATCGTTCCCTTCAGCGGATAAACATGCAATAATTTCTTCTGTCTTAAAAAACAAAACAAACAAAAAAAATCTGTCTTGACCTACATTCTCTTTCAACTATCACCCCATTTCACTCTCAATTTTAGCAAAACTCTGAACAGTTGTCTTATTCCTCTCCTCCCTTTCTCCCTGGAACTTATTCCAGTCAGGCTTTTGTTCCCTTCCTTCTAACTGAAACTATTTTGGTAGATGTCACAAGAAATCCAGTGGTGAATTCTCAGTCCCCATTTTGCTTGACCCTTTGATAGTATTTGACATGATTTGACATGACAGTATTCCTTCTTGAAATTTTTTCACTTGGTTTCAGCCTGCACACTCTCCTAGTTTTCCTCCTACCTCACTGATCACTCCTTCCCTGTCTCCTTTCCTAGTTCTTCCTTATCCCTTCAACCTCTAAGTGTTGGAATTCTGCAGGACTTAGACTTTGACCCTCCAATCTTCTCTTCCTCCTTTGATGATCTTGGTTTTACTTATATTCTACACATTTTATTTTCAGCCCAGACCACCCCTGAAATCCAGACTCATCCATCTATCTGCTCAACACTTCTACTGGGATGTCTCTATATGCATCCCACACTTTCACTGCCCAAACGGAGCTCATTACCTTCTCCCCAAAAACTGCTCAGTAAATGGCAAATCTAACCTTCTAGTTGCTCAGGCCAAAAATCTTGAAGTCATCCTTAACTCTTTTTTTTTTTTTCTTGTGGCCTTCCTATGTGATGGTAAAGTTCATGTGTCACCTTGGCCAGGTTATGATGTCCAGTTGTCTGGTCAAGCAAACATTGGCCTGATTGTTACTGTGAGGATATTTAATGGATTTAAATCACCAGTAAGTTGATTGTATCTATGGCTGATTATATCTACAATCAACTGAGGAGATTGTCTTCAGCAATGACAGAAGTCTCATCCAATTAGTTGAAGGCCTTAAAAGGAGAAGTGATGATTTTCAGCAGTCAGAAGAGAATTTCTATCTCTACTTCAGCCAGTCAGTTTCTTTTGGGGAATTCATCAAAAAACCTTCATCGGAATCCCCAACTTGTGGCCTGCCCTACAGAATTTTGACTTGCCTATCCCCAGTCTTGTGAGACAATTCTTATAAAAATATCATATATATATATCTCCTGTTGGTTCTGTTTTCCTAGAGAACCGTGACTAATACAACCAATCTGTTAGGAAATTCTGTTAGTTCAACAATTAAAATCTGATATCTGAGTGCTTCTTTCCATCTTTATTGTTACACTCTGGTCCTAGCCATCAACATTTCTGACCTGGATTATTGTAGTAGCCTCCTAATTTTCCTGTTTCCACCCTTGCCCCCTGCAGCATTTTCTCAAATGGAGCACAGAGGGATCCTTTTAAAACATAAAATAGATCATGTCATTCCTCTGCTTAAAACTTCTAATGCTTTCATTGTACTCAGAGTAAAAGCCAAAGCCCTTTCAATGGCCTACCAGGCCCTACCTGAAGGCTTCTAATTAGCTATCTGATATGATCTTCTACTCACCTCCGCCTCACCCACTTTCTTCTACTCATTCTGGTCTCCTATGCCAGCACACTCTTGTGCTAGACCTTTGCCCTTGCTGTTATGTCTGCCAGGAATTTTCTGCCCCCGCCCCCCATATTAGTCAGCCAAAGGGGTGCTGATGCAAAATACCAGAAATCTGTTGGCTTTTATAAAGGGTATTTATTTAGAGTAGAAGCTTACAGTTACCAGACTATAAAACGTAAGTTACTTCCCTCACCAAAGTCTGTTGCTACATGTTGGAGCAAGATGGCTTCTGATGTCTGCAAGGGCTCAGGCTTCCTCTTCCTCTTAAGGCTCCATGGTCCCAGCTTCTTCCAGTATCAGCTGTTAGGCTCGGATAAGCCTTGTCTCTCTCCCAGGGCTTGTTCCTCTCTAGGCTTAGCTGCTCTGTTCTCTCCACAAGGTCAGCAGCTGTAGACTATCAGGGTCTGTCTCTTCCTGGGACCTCTGCCGAGTCTATGGAGCCATCTCTATTCCTCTGTGTTCTTCTCCTGCATGTTTACTTCCCAGGGCTCCAGCATCTAAAAACTCCAAACTTTCTCCTCTACATTTCTCTACATTTTTCTACATTTCTGCCCACCAAGGTGGTGGGGATTTGATGTCCTACTGACATGGCCCAATCAAAGCCCTAATCATAATTTAATCAAGTAAAAATGAAACCTCTGAAGTTAATACAACCTAATACACCCAGAGGAACAGATCAGTTTACAAACATAATCCAATATCTATTTTTGGAATTCATAAATAATACCAAACTGCTACACCCTCAGATATTCACATAGCTCCTTCCCCACCTTCTTCAAGTCTTTGCTCAAATGCCACCTTCTCAGTGAGACCTTCCCTGACTATTCTAATTAAAATTGTACCCCATATCTATCCCTCTTCCCTGTTTTATTTTTCTCCATAGCATTTATCATCTGACATACTATGTGTTATATTTATTGCCTATTTCCTCCACTAGAAAATAAGCTCCATGAGGGAAGGATGTGTGTCTGTTTTGTTTATTGCTGTGTCCCTAGTGCCTGAAATGTACAAGGCACATAATAGGCACTCAAGAAAAATTTGTTGAATGAATGAACCATTTTGTGGAATGAATGAATCATTTTGTGGAATGAATGAATAAAGTGGTAAAGTTTTTTGTGTTAACAGAGAAAAAACTTAGTCTCTAGTTGGAGCGATATCTAAACTTAAAAGATCAACATTCAAGTAAGAAAGCAAATATACATAAGACAGCTATGTAGAGATGTATTGTAGCTATTTAACTGTGAGTGATGTGGGCAAGAATTCTCTTCCAATCTTTGGTGCTGCCTTCTAATGTAGAAAGTTTAGGTGTGGAGAGCGGGGCATATGGGAATCCGCTATATTTTTTATTTGACATTTGTATAATCTAAATATCTTTAAAAAAATAAAAATAAAATTTTTTTTTTAAAAAAGAAAAAAAAAAAAAAAAAAAAAAAGAAAGCTTAGCAGTGTAGTCTAAAGGAGAAAGGCAGAAGTGTTTCTGTCACACCCAGCTAAGGTCCGTGCTTTGGAGCAGCAAAAAAGAGACAAGCAGGGTCCAAATAAACTGTCTGCAGAAGTGTTTCTGCCACACCCAGCTAAGGTCCGTGCTTTGGAGCAGCAAAAAGGAGACAAGCAGGATCTCTGCACTCGGGAACAGCTCAGTGATGTCCAGACTATCAGGAATGGTTTCCTTGAAGCAAAATCTGGAGCCTGCTAAACGTTCAGTCAACAATCAGAATCTCATGTAAACAGATCTCCTCTGAATTATCGATTTAAAAATGTGGTTATGAAAAAATAGAGGAAACATGGAGAAGCATTTCTTGTCCTCCCATTATCTTTCTGCAAGTTAGAGTAGTTTAATATATGCCAATATGTATTAGGCGGAAATCAAGTCAAAATATCATGTAAAAAATGCATGCCACCAGAATGCCGCTTTTTTAACTTCCTCTTTTTAAAAAATTTCCTATTGAAAAGAGCTGAAACCCATCATTTCCAATTAACATGGGCAGAGTATGTGGAAAATTTCTTTTTGCCAAAGTAAAAATTGATCATATACCAAAATATATAATTAACCTTTCTTCATAAAGGTGTATTTTAATGGAGACTTTAAATTAATTTTTTTAATTTAAAATACTCCAAATGGCTGTATGAGGGAAATTCGTCATCCTCATCTGACTTTTACCTAAATTTGACGTCCAGTGGTTCGCACTTTTGTTTTTCTGATTATATATTTCAGAAGAAAATATGTAAATTAGAAAAAAAAATCTTTTATGCAGTCGGTGAGAACACTCAAAACCCTTTTGTCCAGCACCACACCACATGTGGTGTGATATTTCTTACAGGTTAGCATAAAATATTACGGCATATTTTCCACCACACATTAACCATACTTTGTTTAAAACACACTTTCAAACCATGACTTCAACATATCTGGACAATTGGCTGTATACGGTGTGTCAGCATTGAAGACTATTGTGTTTTATTTTTTTCCACATACTGCCGATACAGCAAGTGGATTATTTATTTCTTTGCTAATTTTCTACCACAGGGATCCACCCTACCGAAGCAAACCAGGGCTGGGTTCTTTCTTACAGGATTCCACTGTTCTCCTCTCTTTTACTTTTACGGTGCCTTTTCCAAACAGCCCGTTCTCCATGCCCCCAAGGTCCAAATAAACTGTCTGCCGAAGTGTTTCTGTCACACCCTGCTAAGGTCCGCGCTTTGTAGAAGCTAAAATGAGACAAGTAGGGCCAGTAGCTCGGAAGGGATCCTGACCATTTTTCCTAAGGCAGCATTGCCAACATGACCATGGTTTAGAATCCAATGGAAAGCTCAAATTCACTTTATTGAAAAGGTTATCCATTGCCCTAATGTGGGATGTATCTGTGGTCCTGTGACATTTGATATTGTGGCTCTTCATTGAGATGAAAATACATTCTCATTCTATTCTAATTTTTTCCTCTGCCCATGGATTCCAATGCTCTGAGCATCTCCTGTAAGAAATAATATGGTTTGCCAAGTGTTCTTTTTATGTGTGTTAACTTAGAAAAATGATTGTGAGCAATTTACAGAGAGTACATTTTCTACTCAGAAATAAACAAGACTTCAAAATTAATTGCACAATAAATCAAAAATTTATTTCACCCGTTGTGATTATAATGTCTAGAATTTCTCAGGGAGTAAACTAATTAAAATTTTGTTACAATTAAAAAAATAATAATAAAGGAGAAAGGAAAATGTGCTATAGACTCCTCAGCATTTAGATAATGACTTTGCCTTAGAGATGGAAAGACTGAGGTCCAGAGGTAGTGACTTTTTCCATATTCTGTGTTCTCCCCTCTATAATCCTCCACAAAACACACCCACATTACTAACTCAAAGCAAAGGAAAAGTCCTTATGGTTGCTTGGACCCGGGATACCAGTTCTGGAGATTGGTATGCAACAAAAGTGCTGGCCAGGAGATGGCGACTCACATTTCTTACGAGGACAATTACGCTCCAGGAAGCCACTGAAGAGCAGAGAGAGGTTAGGAGCTGGCACGATTGGGTTAGCCAGGAGCCTCTAGGGAGGAGGGCCCAGAAAACAGCGCTCTGCCTCAGGGCTACAGACGCAAGTGCAACTCTAAATCCAGGGTACAGCCAGGATATCTATCTCAAATTCAGGGAGTTTGTGAAAACCTGGGACAGCTGCTTGGCAACTTTTCATTTGATTTTTCCTTGCTTAGGTAACAGCCTCTGATGGCCAAACAGAAGATTTTCTCCAAGGTACAGACTCAACCAGAACAGCTTTCTACCACAAGCATTATTAGCCTGGGCTTTGGGTCCACCAACCTCTAAACCTCTATGTAAAATCAGCTGTGAGGGCTGGGAGCTGGAGGGCGTGCCGATGCCTACCTATGGTTCCTAGAGACAAAGTCCCTCAGTTTCATCAGTTGCTCAAAGGGCTCCATGATTCAAAAAGTGGTTAAGATCCACTACTCTAAAAATTTCACTGACTTTTACCCCTAGAGCCCTCACTGATTCTTAATCCCAACCAGCCCCGAGATAGTCCGATTCTCTACTTTTCTTTAAGAGGTGTATGAGTCAGGGAGCACCCAGGAGACAGAAACATCACCAGTTATGTTGAACAGAGAATGTAATATAAGGGTTGTTAACTAAGTGTAAAGCTATTAACTAGGTAATGAAATGGGAAAAAGAGGACACTAGGTATCACAGAGGTAGCAACTGAAGAAGCAGCTACCACGCCTGAGGCTGGCTGTGGGAAGTTTTGCAATTAGAAGCCTGAAACTCAGACTCTGAGAAGGAATTGCTGCTTGGCCAGGCTGGCATCTCTGGGCTGGAGAGGTCCCCATGGGGATGTGACCCAGATTCGGAGGAAGGAGCCAATGGGGGACCTGGTGTCTTCTTGGAGGTGGGGGAGAGAAGGCGGCAGCATGGTGAGGCTGGTTCTGTAAGTGCTGACAAAACTACAAACTGCATTCAAGTCGGCTACGGGAAGGACCTGCCACTGCCAGGGTGAAGAGGCCAGTCTGGTAAACAGGAGATTGACAGGAAGGAACAAATCCTTTCCTTCTCCTCCAGCTATGCTATCTCCCTCTAGTGCCTCCTATTGGCAGACCCTAACATGGAGTCAGCCGGCAAAGCAGAAATATGGTTCACAGAGTTCTGGCTCCAGCATCACAAAGCAGAGTACAGAAAGGTAGGTTTGGAGCTGCGAGATAGTAAATTAAGGTCTCCCAAAATATTGTGTTTACTATAATATTTGCAAGCATTATTCTATACATTCATCCAAAGGGATTCAAGCTCTTAATAGACTCATTATCAACAACTGGTGCGAGAACAACTGGATTTCCATATTTAAAAAATGAACTTTGACTCTTCATACCACACACAAAAATTAACTTGAGATGGATCATAGACCTAAATGCAAAGCTAAACTATAAACTTCTAGATGAAAACAACTTTGGAGTAGGCAAAAGTTTTTCTTAGACAGGTTACAGAAAACAACAATTATAAAAGAAAAAAACGATCAGTTAGGCTTCATCAAAACTAACATTTTCTGTATGCTTGAGGAAATGAATAGGCAAGCCAGAGACTGGAAGAATGTGTTAAAGTGGATGTGGCTCAAGCAGCTGAGCGCCTGCTTCCCACATGGGAGGTCCCAGATTCAGTTCCCCATACCTTCTAAAAACAAAAAGCAAACAAGCAAACAAATGAAAAACCAACTCAGGGGAACTGATGTGGTTCAGTGGTGAGCACCGGCTACCCAAATATGAGGTCCTGGGTTCGATCCCCAGCCTTGGTACTTCAAAAACAAAACAAAACAAAACAAAACAAAACAAAACAAAACAAAAAACCAAAGAACATTATCAATAAAATATAAATCACTCCTATAACTGAATAATAAAAAGACAAACAAACCAACTTTAAACAAAAATTTGGGCAAAAGACTCGAACAGGCACTTCACAAAGGAAGATATACAAATGTCCAATAAACACATGAAAAGGTGAGGACTGCATCAGTCCTCAGCAGGGAAATGCAAATTAAAACAAATACACACCCACTAGAAGAGCTAAAATTAAAATACTGATATCGCAAAATGTTGATGAGGATGTAGGGCAACTGGAACTCTCATATACCACTTTAGAAAAACTTGACAGTTAGATATACATATACTCTGTGACCCAACGATTATATTTCTAGTTATTTCCTCAGTAAAAATAAAAATATATGTCAAAAAAACGACTTGTATAAGGATATTCTTGGCTCTGCCACTAACTAACTATGGCTTTGGGCATGCCACTTTATCAATCTGTGCCTCAGTTTCCTCTTCTGTAAAATGGGGTTAATATTAATGTACTGAATAACCTGAAGGGATAATCATGATGCCAAATACACAGCTTCTTTCTAAGAAAAGCCGCATAACTGGTCTTTTCCCAAAGCAGCTGCCATGGCTTGTGTTGCATACTTTGCTGGTTGCCCAACTCTGCTCTCCTAGAGGCAGTAAACAGGATAAAGACTGGGGCACAAGCTGGAAGCAACCAACGAGGGACTTCCAGCTGGTCCAGAGATGAGAGTTAGACTTGTCTGTCATGAGGAGTTATGAGTCACTCCACCTCCTGAGTATGTATTTGCCACCCCTGAGGAGCTGCCTCCACTGAAGAGTCTCCTGGAGGAAAGAATCTTGGGTTGCATCCCATTTGGGGTTCAAAAATTAAGTCTGAGAGCCTTCCAGGCTATAAGAAGGGGATGCTAGAGTCTCTGAAAGAAAACTCAACATAAATGAAGAAGGAACCAAACTCAACCATGGGGAAGGGAAGTGTATGCATGACTTCAGAGTGAGCAAGGCTGTATTTGGGAAGTGGAAAACTTCATAAGGGTTCTTTGTGGTTGTTTCTTTAGACTCCCTTCAAGCCAATTATGGTGATGCTATTCCCCTTGCAAGGGATTGGCTTAGGAATGGGCATGTATCCAATTCTGGTCAATGAGACATGAAGGGAATGCTACAGAGGACTTCTGAAAAGATTTCCACTAAGAAGGAGCCACATGACCGAAGCCCCTTTCTTTCTGAATGTTATTGTGTCTGGTGCAGTCATCTTGTTACCACAAAGGGAGGCAGCTGTAAGACAAAGCCAACATCCTGAGGATAGCTGAACAGAGAGATGAAAACAACCTGGGCCCTTGAGGACACCTTGAATTCCTTGTTCTACCACACCTGGAATCCACTACTTTTGGGCTTCCCTTATGAGAGATAATAAATTTTCTTATATGTTTGAGTCTGGATTTTCCATTACTTGCAGCTAAAGCATCCTAACCAATAGAGCAAGGGAATAGATGTCCGACATGAGCCAGTGTGAGCTTAGCGCTAATAAGATTTGAATATTATGGGGATATAACTGGGATATTCACAGGCTGGTGAGGCCAGGCCAGTGAGGTCATTCTTGCTTATATACATGTCAGGTGTGATTTTTGATCCACAACTCAACTGAGCTAGAAATATTGCATTTCTGTTTTGTTTGTTTAATCAATGCAAATCTGACTCGGAATCTGCAACCCTGTTTGGTGGGCAGAAAATTAGTCTGTCATTCTGAGGATTCACCCTCTCCCCCACAAGACTACACCAAATCGGGGTACATCTCATCCAGTTGTCGGCCAATTCTGAGTGTTCCTCTGAAGCCTCAGGTTTCTTCCAGTTTGGTGGTTTTGTGACTTAAAATCCAAATGTCCAAACTCTCTTGTCCTCTGAGATTTGGGGCCCTAGAATGGGCCCAGTTCTCCAATCTAGTTGTTTTCTATCTTTTCCCTTTTCCTAGTCTCTGAGAATTCTCTGCTCTCTTTTCTTGTCCTTCAAGGCCCTCCCATACTCCTTTCTCCCCTTGGGTATCTGCATCTCATCTAGGAGCTAGGGCTCTTACCAAAGTCAGGAAGATCTATCTTCAAGCAACATCTGCTTTCTGTCTGCAAGAATTCCCAAGGCGGGGGGCAGGGGGGTGGTGGTGGGGAGAATCTGATTTGGAAAGTGAAGGCAATGGAAAAATGCAGCAAATAAATAAATATAGCAATTTACCCTGTGACAGGTGCCTCAGAGGTGGCATGGAGAGAAAGCAGGCCAATAGAAGAGGTCCCTCCACATTGAGTGGCAGCTGACCAACCAATGAAGGTGGGACAAAGAGAAAGAAGGTGGGTCCTGACCAATGCTGGGGAAACTTTCTGGTACATTGGGACCTGCCTCACAGCCCAGAATTCAGAGCCTTGGAACTAGGCTGCCATAGAGACACGTTCCTTTCCTACTTTGTGTTTCTGGGTGTCCTTAAGATACATTTCCATTCCCATATTTATTCTCTCTCTTCTCTACCCTGTGGTCACATGTGGAGGGCTACTATAAACACTAAAGTCACCAGGAGGTGGGAAGGAACAAATGAGATAATATAGGGGAAAGTTCTTTGAATTGATCACCAGGGAGGCAGAAACAGGTGGCCCAAAGGGCTAGAGCACCTCCTTGTCTTCCTCAGGCTCCTTCTCTGTGGAGGTCGCCCTTCTTAGTGCCTTAGTGGTTTCCCTCAGTCTCTACCTGCTACAGCCTTCCAGGAGGCCCTGGGACCCCTGGGCTTCTGGTTTTGCCTTGGAGTAAATAAGAGCAGCAGATGTAGTTGCAGCTTGGGTTTAGATAGTATCTTCCCATCAATTTTTTCATGCAGAGGACTTTGAGATCATTAAGGCCAACTCCCTACTTTTACAGATAAGGTCTCAGAGGCCCAGGAATTCCCAGGGACTCAGCTAAGGTCACGTGAAGCTGTAATTGGATTGAGCCAGGGTAGGGGCTCCAGCTGCTCTTTGTTTTCCACCCACCCTTATCACCCTGATCTCTGGGATCCGGCCCCTTGAGCTTGTTTGTCTCCCCAGGTGCTTTTGTGTGACTTACCTGCACTATCTCATTGGGGCCTTTGAGGCCAGCACACCTTGCCCTGCCTGCTGACTGCTTTCTCCAGCTGTCAGATGATTAACTCAAGGACAATGAAGGACAAGTTGAGCCCACAGGCCTCAGATCTTGGGCTCTGCTACTCTTAGCCTCTCCTTCATCCTCAGAGCATTTCTTGGCAGGAAGTGGTTCTGTGAGTGACTCAGAAGACAGCCCCGGGCATTTCCCAGTTTCCAGATATCTTCTGGACATGTTCATTTGTGTCTTTCTGACCTGAAGCATTTCAGCCTGGAGATGGCCTTCAATAAAACAACAGGACAAACAGGTCTGGGGTCTTTTGCCTTCCACTGTCTTGACTGGTTTAATGATTAGTCAGTCATTTATCCTGCACTGCCTTGAAATCCTCAACCACGCTCCAGGCAGCCGCTACCTGAGTACAGCATTTTATACTTCAGAAATCATATTCACATACATTATTTCGTTAACTTTGGGATAATTTGGGTACTATTGTCCCCATTTTAGAGGCATGGAAATGAGTCAGCAAGGTCAAGTGACCCAGTTTTAGAAGGAAGAGTCAGGGCTACAATTAAGAGGATACCTTGGATTCTAGCAGTGATCCTGGCCCTGCTCCTCCACTGGGTGTGCAGGAGAGCTGCTGCTGCTACTGCTGCTGGTGGTGGGGAGCTGGGGGGAGCTGCCTAGCTCGGCAAAAGTCCGCTCAAATACTTGCGGCTTTCAGGCAGACTGTGAAAAGTTCTGACTGAAAATAACCAAAGCTAACAGAAGTGGCTCTGTTTACTCCATGGTCCCATCCCCAAGCTTCCTGATCCTTTGCCTTGCTCTCAATTGCTCCTTGGACTCCATAGTAGGGGCTCTTAGCCCACACCATGTCCTAACTTCAGCCAGCCCCGGTTCTATCCCTGTGCCCTCCCCAGCCTCTGAGCTCCAGCCCCCTCCCAGACCTCAGGGCTTGGAGCTGCACTCACTGGCTAACCTCTACCTGCAGAAGAAACACTGGTGACCATTGCATTATTTCCCCATGCACAAGCCTCTAAGGGCGTTTGGTGCATGATCCACGTGCAAAAGACAGTGCCACGTCATCTTCATCCAAAGGCAAATCCCCCAAATGCAAAAGGAGGCTGCAGGATACTTAGGGCAGGTAAAGTCCAGATCAAGGACCTCTGGCTGTGACCACAAGAATGAGTCCTCTTGACCTCTGATGACTCCTCATGCCAGTTCACCCTTTGGCGTCTGAGATGAATGGGACTCAAACTGGGTGGACAGAACGTCACTGGGGGAGCTGTTAAAGATACAGATGCCGTTGCTTCCTCCTCGGACCTGCTGAATCAGACTTCAGGATAGGACCAAAGACTACGTTTTTAACAAGCACCTCAGAGGATTCTGAGGCAGTGGGTCTACAGAGCATGCAGTAAGAGAAATCAGTTTGCTGGGCAAAGTCCCTACCTCTACAAAATGGGCATGAGAATACCTGCTTTTTAGGATGGTTGTGAGGATTAACTGAGATAACAGAATGCAAAGTACTTAGCACAATGTCTTACACATGGGTTCATCCAAGAACTCTTAACGGTTGTTTCTCTGGCTACTATTTTGATTGTGTCACTGTGCAGCCAGGCTCCAGGCATAGTGTGCTTCAAGTCTCTGACTGCTCTGAGAGGTCTTCTAGTCATCCTCTTCCTCAACCCTCTACTTCCCAATCCTTTCACAGAGATTTCTTATCACTTGTCCCCAAGCATAGGCTAAAATGTCAGGAAATCGCTTCTCCCCCAGCACCCACCCACCCACCCACAGGCGCCCACCCCGCAAACAGGAGGCTTGTATATCCAGCCTCTGCCCATTCCCTCCAGCAAAATTCTCGTAGTCGAAGAGGTGAAGGTGCTGACCAGAAGCTGTCTTTGGGTGGGCGAGATTATAGCTGGTTTAAAAAAATTTTTCCTTTCTTTGCTTGTCTGTATTTTCTGATCTGTTTGTAATGGGCATGTATTGCCTTTGTACCAAGAAAAAAATATTTTTAATTTTTTTTTTTTTTTTTAAAGATTTTATTTATTTATTCATTTATCCCCCCCTTGCTGCCTGCGCTCGCTGGGTCAGCTAACCACGCCGTGCGGGCGGGCCTGCCCCCACCAGGAGGCCCCGGGAACCGAACCCAGGGCCTCCCACATGGTAAACAGGAGCCCTACTGATTGAGCCACAGCCGCTTCCCAAATATTTTTAATTTTTATAAACTCTAGTTGTTGCCATCTTTAGGAAACTTTCCCTGAGGGGTTCTACTGCCTTCTGAGCACTCTTTTAACTTCTCGCCCCCTTAGCATCCCTGTTCTCTGTGCTCTGTACTACACTTGCGTTCACTTGTATGCTGGTCTGTAGAGGCTCTTAAAAGGGGTTAAGAATCCTTGGGCAGGCAGTGGGTGCCTTGAGGGTAGAGGCTCCCCATGAGCCTGCTGCCATGGCTACCTGGCCTGGGAGCACTGTGGAGAGGAGCCAGACCGTCCCCACTTTGGCTCACTGTGCTCACCTTGCATGAACATTTTATGATCCTTTTGGAGAAATAATTTGAATGTTTCTTAGCTGACTTCAGCTCCCCACCCTTCTCTCTGCACCATCAAGCCCAAGTGACTGAGAGAAATCAAGAGAGAGCATTCGGTTAGAACAGGGCTTGGTTCTACCCCACTGAATTTCCCATTGCTCCCATTCTACAGTTCCTGACACTTGTGCTAGCAACAGAACACAGTCTCTAGGGAACCCTAATGGATAAACATTGCAGCTTTCAGCAGGGATCAGGGTGTCATGGAGCTTGGAGCAGCATCTTAGCTTGGGCATGAATTTAACCTAGATCTTGCAAAATCTCCAGACATCTCCTTTCTCCCTGTTTTTCTTTAAGCCCCTCACAATTTTCACGTAGCTAGGTGGCAGGGTAGAGGCTAAGACTCATTCACTTGTCCAATATATATTTAAGCATCAAACATGGTTAAAAACAGATGTGATTAAGAACACGGGCTCTAGATTAAGCAGACCTGGACATAAATCCTGGCTCTGACCCTTACTATGTACACTTGGGCAGGTTACTTAACCTCCCCTAGCCTGACAGTCTTCATCTGGAAAAATGGGGACAGTAATTGTGTCTGCCTCATAGGATCACTGTGAGAATTAAGGGAAATAATGCATATAAAGGACTTGGTGCTCAGTAGTTGGCAATCATCACTACTACTCTGTTTTTTGTGGGTTTTTTTGAGGTACCAGGGGTTGAACACAGGAAGCAGGCACTCAACCACTGAGCTACATCCACTCCCCAATGAGAGTTGTTGTTTTGTTTGTTTTGGGGAGGTACTGGGGTCAAACCCGGGATCTCGTATGTGGGAAGCAGGCACCCAACCACATCCGCTCCCCATACTGGGCTTTTTTGATATGATGGCGATAGACATGAAAGAGAAACATTATCACTGACTTGGGAAAGCTTTCCTTCTCAAACGGGAGAAAGAGCTAATTGCATGATACAGATAGAGTGAGTCTGAGGTAACAGATACAAGCAGGAGAGAGGGAGTGGTACATACTATGTGGGAGTACTGGGGGCTTCATACTAAGGGGCGCAGTCTGAGAAGGTTTCAGGGAGGAGGTTAGTCTTGATGGTCGTGGAGGGATAAGTGGAGAGAAGATGGAGAGATGGAAGTGGAGATAAACACGGTGGGTGGCAGGATAGAGGAGAACAGATGTACCAGCTGGGATTAGGAGCTGGGCTGATGGGGTTAAGGATGTAGCAGTACCATTGAGTAGTTAAGACTCAAGCTCTGGAGTCAAAGGGACCTGTATCTGAATCATTAACTACTTGATCTTGGAAAAGTTACTACCCTCCACAGGCCTGGGTTTTCTTATCTGGGTTATGAAGCTAATGGTAGTTCCTTCCTATTGGGATTTTTATGAGGAACTTGTAAAGTGTATCTTAAGCATTCAATAAATACTCACCAAGGTTACTGGTATTATTGTATTATAATAATTATAATAATAATTATAAATCCATATTTAGCCTTTTTTTCCCAGAAAAAAAACCCACCAAATATCCACTCAGGCCCTTCTTTCCCATGTCTATTTGGACCTCTGCATTCATTCATCTATCCCATAATAATAATAATAACTGACATTTAAATAGCATTTACTGTACATGAAACTCATATAATCCTCTCAGTAACACTGTGAAATAGGTACTATTATTAAGCCACATTTCTGGAGGATGAAATTGAGGTATAGAGCGGTTAAGCAGCTTGCTCAAAGTGACACAGCTAGTAAGTGGCAGAATTAGAATTTTTGGTCCCAGGGAGTCTGTCTCAGAATCTATGTGCTTAACTTTGTGGCTGTTGAATACCCATGCTACTCTCTAAGACTCTGAGAAGAACAGGAGGACAAAAATGTAAATCAAATACTGACCCTACCTGCAGGGAGCTCGTAACTAGGAGGAGCTTTAAGACACTTAAAATAAGATCACAGTTGGGAAGCGGCTGTGGCTCAATCAGTAGGGCTCCCGTTTACCATATGGGAGGCCCCGGGTTCGGTTCCCGGGGCCTCCTGGTGAAGGCAAACCCGCCCGCACGGCGTGGTTGGCTGACCCAGCGAGCACAAGCAGCAAGGGGGGGAATAAATGAATAAATAAATAAATAAAATCTTAAAAAATAAAAAAATAAAAAAATAAGATCACAGTCAACCAAGGTAGAGGGTGATCATGGCTGCCTGGAGAGCCAGGTAGAACCCTGTGGCCTCTTGGCATACCTGACTCAATCCTGCGATCAGCTTGGATCATCAGATGAATGAAGTCTCCGTGGCAGGCGTTCTCAATAGACCCTACTAACTTAGTCCATTGCTACTACCTCTTGGCCACAGTTGGTGCCCAGCCCAGTGGGACACCAGATGACAGAATGTGGCTGGATAGATGTAAACCCACCCTACTACTGGTTGGAAAAAAATAACACAACAAAGGAGACAGAAAGAGGAAAGACAATGAGAAACACAACAAAAGCAGGGAGCTGAGGTGGCTCAAGCAATTGAGCTCTTCTCTCCCACACGGGAGGTCCCAGGCTCAGCTCCTGTGTGCCTCCTAGAGAGAAGATGAATAGACACTGAGAGCAGACAGTGAGTGCAAACAATGGGGAGGGGGGGATGTGAATAAATAAAATAAATCTTAAAAAAGAAAAAAAAAGGCAATACATACTCAAAACTCACTTCTTAATTGAATGCTCTGTGTTCCCAACTCTGTACTCAGTGGAGAGAAGCTGGTAACTTGAATTTAGCAATAGTGGTAGTATTCACGCCATAGAAATTGGCAAACATTACAAATCAGCTGCCCTTCCCTATCATGGACTAAGCGCATTGTTACACATTTGTCAGCACAACATTGGCCCTAGAGATCATTAAATCTGGTGGTTTTCACCCAATGTTTCAGCCCCACGTGATCCACTGAAAATCCTTTTGAAGGATGAGGAGTAGGAGTTGGACAAGGTCAGAGCATGTGGGGCTCTGCCCATTGCCCTCTAGGCCAGCTCTGTGTTTTTGTTTTTTATTTTAAAAACAATTTATTGAAGTATAGCATTCATACATGAACATACGTAAACAATAAGTATATAGTGAAAGTTGTGAACTTACAAAACAAACATGCATAACATCATACAGGGGTCCCATACATCACCCCACCACAAATACCTTGCATTGTGAACATCTGTAACAAATTACGAAAGGGCATCATCAAAGTATTACTACTAACTATAGTCTGTATCTTATATTTGATGTCTTTTTCCCCCAACCTGCGTGTGTTTTTAATATGAAAGCATGTGCAGGATTTTGTTTGAGCAAAGTTCTTTCCTCAGTTAAAAACAAAACAAAACAAAACAAAACAAAACAAAAAACATTGAAAGTGACCAATCAGGTCAGATCTTCTTATTTTTACAGTTTAGGAAACAGAGATCCAGAGGAATGAAGGGACTTACTCTAAGTCTCCCCAAATCTAGTCCACTGCCTCACACTGGGGACCTGACACCGTGGCACCCCACGTGTGGGAGAAACAGACTCCTGCAAGCACATGCCAGAGGTTTCTCTGCACCCTGAGCCTCAGGAGGCTTCTTACAGTTGCACCCGCTGCACCGTTTTGCCCTGTAAGTAGAGTGGGCTCCCAGACGAGCCTGGCTGCTGTTCTTCCATAAGAGAAGTCCCTCCCGAGAATTCAAAGTGACTGGCTGGTTTTCTGAACCAATCTTCCCTGACCGAATTAAGGCCAAGTTGAGTATCTTACCTTCAACAACTGGTTTTTAAAACTGCTCCAAAACTTTTTGTTGGGAAAATCTGCCTATAACCTTAAAAAAAAAAAAGTGAAACAAAACAACTATTTCATTTTCTATTAAGCAGAGCCAGAGATGGGTGTCAGGGACTGGCACAAGTAATAGAGAAGAGAATATGGGAGTGAAAAGACAAAAAAGAGAAACATTTTAAAATCATTTCTAGGGGTTTGAAAATTTAGCTACAGGTGTCAGAGTATAAAAATTTCCTGAGACTTTGTAAAGCCTTGCCAATTACTTATCTCAAGTAAACCTGATCTCTTGTTATCAGTTAGCTATGCTTTATTACATAACCTCAATTTCACAAAGCCCAGGGACTTCAGGAATGAGCTGCACAAACATGTCTTTGTGGTAACACCACAGTGAAGAAATCTGTAATAAATGGTTAGGAACGGTTTATCCTGTAGTGCATGAGTCAAGCTCTGATCACGTATTGGATATTAAGGGTGCCCCCTTGTTGACACAGAGAAGTTTCATCATCTACACAAACTGATCGCCATGCCCAGGGCTGAGAACTCGTCAGAAATGCCTTAATTTAAAATATAAAAATAAAAAAATCTCATGTTGACTTAAAGCATTTTTAAAAGTTCCATCTTTCCTTCAAATTTCCTTTTTGTTTTATTTTTTTCAGGAATGTATTTTCACAGGTGGGAAGTCTTCCAAGGATTTTCAATGTTAGCAGAAGTTACTAATGATATGGAGCCAGGTACAATGGCTGAACAAGGCTAGGTAGCAAGGAGAGGTCATTGGTCAAAGTGGAGAGGGCAGGTGAATGTCAAACTGTCACTATCTAAAATTTTTTGAGTACCTCTTCCTGTGCTGTGCCACCCATTCCTTCATTCTTTCCTGAAGCCATTAATATTGTCTAGCTCTTCAATAGGCTGGGCAATGGCAGATGCACAGATGACTGATATTATCAAGTCCCTGCCTTTATGAGTTTAAAGTTTAGTTGTTAGCGATTACAGGAAGTGATTGAAATAAAGATAGTCCCTGGCTCACAAGCTGACAGAGTCCTAAGGGGATCATGACCAGTAATTCTCTTTGGATCTGGAGTAATGGTTTCTTTCCGTCTTCAGAGGAAGACTTTAAAAGGCTACTGTGTTAGACTTTTTATGAGCTGGAGTAAAACTCCTTCCTGCCTCCCCAGACACATATATTCAAATGAATCAGAAATATGAATTTTTGGTTTCCCTTTAATGACCTGGGTAGTGAAAAATAAGCAAGAAAAAGGATTGTTTATGCATTTCCAACCCCCCCCCCCATTACATTATAAACTGTTTGAGGATTAGATTTGAGGCAATCTCTTCTTCATATACTCTAGAGCCCCAAATGTTCTTTGCATGAAGTGGATACTCTGATTTCAGCTGTATCTCTAAGAGGAAAGATAGTTTAACCAAAACAACTGCAATGCTCAAAAATGTCGTCCCTCTCTCAGACTGGAGGGTGAGAGGCCTGATGACGCCGGGAAGACAGGCTATGTGACTATGGGGAAGCTGGCACTCTCCTCTCTTCAGAGGCAGCCTGAGAGACCTGTGTTACCTGAAAACTCTGCCTAGCAATGTGGCGTGATGGGCTGTTGGAAGTCTTGTTCTGCCAGTGAATCTTCAGGATATAGGGAACAAAGATAGATTTTTGCTGTCTGGATTTTATAAATTCACCTCAGGAACCTGGAAATTTTCTTCAAGTAATGAGCTCTAGCCAAGGAGCTGACAGTGAGCCCCACCTGAATTTTCTGAAGTGTGGACTTGAATATTTTATAACTGCAGTGTAATTGTTCTACGGTCTGCTCTGTGTAAACATTAGCTTGTTTGTGGGTAAACTAAGGTTGCCTCTAAAACTGCCAGGGTCGGAAGTTAAATCAATTCAATTCAACAGATATTTATTCTGCAGTTCAAGAAAACAGTGCTCTCAAACCGGGAATGCAAATCAAAACACAATGAAGTATTATGATTCCACTTATATTATATCTAGAAAAAACAAATTCATAGAGACAAAAAGTAAATTAGAGATTACTAGGCTAGGAGGAGAAGGTAACAGGAAGTTAATTCTTAATAGGTACAGAGTTTCTGTCTGGCATGATGGAAAAGTTTTAATAATGGATGGTGGTGATGTTAGCACAACATTGTAAATGTAATCAATGCACTGAATTGTACTCTTAAAAATGGTTACAAGACAAATTTTATATATTATATGTATTTGTGTTACCACACACACACACACACAAAAGAAAAAAGAATGCTATCAAAAAATTTAGGTTATTAGTGGTAAGAACCTGGTAATCTGAAGAAGCAGCTCAGAAGAAGGCTGGCTTCTGAATGAAGATTTCTCTCTAAGATCTAGGCAAAAGTAACCCAAAACAAAGAATAAATAGAACCTGGGCTGCTGGGGGTGGGGGTGCGAGATATAGGTCTAGGAAAGTGTAACATTCATCATTTCATAGTGATTAGTATAAGCTAAACATGGACTTGTGTTTCCTTGACCCAGTGACAGTTTTAGGTATAGGAATGTGACCCAGTGGTGGTTGAGAAGAAATGAAAAGAATAAGGGGGTGCAGTGGTTGCTGAGAAAGGCTAATACTGACAAAATGCTTTATCAATCATTGTTCAACATCAGATAATAGACACCACTCAAACCACTCTAAGCAAAAAAGGATTTAAGTTAGGAAATTAGGTGCTTAAAAATCATGGATGAGTTCTGATACTGCTACAACATGGTTGAACCTTAAAAACATTATGCTAAGTAAATAAGTCAGACACAAAAGGATAAATAAAAATTTTATGGATGGGCTGGAAGAGCGGGTCCTAGGCTGTGCCTCCAGCGGTTAGCAGCAGAACAGTGCAGAAAAGTCTGCCAGCGTGCCTGCTGCCTGTACCACAATCAAGAAGCTGGGGGCATCAGGAAGTCCCCACAGCAAGTGTGGCTCCAAAATACACCACCTTATCTACATCCAGGGGTCAGGAAGCCACCCCTCTGGACCAGACTGTGCCCGCTTAATTTCCATGGGCAAAATAGATGCTCCATTTCCTGCTTCTCCATAATCAGGAAGCCAGGGATGGGGCACCGGGACCCCTGGTAACCGTGATGCAACAGCCCAGTGCCTCTATGATCATGTTTGCCAGGAAACAGCAGATGAAACAGACCACAGCCTCCTTTCAGATCTCAAGAGGGTGCATCTGATGTGCATTCTTCCCCATGGAAGGAGCTCTATTAGGGCAATACTTCTGTCCTCCCTCCACTTCTTCATGCACTTCTTCCCAGGGGAGGTGGAGGGAGTCCACAGTGGAGTAGCTCACAAGGTAATGAGCCCAGGGGCTCTGGCTGCCCCAGGATACCCTGGGTACTCCCAGCCTTGAGAGGATCCATATCTCATCACACTGGCAATCCACTCCCCGCCCACTCCTAGAGAGGCCCTAGCTTAGAGAACAAGGCCACAGGGAAGCGGCTGTGGGCTGTGGCTCAATCAGTAGGGCTCCCGTTTACCATATGGGAGGCCCCGGGTTCGGTTCCCGGGGCCTCCTGGTGAAGGCAAGCCC
>JAKSZT010054193.1:4777147-5257308 GCA_026826555.1 Tolypeutes matacus | reverse complement strand
AAAAAAAAAAAAAAAAGAGAACAAGGCCACAAAGGTTACTACAAGGAGATGTGAACCCAGATCTTCTGAATCAAAATCCAAAGAATTTCATAGTCTGACATGAGGGAGGCATTTGTTACCAACACAAGTCCCCACCATAGTTTACTGGGTCGGAGACACTTCAAAGGGATGGCTTCTCATTCAGGCTGCCTATGTTTCTGGACCAATCTCTATCCAGAGATGCAGTCTGCCTTGAATCAAATTGCCTCCTTTCTAAACCAAAGCAGAGTTTTCTAGATACCTTCTGGAGAGCGGAAATCATGAGAGTCTGCTGAAAGGTCCCACTGTCTGGGTAGTTTTCTGCTGGCCTAGAATTCACCAGGGGGTGGGCAGGTGCCTGTCCCCTCTTCTGAATACAAGCAAAGCCCTCCTGTCCACTGTGATCAGGACAGGAGATAGCCCATTAATTTAAAATGTTGTGTAAAGGAGGAACCATAGGGAAGCGGCTGTGGCTCAATCAGTAGGGCTCCCGTTTACCATATGGGAGGCCCCGGGTTCGGTTCCCGGGGCCTCCTGGTGAGGGCAAGCCCGCCCGCACGGCATGGTTAGCTGACCCAGCAAGCACAAGCAGCAAGGGGGGGATAAATGAATAAATAAATAAAATCTTTAAAAAAAAAAAAAAAAAAAAAAGGAGGAACCATAAAAAATGATAGAAATATACCTTAAACTTTTAAAACTATTTTAACTTAAACTATATATTCAGGCACTAGTTTTTCAAGGTACGATCAAGGCATTTTCTTTGAGAAGGCTTTTATTCATTGGAGGTCTGCTTTAATTTTCCTGCATTAACCATACCCACAATTTATGCTGAAGAACACAAAATCTCCACACTCATGGAGCTTACATTCTATTGGAGTCTTCTGTTACGTACCAGTTTGATTTTTTTTAGAGTGAGAGCTTAGAGACACAAAACAATCTGAGTCCAGAACTACCCTAAGATGTTTATGATTTTTTTCCCAGTCTTTTTCACTTGTCTTTCCCATGCTGATTCAATAACAATTTTTTTGGAGACTTGTCCTTATTAAGCCTTTTCAAAGCATACCACTTAAGTTTTCATAAGAATAAAACTATATTTTGTACTCATATTTCATGGATGCTCACAATAATTAAATTGCATAAGCAAAATGACAAATACACAGGCAGAAATGAGTCTGGGAACAAACAGCACTGACCCCTAGTGAGCACTCAGTCAGTTTGTGGGAGCAGAAAGTACCTGAAAGTGCCTCAACTAGATGAATATCTCGCTGTGCGCATTAGCGGGTTTTATGGAGGAAATGAAGAGTGCCTATTAACCTGGTGACTTGGTTAGGTGGAGGTCAGTTTCAAGAGCTTCTGCCACACTGGCTCACCTAGCTTCTCCAGACTAAATGCGTATTAGGCTCAAGCATGTGTTACAACGCTTTACAAAGGTGAGAGAGACAGGAAGTTGTACCTTTGCTAGCTAAGATGTTTTTTGTTTTTTTTAAATATAAAGTTCGCAAATGGAAAAATATACCTCTGTGTTGCCTTTGGTGGAATATCTTAAGTGAATGTTCTCCACTCCTCTGCAATCCTCCCTTGCCAGGGGCCCCATCCCCTTCCCCAGGTGTACCGCTTCTTCCTGCAGGACAATGCAGTCCCGGCACAGGTCCCTTCTTGTGCCTTATAAATTCTGACCCTTATAAATTCTGTCCCTTCAGACATTAACCGGGTTTCAGTGCATTTTCCCATAGCTCAGGTTTCTGCTAGCTCTTCAGAGGGAAGAGGTAAACTCTGGTCCACGGATGGGGGAGTGGGAGGGGAGGCAGCGGGAGATTGACCTCCCCTGAAGGCAAATGTAAATCACTACCACAAAAATACAGATTTTTTTTTGGAAACCCACCCAGTCTGGTCTTCTTCACTTTTCATGAAAAATACATATTTCTCCTATTACCATGACTTGCCCCCTATTTTTCTGGCCTGGATTTCACAACAAAGAGCCCCACTGTTAACTGAAAATGTCCCTGCTGGAACAGTCCAGGAAAAATAGTACTGTGCTCAAATAGCATAGTCTGATGCCCAAGTTTTTCCCCAGAAAGTAGAGGTGGGATATTCAGTTCATGCTCTACAATGAAACATCTGCTCTATGGCCACGCCAGCTGCCCTCCCATTTGCAAGATGATAGAAAGACTATGGGCCTATATATTCTGACAACAGCACACGAAAAAGAACAAGCCACATTAGGAACAAACAAGCAATAAATAATGATAAGAAGCAAAGATAAAGATTGTTCAGTGCCCTGCGGTGCTCCTCAGGTAACAGTGGGATGGTAGAGCTCATTTAATTCAACCTGCTTATGTTACAAATAAGGAAACTGAGACATTTTGGTAAAATGACTTGCAGAAGACAGAGCTGGCCTGAGGCAAAACTGTCATCAGAAGCACCTGACATTCAGTCATTTGTTGCACCCACCATACCAGCTCTTCTCAAAGTGGCCCACAGACCTCTGAGGATCCCTGCGATCTCTTAGGGGGTTCATAAAGTCAAAACTAGTTTCACAATATTATGATTTTTTTTTTTTTTTTGTCTTTTTTTACTGCACTGACACTTGCACTAATAATGCAAAAAAAATGGTGGATAAAACTGCTGGCACTTTAGCATGAATCAAGGCAGTGGCACCAAACTACTAGTCAACAGTGTGTTCTTTACTGCCATACACAGTAAAAAAGCAAATGCCAGTATGGTGTGTGACTATATCTCAATACAACTGCTAAAAAAAAGCAAATGCCAGTTTTGCTTAGGAATGCCCTTGATGAAGCAGTAAAAATTGATTATATTAAATAGCAACACTTTAAAATAATAAAATGGGAAGCATGCATAAAGTATTTCACTGAATTCTGAAGTATAATTGTTAACTCTTGGGAAAGCACTTAGGTGATTGAACTTGGGGGCTGAACCAGCCACTTTTTTCATGGAACATTGTTTTTTGTTGTTTTTTGTTTTTGTTTTTGGCTTGAAAGAATTAATGACAAAGAATGCTTTTTCTGACTGGATATTTGGCAGGCATTTACTCAAATATGAACAAAGTGAGTTTGTCACTTCAAGGAAAACAGCTGATAGCATTTGTTGCTAATGTGCTGAGCTTTTAATGTTTGAGCTTTCAGGGGAAAACTTGAATTTTGGAAAACTTCTATCTACTGCTATGAAGCTCCACAGTTTCCTAAAATTTAAGGACTTTCTGATGAGGTCGATGGTAATATTAAGGATTTTTCTGAAAAAGTATTGTATAATGACATGATTAACATTTGGTTATCTGTATAACTCAGTGAACCAGTATTTTCCAATTTTAATGCATGGGTAAAACTGTACAATTCAATGTGCATGATAGACTAGTGGATTTTAATGTAATAAATTATGAAAAGTTCATAGATATTGTTAGCAGAAGGCCCTGGGTTCTGGACTTCTAGGTTTCTTGGCTTATGTCACATAAAAGAATTTAAGAATGTTCAATAGGGTAGGCAAGGGAGTAAAGAGTTTATTAAGGGGGACGGATGTGGCTCAAATGGCTGGGAGTCCATCTCCCACATGGAGGGACCTGGGTTCAATCCCCAGGACTTCCCAGTTAAAAAAAAAAAAAAAAGAGTTTATTAAGAAACAAGAAAAGTACACAGTTCAAGGCATTCACTGAAGGCATGCCTCGCATGGGGCCCCAGATCAGGCCTTTTTAAAGTCTTTTCTCTGCCCACCGCTTCATAATATTGGGGGAGGGGCCCAGATATTTGTTCTTCTGCTTGGTTGCCCCACCTGCTGGTTCTCAGAGGCCAATGGTGAGGCCTTTTGAGGGTATCCGGGGCTTTCCCTTGACCCCAGAGGGATTCTAGTTCCAAATGAGATTCTTATAGCCAGGGTCTCACAGGATCTTTCCAGCAGCCTTCCTCTCAGGAGGTTTCTGGGTGGGGTCTCATGGCCTTGTGGTCTGCCGGCCATGTTGTCTGCTGTGCCTCAGCCGCCTTCCCCCTTTCACTATACTAACCTGCCTCAATATGGTTTTGGATTCTATGTGGCAACTAATCTTTAAGGAACTTAAGTTTTCGTGCAGTATTGAAAAAGAATATTTACAATTATCTAAAAAGACTATGAAAAAAGTCCTTTTTCCAGCTACATATCTGTGTGATGCCAGGTTTTCTTCATATACTTCAACTAAAACAACATATTGTAAAGGATTGAATGCAGAAGCAGAACTGAGAATCCAGTTACCTTCAGTTAAGTCAGACATTAAAGAGATTTGCAGGAAAAAATAAATAAATAAAACAAAAAAACCAAAAAGATTTAAAAAAATGTAAAATATCACTCTTCTCACTAAATATTTTTTTGTTTTGAATATGATTCTTTATCATACAAATATGTTACTTATGCTCACATGTAATGGGATTTACTATTATTATTTTAAAAGAATATTTTTTAAATTTCTATTGATAGATACAACCCACATAAATTTTAAGAGTGTAAAGGGGTCCTGAGACTAAAAAGCTTGAGAACCTTATACCATTCTGCCCTCCAAAGTGGACTGGAGAAAGGTACTTATTTTCCCTTTCCCCAAATAAATCTATGCTGTTACTGTTTCAGTTTTAAACACCAACCTGCTGCCTTCTTCCACAATTGTTAAGAAGTAGAGAAAACTGCCAAACAACTGCAGCTTCCCCAAATCAAAGGACCCAAAACAAAGAGAAAGCAAAAGAGGAGAATAAAGGAGCCACTGCAGAGGCCTGCAAGCTGACGACTACCTCTCCTCCTGGTAACCTGGTAGGAGGAGTTGCCTCTTTTTTGGCATCATTGGCTTGACCTCACACCCACCCACCCACTCCTCCACCCACTCAATCTCAATACCCATCCTGGAACGCTATTGTTCCCTGTGCTCAAAATACAGATTTAGTAAAGCTTTGGACTGATCCCTACCCTCAGTCCCTCCCCTGCTCTGCCCACCTCCTCTGGGACTTTCAGTGTGTGGGGAAGCTCTACCAGGCCCCATTCTCAGGCTTAGGGCCGAGATGAAAAGGAAATGTAAATCCCTCGCAGGCCACATGCCAGGAGCTGCCAAGGGACCGTTTCCCTGTTAGTAAACAGGGCTGCCTGGGCATCTTTCTCTTCTTTAATAACCTGTGGGCACCTATTGATTTCAAGTGCTGGTCCCTCATAAATTAGAACAGGGATGCCTTCTGGTTGCTCTGCAGCTGTGGGGATGGAGAAATTAGCCCCCTAATACCTCATACGCATGGGACACAGTGTATGGTGCCATATAACCATGAAGAATATGTATCGTCACGTGCTGAGAACACACGGCAAACAACTCTGGAGGCTGCGGAGTCTTCTGGGCTTGCTGCAGACTTTAATTAGGCAGTTTCTTCTACTTGTACTGGAGACCGACAGAAACGCTGATTTCATGCCTCCTGCCGAAGCAGGCTCTGCTTGCAGATGGGAGAGAGCAGCAAGCCCTCATGAGCAGGAGATGGGCCTGCTCTGGTCTCTACCTCCTCACCAGGATGGAAGCCGGCAAGGAAAATGGGATGTTAATAGCTAGGAACCAAAAGGCATGTTCAAATCTTGCTTCAGCTATTTACAGGCACTAGTTCTTAGGCAAGTCCCTTAACCTCTAAATCTCAGCACCTTAGGCCCTAAATCCAATGGCAAGTATCCTTCTAAGAGTCAGAAGAGAAGAGACAGGCACAGAGGAGAAAGTCGTGGGAAGATGGAGGCAGAATTTAGAGATTAAGCAAGCTAAGGAATGCCAGGAGCCACCAGAAGCTGGAAGAGCCAAGGAAGGCTTCTCCACCAGAGCCTTGGAGGGTGAGCAGCCCTGCTGGCATCTTGACTTCAGACTTCTAGTCTCCAGAACTGTGAAGGAATAAATTTCTATTATTTTAAGCCACCAAGTTTGTGGTCATTTGTCCCATGGCAGACCTAGGAAACTGAGGCAGTGTGCTCCGTGAAGTTGGACTCAGCTCAGGTTAATTAACATAGGACATGTGTTCTCCCTCTGTGGGAGAAGGGGTCAGCAGCTGACCCTCAGGCAATCCAAATGCCCAGATGTGGCTGTGGCTGAGGAAATGCACTGGAGAGAGGCCCTGGGACTTGCTGCACCATCCACAGGCAGGCAAGGCACAGGGCAAACAGTCTGAACTCTGGAACCAGATAGACCTGTGTTTAAAACTTATCTCCATTCCTGGTGTTACTGGATGGCTCTGGTTTCTGGGCTTCTAGGTTCCTGGCTCATGTCATATATTAGAATTTAAGGACATGCCATAGGGTAGGCAAGAGAGTAAAGAGTTTATAGTTTATTAAGAAACAAGAAAACGAGAAAAGTATAGGGTCCATGCCGAGGCATGAACTGCGGGTGTACTGCAGGGTGAGTTACATGGGTGGGGCCCAAGGTCAGGGCTTTTTAAAGTCTGTTTACTGTTCTGATTGGTTGCCTCACCTGTCATTTCTTAGGGGGCCAATGGTGAGGCCTTTTGAGGGTATCCAGGGCTTTCCCTTGACCCTGAATGGGATTCTCATTCCAAATGAGATTCTCATATCTGGAATCTCACAGGGTCTTCTTGGCAGCCTTCTTTGCAGGAGGTTTCTGGGCAGGGTCTCATGGCCATGTGGTCTGTCAAGCCAGCTGCCTTCCTCCTTTCACTGTACTAACTTGCCTCACAGGCTCTGTGATTCCAGACAAACTCCTGGTCCTCTCTGTGCCTTCCTCATCTATAAAGTGAGGATAATGATGCCTACCTAGGAGGTAGGTACAGATCCAGGACCTGAAGTATGTGTAATTGGGGTGGGGTGGGGTGGGGGTGGGGACCCTTTAAAGATAAAGAATCTGAAGTTAGATACCCAAAATTAGGTGTGGGACCTTGGAAGGGCTCTGTGCAAGTGAGGGGCCCTGACATTTAAGCTAATCCTACCTCTGTTCCCAGGGTGCTCTGGGGATTATAGATGAAAACATAAAGCCCTAGGAAGTGCCAGGCTCATAGTGGCTGCTCTGTAAGAGGTGAAGCTGGCTGGAATGAAGAAGCCAACACTTAACTTTCTATTGAAAGGTACATAGATATGTAGGCAAAGCACAGAAAAAATGTCTGATAAGATACATTCCATTGGCAGACTGCTGATTGTTAGCCTGACATCCATTTTCCCTTCCTTTTGGGTAACAGAAAACTGATTTGGTGGGGGACAGGGGTGGCCATGTGCCTGGCTAATGCCTACTTACCCCAGCATCTCCTGTGGCTAGGTATGGTCATTAGACTAAGTTTTGGCCAAAGAAGTAGAAATAAAGATGTGCAAGCGACTCATACAAAGTCTTCTTACAGGGGAGACAAGCTCTTCTTCATCACCTTTTCCTTCTGCTGCCTGGAATTCAGATAAGCGGGTTGGTCCTCCATTAGCCGTCTTGGTCCATAAGGAAAGGGCCCCAGTGTACCGATGGTGAGGCAGAGAGCTAGAAGGAGACTGGGACTCTACCAGTTTCATGGAGCTGTTACACTATCCCTGGGTTATTTTCCTGAAAGAGAAATAAGCTTGAAATTTTTATTGTTATTGTTTTGCTTGTTTTTGAAATATGTAGCTGAACATAATCCTGATACATACATAGTTTTGATAAATTGGTTACTACTCTTTGAAGAAAAGACTGGGATTGGAGTATCGGTGGTAAAGTAATTTAAGATTTAGCTGTACTGTTTCATTTTGATCTCAAGAATGTATTCATGTATTCTTTTGTAATTAAAAATAAACTTATCCTATAAGTTGCAAGGAAAAAACACAGAAATGAAAAACTATAGATTAAAAGACCTAAGAAATATATCAGCCAGTTGCAGTTTATGAAACTTAACTTGGATTCTCATTTAAAGAAACACATGCTTTTTGAAATTTATGACACAATTGGGGAAATGTTGCTATTAATTAAATATTTGATGATATTAAGGAATTATTGTTACTTTTTATGTATGATAATAATATTGTAGTTATGTTTTTAAAATGTTCTTATCTTTCAGACTCTAAAAACAGGAGTTTTCAACCTTAGCACTATTATTATGTTAGGCCAAATAATTCTTTGTTGTGTGGAGGACTCTCCTGTGCATTGCAGGATGTGTAGCAGCATCCCTGGCATCTACTAGCAGAATCTAGTGGTACCCACCCAGTTGTAACAACAAACAAAGGCCCCCAGGTATTACCAAGTGTCCCCTGGGGCTGGGGGTTAGTAAAATTGCCCCGGCTTGAGAACTACTGCTCTAAAATTTACAGGAGTTTACTGAAATATCCATCATGATTTAATGTTTGGGCTTTGCTTCAAAATAACACAGGTCGTGGTGGTGGATGGGGATTGGGTAGGGGCTAGAATGAATGAAGGTAGAGATGAAGCCAGATTGGCCATGAGCTGTTAATTGTTGAAATTAGGTGAGGTGTGCATGGGGATTTGTTAAACTATACTATTCTCTCTACTTTTATATATATATGAAGTGATCCATGATAAAAATTTTAAAATAAATGTTAAAATTTTGAAAGAGTCTATTTGGACTTCTCTTTCTATACATGTGGTAGGTTCAATAGTCAATATTCGGGAAGCGGCTGTGGCTCAATCAGTAGGGCTCCCGTTTACCATATGGGAGGCCCCGGGGCCTCCTGGTGAAGGCGGGCCTGCCCGCACGGCGTGGTTGGCTGACCCAGCGAGCACAGGCAGCAAGGGGGGGATAAATGAATAAATAAATAAAATCTTTAAAAAAAAAAAAAGTCAATATTCCTGCTATAAAACCTGGATATACTAGAAAAGATATAGTAAATATTTACCTTCCTTGGAACAAATTCTTGTCTCATGTCTCCTACGTGAGGTTTAGAACCAAGGCTCTGGTTTCCAGATCTGTCTGCGGGCAGGACACACATTCCTTCAGGAGACCACTTCACTAACTCAGCACCACTCGGGGCCATCCTTAGCCAGGAGCTCCTCTTAGCCTACTTCTTTCAGTTGCTTTGTAACTCTATGTGCCCCGTGGGCCTCCTCCTCCTGTTCCCAAGCTCTAGCCCAGAGGGTGTGTATTTGGAACCGGATTTATTCATTAAAGGCTTTGCCTTGCCCATCCCTATGAGAGCCCGGCCCATTTGCTTCCTGCTTACTGTCTGCAACCCCCTTAATTCTTGGCAGAGCACCGGGCCAGCCCCACTCCCTTTAAAAACACACCACACCCATACCCACGTTCACCTGTGCTTCCCTCGGCCACCTGTTCAGGATCCTCCACGCCTCCGTGGGTTACAGCTCACACTCTCTGGGGCCTCTGAATTTCCTTTTTGACTTTCAGGCAACCTGATCTTCCCAAAGACCCGGAACCTTCAGAGGTTTGGTCAGGATTCCCTCATGATGTGGGCTATGAAATTGGCATCCAAACCCATCAGGGGTCAGAGTGTGGGTCAGAGAAAGGGCAAACTGGAGCTGAAAGTTCTCTGCTAAGGGGCAATAAATCTGCCTCTTTGGGGGTCTTGGGGGAACAGCATGCTCAGCTCCGAACGCTGGATCTAAGGGGCTCTTTGCTGGAATGCTGAGCTTGGAGGGAGCCTGGACCCTAGCCCAGACTCCTTGGTGGGTGCTGGAGGTGGAGTGGAAAGCAGCTTGACCACCCAATCAGGAGCAACCGGCAGACATTCTTCGTTCGGACAGAGCAGGGGAGCAGTGTTGGTAAGATTGGCCCGGCTATTTTTACACTCATACTGTTCCAACCACAACGACACTTTTCAGACATGGGCAGTATCTATCTAGTGGAAGGATCTTTGAGTGGGTGGTGGGTGGGTGCAAGAAGTCTGGACACCACCACTTCCTCTCCCTGTCTGAAAGTGCCATCGTCTAATCGCCATTCCTGATTCTGTTCCATTTTTTCTGCCCCTTAAAGAGGTAAAATGAGGTGCTATCCCGCATCTACTTGCCCGGGAGGCAGCCATGGCCTCCAGTGTGCGTTGAGTGTTTTGAGAGGCATGGATGTACTTGGATGAGGAGCTATTTTCCTCCCTTCGTAGAAATGGAATAATGTGCGGGTTTAGAGCCTGGGCCTAGGAGTCAGAGGGCCCTGCATTCAAATCCCAGATGCTCCACTTACTAGCTGCATTAGGAATTAGTCAAGATCTCTGTGCCTCATCTTCCGCATATGTAAAATGGGAATAATCTTCATGAGTTTGTTGTGTAAGTACTGAATGAAATAATATATATATGAAATGGCTGGCATATATATAGATGGGGCACTGACATGCAGGGGCAGGGCAGGAAAGAGTAAAATGACTTCCCTCAATGTTTCCAAACTCCTGACATTAATGAACCTCTTTTCATGTCAGTGAGGTAGGGGATTGACCCCAGTCTACAGCAGTGGTTCTTTTTCTGCCACAATCTTAGTATATAGCTATTTGTGATCATTGGTGTGTGTGTGTGTGTGAAATCATGCTGCCCATGCCACAGTCTCAGTAGATACTTGTGATAGTTTTTGGAGGTAAATCATATTGCTTGTGCCCATAACTGTAGCTGTGTACAATAACAGCTACAACTTATTGAGAGTTTGCTCTTAGAGAGAAAGACCCTTTTCACCCCCAGGTGCTATTGTCAAGCAACTGAAGTAGACCCTGAGTAGGAAGAGAGCAGACTGTCATGAGGGAGGAATGGGAAGTCATTTCAGATGTTGGAGCAAGAGCATTATTGAAATAATCAAATATAGGCAAACAAGACCATTTTTTTTTTTTTTTTTTTTTTTAGGGTGGAACCCTGTTGCTTACTTGGAGGTGTTTGGGGTTAGGGCTTACCCAAAAGTGAAATGCCTAGCCTTTGATAGTGGACACCTGTTGTTTTTGCTTGCTCAGCTTCCCTTCCCCCGTCCTTGACAAAATTTCCTTTGGAACCACCCATTTTCCACTCTGTTTCCATGTATTTCAGGTGGGGAAGGACCTCATCCCCCAGCTCCAGGATTGGGCTTGTCACCCAGGCCTGGCTAGCCACAGTCAGAGTAATTGGTTGAGGAATAAGCCCTTTTTCTAGGGAAGGACAACGAGAGACAGCATTGGGACTTTTGCTGAAGGGGAAAAAAAAAAAGAGGCACTCTTTTTCCAGCTGGAGTTGCTAAGCTGAGAAGATGTAAGCTGAAGCTGGTTGTGGCCATCTTTGCCACTGTCTGGGCAGAACCTGCCTGAGAATAAAGACAACAGAGAATAAAGCATATCCAAAAGATAGACATTAATTTGTCATTGGCATTGCTGAGCACGTGGAACTAGCCATGCTTGAAGATGTAGAATTTTTATTTACATAAACTTATGTATAACCTTTATAAAGATAGTTCAAATAGGATTTCTGTTCCTTGCAACCAAAGGAGTCCTGACTAATGCATGTTTCTACTTATTTTTTGTTTTGATGACAAATTTGTGATTTTTACAATGTGGCATAAAAACAGAATACTGACATGTTTGGCATCATACTTTTGACAGTTCTGTTCATTTCTGACAAGGACATGCTGGGAAGCTATGGGAACACATCCCTGTGTCCATCCCCCTCCTTTCTAAGTACACTTTTATTCAGAACTATATAAATGTATGCTAATGGTCTTATGATGATGACAATCAGAACTGTGCTCCAAGAAGATTACAGCAGCCATGAATAGGATTAGAGCAGGGAGAGACAAGAGGCAAAAAGACTACCCAGGAGACTAATAAAATAATTCAAATGAGAAATCGTAAGGCTTCTCATGAGGTGGTAGCCATAGAAATGGAAAGAAGAGACCTTGCAGAAATGGGATTGTCACGGGTTGGCAGCAGATTAGGAGTCAAAGAAAAATGTTTTCATCTACAAGGTTCTAGAGGACCTGGTTCCCCTGCTCTGTCCCTGATTTCTTTCTTACCACTCTTTCCCTTACCCTTTGCACTTGCTGTGCCCTCTTCTTGGGGTGCTCTTAACTCCAGAAGCCATCTGGTTCATTTCCTCACTTCCTTAGGCCTCTGCTCAGATGACATAACATCAGAAAGCTTCCCTGAGCCCCTCCTCTGTTATTGCAACCCTCACCCTCAGTACCCTTAGATCTATTTAATTTTTCTTCATAGTGCTTCATCTCTGATTGACTATGTATATATTTTCCGTCTCCCTTAACTAGAATGCAAGCTCCCTAAGGGTAGTGCTTTATTGTGTTCACTGCTGGATCCCTAGCACCGAGGACAGAACCAAGCACAGAGTAGTTACTCATTAATGTGAATAAATAAATCTTGAACTACTGGAACAATGATGTGACATTAAGAAAAACAGAAACATTGGGAGATGAGTGAGACCAGAGTTGGTGGAGTAGAAGTGCAAGGAGGTGGGTCAATATAGAGTCCATGGAGTTTAAGGTCAGGCAGGTGGTTAAAGTGAAGTACTAGTGCTCAGGAGAAGCCAGAGGTGGGACTCTAGTGGGAATGATGCATCAAAGGCTGAAGGAGGCCATGAAGAGAGAAATAAGACCTGGGGACAGAGCCCTAGAGAAGACCTGGGGTGACTAACTCAAGACAGTTTGCCTGGGACTTTCTCAGTTTAAAAACAAAGTCCAGCATCCTGGGAACCCCCTCAGTCCCAGGCTGGTTGGTCACCCTAAGAGGACCTTCCGTGTAGGTGGAAGGAGAGGAAGAACTGGTTGGAGACAGTGGGGGTGAAGCAGCCTGGAGCTTCCTCATGGAACATGGGGTGGGGGGCGGCTTTAGGAAGGAAAGTCTCCTCCTCCTCCTCTCTCAAGAAGGGTTTGATTATGGCCCTTCTGAACCCACCCTGTCTCATCACCTCCCAGCAGCATTTGATGGTTTCCAATAAAGCCAGGTAACTAATTTGGTTTCAGGATTCGGGCCCTACCTGAGACCAGCTTGAGCAAGTGTAAACCCTTAAATTCTGGAGCCCCAGGGGCTTGAATGGTGCCTGGGTAAGGGGTTCTCAATCAGTGATTATTTTCTGCCTGTCCCAAAGTATAGTTTGAGTACAAATAACTCTGCATTTACCCAGTCACTGTCACTAAAAAAAAAAACAGGAAGCTGCCTCTCTTGTAAACCACACCAGCCAAGATTAGTAGTACTTGTGAGGTGGCAGTTTTCAGCAGTGAGCACTGAGCTGGGAAATGGCTGCTGGGTATATAGAAATACCAAAATCCATGACAATGCCAGAAGAGGCATTTTCCAACCTATTTTTATTTTTTTTATTTTACTGGGAGGTCCTGGGGATCGAACCCAGGTCCCTCCATATGGGAGACGGACGCCCAACCAGTTGAGCCATATCCGCCCCCTCCAATCTATTTTTAACTTGGTAGTGGAATGAGTCCTGAACCAGGTATTTGGAGACTTGTGTAGGGTGAAAAGCACCTGAGACAATGAATTAGAAAATATTCTGTAGATTTTAAATAATTTTGCAAATACAAGGAAATAAAGGGCCTACTGATATTTGATCTATAGAAAACATGGTCTCTGTCTTCAGGGAAATTGATGACTTATCTGTAGAGGCAGTGCATACGCTAAGCACATGATAAGAACCAAAGTATATTTACTAAGCAATATATAAAGAAGCAGAAATACTGTCAAATCCTTACCTCCTGCCACCCCTTCCCAGTTCTTCTACAACATATACACTTACCTTCCTAAAGAGCATGGAGAAAAGTGTCCTAATTCACTTATGCTAGGGATAGGTGAAGGGGGTGAGGGTTCCTGCCACTTTTCTTTAACCACAGATCTGGGAAGAAGGGGTCAAGAATGTGGCAAACCTGGGCTTGAATATGTTATCTAATTTAGTCGATATTTCTAGGGCACCTACTTGATGGCTAATGCTGCATTAGGCCTGTGGGGATCTAAAAGAAGGTCCCTGCCCTTAAACTCACTGGAGTGATAAAACTAAGGCCCATTATGCAGAAGATCCCCAAAGTAAGGCCCGTATTGCTAAGTGCCAAGGTTAACTATAAGTGCAATAAGATAATAGAAAAGGGAGACAATGTTTTAAGCAGACTGTGTGCTTCATGGAAGCTGAGCCATGAACTGGACAAACTGACAAGACAGAATGAAATTTTATGAGTCAAGATGTGCTAGAATGAATGGGTGCGGTGTTTGGAAAAAACAGCAAGACTTTCTGCAGTGACCCAACGTAAGAAAGAATGGGAAATGTAATGTTTTATTCTGTTTTAAAGGACTTAAATGGAGAAACGTCCTCACCCTTGAGCAGATCACTCGGCACTTTAGACATATAAGACCCCAAGTCTTTCTGGAATATGGAGGCCCGCTGTGCTGGGGAGAACACCTGCCAATGGTGAATTCATCAAGATAGAGGAGGTAGGGAAGCGGCTGTGGCTCAATCAGTAGGGCTCCCGTTTACCATATGGGAGGCCCCGGGTTCGGTTCCCGGGGCCTCCTGGTGAAGGCAAGCCCGCCCGCACGGCGTGGTTAGCTGACCCAGCGAGCACAAGCAGCAAGGGGGGGGATAAATGAATAAATAAAATCTTTAAAAAAAAAAAAAAAAAAAAAAAAAGATAGAGGAGGTTATGCTGTGGTAACAATAAACCTCTAAATCTCAGTGGCTCGAACATCCTACATGTTCAAGGTGACTAAGGGTGTGGGGTGTGTGTGTGTGTGTGTGTGTTGATCCACATAATTTCTCAGGGACCCAGGTTGATGGAGGTTCTACCATCTTGGAATGTTGCCGTCTCATCATATGGCTTCCAGAGTTTCTGTAACAGAGGAAGACAATTGAAGTACATAGGATCTTTATAAGAGCCAAGCCTGTGAGAGCTTGTATCACTTCCCCCAACATTGAATTAGCTAAAACCCAGCCATAAGTGAAAGGAACAATGGGATATGCCATCTTCCTTTGTGCCCTGAAAGAGAAAAATGAAATAGAATTTGGTAAACCCATAGCATTAGCTCTATCATGACCTGTCATCCACAGAGCCTTACTCTATTTATAAAAGCTAACTTATATTTTGCTAATTCTTATAATAATCCTGTCAGTAGCTTTTATTATCTCCATTTTAAAGATGAGGAAAGTGAAGCAAAGAGAGGTTAAATAACTTATTCAAGGTCCCACAACTAATAAGTGGCAGAACATGGATTTAAACTCAAGTAGTTTTTCTCCAGATTCCACTCTTAACCACTATGCTATCTTTCCTTTGCCATGGATTTGGTTAAAATGGGGGTCAAATCATGACTCCAGGTCTTTGGAGTCTCTAATATTGTAGTATAGAAAGCAACTAATAACAATGATGTTATGTTTGACTCAACAGGTTCACCTTGACCATTTCCCCAAGGCATCGGTTGTGGATTTATAACCACAAGGATCTTGACTTGCCTATCTTGGTATCCCATCTGTTGAAAGGGATGTGGATGAGAATTGTGTGCAGTCTGTATGGGTGGGTGCTGTTTCTAAATGCAACACATTTTTGCATAGAAACCAGCAATCATCAGAAGCATTGTGTCCTCTTTTTCTGTCCTTGGGGGAGGCATTCTGGTCCCCTTGTCCTTAACTGCTCTCCAGAACAAGTTCTTTTCATTCTTTGAAGAACAGACGTTAAGTGAACTGTATTTTGCTCTTAAATCAATGTAATGGAGCAGATTATGTACAGACAAGTGGTGGGGGAGACATTGGCAGCTGGCCCCAAGCATAGCTGAGTAATGGATGTGCTAAGAATCCAAGTTATCTCAGGCCTCAGAATTACTCAAGTTTCCTTATGTAACCATGTCTCCAAGGTCAAACTAGGCTGGAAACAACTTTAGGGCTATAATTTCAATAACGTTCCGTCTTCACACCCAAAATGAGCAGGAATTTTGTTTATTCTGTTCCCTGCTGTATAGCAAGCATCTAGACAGTGCCTGGCATATAGTAGACATGTAGGAAATGTTTGTTGAGTGAATTTGTTGGCTAAGTTCTTGTTCTCTCTGGAGGCAATAAGGTGTAACAGGAAAGCACTCACTTCAGAACCAGATAGATCAGGGTTCCAATCTCACAAGCCGTGTAGTGTAACTCCTTAAAATTTTTTTACCCTCCCTGACATCTTCTTTCCTCATTTGTAAATGAGGCTAATATTATCTACCTCTTGACTTGTGAAAGTTAAATGTGATAGTTCATGTCAAGCACTCAATAAACTGCAGCTATGGCTTTAGCCTTTACCAGAAAAAGCCCTGAAAACCCAACTGTACTTCAGAGTTCCCCTCACATTTCCGTGAGTCTTTAGGGGGTGTCTCAGATGTACTCACTACTAAATCTTTTTTTTCTTTTTTTAGGTACAGGGGCCGGAGATTGAACCTGGGACCTCATGTGTGGGAAGCCAGCACTCAACCACTGAGCCACATTGGCTCCCCTGAGTTTGTTTGCTTGTTGTTTTTTTGTTTGTTTGCTTGTTATTTGTTTGTTTGTTTGCTTTTAGGAGGCACTGGGAATCGAACCCAGAACATCCCATGTGGGAAGCAGGTGCTTAACTGCTTGAGCCACATCTGCTCCCCATCACCAGTAAGTCTTAGCTACCAAATCTCACACTTCTCTGGGATTCCTCACCGATTTCTTCCTCTTCTGCTCTGGTTTCTTTTGGTCTTGTCAGATGCTGAGTTCTCCACTGCCATTTTGCAGTGCCTACCACTTATGGTGCCAGTGTCTGAGCTAATGGTGCGGCCTCATGCTTAAAGCCAATGACGTTAACACGGAGTCAACAGCACTGAAGTCACCACTGCTGCCACCCCTGAAGCTTCAGGTGGTCACCAAAGGCACCACCATTGTCCACTGACGTTGCCTTGTGCCTCTCTGCTAGGCCACCTCGCTAGCTGTTGCCTCCTATGGTGAGAGTCTACCTGCTGAAGTAGGAAGCATTTTTCAGGCTGCTTCTATTACACTGGTCCCAAATGGCCCTATGAATTGAGTATTCCTGAGCCACACTGGCTCCTACTTGTCCCCATAGCGCTGTTGTGTACTCCCAAGATCTCACAAGTTTTGTGGGACTATGCCTACTTCATTTTCTGCCACCTAGTACCCTCTCCCTAGGGCTTAGTCACATCCACAGGGTGCTGGGTGGGGAACAATCTGAGAAGCATAGACCAGCTGCCACTCAAAACCACTCCTTCCCTCTGGAGTCACGGGCATTATGATCAGAGGCAGTTTGTCTCTGCCTGTTTCTCTCTTAGGAGGTCTTTCACTGGCTGAGTCCTCAGTCCCTCAAACAAATAGGTGCCTGACAGGCCTCCCTACCGACCCTCTAGACAAGCCCAGGCAGATCTGAGCCCCAGCATAAAGGCAGCTTGTCTCCAGCCCAGAATCTTATCTCTTTTAAGTGGGAGAATTAGTAAAATTTAAAGCATAACTTTCTTGGGAAGTTTGGCATTGATCTACAGGAAATTAATGCTGAAAAGTCAAAATCAGGACTTCTTGGATAAACAGAAAAACAGTGGGGGCACTAACTGAGATGATTTGTTAAGAAGCAGAGGTAGAAAGTTCTAGCCTTTAAGAACAGATGGATGAAATTGCTGGAAGCCAGCAACGAAGTAATCTGTGGAGCTGGCATCTGTGATATGTGAACACTGATAAAGCTTGGAAACTGAGGTCTGGAGGAGGCCTCCTTTAGCTGTTTGATAAAACAGGCCCAATATCAGTACCTGGTAGCAGGGCAGTGCTAGGAGTTTTGTATACACTACCTCTACACTGTGTAACTGGAAAAAACCGCCTGCCCACGCCCGTTCTGTCCTCCACTCCCAGGCAGGGTCTGGGGAGGAGAAAAGTCTTTGTCTCTAAAAATCAGTGTCATCTGGGACCCTTATAAAATACAACTGGTAATTTCCAAACTTTAGCTGAGACCTTGGACATGTGAGGGGAGAGCAGCATTTAGGGTAGAGACCAGAGAGAAGTGAACTGGCTGCATAAGAAAATTGGAAGAATCTTTTTTTCCCTCTTCTTAAGGGTGGGGTCAGAGAAGGAAGAGAAAGGGAAGAAGAGACAGGAGAGAGAAAAGGCCTGAGAGCACAGGGAGATGGGATCAGAATTGTGGAAAAGGAGCGACCAAGAGAGCTAATACTCATATTTTAGTATACTTGGCTGGATGTGACTTGCTGTGTGCTCTACACAAAGGCCTTGGGTGAGTGTGTTTTTGTCAAAATTAACTGGATTGGGAGTGGATATGGCTCAAGCAGTTGGGCGCCTACTTCCTATGTGGCAGGCTCTGGTTTTGGTTCCCAGTGCCTCCTAAAAACAAACAACAGCAGCAAAAAAACAAAGAATGGGCAGATGGGCTAGGGAACCAGCTCAGGGGAGCTGGTGTGGCTCAGTGGTTGAGTGCTGGCTTCCCACATCCGAGGTCCCAGGTTCAGTCCCTGACCCCAGTATTCAAAGAAAAAAAATTAAATTAAATTAACTGGATTGTTGTGGCACAGGGGAGAGGAAATGTGGTGGGACCATGAGATGATGTTCCAGAACTTAAATAATCAAGGGGAAGAGAGAGCTCCCAGCCAGAGGAATCATATGTATCCCCAGAAATTTTTCAGAAATCCCAAGGAGGGCACCGGACACTCTATAACCTGTGAGATGGGAATTTGAGCACATCTTACCTAAAAGTTAAGGGCCAGGAAGACCTCCAAAACTGACCTCTGCTTATACCTGCAATCATATGACATGTCTGATATTTTAAATTTGAGTTTGTCATGTTGCATCACATTATAAACATTATCAATGCAATTAAAATCTTTTCATTAAGATCTTTAAAAAATTTGGCATATTATGAGTGCACTTTAATTTTCTTAATCTTATAAAATTGGTCATGGCTATTTCTAGGCTTTTTTTTTTTTTTTGCTATTATAACTACTGCTATTAAAAATATCTGTGCATACTGTTTTATCGAGCAGCAGTTCAACCAACCCAAGATGAGAGTGGGTAACCCAGACTGAAGACAATTAAAATATACCATCTCCCCTGAGAGACTGAATTTACAAATGGACGATGGCTAGATCATATATGACAATTGAATTCTGACCCACAGCCTCTGCAGCTCAGGAAGTCAAACCACAAGCTCTGCAGCAACTGGCCCCAAACGGTCAGGACTTGGTCAATAACCGTCAGCTTCCTTAAGTTTTGCCACTATTTCCGACTTCAGACCAATCAGAGAGAGCCAAATGTCCTCCCTAAACTAATCACATAGGATGTCCCCCTTCTAGTTAGCCCGCCTCCAGCTTCCCCATGCTGGCAACCACCAATCAGAGCATACCTGAAGACTTCCCTTCTTTTTTCATTATAAAGCTTTTCCACTCCCCTTTGCCTTTGAGTCTCTACCAAATGCAAGTGATGGTGGCAGACTCCCTTGCTATAGCAGACTCTGAATAAATAGCCTCTGCTCTTTCTCATTTGCTTGGTCTTTTATTTCCACACTCCTCTCAGTGCTTGTCTCAGGTTAACCTGGTAGACACTGAACCCAAAGAAGTGTCTCAGATGAAACCACCGCGTCAGAGCTTTTTCCAGCACGAGCCATTGGAAAATAGCTGGCTATTTCTAGAAGGATGTGTAGGTGAAAAACACCATGCAAACCTACCAGAGAGCGGGTCCTGGGTCCAGTGTCTTCCTTGGTAGTTGGTACCTATGACACAGTGCAGTAATAGCAACAGAAACCACAGAAAATAAATCAGCTGCTGAGTTCAGCTTGCCCCAGTCCATCACAGTGCCTTGTCGTTAACCCAGGGTGCTGCAGCAATTACCAACAAGCACTGAGGTCACTTTTCAAAATGTGTCAAAAGAACTCCAGCAGGGCCAGCCAGATGTTAAAACACCCAGACCCAATTGTCAAAGTAAAGAATTATGTGTCAGTAAGTATGAACCTGGGCTCAAGTTAAGCAATCACCTGGGTGACAGTCTGACGGTTAACTCTTTGTGCACTGCCATGGCCCATCACCACTACAGAGGGACGTGGCTGAAGAGAGGGCAAAAGGGCTTGGGGTGGGAAGGAACAGATGTGGGATTCAGTCAGACTGAAACCAGGGTGGTTTTAGGGGCCGTCATTCCTGGGCAGTCATTGCTTTGAGGGCTGTGAGCAACTATCAGTTCAGATCTGTGAGGCGAGTGTAGATGTTTCACATACCTTCCTAAACCTCTCAGCCAGGGCCCTCACGTTACTCAGAACCACCAGGAAACTGACAAATATTTCCAGATAAACTGCTGTGTGTCCAGCACCGAGTTTCCTTTATGGTTTGACATTTTCTTTTCAGTATTTATCTTCTTCGAGGACATATGACAGAAGCCCCACAGTTATTTGATCAGGGCTCATTCTCCGGGGCTGCCCACAGTACCGCTACAGCTGCTTCCTTTCTGGGCTCCTGTGGAAAATCCTGAAAAGCTCCTCTTCTAGCCCAACCTCCTGAGAAATGACGCTGGCTGACATTTGAAGAGGCTTTTGATGCCTATTAAGCACCATTTACAAACTCTCTGCGAATCTTCCACGTTGGTATCATCATCACTATCATGCCCCTCTCTTGAAGCTCAGAGAGTCGAACTAACTTGCCCCTGATCACACAGGCTGGAAGGTGCACAGCCGGGGCTCTTCTGAGTGGGTGCTTAACCGCGTGGCAGGCGTGGGGGTGGGGGATGGGGAGTTGGGAGGAAGGTAGGATACCCAGCTTTCATTTGAGCTGGAGGTATTTGCCCTTAAGCTTTCTGATACTATCCAGGTGGTGAATCTGACGCAGTCTTGGGGGTGGGTAAGACTCACAGGGAGGCCTGCAGCTAGAAATAGGCTCCCGGTTCTAGTAAGCCCAGGAAAGGGAGTGCCTACATGAAACAATTCTTCTGGTATTTTAATGGAACAAAAAGCAAATACACTATAAGGAGCTGGCTGTTGGCTGGGACGGCCCCTAACATGCACTTCAACTGTAATGAACTGGTCATTTCTTGGACGTAGAGGAAAGGTTTAAGAAAAAAGTGACAGAGAAGACTCCCACTCCCAACCACCCGCCCAGCCAGCTGCAGAGAGGGAAACAAATGAGTTTCTATAGATGGAATCCTTTGTTTGAATAGAAGTTAATTGTTGCTTCTCTTTGCTTGGTAAACTGGGCTGGGGTAGCTTACCGCTTAAGGCTTCCCTCGTGGTAGTAGCTAAGTGCCCCTGGAAGAATGTGCAGGGACTTAGGAGGTGACCATGTATAAGAAAGGTGAATCTGGAGGAATCAAGAGAGCAAATCAAACATTGAACAGTAAGGAGCCTGTGCCTGCAGGAGAGAAAGGACATTTTCCTTCAAATAATTCCCCTTCCTTATCTCTTTCCATGCCTCATTTAGGAGGCAAGACCAAGCCATAATAAATCCTGTCCCCGAGGCAAAGTAAAAATGGCCAAAGTAGCTGGCATGGGTGAGCAGAGTCTGCAGGGCACTGGCCATGTGCAGAGGCACTCATGGTGGGGCAAGCCGGTTTCCCTGCTCCTACCGATCCCAACAGCACTACCTACTGATGTGGGCAGAGCCAGGAAGGAAGAGATCCTTCCCAGCCCTTCCCCACTCTCCAATCCTCATGCATCTGTGCAGATTCCTCCTACCCAACTCCTTATACCTCCAACAGGCTCCCATGAGGAGGTACCACCAGGATCAGCACCTGCATTTAGATTGATTCTGTGCCTCCTGTCTTTCTAAGTTGGCCAGGACAAGCTCCTTGGGATACTAAACTCTCTTGGCTTGAGGACAAGAGAGGAGAAGGAGCCGGAAGTGGAGGAAGCCATTCTTTTCCTTCTCTTGTTCTCAGGTCTTATCCTCTACCAGTACCCACCAGCACTAGTCAGCTTCTTGCTGCCTAGTGATATTTATTATGAGACCAATGGTGGTGATGGCGATCAATGAAGCAGACGGGGAAGGAGAGCTCTTGAGCCACTGTTGAAGGACTAGACTCCTGTTCTTAGGCCATGTGCTTCAGAGACTGCTTGAGAGAGGGGAGCACAGCATGCTTGAATGGGGACAGAGTTTTGGCCTGAAGATCTTTGAAATCTTGGTGAAGAGAATAGAGAACATACAGCGAATCAATAATAAATCCAGCTTTTTAAGAGTCCAGATGTGAGTCTTTGGTTTTGCAAGAGACAAGACTTGGATATAGCTTTGGGGCAGATGTTTACATAGTTCTGGAGAAACCAATGAGATAACCAATTTAATCATTCAAATGTAGGCACCCAACTGCTGAAAGGAAAAAGGGAGCTGGGTGGCAAAGTGGATGGGTGTGTCTATCTTGGAGTCTGACCTAGACCCCTGCTTTGCTTCCTTAGGAAAACTTGGCTTTGCTGTGCCAGGCTATGGCCTATGTGTACTGAAGGTTGCCTGTGCTCTTGTACAGCTCATGATAGCTGTAGGACCTGCTTTTGCCAGAGCTTTGTGGGGACCCTGGGTACAAGCAACACAGAGTCAGGGAGATTTTGCTTGGAGCCCGGCCCTAAGGGTGCTCTGGGAGCCCCAAGGGTGGCTCATTTGGCTGGGACATTGTGTCCCCACAATGGGCACCATTAACAATGAGGCTCTTTTGAGTAGTTTCTCAAGTATCAAACACTGACTAAGCATAGGGTTTCCTCCCTAAGTCCATGAATTCCCAACAGGTCAGTGAATAGAATTCAGAGAGTCTATGTACTTGAATTTAAAATATAACAACTTCTAAATGAAATTTAGCATTTCCATCAATAATGATACAGGCAATGAACTGCAGTAGTATTAGCAGAACTTGAGGTTTTGCCACTGATTGAAATCATAATTTTCATATCACTTTTCTGTTTTTGCTGATATCTTGCAATATCATTTATGCTTATCACTACTTCAAAATTACAGTAACTGGTAAGGCCTGCCACTAGAACCTATTATTTGATTTAAAACAACAACATATATTATTATATCACATTTTAAAATATTTGATCATTGTATTTCAATATAATTGGTGTCCTTTGTAAGCCTACATATTTTATTTTATGCATTTAAAACTTTACTCTGAGAAGGGACTCAAGGTTTCACCATATTGCCAAATGGGTCCATGGCACTGTCAGGAAAAATTGTCAAAGACTTGCAAATGGGAGGAAGAGATTACTAAATGGGCATTGTTCAGGGGATCCTCCAAGGAGTATCTGAATCTGTACAGGTCGGGACCTTTGCTTTCTATAGACCAGGCTGTTTCACAAGTGCAGGACTAGAAGCCAAGCTGTAGAAAACTGATAACAACGCCAACGTTTCCTTTCTATGCTAACATAAATAATTCTTGTCCATAGAAATGAAAATGCATTTTGTTCTGTAGAAATATTACGACAGAAAAGATGACATCAAACAACACATTTTATCGCCTTCTATGTTATTGATAAATTCATGCCAGCATTTCTAATTGCATGTGCCTGTGTGTATGTATAAATGTGTGCACATATATGCACATAATATATTATAGATGTATTCTTCAAAAGCCCCTGTGAGCTGGTTTTCACATCTAACGTTTTCCCGCATGAATTAATGTTAATTTAACACATTTGTTTTTTACTGGTAAGAGATAGGGTTTTTAAAAAAATTATACTGGAGCAGCATAAAAAAAGATTACGTTCCCCCAAACAAGAGGTGGGGAGCTCAATGCTAGAAGCACACGGTGGATCTCAGATCTGAATCTGGCCTGCAGGCTTGTTTTGGACACATGTCAGGTCCCTGTGCAGGGCCTCCAGATGTGCTGGGGGGAGGGGGAAGTGTGTATTTGTTAGGTTCCAGCTCTCGTGAGAGAGAGGACACTGAGGCAGTGGACAGTTGCGTTGCTCTCATTTGGCAGGAACCCTTCTCTGCCCATCCCCACCTTCCTGCCTGGGGCCCTCAACAGGGAAACTGCTGTGTGTGTTGGGAGGCACCCTTCCTTTTCTTCATTTCTCTCAGGCTCCTTTTCACAGGCTGGAGGGATTTTACTGGTGGCTGAAATCTGAAAACTTCAGAAAAGGGCTGCTGAGCAGGAGCTGCTCTGCACCTCAGGTCCTCTCGTGCACTGTTCAGGTGCATACCACAGATGTTCCTCTTTCTACCCCCTCTTCCCTGCCATTTGGGGGGTGGGGGCGAGGAGGCAGTTCTATGAGGTTTTTGTTTTGTCTCACTTTGTTTGAGCTGCTTTGCTTGTGATGGGTAAGTTCAGCCATGATGTGGAGGGGGAGTAGGAAGTCTGATTTTGGCTTCCTTCTGAAGCACTTTCTATAATCCAGTCTTAGTATTAATAAAGTTGGTATTTGAGACTTTCATGACTCCTGGGTCAGTTTCTCAACTCTCATATCCAGAGAAGAGGTGAGTATTTAGAAGCTTCCAAAACCCCCAAAACTTTTTAGGGACTTTTGAACTCCAGGATTGAAAGCATCTCTCACGATGCCAAGATAGCTGTTTCGAGATCTTGATTAAATAGGCCTCATTAAGGATTTAAGCATCCAGATTGTTGCAGTCTTACCTAAACCAATTTAATCATACATAATTGCAAGGTTCCTTTTGGAATAGGGGGAGCCTCCAATAATAGAGGCAGATGAGCTTTTCCTCCTTCCCCCTCAAATCTCACCTCAAGGTGATTGTTTACAAGATGAGCTACTCTCAGTCTGCATTGTGTCATATAGTGAAACATCTATAAGCAAGCAGCTCACCCCACTCCACCCTTTAAAAAAAAAGTCATCTGGCTTGTTTTGTAAGCTCAATGAGGACTTGGCTCTCCGTCCTTTTGGGAACTCTGACAATCACCTTGAACGAAAGGTATATTCAAGGCAAATGTGACCATATTCTAGTGGCAGAATTAAACCAACCTTCCAGCTGGAATCTGGTGATAGAATCATTTGTAGGTGTCTTACATTGCTCTAGACTGAATGCTTATCTGAGGCCATTGTGAAGGACATCAGCTACTAAACTGCACAAGATTATTATACCCTGTTTGGGCAAATGTATGGGTGTCTACACAGTCTTTCTAGCCAATCCAGCTATCTTGAACACATCTCATTTTACCAGAAAAAACTAACATTTACTCTGCTAATAAACAACTCCTCTGCTGTAAATATGAGATAAAGACAGTTGAAGCTGTTGTGCTATCCTTCTTTGGTTCTTTCCTGCTTAGCGTTTTTCAGATGCTAATTATTCATCTCTAAAGTATGCATACCTTTTAGGAGCCCCCAACTGTTAATAACTGCTCCTAGATTATAGATGACATATATATCATTCTATGCTGAAATATTTTAAAGAAAATAATAGCATATAACACAAATCACGGTTGGACTCAAAGTCTGGTAGGAATTGTAGGCTATCTGCCACCTTGTGCTTCTCTTAGCAAACCATCAAACTTCTCCCTGAATACACAATAGAAACCACTTGGGAGACAGCACCGGGTATATGGGCTTACGTGCTACTGAACCCCTCAGTCAAGGTTGGATTGCCTCCAGAGCAGGCCCAGCAAAGTATAATTCCACAGGTTATTAAAAATAGTTTCCTGGAGCAGGACCAGTGTGTCCCCTTGTCCTTTATTGAGTTGGTGGGGACCATATTCTTTCACAGGAAGTCAGAAGATAAATGCTCAATGGTTGCCTTACATTGCTCTTAGCTCTGTATTGCAAGTGTTCTATTCTCAAAAGTGCCCAATTCTAGCTAAAAATAGCCAAGGTATTGAATCCAAGAATAGGGGATGCTAATCTTCAGCACCCTTGGTATCGTTTTCAGAAGTAAGAAGGCTCAATGCCCGTTAGCAACTGGACTATAGGATTCAGTTCTCTCCCAGTTGAACTTGAACTACTTTTTGGCCAGGAAGAAAGAAGCTTTAAAAAAACTTAACATTATTAATCAGGAAAAGACTGCAAAGAGCATTTGGTCCAACTTCCCCATTTAAAGATAAGAAACAAAGGCCAAGAGAGCTTGTTTAATAGCTACATAGCAAGCATGCTGGCTAGCCTGAGGGGATATTCCTTCAACACAAAGATCCAGTCTCTGCTGAATCTTTAAAGTAAGCATGTAATCTATGTACTAGCAATAACTACATAGAAAACATAATGGGAAAATATCCTGCTATAGTAGTAGGAAGTAGGATAAAATTCCCAGGGTAGATTTCTTCTTCACATCTATGAAAGATAAATTCTGGATGGATTAAATATTTAAATATATTAAAAAATCAAAACAATAAAAGCACAGAAGAAAAAATAGGAAAATATTTTTATAACCTTTGGGTTGGGATAAATGACTTTCCTAAGCAAGACACAAAACCCAAAGTCATAAATGGAAAAGTCTACAGGTATAACTGAGTAAAAAAATTAAAACCATTGTAAATATAGACAAGTGATAGACAATAGATTAAGACAAAATGTTTGCAACACATATAATAGACAAAAGGCTAATACCTTCAATATATAAAAAGTTTCAACAAGTTTTAAACAATGATTCAATAGGAAAATGGACAAAAGATATGAACTAGCTAGTCACATAAGAAATAGGAATTTTCAGTGGGCACATGAAGAGATGTTTTTAGAAAAATGGATTTTTTTCTAAATTTCACACTAAATTTCAGAACCATACAGATAAGAATATTAAATCATAGGTGCTTTCGTTTCCCAGGCTGCTCAAGCAAATACCATGAAATGATTTGGCTTAAACAATGGGAATTTATTCTCAGAGTTTTGAGGCCAGGGAAATGCCCGAATCAAGGCATCATCAAGGCGATTCTTTCTTCCTGAAGACTGGTGTTCTGGGGCTGACTGCCAGTGATCCTTAGTTCCTCTGTCACATGGCAAGGTACATGGCTGCATCTCCTGGTCTCTTCCTTCTCTTCTGGGTTCTGTTTCAGCTTCTTGCTTTTTTAAAAAGATATATTTATTTACTTTATCCATTTTAAACCCCCCCCTTCCCCATTTGCTGTTTTGTGTCCATTTCCTGGGCAATTCTCTGTGTCTGTTTCCTGCCATCTCTTTTCATCCTCCTCCTCCAGTCTTCACCAGGATTCGATCCTGGAGACTTCCGATGTAGGAGAGAGGTGTTTTGCCACCTGTGCCACCTCGGTTCCTGGCTTTCAGAGCTTTCGAAGCATCTCGTCTTGTCTCTCCCCTGCGTCTCTCTCCTGTTATGTCATCATCTTGCTGCATGGCTCCCGGGGCCTGGTGGCTCATCGGCACACAGAGCCTGGCAGCCCATGTACCTTCTATATATATATTTTTTATTTTACCGGAAGGTCCCGGGGATCAAACCCAGGTCCCTCCATATGGCAGATGGATGCTCAACCATTTGAGCCACATCTGCCCCCCAGTTTCTTGCTTCTTGTGGCTTTCTCTGTCTCTGTATCTGAATTTCACTCCACTTATAAAGGACTCCATTAATAGGACTAAGACCCATCCTGATTGAGGTGGGATACACCTTAACTGCAGCAGCCTCATCAAACGGTCCTACTTACAATGGGTTCATACCCACAGGCATGGATTAAATTTAATAACATGCTTTTCTGGAATATATATACACCTTCAAACCACTACAATGGGCAACAGATGGTCTTTGGGGAAATGGACTTTCCAGAAAGCTAGAAGGGTATAGGCAGAGACATTGTCCCATGTCACCTGACTTTGCTGAGTTTGTTTCAATTGCCAGGAAAGCCCAAGTTTGGTAGCATTCCCTTAGACAAAAATATGGTTTTCTTGCATAAGATCTTTGTAAAATGTGACATAAACCCTGAGCATAGGATCATTATGGCATAGCAAGACTTGAACCTTTCTACATGTGGCTTGACTTCCCTTGTATGTGTGTGTGTGTGGTTTTACCCTTCCTAGGGCATAGGGCCAGGAAAAGTGGCACTGAGACATCCACCCCTGCTCCGTGTTGCCAACCCAGTACTGATAAGATTTTTTTAATTAAAATTTTTATCTCCAACATATCTCCATTCCCCCAGATACCCAGACCCACCAACTTTTAACATTTTGCCATATTTGCCATATCAATCTATCTATCTTTCCATCTATCTATTTTTCTCAGCATCTCAGGGTAGATTGTTTATAGCATGCTCCTTGAACATTTAATACTTCCATGCATATCTTCTAAGAACAATGGCTGTCACTTATGTAACCACCTAAAGTACAATTATCATGTTCAAGAAATTTATTGATTTAAAACTTACAGTCTATATTCCAAACTTTTCATATATCCCAATAATGTCCTTTTGGATATTTTCTCCTTAATCATTAGATTCAGCCCGGGATCATGTATGATATTTAATTGTCATTGTCTCTTTACTCTTTCTCTTTTTATCATTGTGAAAACATATACACAACATAAAATTTCCCATCTCAACCATTCTCAAGCATACAATTCAGTGGGATTAATCACATTTACAATTTTGTGCTACCCTCACCACCATCCATTACCAGAACTTCTCTATCACTTCAAACAGAAATCCTATACCCGTTATGTATTAACTCCCCACCTACCCTCGTGCCCCTGGTAATCTGTCCTCTACTTTCTGTCTTATGTATTTGCATATTCTAGTTATTTTATATAAGTGAAATCATACAATATCTGTACCCTTGTGTCAGACATTTCACTCAACAAGATGTCTTCCAGGTTTATCCATGTTGTAGCAGGCATCAGAACTTCATTCACTATTCATAATATTTTATGTCCTTAGCTGATAAGATTTTATATCTTTGGCTAGTTAAATCCAGAGCTTAATCTTTTCTGCATGGTGTGTGTGTGTGTTGTGTGCATTCTCTTCCTATCAACTGATAACCACCTGAACTGCTGCAATGTTTATCCTGATTAATTTAAGAAATGAAAATTATAATGTGATACAGTTATTTTTGTCTAACTGATCAGAAAAAAATTAAAAATACCTACAATATCCAGCATTAACAAGAGGTAGGAAAAAGTATACTCCAATAAACTGTTGGTACGGATATTATAAATAAGGATATTTTGGAGGGCAATTGGGCTGTATCTCCCAAACACCAAACATGTTCAAATGTGAACTAGCAATTATAATTTAGGAATGTGTGTGTGGCGGTTTAAGATTATTTTGTGAATCCCAAAAAGAAAGATTATGTTTGTGAACTAACCTATTTCTCTGGGTATGATATTAAGTTCAGCGGAAGTATGGAGGTATCTTGATTAGATTACCTGTTAAGATTAGGGCTTTTTCAGTGGGTGTGACTCAGGTTGAGTCTTTGCCCACTTGCTGGGTCTGATATAAACAGTCACTCACACAGACAGACACACAGAAGAGAGAGCTTTGTCATTTTTGATCCTGCCATGTGACAGAAAGGAGAAGGCTCAAACAGTTGAAGCTCTTGGGAGAGATGAGCCATTTTGCCTGATAACTCACAGCTGAGATCAGGAAGAAAGCAGACCAACTGAGATTTATATAAGAAGCCTGTAAAGAAACAAACCCTATGCTAGGAGAGAGAGGACTACAGGATCACTTAAGCATGAAGCCCCAAGAGGCTGGGCCCACAAAGCTCAAGAGAGAGAGGAAACCTGGAGAAGAAGGAGAGACCATCTTGCTTTAGCACATGGCAACTGACTTTGGTGAGAAGCAACCTTGAGCTGGACTTTTTATGGTCTTGTAACTGTAAGGTTTTACCCCAAATAAATACCCTTTATAAAAGCCAACAGATTTCTGGTGCTTTGCATTGGTATTCCTTTGGCTGACTCATATAATGTGCACATACTTAAGCCACATAGATAAGGATTTCATTGCAGTGTTATTTGTATTGAAAAGTCAGAAATGATCTAAATGGCCACTAATAAGAAAATGATTACACTAGAGCTTTTCCATGCTGCTTTAGTTTACATTCTCCCAGAAGCAGACCTTGTCACCAGGATCCAAATGCAAGGTGTTTGCCTGGGAAGTGTATGTAGGTCAAAGGGGAAGTAATTAGGGAAGGGCAGCTAGCCAATAAAGGACGTTTTATTAAGCTAGTTTCTGCTGTGGGCAGCTAGAGGTTAATCTTTAAGAGAAACAACACTGAAAACAGTGCAAAGTACATGCCTCAGAATTAGCCTAGCCAAGGGGCAAGGGAGTTGGGGTATTTATACTCCAGAACTCTTAGTCATTGCTTAAAGGGTGTCTCCCAGAGGGACATAATCCCCAAGTACTTCCAGTCAGGCAGCCATGGACAGATTGGCTCCAGAAGCTGGTGGGAGCCGTTCAAGAAAAGTGAAGGGGGGGTCAGATGTGGCTCAACTGGTTGGGCGTCTGTCTCCCATATGGAGGGACCCGGGTTCGATCCCTGGGACCTCCCGGTAAAAAAAAATAAATTAAAAATAAATAAATAAATAAAATAAAATTATGGGGGCAGATGTGGCTCAACTGGTTGGGCGTCCATCTCCCATATGGAGGGACCTGGGTTTGATCCCCGGGACCTCCCAGTAAAAAAAAGAAAAGTGAAGGTACTAGCCATTGGAAGTCAGGTTGTTATGTGTGGATATGGTAAGGAGATCTGAGGAGATATGGGAAGAACACTGACAAGAGTCTGCTACACACGCAAAACAAACAAGGTACCCATGATACAAGGTGAGTCAAGCAGTAAAACAAATATTTATAGTATGCTTCTACTTTTGTAATAAAAATATACATCAAATTGCCCAGAGTGGTTACCTCTAAAGAGCAGAATGGAGAAGAGGGTAGGATTGAATTTTTTTTCTTAGACTTTATTTTTTAGAGCAGTTGTAGGTTTACAGAAAAATTACACAAAAAGCATAGTTACCATATTAACCCCCCCAACACACACACATACACTTTCTCCTACTATTAACATTTTGCATTATTGTGGTACATTTGTTACAATTAATGAACCAATATTATTATTATTATAATTATATTGTTAACTAAAGTCTACGGTTTACATTATGGTCCACTTGGTTAATTTTTTATTTAATACATACATTTATTTATTTTTTACAACAAGCCTATAGGGTACTTTTAAAATGAAAAGAAAACAAGAAAAAAATGGGGAAACTTATTCATGAGAAAAACAAGGAAAAGATGAGACTGAAAAAAGAATATATTGATAGAATCAAGCAATACATTTATTCATTTAGTCATTCAACACATTTTTATCAAGTGCCTTCTGTGTGGCTCCATATTAGATACTGGCTAAAGTGGCCAGTGAATGCTTTGTTAACTGATGGAATGGAGTCGCCCCTTGTGAGTTCTTGGCTTTGGCAAAGTTAGTTATTTTTTTCCTTGAAACATCCATGCAGTTCCCAAAGATGCTGAAGCCAAATATTTATGCTTTGGAGGTTTTATGCTTTGGGGTTTCTAGAAGTGTGTCTGTTAAAAAGGGGAAATCAGAGCTTTGGAATACATATGAATATGCTTTAAAGAGTTAAAAATACTATATTCGTGGAAATTTGTGATTGTTTTTGTATGTATCCTAAATAGAAGTGAAATGTTCATTGTCAATAAAGAGGCAGCAAAGGACAGTGGCTCTTCAACCCACTGGAGAATTTAAAATATATTTTCCAGGTACATGATTCTACATAAGCAGTTGTGCTATTGGAGTTAGCAAACTGTTTTCAGAAATAAAAGACTTGTATCTTCTCCCTTCCCTGAAACCAGAGATACTAACTTAAACTTTATGGAAAAGAGGAGTATACATGACAGCCCCTCTTAGCCCCAAATATTGCCCATAGTAACTTTTGTTACTTCTTGTCTAAAATATTCAGACCCACTTAAGGGGTGGCAACTGTGTGACCTTGGGTGAATTCCTTCCACCCCTCTGTTCTTCAGCTCCCTCCTTCAAAAGATAGGGATAATAGTAGACACTCATAGGGGCGATAGAAGACCAAAGGAGAGACAGAGAAGTGGAGGGCACAGTACAGAACTCTGAGCACATGCTCAATTAATGTTAGTTCCTGTCCTTTCCCACTGGCAAGATCCCTCTCCCCAACCTTAGTGAAAAACTGTATAAAAGTAGCTGGTAGCTGGTAGGGAAGTGGATGTGGCTCAAGCAGTTGGACACCTGCCTACCACATGGGAGGTCCTGGGTTGGGTTCCCGGTGTCACCTAAAGAAGATGAGCAAGACAATGAATTGATGCAAGCGACTGGCGTGGTGAGTTGACGCAACGACGAGACGCAAGAAGGATACACAATGAGAGAACAAGCAGGGAGTGGATGTGGCTCAAGTGATTGGGCACCTCCCTCCCACATGGGAGGTCCCGGGTTCAGTTCCTGGGGCCTCCTAAAAAGAAGATGAGCAGACACAGAGAGCACACAATGAACAGAGAGCAGACAGTGAGTACAAACAACGAGGTAGGGTAGAAATAAATTTTAAAAAAAGTAGCTGGTAAATGAACATCGCTCCACTTTCTGATGAGATCCTTGTGGCTGCCAGACCCTAAGGTGATCCCCCATGAGTTCACCTTTCTATAATTCCATCTTCTTCAACCACAGATAGAAACTGTGACTTGCACAGGTAGTAGGATGTCACTTCCTTGATTAGTTTACATTATATGGCAAGGTGAAGGGAATTTGCTATGTAATTAAGATCCCAAATCACTTGATTTTGAGTCCATCAAAAGAGATATTATCCCGGATAGGCCTGATTTAATGGGGTGAAACCCCTCTAAAGAGGGATGGGAACCTCCCTGAAGTCAGATAAATTCTCTTTCCATTGTTGGGCTTTGAAGAAGTAAACTGCCCTGCAGTGAGAAGTCCTGTTAGAGAGAGCCATGTGGCAAGGAACTGTGGGTAGGATCTAGGAGCTGAGAGCAGCCAGCAAGAAAATGGGACCTTAGTCCTATGGCTGCAAGGAGATGAACTCTATCAGCAACCTGCAGGAGACTGGAAGCAGATCTTTCCCCAGTAGAGGCTCTGTTGAGATCGCATGCCAAGCGAACACCTGGGTTGCAGCCTGGGGAGCCCCTGAAGCAGAGAACCTAACTAAGCCAGGCTTGGAATCCTGACCCAAAGAAATGGCAAAATAATAAACACGTGTTGTTTTAAGCCACAAAGTTTGTGGTAACTTATTATGCAGCAGGAGAAAATGAATACTCTCCCTCTAGGTCAGCTAGAATGATAATTGTACTGCTGTGGTGATAATAAAGATGAAGGGGGTGATGAGGATAAAATGAAGGAAGATGGGGGAAAGGAATATGAAACATTTTTTGAAAACTTACTTTGTATCAGGCACATTAGTCATAGTCTTGAAAGAAGATACATGGGACACTCAAATGGTAAAATGGAGAGAATTTAACAAAGGAACTAGATGCAGAAGTATGGTTCAAGTTAACAAGGGATACTGAGGCAATTAGCATCCTGAGGTCTGAAGGGATGAGGGGAGAGAGCAGAGTTAGCTATGGGAGAGGCTGCCTGGCTGGAACTGTGCACTTAGGTGGAGGTCTGCAGCCTCGGCAGAAGCAATGACCCAGCATTGTGAGAGCAGGAGAATAAATACCCTGGGCCCTTGCTCCTCTGAGCTGCTAATCTTCTGCCGGTGTCTCCCCTTGGCTGAATCTAACCATAAGCCAGAAGCAAGGGTGATACAGTCTTAGAGGCCAACCTCTTAGGACCCAGTACAGAGAAAAGGATGGAGACTGGAACTGGAAGGGCAAATGGAGAATAACAAACTCTCATGGATTATCTCATTTATTTTCACAACTTTTGATATGTGAGGACTGAAGCATAGCAATGTTAAGAAACTTGCCCAGGGAAGCGGCTGTGGCTCAATCAGTAGGGCTCCCGTTTACCATATGGGAGGCCCTGGGTTCGGTTCCTGGCGCCTACTGGTGAAGGCAAGCCAGCCCACACGGCGCGGTGAGCTGACGCAGCAGGACAACCCAGCAAAGGGAGACAAACAGACACAGAAAAACGCACAGCAAATGGACACAGCGAGCACAAGCAGCAAGGGGGGGATAAATGAATAAATAAATAAAATCTTTAAAAAAAAAAAAAAAAGAAACTTGCCCAGTGTGAAATAACTAGTAGGTGATGGAACTAGATTGGAACCCAGCCAGATCTAGCTCTACAGCCTGGACTCTTGGCCACCACAGACACAGTCCCCAGTGCCCCTTGTCTCTGCTGCCTTTCCATTCTGGCCTTTCCTTTGGAGTCGGGAATCCCTGCTCTCAGCAGCAGCACAGGGCCTGGGTTCTTGGTTCTTCACGGTGCCTGGCCACGTTCACTTCAATGAAGCCAAGTGCTACCTTATCACTTGTATGTGACCCAAGCTGGGCCTCCATGACCAACATGTGTGACTGGAAGAGAGAAGAAACAAACCTATTCGCATGGGATTTCTAGCCTAGTTGTTCAGGCCCAACAAGATCAGAAAATTCTCCAATTTTTAAGAACCATGGATCAAAGTCTTTGACATTTTCTCCAGTCATGCCCAAGTTATTTCAAAGTGTTTGTTCACACCTAGCAAGAGGGTAGGAGAGGGAGTGAGAAAGCCCTCTGTGGAGATTTACAGCCTGTGCTTTCACCAAGGCCTCCCCCTCTGAAGAGGTGATGAATTCAGCTGTTTCAGGAGCTGGACTTATAGAGGTGACCTCGGCTCAGCTCTGAGTAACTGTAGAGTACCTGACAATAGCAAGAAGAAAGGCAGATGAAAGCTTGGAAAAACTCGCAGTATAGTTCATAAACCCGACAAATGGTTGGTTAGCTTCTTATTGCTTCTTTATAGGTCTGCACCCTGCTTTCTTTCAGAAAGTGTGCTGGTAGAATATAAAGGATATGGGATTTTGAGGGACTGAAGACCTGGTTCTGGTCCCAGCTCTGCCATTTATTAGCTAGGTGACCTTGGGCAAGTCATCATTCAGCAAACATTTCTTGAAGGCTTCCTCCTTGAGAGCTACAAAGATGAAACACAGTTTCTGACCTTAGGGAGCCCACAGAAAATTGAGGAAAGGCAGGTAAGTAAATAACTATCTCACAGTGTGATAAATGCTAAGACAGAGGCCTCTGGAGGGAAGGTTAGAGGAGGAGCACCTAGCTCAGGCCGAGGAGAGTGGCCAGGAAGTGTAACTTCTCTGAGTTTCGGTCCCTCAGCCACAAAGTAGGGAGTTTTTCTGTATTTCTGAAGGGAGAGAATGTATTGGAGAGAACTTGCCTTCCAAATGAAACCTCCTCAGTGACCTGCACCTGTCTCTATTTGCCAGTGGGAAGAAACCCTAACGATGGTCCTATTATCCTTCTGCTTAGGACTCTCATGTGGAAAAGCTCCTGCCTCTCCCTGCTTCTACCTCAGTTTCCACACACTCCCTATATGACCCAGATGTAATTTCTATATAAAAGTACTAAGTCAAGAGAGATGAGATGGAATGGCAGAAGGAGGGATATGCTGAACAAAGGGACTCAAAACTCAGCTGGGACAAGGCAAAGGAGAACAAAGGGGAGAAGAGGAAATGGAAGGCTGGAGGCAAATTAGACAGGACAGGAATGGAGGAAATGTCTCAACAGCTGTAGAAGTTCAGGTCTGTTTGAGTCTTCCTGAGGATCGTGTAAAAAGCCAGCAGAACTATCTCTTTTTAGCAATCAGATTAGTTTAGTAAAAGCCCTGTCTTCTAAGGGGGCAAAATCAAGATGAAATTAGAAGAACACAGACTTCTTAAGTAATTAGGGAGATGGTAACACTGCTTGCAAAAATACATGCTTTCCTTTAAATGCAAATCTAAAACTCTACATTTCTCATTCGTTAAGGCCTCCAGTCATTCGTTCATTTAGTACCAGGCACTGAGGGATGTACAAAGTTGTATAAGCCTCAGCTCCTGCCTTCAGTTTTATGCAGGTAAATACTTATTGAGCAAACACTACGTGTTAGACACTGGGTTCAACCCTAGGACCCCAAAATAGTGAAACACAGAACTATGTCATGACTCAAGGAGTTTATTGTCTATTCAATTTCCTAACAAACTCTTTACACTTAGAGTAATATAAACATTGACTTGAACAGATTTTATATATTTTTCTTTCCCATGATTTTGTCAGTTCTCTGGCCCTTGTTGGAAGAATAAATCCTCTGGATTTATTTAGGGGCTTGGCAGTTCAGCTCTGAGCTCATGGTATTTGTCACTGAAAGAAAAAAAATGCTCTGTATTTTCCTATTTCTCTCCTACAGGGTTGACAATACACCCAGCTGGATCAAAGCATTCACTTTGTTCTTCAAATGAGGTGTTACATACATTTTACTGGCTTTTTAAAAAGCTAAATTCAGTCCTCCTATTTCCCACCTTTGTCTTCTACCTGCCTTGTTTAATAATTAGGATGTTTAATAAATGCTTTTGATGAGGAGAAGGGGGAAAGAGCCTAGAGATGTAGAGATTGTAGAGTGTTAGGGCTTACAAGCCCTTAGGGAATATAACAGCTGCTTCTGCCAGAGTCAACATGTTCTGGGTTGTTCCCTGGGCGTCTTGCTAAGTGAAAAGGTGGGAAGGCTTTCTAGCCTCAGGGCCCAGACTTGACTCGCGTTGGGTCATTGTGTCCCCACAGCTCTGCCAAGGAACCAGGTTTGTTTCCTGTTTCTTAGCCTCTTTGCTGCTCCTGCTCTTAACCTACCTTTTATTTTACTCCCTTGGAACTTTTGCTAACAGCAGATGGGTGCTGACCCTTAGTGCTTCTCAAGTACCCTCTGGGTATGGAAGGTGGAGAGCAGACTAGACCCGGAATAGATAAAGTAAAAAATGCAGACCAACTTGTGACAATGCAGAAGGGTCAGAAGACCTCATTGTTGGAGTCCATTTCATTAGTAAGGCACAGATTTGAGGAAAAGAGGCCATGAGTATCTACCCACAGACAAGAGAGTCTTTCATACCAAGAACTACACAGCTTTAGTCATATAGATGTGGGTTCAGTTCCCAGCTCCACCATTTATTAGCTATATAATCTTAGGCAAGTCAGCCTTCCCAGGCTTCAGTTTCCTTATCTATAAGATAGAACTTATGATACCTATCTTGCATAGTCATCATGAGAACTAGTGATAAAATATGCTAAGTTAACTGTGTGCAGCAGGCACTCCCTTGTTGGTGGGACTGACTCTCTGCTGTCAGGTGCAGGCAAAGATGGGTGACCTCAAGCAGGAGTTTTACAAAGAACTGTTTTGTCCTTATTGCCCTAGTGCTTTCTTACGGCACCCTCTTTTCCCTCAGGTCCCTGTTCTAGCCTGCCTCACCATGGTGTATCCAGCTGTACCTCTACCCAACCCTACCTCTCTGTAGGATATGGGGAGCACAGAAGACCTGTGTACCTGCCCCTTTCGTGAGTTTTACCTGAACCGTGATGCTACTAGCACTGAGTCCTTTGCCATAACAGAAAGGTAAATTCTGTTTAGAAAACAACTACGCTACTGTGTGATAAATACTCTGATAGAGTGATTTTGCAGGGTCCTCTCAGGGCCCAGAGGAGAGGCATCTAATTGTCTTTTGGAGGAGGTGGTAGTTGAGCTAAACTTTGACGGAAGAGATGTGGAGGTATTCATGGGGATGAATATTCCATTCAGAGGGAATAGCATAGGCAAAATATAGATGTGAGAGAGGAATTATAAGTCCTGTTGGCTCAGAGTGCTGTATGTGTAGTGATGTGACAGGAGATGATGCTAAAAAGGTAGACACATGCTATGAAATTGGAATGTATGGGAGGTAATGAAGAATCACTAAAATACTTGAGGGAGATATGCATTTTAGAAAGATCATTTTGTAAATATGTGGACTATGGTTTGGCAGGAGAGAGGTGGGAGGCTATTGCAACATCCTTGGTAAGAGGGTATATGAACCAACGAGGTGGAATGGGAATAGAGGGGAGATTTGTTTATGTTGTACAGTCCTATGTTTTTTGTTTTTTAAATTTTTATTCTAGTAACATATATACAACTTAAAAATTTCCCTTTTAACCACATTCAAATATACAATTCATTGCTGTTAATTATTTTCACAATGTTGTGCAACAGTAAACCCTATTGTAAATGCTGAGCTATAGTTAACAGTACAGTTATAAAGTGTTCTTTCAAGAATTGTGACAAATGTACCACGTTAATGCAAGGTATTAATAATAAGGTGGTATATGGGAATTCTATAGTTTATGAATGATTTTTCCATAAACCCACAACTTCTTTAACAACAACAACAAAAATAAATGAGTGAGAAAAAGAGAGAGAATTTAGTAATTTTTAGTTCTTTCTTTTACAGCTGAAGAAATTGAAGACCAAAGACACTGCACAACTTCTTGCAGGATGACTGTCCTTGCATTGAAAAAAACATTTTTTTTCTAAGGAAATTCCCAGATGGAAAGACCTAGCAATTTTTTTAGAGTCTACTTCTCTAGGTTTGATAATCTTGGTCTTTGGAAGTATAAGGGTGGGGGAGGGGGAGGGAATTTCTAATACAAATTAAGTCAGAAAAAGGCCCCTTTGGGCCTCTCAAAGCATCCTTCATTTCAGAGGGATGTGGGTCTCATTTACAGAACCTCAATCCCTATGTTTGTACAGAAGTGGACAACCAGTCCACTGACAAGTAAAACACACCCAATTTATTCATGCTTGGGAAGGTCTGGGAATGACCCTATAATGTACACAAAGAGGCAGAAATTCGATCTGATGTGGTGAATGTGGGTTACCAGTAAAGTCTAATAGGCCACCTGGTGTGCTCCCTAGCTCTGATAACCAACCTACACATTCAGTATCATTTCTATAGAGTGTCACTTGAGATGAGCATATGAAATGATCCCATGATATAGATATAATCAGTCACATTTAATGGATGGGGAAACAAGCCGAGAGCCTAAGATCATGCCCATGAGCACATAGCAAGAGAGTCACTGTGCTGAGGTTCAAACTCAAAAGTGCCTGATTTGAAGTCCCTACTGTTCCCACCTCACCTGATGGCCTCCCTGGAGGGTGGCACAGGACTTGCCATCATTTTCTATTTCAGCCCTAACACATGCAAGCCCATGGCTGAGGGATAATTTGTCAGATATTGGCCATGGAAGAGTTTGGAGTTGTTCTCAGGAGCAGAAAGGATCTTTCTTCAGCATCATAGCTATCATGCTAGACTTAAAAAAAGCAATAATCTCCCTTCTTCCCTTAAAATAGAGTAAAAGAAATGCCCCCCCCAAAAGAAATACCACCAATTAGCTTTTTTCTTAAATCATAGCTGATTACAGTATTTAATTATAAGAATAATAATTTGCATATTAAAAAGTATCTATGTGTATAGAAACATATGAATGTATGTAGATATATCCATATATCTGTGTATCTACACACTTATATGCTATACACACATTTCTTTTACATAAGTGAGTTTACACTGTGCAAACTATCCTGCAATTTTTTTTTTTTACATATCAAATAAAGTGATATTTCTTTGTCAGGTCATACTGATGGGATTCCCTGGTTGAGACAAATTCTGGAGAACTTCTGTACCTCCACTATTTCCAAATTGTTTATGATAGTAGCAAATCTTGAAGAGAAGACTTGTGTGCAACTAGATCAAATAAGATCATGTATCCAAGATCACTTTACAAGTTGTAAAATGCTGTACTAACATTAGTTATCAAAATATCTTATGTAGCATGAGGCCTACCTTTATAGAGAAGTGCGTTGGATGCTTCTCAGAATGATCTTGTGCAATAGTTAGGGGGAAAGTTAAGTATAGAATTATCATATGACTCAGCAATCCCACTTTGAGGTGTACACCCCAAAGAATTAAAATCAGGGACTCAAACAGATATCTGTACATCAATGTTTATAGCAGCATTATTTACAATAGCTAAAAGGTGGAAGCATCCAAGTGTTCATCAATAGATGAATGGATAAACAAATGGCCGTATATCCAAACAATGAAATATTATTGGACTGTAAAAAGGAATGAAGTTCTGATATATGCAGCAACATGGACGAACCTTGAAGACATTATGTTGAATGAAATAAGCCAGGCACAAAAGGACAAATATTGTATGTTCTCACTTATAGGGGGAAAAAATTAGAATATGCAAATTCATAGAGACAGAATGAGGGCTGGGGTGGGGGTGGGTGGGGTATGGGGAGTTAATGCCTAGTGATACAGAGTTTCAGTTTGGGATGATGGAAACGTTTTTGGGAATGGATGGTAATGGTGATAGCACACCACTGTGAATGTAATTAACACCTCTGAATTGTATATTTGAAAGTGGTTAAATGGGAAATGTGTTATAATGTATATGTTACCACAATAAAAATAATGGGGAAAAAAGTTAGGGGGAAATGCTCTTTCAACAGGGGGTGGAATAATTTAGTCCACTTTTGTAGTCAAGTGCCCACCAAGGAAGGAGCCTTCTGAGCCTCACTCTGCCTTGCCTCTAGCTGCCTCTGGCCCCCAAACCACTCAGGTGATTGATCTGAGGAGGTTTCCTAAACGCCTCGGTTTCACCAAACCACTAGAGCAGGTTGGTCAGTGAGCTTGAATTGAAATGTAAAAAAACCTTATTCTTGTGGGGACGTGTTGGTGCAGGTGTGATATAGTTATTAAAAAATACACAGTATAGTGTGGACTTAGTAAGGGGTCCATGGTTTTCACCTGACTGTGAAAACAGTCACCTGACTGGCAAAGGGGTCCATGGAACAAAAAAGGTTAAGAACCCCTGCACTAGACACCAGCCACGTGGGAGCAGGGGTTCCTCCCAACTTCTCCTGGCAGCCCTGTGGCTGAGAGCAGCCCTTGCTGCCACATAAGAAGGGTTGACTTGGTGGAAAACACCAATGGGGCAAATGTAGCATCTTCTGAGCTCCTTAAAACAGCCTCAAAAAAATCTAAATCCCTTTTGGGCTCAGTTCAATGTTTTACTTCTCTCTGTATCTAGCTGACAGCTTGAGAAAAACCAAATGGGTGGTTTACTAGTTGGGTTTTTTTTTTTTTTTTTTTTTAACCTAGAGACAAGTCTGGCTTGGGCTATTTAACCATTCTTCAGCTCCCAAAACTGTGTGTTTATAGATAAACAGGCACATATATTATCTACTTTTGTTTACTTTTCCCCAAATGGAAGTCCATTAATTTCTCAATATAGTTTACAGAAGGACTTACCTGTTGCCAGTGTTGGGAGGATATATTAGCCCTCAGTTCTGAAATGTTTAATTTTTAAAATAAGGGGAAATAGAAGGACTGAGATGACTCATTTATTTCAGATGTTCACCCTAAGCTACTTCAGAAATGCCGGCAATAAGTTCAAACCAATATTCTAGAGCAATGACCTAAATCACACTTTGCCAGAGAGACTTTATTTTGTTAGCAAAAATTGCACTTTATGTCTACAATGGAGGAGTCAAGTAGCATGAAGTTAGTTGTTCCATTCTGGGGATAAAGAATCAATATTGCCTCTCTATGGGCAGAAATCTTTTTAGAAGATGACGAAGGGAAGCCATAGTCAAGTATAAGGTCCTGATGTTCTGTGATATGTTTGTGCTGAGAAGGAGAGCTGGCTTGAAAAGAGAGCAAGGAGGTCCTCTTTTTGTTCATTGAATCATAAACCAAACTTGTTCCTTGCGTCTTCTGTGGTGATTCTCCTGGCTTAATTTTCCCTAGGCGTAAATGAAGTTGCCCTTCAGGGATTGATTAACTGATTTTCTACAAAATCTGCAGGTGATCTGCAGATTGGAGATGGCAAAAAAATATCAGGGAAAAGATAAGACTCAGGTCCAGGAACTGAAATGCCTTTATTGAAAGAATCCATATTTGACTAGCTACTAGAAGAAGCAACTAATATTAAAAAATAATAGGAGAAGTTATTGATAATGTTAATTACCTCCTTGGATGCTACCAAAAGTGGCTTTCGATTTTAAGCATTTATTGTCCAAGTTGGAAATTCGGTCTTGGAACTAACAGATAGTAAAGATGTGGGGAGCATAATAAGGGAGGTTGTTTATTTGTGTATAAAAGAAAAAGAAGGATTTAAATATATAATGATTATTATGACAGCAAAACAGAGAGAGACCCTAACCCTAAGCTGGGCTAATTACTTAGGTGGACCTTCCGTTGGCGGCACTATCTTGGTGAAGGTGGTCTCAGGGCTGGTAATGACCTACAGTCTTAATAATTAGCAGATACTAATTTTACAAGGACACCCATTTTATAAGTCCAGTGAGCAGGCTCTAGCAGGACAGAAAAAATACAGAGCGCTCAGTTAAATTTGAGTTTCAGATAAATGACCATTTTTCTTTTTTTTTTAAGTATAAGTATGTCCCACACAATATTTGTATTTTTATTTGGTCAATCTGGCAACCCTATCTAGGAGGCTTCCATTAATTAACTCACTGGAGACCAATTTAAAGCCAGGATGCCAATGTGTTGATTTATAGGGAAGAGTGCACCTTTCCAATTATCAAAGCCCTTGTGATTACAATCTGTACCATTCTCTCTTAGGTGTTTGGAGAACCAAATTTGTCATTGTTTGTTGAATATCAAATTGTAGTAAAGGAAGTTAAGCAGTCTCATGGGTATGAATGCAGACTGCAGTCGAATATGGGAGCTCTGGCTGTTTGACCAGGGACACCATCCAGAACCTGGAATAACAAGCCAGTCTAACAGGCACATTGTCTCTCTCTCCTCTGAACACTGTTGCAATGATGCTGATGTTTCAACTCCCCTTTTCAATATTTTTTGTATGTCACCAAAAAAACTTATTCCTTGTCACAACATGCTGCCATTTCTGAGATATATGCTGATTAAATACATTTTCAATTGATTGTTGTACTGTTTTTAGGGGGTCATACTAGGTGTCTTGCTGAGATTTTGAAAAGTTGATAATCTTAATAATTAGCAGGTATTAATTTTACAAGATTGTTTCAGATGGGTACAAATGTATCTGATTTTCTAAGACATAACATAATTTTTATCTCAGACTCCCATTCTATGTGATGCAGAAAATTTAATATAGTAACTTCCAAAGAAATTAATCCACCCACACACTCTCCCTTACTCTCCTTTAGATGGAATCTCAGTTGCAGGGATGTGGGAGAGGGGTACCAAGTAACACCGTGTGTTCTGAGGCACTATCTCCTGAGATGTGTAACCGTCCATTTTGTCTTTGATCGTGCACATCTCTCCCCACTGGCATCCAGGGTGTTCTGCATGGCCCTGTGTCGTCACCCCCTAAAGTGGCTGCATGCCCATTTGGGTTGCTCAGACCATGCCGTCATTCATGATTGTTCCTCCACTGCGTGGCCCCATTAGCCTGCCGGCTCTCACTCTCAGCCAACTTCAGAGCCTTCTCAGGGATGCAAAGGGTTCAGTTACTCCCATGCCCCTCTGGGACCACAGGAAACAAGACTGTCATTGCACTTTCTCTGTCCCTATCAATCACACAACCATCTCTGCTCTGTTGTCCCCAAATCACTGTGGCGTAGGGCACATCTGTGGTATTAGCTGCTCTCCCCAGAAAAGAAATAGACGAGAGCCTCCTCTATCATTCCTTAAAGTTTCCATGCTGTTCTGCCCTCTCTTCTGAAAGGCTTCACCCTGGGAAGGTGGCAAAGGGCTGGGGTCTTTCCTGGAGACGACTTGTAGTAGTTTGATATTATTTATGAATTCCAAAAATAGATATTGGACTATGTTTGTGAACTAGTCTTTTCCTCTGGGCATATTAGATTATATTGGATTCAGAAGTTCCACTATTACTTGATTGGGCCATGGCAGTAGGATGTTGAGTCCCTGCCCTCTTGGTGGGTGGGGACTCACACAGAAACCACACAGCAGAGAAGGGAGTTTGGAGTTTTAAAGCTGGAGCCCAGGAAGTAAGCACACAGATGAGCAGCGAGAAGGCTTGATTAGACATGGCAGAGGCCCTGGGAAGAAAGATGAGCCATTTGCCTGAAAGCCTACAGCTGGCCTTGTGGAGCAAGCAGAGCAGCTGAGACTGGAGAGAACTAAGTCTTGGGGAGAGAGGAATCCAGGAAGCCTGAACCCTTGGCAGACTTCAGCAGCTATCTTGCTCCAACACATGGCAACAAACTGGTGAGGGAAGTAACTTATGCTTTATGGCCTGGTAACTGTAGGTTTCTACCCCAAATAAATACCCTTTATAAAAGCCAACAGATCTCTGGTATTTTGCATCAGCACCCCTTTTGCTAATATACCACCCATCTCTAAACTCCAGGTAATCCTACTGAGCATCTGGAGGCTGGTAATCTTGGATGCGGAAGTGGAGGTGTTTTTTTGGACCAGTCTTATTTATCTACTGGTTAGGTATGAACAGTTCCTGAATACTCAAAAAGCCCTTTCTCCTAAGTCTATGTCTTAAGTTCAAGAATCTCATTTCAATCTGCAAAGCTAAGCATTGATTTCCTTTTTTTAAAAAAGATTTATTTTATTTATTTATTTTGACACCCTCTCCCCCCCATCATTGTTTGAACTCGCTGTTGGCTCTCTGTTCGTCTTCTTTTCAGGAGACTCTGGGAACTGAACCTGGGACCACCCGTGTGGAAGGGAGGCAACCAATCACTTGAGCCACTTCTGCTCCATGCTTGTTGTGTGTCTCATTGTTTCCTTGCTGTGTCTCTTTGTTGTGTCGTCTTGCTGCATCATCTTGTTGTATCCGCTCATCGTGTCAGCTCGTCTTCTTTAGGAGGCACCAGGAACCGAACCTGGGACCTTCCATGTGGTAGGTGGGCGCCCAACTGCTTGAGATACATCTGCTTCCTGACTTTCTTTTTCTTAGTACTCCAAATGTATCAAACCCACTTCTCACCGAGGCAGGGAAGACCTCTGAATGCAGGGGGAAGATACAGTGAAGTATATGATGTTGATGGTAGAAGGGAAGACTTGGTTCAAGTCTCAAAATGTCCTTCTGCCTGGCTTGCAAAGATGCCTGCCATTATGCTAAGTGCTTTAGTCCCATGTCATCTTCAGAACAAATCCAGGGAGTAAATACAATCATTCCCATTTACAGGTGAGGAAATGGAAGCTCAGAGGGAGGCTAGGTAACTTATTCAAAGATCCTTGTTATAAGTGATACAAAAAAATTGAACCTAGGATAATCTAATTCCAAAGACTTCATTTGAAATCCCAACAGTGGTCTCACACCTTGGCAAACAACTTCTGATTCACAGAAATTTGTTAAAAATAATTATGATAAAGACCCACCCCAAGAGATTCTGATCCAGTTGCTCTGGAATGGGGGTATTTTGAACGATCTCTGTAGTTAATTCAGATATGCACCTAAGTTTGAGAACCAAGCCTGCAACTTGTTAGTTATGTGATTTTGGACAAATTATTTCACCTACTAGTGTCTCAGTTTCCTTATTTGTTAAACGGGGGATGATGATAGTATCACATCATTGAATTGTTGTAAGAATTGAATGAGTTTAAAATGAAAGCACCTGGCATATAATAAGTGTTAAAGATGATTACTTCTGCTGCCTTTTGGCAGTAACTTATTTACAAAACCTCTTTTAGGAGTGCTACTTCTGGACAGATTACATAAAGGATAATTGCCTGCATTTACATGATCTTTGATAGTTTGTGTCTCAAACAGAATTTAAAATAATAAAAAAATTTTAGCTCTTCTCCCCAAATCTAGGTTTATGCCTAATCTGGATCCCACAATCCCCTATGGGACCCAGGGCCCTTATTATGAAGGTAAATTAAAATTAAGCTGGGGATATAATGATGATGGCAGGTAAAAAGGTAATAGAGCAGGAGTTCTCAGCCTTGGTTGTACTTTAGAAATATCTTGGGAGCTTTAAAACAAAAAACCCATGTCATACTCTAGACCAGGGGTTCTTAACAAGGGCTCCATAAGCTTGAATTGAAATTCAAAAAACATTATTCTTGTGGGACGTGTTGGTTCGGGTGAGATATAGTTATTAGATAATTCATAGTATAGTGTGAACTTAGTAAAGGGTCCATGGTTTTCACCTGACTGGCAAAGAGGTCCTTGGAACAAAAAAGACCAATTAATATCAGAACCTTTGGGAGTAGGGTCCAGCCACCAGTATATTTTAATCTCAAAGTGATTCCAATATGTAGCCGTTAGGTCCTACCCAACTCTACCGAGTAGAAACTCTGGGGGTGGAGCCCTTTAATTTGTGTTCTAACTAGCTCTCTACAAATCCTAAGACCTTTGGCATGAATCGTTATCTTTTCAATGCCCAGGCCTCTGTTTTTGCTTCTCTGCCCTGTCGACTATGAACTGAATGAGAGAAGGTGTATTAGCCCTTAGTTCCCTTAAGAAAGAACAAGCGAATCAGTACGGAATATCAAACCCTCTATTTATTCTAACCAGACTGGCCTAGACTGACAGAATGAGGGTCATTTCGCAGAAATTCCTGCTTCTCAAGAGACAGATGATTCAATTAAGAAAGGCACCACTCTGTGGGAGTGGTGACACTCAGTATTGGCCTAAAATACCCTTTCTTTCCAGTACTAACTCTGCCCTGGAAGCTTCTTGGAGGCCAACAAACACATAAAAAGTTCCAAACCAACCCATCTGTTTTTCATTTCCTGCAGAATGCTAAAAGGAGCCTTTTAAGGTTACTTAAAATACTTATGTCTCTTCCCGCCCTGCTCCCTTGGGCATTTGCTCTGCACCCTCAGGCCACCTCATCCCCTGCCATCTCCTCCATCTGAGTCCCTTCTGCACAGACTTAGCTTCAAACAATGCTCACAGTTATTCCTGGCATTTGCTTTTTTGGCTTAGCACGCATTCTGTATACTTTTTTCTTCTGTGGAAAGCACTGTCTTCAGACTCCTGTTCACCCCTTTCTCCTCTGGCAAGTGCAATGCTATCGAATTTAAAAGCGGCCTGGTTCCCCTGAGTCTGGTAAATATCCCTGCTGCTAGAATTGGTGTGGGAGAACTGTGTAGACAAAGAACTGTGTAGACGGAGAACTGTGAAGACAGAGAATTGTGTAGACGGAGAACATGGGCTAGCAGGACCTGTTCTCCTGGGATACAGATGCCTCTCATGGTGTACTTGGACGGTTGGAGTGAACTGGTGGTGATCTGAGCAATAACTCCATGTGACCTTGAGCCACTCTGCCTTGCAGCCTCTGTTTAGCATCTGTAAGTAGTGACCTTTGCCATTAATTAATGAGAGTGTGGCCCTATTCAGTTACAAAGAGCTGCCAGATTGCACACAAACTTGGAAAGACCAGTTCTAGGGGGAAATTGTGGGATAGCAAAGGTGCCCCCTTAATTCCCCTTTCAATATCAGAGATGATTCCCTCCTAGTCCTTCTCTGGGACACAGCCTTTCCTCTATGTGCCATCCTGTTCCATGCTGTGTCTTCTCAGGGTCCTGCCAAGAACAGGTTAGATAAAATGTGAACAGCTGTTGTTGCCCTAATATATCTTCTCTCCAAGTCTATCAACAACAAAATTCTGAGCACCCTCTTTATACAAGGCACTGTGCTTTAAGACTCAGCTCTGGCCCTTAGGAAGTGTATGTTCCCATTGAAGAGATAGGATATGTGCACATGCAAAGAAACCAGCTTGAGACCATGCCAAATGAGCCAGACAGATAACATAGGTTAAAGGAGTACACAATTATTCAACAAATATACATTGAGCACCTATCGCATGCTAGGTTTTATTGTAAGCACTGAGGCTACACCAGTGAACAAAACAGATAAGACTCCTGGCTTCATGGATCTTATATTTTAATGGATAAGACAGAGTGCAGAAAAATAAACAAATAATATTCCATCTGTAACAAGTGCTTCACAGGAAAATGAAACAGAGTGAGGAGGTGTATTAGTCAGCCAAAGGGGTGCTGATGCAAAATACCAGAAATGTGTTGGCTTTTATAAAGGGTATTTATTTGGGGTAGAAGCTTACAGTTACCAGGCCATAAAACATAAGTTACTTCCCTCACCAAAGTCTATTGCCACGTGTTGGGGCAAGATGGCTGCCATTGTCTGCCAAAAGGTCAGGCTTCTTGGGTTCCTCTCTTCCTGGGGCTCTGTTTCTCTCCAGGCTCAGCTGCTGTGCTCTCTCCACAAGGCCAATTGTAGGCTATCAGGCAAACAGCTTATCTCTTTTCCTGGGGCCCTCTCTCCTTCCTCATGACCAAGCTCTTCTGTGTGCTTACTTCCCGGGGCTCCAGCTCAAAAACTCCAGCATCAAACCTCCAACTTCCCTTCTCTGTGGTGCGGCTTTTCTGTGAGTCCCCACCCACCAAGGGGGCGGGGACTCAACATCCTACCTACGTGGCCCAATCAAAGCCTTAATCATAATTTAATCACGCCCAGGGACAGATTAGTTTACAAACATAATCCAATATTTATTTTTGGAATTCATAAACAATGCCAAACTGCCACAGGAGGGTAGAGAGTGACAGAAATGAAGGAGGGTGGTTTTTTAGATAGAAAGTCAGGGAAATCCTCTTGGAGAAGGTTGAATTTGAGTAACCTTAAGGAACTCAAGGAACAAGTTATCTGAATGTCTGAAGGAAGAATTTTCCAAGCAAGGTGAATAGCAGGTACAAAGACCCTGAGGTGGGAGCCCTTGATTTGTTCTAGGAAACACAAGAAGGCCATTGTTGACAAGAGGGCAGTGATGAAGGGGGAATGGTTTTTTTATTTGTTTGTTTGTTTTGTTTTGTTTTGTATTTTTTAGGAGGTACCAGGTATTGAATCCCAGGACCTCATATGTGTGAAGCACATGATCAACCACTGAGTTATACCTGCTCTGTCATTGGAAGGTTTTGGACAGAGAAAGGTGACATGATCTAACTTAAATCTTGAAAGGGTCATTCTGTGATCCTAGGGATGCAAGCAAGACTCTAGCGGTGCCAGAGGAGAAGCAGAAGGCCAGGGAAAGGTGATTGTAATCATCTAGAGGTGAAATGAGAAGTATGATAGAATGAAGATAGATTCTGAATATGTTTTAAGATTTATTTTATTTATTTATTTCTCCCACCTCCTCATTATTTGTGCTTGCTGTCTGCTCTCTGTGTCTGTTTGTTTTGTGTTCTCTGTGTCTGCTCATCTTCTTTTTTAGGAGGCATGGGGAACTGAACCTGGTTCCTCCCATGTGGGAGGGAAGCACTCCCTCTGAATATGTTTTAAAGGTAGAGTTGATGGGATGGATAACAAGAGAGAAATCAGAAATGACTCCAAAGTTTTTGGCCTGAAATCAAGGTTTTAAATTCATAAGAAGGAGTAATCACTTCTGGTTAAGATAACCAGGGAAGGACTAATAAAAGACTTAAGTTTTGATCTGAACTTTGAAAAGCTAATAGGATTTGGTGGCATGTAAGAAAGCTTAGTGGCTTATTTTGAGACCATGTTGTCTTCCTCCACTAGATCCCCTCTCCCTCATCCCAACCCACTGCTTTGTTAACAGGTTTTAGCAGCTTCTACTCCAGGAGACTGTGTCCTTACCCACTACAAAGGATGTGGATGTTGATTTATTAAGCCAATTATGGAAATTCTGTACTATTGCCAGTGATTGGTTTAGGAGTGGGTAGTATGATGTTTTGAGGCTGTATGTACCTGAGAAAGACATGTTCTTAAATTTAAACCATTCCTGTGGGTGTAAACTTATTGTAAGTGGGATCTTTTGATGAGGCTACCTCAATAAAGGTGTGACCCACCTAATTCAGGATGGGTCTTAATGCACTTACTGGAATCCTTCATAAATAGGATGAATACAGAGAGAGAAAGAAAAAGCTAAGGAAGTAGGAAACTGAAAGCAATGAAACACAGAAGAGAAGAGAAAGACAGGCAAACAGAGCCATGTGCCTTGCCATGAGGTAGAGGAGCCAAGGATCACCAGCAGCTGGTATTTGGGAAGAAAGTATCACCCTGATGATGCTTTGATTTGGACATTTTCATGGCCTTGAACTGTAAGCTAATAAATTCCCATTGTTTAAAGTCAACGGTATCTGCTTTGAGCAACCTAAGAAACTAAAACAGGTAGGTACTCCAATTCTGGACAAAGGGGCATAAAAAGGAACAAGCTTTTAAAAGGAAGCTTGTTTGTTTTATAAAAGGATGAAGTGCTTGGAGCTGCTGTCACCATTTTGCAGACATAAGGGGGGAAGCCGAGGGCAAAAGTCAGCATGGGTGGCAGAGAGGAAAGGTGGGAAAAGCATGAGTCCTTACAGACATCGCTGAGCCACTGAGGCACACTGGAAATCTTCTACTTCTGAACTTGTTATGTGAGATTCAAAAATATCTCTTGGATCCTTTTTTTATTTGGGTGTGGTCTGTACTTAAAGCAGAACTTGCATCATTTAATGGGCAACAGAGACTCTAGGGGGGAAGATAGAGAAAAAGGAAACAGCACTGAGACAGGAAAACTCAAAGCATATTTGAGAAAGAGTAGGTGGGATAATTTGACTTTCATTCATAAACACAATCAACAAATATTTGTTGAGCTCTGTATTAGTCAGTTCTCTAGGGAAACAGAATCAACAGGAGATATCTGTAAATAGTATGAGATTTTATAAAATTCTCTCATGTGACCATGGGGATGCATAAGTCCAGATTCCGCAGGCAGGTTGCAAACCAGAGGCTCTGATGAAAGTCTGATGAAGGTCCTTTATGATTTCCTGGCAGATGTTGGCTGTCCAAAGAAAGCTGGGAAATTCTCCCTAAATGCTGAAATCACTTCCCCTTTTTAGGCATTCAACTGATTGGATAAAATGTCACTCATTGCTGACACCAATCTCCCTGGTTGATTGTAGATGTAATCAACCATCTATGCAATAAACTCACTGAAGACTAAAGCCCACAAATGTCCTTGTATTAAAATTAGCCCAGTGCTTGCTTGACCAAACAACTGGCACAATTACCTGGCTGAATTGACCCATTAGCCTAACCATCACAGTCCACCCTTTGTCAACTTGGCAACCATACACATTACCTTATACCATATTTAGGCTCTAAGTAAAAACCATAATAGACATGCATATAAATATATTCCGACCTAAGAATATTCAACCGTCCTGTGTACAACCAGAAATACATTAATTCTCTACAGAATAGGGTGCAAGTTCTTCGGCAATATTCACTCTTAAACTTGAAATCATTAAATATTATGACATGAAACAAATACAACTTGTCATATGATAAGGAAAAGGGTTAGGGAAGAAAACAAAGACATTCGTTTTATGTACATATACAATCATACTCATAATAAAACATGGAAGAAAGATTCGTGACTATTACAGTCCTCATTACTGTAAATGGTCATATGGACAAAATTCATATTACTACCTTCTTCCACTACCCATTCCATGTTCCCGTTACCCTCAGCAAGCATCTCAGCTGACTGTAGTTCTTTGCCTGGTGAGGTGACCCAAACTTTCATTCCTGAAGATTCTGGGCCATTGTCAGTTGTGCTTGGGTTGGGTTGTTGCAATTTTCCATTGACTTTAATCACAGGGCATGGCAATACTAAGAGATACCCTAGAGGTCTCCTGTATTCCAGGCAAACTCTTCTTTACCCCCATTATGTAGATGCAGTCCTATTTTCCCTTGATAGTCAGGATCAATCACCCCAGTCAGTACAGTAATTCCCTTCTTTGCCTGTTGATTCAGAAGCCCAACAGGCAAAGAGGAGCCCAAAATAGCCAGGTGGTGGTCTTAACTTACAGTTCAGTGGAATCGTTTTTGTGTTCCCTGGTGGCAGCACTCCTCCTTTTGGAACTAAGATCTGTAGATGAGCAGAGCTTAAGGTTTCAGGGACAGGAAACAAAAATTTTCCTAGTGGGTCACTAGGGGTAATAATGAGTGGTGCCGGTCTCATTTCCACCCTCTGATTCCTGGACCCATGAATCCTGGCAATGGGAGAAACAGCACCTAGAGTGGATGCTGATTTAGAGCATACACAGCCTCCTGGAGAACATTGCCCCAGCCCTGCTAGGTATTGCCACTTAGTTGGTGCCGTAATTGAGTCTTCAAAAGGCCATTCCATCCTTCTCTCAATCCAGCTACTTCAGGATGATGGGGAACACGGTAAAACTAGTGAATTCCATGGGCACATGCCCATTCCAGCACATCATTTGCTGTGAAATGGGTTCCTTGATCAGAAGCAATGATGTCGGGAAGCGGCTGTGGCTCAATCAGTAGGGCTCCCGTTTACCATATGGGAGGCCCCGGGTTCGGTTCCCGGTTCCCGGGGCCTCCTGGTGAGGGCGCCCGCCCGCACGGCGTGGTTGGCTGACCCAGCGAGCACAGGCAGCAAGGGGGGGATAAATGAATAAATAAATAAAATCTTAAAAAAAAAAAAAAAAAAAAAAAAAAAAAAAAAAAAAAAAAAAAAAAAGAAGCAATGATGTGTGGAATGCCATGGGAGTGGGTAAGACATTCGGTAAGTCCACAGATGGTAGTTTTGGAAGAAGCATTGTGTGCAGGGAACGCAAACCCATATCTGCAGTAGGTGTCTATTCCAGTTAAAGCAAATCGCTGCCCCTTCCATGATGGAAGTGGTCCAGTGTTATGAACCTGCCACCAGGTAACAGGCTGGTCACTTCATGGAATGGTGCCATATCAGGGGCTGAGTATGGGTGTCTGCTGCTGGCAGATTGGGCACTCAGCCATGGCTATAGCCCAGTCAGCCTTGGAGAGGGGAAGTCCATGCTGCTGAGCTCATGCATAACCTCCATCCCTACCTCCATGGCCACTTCATTCATGAGTCCATTGGTCAATGACAGGAGTGACTGGGGAAAGAGGCTGAGCATTACCCACACAGCAGGTCACCTTATCCACTTGATTATTAAAATCTTCCTCTGCTGAAGTCACCCTCTGGTGAGCATTCACATGGGACACAAATATTTTCATGTTTTTTGCCCACTCAGAAAGGTCTATCTACATAGCTCTTCCCCAGACCTCTTTGTCACCAATTTTCCAATCATGTTCCTTCCAAGTCTCTGACCATCCGGTCAAACCATTGGCAACAGCCCATGAATCAGTGTACAAGCGCACCTCTGGCCATTTCTTCTTCCAAACAAAATGAACAACCAGGTGCAGTGGTCGAAGTTCTGCCTACTGGGAGGATTTGTGCTCACCATAATCCTTCAGGGATATCCCAGAATGGGGCTGCAGTGCTGCAGCTGTCCACTTTTGGGTGGTACCTGCATATTTGCAGAACCATCTGTAAACCGGGCCCGAGTTTTCTCTTCCTCAGTCAACTGATTGTAAAAGATGCCAAAGCTGTGGGTTAGGAAAGAGAAGGTAACATGGCAGGGGTGGTGACCATGGGCATTTGGGCTCCTTCCTCATATTCCAGTCCCCAGTCAAACCTAGCAGCTATCCTGCTCTCTTGGTAAATGGGCCGGAGTAGCACACCTAAATGAGGAATGTGTTGTCTCCAAAATCCAAAGAGACCAAGTAAGCATTGTGCCTCTTTTTTGGTCATAGGAGGGGCCAGGTGCAAGAGCTTACCCTTCAATTTAGAAGGAATATCTCAATATGTCCCATACCATTGGATGTGTAGAAATTTCACTGAGGTTGGGGTCGGATGTGGCTCAACTGGTTGGGCGTCCGTCTCCCATATGGAGGGACCCGGGTTCAATCCCCGGGACCTTCCGGTAAAAAAAAAAAAAAAAAAAGAAATTTCACTGAGGTGGAAGGCCCCTGTGATGGATTTATCTCCCATCCTCTCTCACGCCAATGCCTTACCAATAAGTCTAGAGTCTTTGCTACTTCTTGCTCACTAGGTCTTATAAACATTATATCATCACTATAATGGACCAGTGTGATGTTGTCGGAGAGAGAGATGATCAAGTTCCCTGCAATATTACGACATAGGGCTGGAGAGTTGGTATACCCCCTGAGGCAGGACAGTGAAGGTACACTGCTGGCCTTGCCAGTTGAAAGCAGACTGTTTCTGGTGGCCCTCACTAATGGCAATTGAGAAAAAAAGCATTTTCTAGATCAATAGCTGCATACCAGGTACCAGGGGATGTGCTTATTTCCTCAAGCAATGATAACCACATCTGGGGCTGCTGCTGTGATTGGAGTCACCAAATGGTTAAGTTTACGATAATTTACTGTCATCCTCCAAGATCCATCTGTTTTCTGCACAGGCCAAATAGGTGAGTTGAATGGGGATGTGGTGGGAATCACCACCCTTGCATCCTTCAGATCCTTGATGGTGGCACTAATCTCTGCAATTGCTCCAGGAATCCAGTATTATTTTTGATGTACTATTTTGCTAGGCAGATGCAGTTCTAGTGGCTTCCACTTGGCCTTTAATACCATAATAGCCCTCATTCCACAAGTCAGGGATCCAATGTGGGGATCCTGTCAATTACTGAGTGTGTCTATTCCAATTATGCATTCTGAAACTGGGAAGATAACCACAGAATGGGTCTGGGGCCCCATTGGACCCACTGTGAGGTGGACCTGAGCTAAAACTCCATCAATCACCTGACCTCCATAAGCCCCTACTCTGACTGGTAGACCACAGTACCATTTTGGGTCTCCTGGAATTAATGTGACTTCTGAGCCGGTGTCTAATAATCCCTCAAATGTTTGATCATTTCCTTTTCCCCAATGCACACTCTGGTAAAAGGCCGTAGATTTCCTTGGGAAAAGTTGGGAGGAAGATTAACAGAATAAATTTTTGGCAGTTTATCAGGATCCTTCCCCAAGTGGCCTGGCCTTCTCCTCATTCAAGGGGCTCTGGGTCTGTTAATTGTCTCAAGTCTGGGAGTTGATTAAGGGGCCGTGATTCTCTGTGTCTGTAAATCGAATTATGGTTTTGTTCACTCGACCTAGAACTCTTCTGCTTATACAGATCCAGAAGGAATTTAGTAGACTGCCCATCTATTTCACTTCTAGGTACTCCATGATCTATTAGCCAATGCTATAACTCTATGTGACTCAGGCTATTTTGATTGCTGCTTTGAATCTGCCTTTCATTGTGATAGCCATGCCCGCCTTGCCTTTGGCGATTAACTGCAGATACTTGACTTTACCATCTTGAGATCTGATTATCCCTATAATGTTTAAGGATTCTAATTCCATTACAGTCCTCCCTACAGTAATATCTGGACTACAGAGAAGAGCAACCATAGAGCTCTTCAGGGAAGATGGCGTTAGTCTTACAAATTTATTCCTCACAGTCCTGGTTAAAGGTGTGTCCTCTGGACATTCCTAGGGTGGGTGGGCAAGTGTTAAATGGTACATCCATTCTAGCATTCCGATCTCTCTAAGCCTTTTAATTCCTTATCTACCAGGGCAAATTGGGCATCTCAACCTCAGAAGTTCTAAGGCTATGTTTTTGTCCATTTTCAGTCAGCCACCCCAATTGTTAGAGCTCTTTCTAACCCCTTGAGCTATAGCATTGAATCCAGAATCTCTGCTTAGTGGGCCCATATCAATAAATTCAGCCTGATCCAACTTTTATATTTCTTCCACCATTATCCCATACCCTTAGTAACCATTCCCACATATATTCCCCTGATTTCTGTCTATACAAGTTGGAAAACCCATGCAGTTCTTTTAGAGTATTGTGTACTTCCTCATGGGCCACATTTTGTATTTCTCCTTTGGGGGTGTCTTGTGATTTTTCTAGTAATAGATGTGGATGAGAAGTCGGGTAGTGGGGGTGGGTAAGGAGAAGGATTATAAATGCCTTGCAAGCTACTGACCTCAGGGCATTCCTTTGCATTTTCAACTGGTAAAACAGGATTAATCTCTTCAGGCTGGGGTTAGAAGGCAGGTTCCTCAGGGCAGGTGGAGTTTGGGCAGTGCATGCTGGAGTTTGACTGGTACCTGCCTCAGGGCTGGGAGAGGTCCGGACTCCCTGGGGCAGGCTGGACGTTGGGTAATACAAGGTTGACAAAGTGTGGTCTCCACCTGGTATACAATCACAGGTTTATCTGGCAAAGTCTCAGCAGAATTTAGGGTTCCAAAGTCCCCACGTATATCATCATCATCCCACATGTCTCCATTCCAGTCCTCAGGGTTCCGCTCCTTTCCAATCAATGCCTTCACTTTAACAGCAGACACCCTGCCAGGTTGAGATTTTAGTTTACTTTGTAACTCTGCTACTGAGTCTGAGTCTGGTTTTCAGAGATCTCAAACCTGTGGCTGCATGAAACAAGTATTTCTTTCCCAGCACACATAGAAACTTTCACATATTTCACACATGTTTGAGTTGCAAAATTGAAGGCTTTAGCTCATCCCTTTCTTTTGTAACTGTATCCACCGTATCTAGGAGGAGCCAGCCAACATCATTGTACCTTTTGACTCCACAAAACTCTGTTAAGGTGTTGAAAACACTCTCACCCAGATCCTTGCCTCTTATGAGCATGGAAGTAGGGGAACCCAGTGACGATATTTTCTGTATCTCCATTACCAACTCATGATATGGATTGTTAGTGGACCCTTTATTATTGGAAAGGGAGTCATTAGTACCCTTGAGTCGAATTAGAGTAAAGAGCCAATTGCAAAACTCCCAGAACCACTTCAGAAATCCCATGTTTAAGATTCTGTCCTCAAGAACCATTCCTGGTACCAAGCTGTATTAGTCAGTGTTCTCTAGGGAAAGAGAATCAACAGGAGATATCTGTAAATAGTATGCGATTTTATAAAATTCTGTCACGTGACTGTGGGGATGCACAAGTCCAGATTCCGTAGGCAGGTTGCAAACCGGGGGCTCCTACGGAGGTCCAATGAAGGTCTTTTTTTTTTTTTTTTTTTTTTTAAATGAAGGTCTTTGATGCATTGCTGGGAGATGGTCCTGGAAGCTGTCCAAAGACAAGCTGGGAAATTCTCCTTGAATCCTGAAATGACTTCCCCTTTTTAGGCATTCAACTGATTGGAGGAAGGGCAGAACAGAACTCTGGGCTTTGCTACTGTGGCTCTGCTCAGGATCCATTCCCTAAAAGAGATTTTAGGTATGAACATTTTTAGGGCCCTCAATTACTTTCTTAATGGGTTACATCAATTTATACAATGCATACAGGTGCTTATGTGACTGTCCAACTCTCCAGATTTAAGAATCCACATTTCAATTTGGGGGCAGGTAATTTAATAGAAGACTTAATTTAGTAAAATTAGTTTAGTTAGTTAATGTAGTCAAAGGAATACCAGGCTTCTTTTAATCTGCTTTTCTTTGATAACTGTTAAGGGTAAATATTTTTTTAATATTTTTGTATTTGTTCTATTGTGATTTGCTTCAATAAACTTTGTCTAGTTATCAGCTGAAGTTTTAATGAGAATCTTATCAATTTGTGTGCATTTTAGAAAGAATCTTGATACTAATCTTTTTGGTCATACTTGTTAGAAATGTGTTTCCTTATATGTATGTCTTTAGATCACACTGAATTAATTTTAATGTATAATGTGGGTCTAAATTCTTTCATCTTCTTCCAAATTTCTAATCAGTTACCCCTCTACCAGTTATTGAAATTCTTTTTTTATCCCATTGTACTATGGTGTCTTTTAATGTTATATTTAAATTCTTATGCAAATTAGGGTCTATGTCTGAGATTTCTATTATATTCCAGAAATCTCTCTATTCTTACACCAAGACTGCACTAGCTTATCTTGTTTATATATATGTAGGCTTTTACTTTTGGTGGTTCTTGTTCATCTTGTGACTATTCCTCCTTCACTCCCTTCCCCCAATGCATTTTCTCCCTTTTCTATTTAGAAATTTCCTTTCCTTCCTTCCTTCGTCATATGTTTAAAAGCATCTTTCTGGGATTTTTACCAAGACTCTGCTGAATCTAAACTTAAATTGTAGGAAACAGATATTTATATAATATTTAGCTTCCCATCCAGGAACATACTATATTTTTGCATTTATTTGCATCTTCATTTCTGACAACAAGGAAGGTTCTATAGTTTCCTTTATAAAGACATATACGTGTGTACCTTTGCATATGTATAGTATATCTTAGACTGGGTTTCACAGAAACAGACTCTGAGGTAGAGAGGTGGGTCTTCAGAAGGTTTTCACGGAAGACACCCTTGTAACAAACTGACCTGCAATACAGTTGCAACGGGAACCTTAACTGACACTAGGGTGGGGAGTGGGGGAGATTTCTGAAGCTAGAAAGGTTTAGTGATTTACAATTAAATGATAACCTTGGAGTGGATCTGAATCTCAAGTCAGCCTAACCATCACATTTTCTCTCCTTAGATGAGCCTCAGGGGCAGTCAGAGAGTCAGGAGATGTTTAGGAACCATGGAATCAGACCAAGGAGTGAGCTGATCTCAAGAAGTGTCTCTCAGCAAAGGCAGCTTATGACATGGTTGGAAGTGTACGTGGAAGCCTGCTTTGCAAAGAGATTCCTTCCCCTTAGCTTTGTTTAGGGGTACTGGCGTGTGTGCCTGGCTGACCAATTCCCTCGTATGGTACTAGCTCTTTTTCCACCTAGGGTGCAGCTTTCTTTTACTGCAGTGCTATTGCAGTCTCCTCCCAACTCCTTGAAACTACTCCTAGAGCACCTGGATGGGAATACTGGCTCTTCTTAATCTCTACAGTCAGAAATTTACAGTCTCTAGATTTACCTCCATATATAGCTTATCACCTTTGTGGTGTGGGTTCTTTATTTATTAGATCAACTTTATTTCCAATTCCATGGGAGGCATCTCACTATGATCACTAAGGACTGTCAACAGCTTCTACAAAATCCCCATTCAATAAGATGTCCAAAATCAGGTATTCTTCATTATATTCGAGAAGATTCATTAGATCCTGACTCAAATGACTTCAACAATAAGGAAAGTCTAGCATCTTATATAATATTATGTCTTGGGAGGGAGTAGCTGTAGGGTTGGTTAATTCAGATACTCACCAAAGTCATTAAGTTCCCTGGTCTTTCTTTCTGATTTGCCATTCTCCAGCTAGATTACCTCACTGTCACAAGATGGCTGCATCAGTGCCAGGCATCACATTGAGAAATACAATATTCAGCAGAAAAGAAGGGGGTGTTTCTTATCATAAGTCTCTTTTTAAAAACAAGGAAGCCTTTCCTGAAGCTCCAACTGCCCTTGAATTTCATTGACCAGACCTGGGTCTTTTGTCTATTCCTGAACCAATAACTGACAAGGAGACTTTGATCAACATGATTGGCTCATGTTAATCAGGATTTTCTCCTGACTTATACAAAGTAGTGGTGAAAACCACGCTCTCCCCCACCAATCTCATCCCCTACTGCAAAATGGAGCACTGCCAGCAAGAAACATGGGGACTGGCTAAAGGCAAGACAATCAACTGTAATGGCCATAGCTTTGCACATGCTCTTCCCTTTGCCTGAAATAGCCCTCCCCATTTACACTCCCATCTAACTACTGTTGGTCTTTCAAGTATAGGCTTGAGGTTGCTGGGAGGAAACCATCCTTGTCTCCTCTAAACTGGGTAGATAATGCTCCTCTGTTCCCATGGCAGCCTGTGCTACCCTCATCACACTGTACTATAATTCTGGCTTCACTTCAGTCTACCACCATACCTTAGATCCTTGAGGACAGGGACTGGGTCTAATTTGTTTCTGTATCCCTAGCTCCTAGGATATAGCAAACATGCATTTGGTGAAAAATCTGTTTACTAGTATTTTATTTTAGAATTTCAAGTAACGCCACAAGAGAGATTGATTTATAGTTATGTGTGTGAGAATGATTAGTTTGTTGGAATTTGGAACTAAGATTATCCTTTCCATGTAAAGCAAACTGGGAAGTTTCCAGAACAAATTGTTTAACTTGTGGATCATTGGTTCCTTAGAAGTCCAGAATCTCAAAAAGTATTTCCTGAACAAATATTATATGTTGAACACTATACCATTTGGCTATTTGTACAAGAGTAGTGTGAAAGCTTGTCCCTGAGCACAAAGTTTATGCTCTAAGGCAGTGTTTTTCAAACTGCAGGTCAATATCTATTTAGGGGTAATAAAATCAATTTTGTGGGTCAAAACTAGCATTACAAGGGGGATGAAAGAACACAACTGAACAGAACAAAATATATCAGAGTGCCTCACTCTTGGAAACTTTAGGTACAGTTACACTGGGTCAGGATGTAAAATGTATTTTTTACTCTGGGTCATGATCAAAAAAGTTTAAAGCCATTGCTCTGAGGACCAGTATATTTTTTCTCTTTCTTTTTGAAGTATGTGGTTTCTACTCCTAATGTCTGTGCTCTGAAAAAGAGGAAAAACCAGGGCTTTGGGATTCTGCCTCCAATACCAGTCTCCCACCCCAAACTAACCCCCCAGCCTTAGATTTTTTTTTTTTTTAAGCAGGGCACAGACTTTGGAGTCAGAAGACAGGGGTCAGCCTTCGGCTCTAGGACTTACTAACTCAGTAGCCTTGGGTAGGTCACTGGACCTTTTAGAACGTCTGCTTCTTTCTCGTGGAATTGAGATAACAATAACATCTGTTCCACAAAGCAGTTAAGAGGATCGAGTGAGAAGTGGGAAAATATAATGTATTTATTTAACCCTCCATTTCCTCAGTGGAGTAAAGCAAACTTTGCCCATAGGTTAAAAAAAAGTTTTCTGTTTCCTAAAACAGGAGGCAGGACCTCAGGAAATGACCACACAAAAGTTAAAAGGGGACTCTGAATATACAGGGGCTGCAGATATTTGAATCAAAAAAAGGGGGGGGAAAGCATTGACAAAGTTCAGGGCTCTCCCATTTTTCCAAGTGAGCAGTTCTTTCTTTTTTCATTTCTCCATGGAGCACACTGTCGTGGGAGGTGCTCACAGTTGCCTGCTGCTGAACTGGGATGGGGAAAAGTTGCTGACCATGTTCCCTTTTCACCAACTTGGGAGGAGGGACTCCGTTGTAGACCCTGTCCTCCCTTCATCCTAGGAGGAGGTCGGGGGCAACTGATCAACTGCAGAGTGCTCAGGTTGGAAATCATGGCTGAGGGGTGAGGTAGGGTGGGAAGGAGGGGGGAGCTGGGGGGGGAGCTCAGAGGAGTGCGAGCTAATCCCAGTGGTTTGTCTACCTTGAGGGTCATTCCTCAGACTTCCTAAATTTTCTTCTTCTGTAACTGTCTCCGAACAACAGAGTGGAGAAGCTGGGTACTGGCTCTCCTGCCCTCTCCTCTTCTCCAGCTATAAGCAATCAGCTTCCCTCAGAAACTCTCTGCAGGCTCACAGCCTGCATTGTCCTGTCATCAGCAAAATCAACAAGAAGACACAGATGTGCCTCCTTGAATTGAAAGCTCTTTTTAATTGTTTGTTTGTTGTTACCCTCAAATTGCTGAGACTAAGGGGAAAGATTCCGTAGGGGATCCCTTCCCAACCCCAAAACACACACACACACACACACACACATCTTGAAACAAGGTGAGGAAGATGGGAAGCTGGTTTGCCTTGATGGACTACCATACAGCGCATGCTTGTATTGGGTGGGGATTCGTCCTTAACTATTCCAAGGCAATGCAGAATAAGGGAAGGAGGAATTCCAAGAGTTTCAGTGAAGACTGGGGATCCCCAACAACCTATTTGTTTGCTTGTTTGTTTTCTTAAGATCTCTACCGATATGAAGACAAATCCGGGATCTTGGAAACTCATTCCCTGTTCTCTGACACATTTTAAACCTGCCTTGGCCCAGAGAGAGCCAGGTCCACCGGCGTGCTCAGTGGAAGGAGGTGGTGAGTCAGGCAGGCGCAGTCGAAGTGGGGGAAGGAGAGTGACCCCAGCCAAGGATGAACAGCTGTGTTGTGATCCATCTAACAAGCACAGCTGAGTGAGTACATTTGCCAGCATGTGTCTCTAATTGTGCTTTCTGGAAGGTCACCAGTGACCTTTTAGTCACCATGTCCAGTGGCCTTTACTCGTGTTCCATGTTTCAAATAACAAGATCCTTCTTCTTAAATGCTCACGTTCTAGTTCTCCCCCTGCTCCTATGACAACTCTTTCTCTGATTCTCTTTCTTTTTTTCTGCATTCTAAATTTACTTCTCGGGAAGCGGCTGTGGCTCAATCAGTGGGGCTCCCGTTTACCATATGGGAGGCCCCAGGTTCGGTTCCCGGGGCCTCCTGGTGAAGGCAGGCCTGCCCGCACGGCGTGGTTAGCTGACCCAGCGAGCACAAGCAGCAAGGGGGGGATAAATGAATAAATAAATAAAATCTTTAAAAATAAAAATAAATAAATAAATTTATTCCTCCCCCAAGCTTCCATCTTTAACCCTTTTCTCTTCTTTCTCTATATCGCGCTGTTGTCCCCCCCCACCCCCGCCCGCCCCAGGGCAAACATTGGTTTCCTTTACACCTAAGTGGTATTTTAGTTGGGTCTTTTTCAAGTAACAGAAACCCATTCCAACTAGCTTAGGCAAAAAGAGGGTTCACAGTAAAAGAAGGGGTCTGCAGAGTCCAAATGGACAAGTATGGATGGGCCTGGGAAGCCCCCAGGAAGCTAGGCAGGGTCCAGCCACCAAGGCACTGGTCTCTGTCTCTCTGCATGTCTGCTCACATGCTGCTTTCTTGTTATCTCTTGTAAATCGAGGTGTGGGAGGTGGGCAACATGGGAATCCGAGTGGGTTCCGTATAATATTTTAGGTAATCTAAGCACCTCTTAAAATATATGTATATATATATATAAAAAATAACATTTTTGTAAGCAAATACAAAAAAAAAAAAAAAAAAAAAAATCTCTCCTCCTTTCCTTTCCTTGGTCACCATCTTACCTGAGGCCTTCATGACCTTTTGGTGATTTCCCTCCATCCAAGCTACCTTATTCACCAGTGCTACCCTTAGACGTGGGCAACAGGGACCTCTGCCTCGGATCCTATGTTTCAGAGGCCCCCACCCTGCCCTGCTTTGGCTATACCAGACCACAGGTTGAAGAATCCACGGGATCAATACAATGTTCCCACCCAGAGCCTATGTTCCCCTTTAAGGCCTACCTCCTGGGCCTGTGCCAGCCTCTTCTCCAGGTTCATCTCCTGAGGACAGTCCTTGCTACTAATGTCCTTTCTCCTAGGCCTGAAGGGTACCCCAGGGGCAGGTGTTTGTGGGGCAGGGGTATGGTGAGGAGGAGGGCATTGTGGATGGAGCTTGGACATGCTGGCTAGAGTGTCCACTTGAATGCATTCAAGACCCCTTGTGATGCGGACAGAGCCTGGTCTGAGAAGCGAAGTAGAATGGATCAGAGGCCAGGGGCAGCTCTCGTCCAGCATGGAACTCTGAGGAGTTCAAGTGTTTTATCTTTGAGCCCGGTCCTCCAGGTCTTTATGAAGTTATATGTGTCAGTGTGGGAGGATGGAACGTATTTAACAGTTTGTTAGTTCAATTTATAACTTTTAGACATGTGGTATGTGGCCTCCATTGATACGCATGCCCTGGGCCCCACAGATCTTAGGGGCAAGTCTGTATTTCATTATGGCCAGATTAAAAAAAAAAAAAAATTCCCAAAGTTCTAATTACGTCATTACCTGCCTCGAAGTTTTTGATGATGCCTGCTACTGCTGACTGGGAAGTAAGTGGCCATAGTTGTTACATTCTTCTGGTTTAGATGAAGTCGACAGACAATTGGGATCTGCCTTTCATCAGGAAAAGGGTCAGCTTGGGCCAGGAGCTAGCAAGGGGAGCAGCTTGCAGCTCAGTGGAACTGCTGAGAGGACAGAAATAAGGATAGTCTGAGAACTGGGAAGACTCAAGCAGTAAGAGATGGTGTATGGTCATGCAGACAAAAGTCAGATAATCAAAAGGCAAGTCCAAAGTAAGTGGTCAAGAAGTAGCCAGTCCAAAGTTGTTGAGGAGAGCAGAGCATGCACCAGAACAAACAGACTTGATTCTTGAGGTCACTTTTGCTTCTGTTCCAGTTTTTCCTGTACTTCCCATGTAGTTGTCCTAGTCTAACCAAGATAAGGCTCTTCCAGGAGGTGGGAACGGACAACAGGAACATGTACTTAGCAACAGTTTCTAAAGAGCAACTCAGAAAATAATGAGCACACTAACCTTATAATCAATCTTCTAGTGAATATCTTTAAAGGGATAAAATTTGGGGGAAAAAAATCAATGTATACCAGAGAAAGGATAAATGGGTAGTAGCGGAAGTGGGTGGAGGTGGTCTTGGGCAAGGTGAAGTTGCATAACCTTCTCCACACTTCTGAGATGGAGTCAGGTGTTCATGCTGGGAAAGAGAATCCAGGTTAAGGCTTCTGTTCAGCACAGCTCCACCTGCCAAAGTGGTGGAACTTACCATATCCTCCTTCCACATGTGGAAGGACCAAGAGCTTCATGGAGGAGAGTTGTTGAGCCTGAAAGACAAATGGGTAATGTTTTAAATAGGGAAGATGGAGGAAAGTACATTCTAAGAAAAGCCTGGAATTAAACAAATAATCAAACAAACAAAAAGCTAAAAAAATTATGTGCACAGCTTATCCTGGACTTCAAAACTAGAAGGAAATTAAGGATGGACTCTACAAAATCATATATCAGGTAATTCTTTCACACAAAATTTCTTTTTTTTTTTTTTTTAAAGATTTTATTTATTTATTCATTTATCCCCCCCTTGCTGCTTGTGCTCGCTGGGTCAGCCAACCACGCCGTGAGGGCGGGCCCACCTTCACCAGGAGGCCCCGGGAACCGAACCCGGGGCCTCCCATATGGTAAACGGGAGCCCTACTGATTGAGCCACAGCCGCTTCCCGCACACAAAATTTCTTGATCTCAAACATATTGATGTGTGCTCTGCTGGAGGGACATCTTGAAGGGAATGCTGTGTCTTAACAGGGCTGCCTTGTGAGGCGCTAAAGTGCCCACGTGCTCAGTGCTTCTTACTCCATGCCATGCATCAGGATCAATTGGTAGTGCTTGTTCAAAAGGCAGAATTTACCATAGATTTTTTTCCTTATTGACTCAAAATTCTCTCTTGAAAGCAATTAAAGTAGGGATATTAATTTTAAACGCAAGCAAACAAACAAAAATCCCATTTCATTATTTATATTTTACATTTTTAAAAACACTATTATAACAACTAAGGGAAAATAAAATCCCTCTTGCAGAAGCTTAGGAGAGGGCAAAATTAAGTAAAAAAATTTCCCATATTATCCTAACAAGGGAGAAAAACTAAGCAACTATTGTGTACCTTACCAAGTACCAAGGAAAACTGGGAAGAGATTTCCTCTTCTATCGTCTTGCTTATATCACCCTGCAGTATGTTTATAAGAAACTTAATGTCATTTGATGTTGTGGTCTTATAAAGGGAGCAGAATCCTATGCCCCAGACTTGTAGAATCAAATATCACTGGGGAAAGGGTCCAGGGCTCTGAATTTTAAACCACTGAGCTGCAAAACAAAAGGCTGAGTAGTAAGAGCTATTTGAATCTATGCTATGAAAATGACTCTACAAATGCCTGTGTGCGTGTGGGTAAGGACAGGGAGGAAGAACTGACAAATGAAAACGATTAGTAAGGGTGTTCAGATTTGTAAAACTTTTTCTTTCTTTTCTTTTTTTTTTTTTTTTAACTATAGTAATGTACTTACAATAGCATATTGAAACCGTTTTTAAGAGAGCTTGGTGCAGGTGAAACATTCAGGTTATCTCAAGGGTCTGAATCATAAGGAGTCCCTGGAACCCAACTTTGGTATCTAAGTCCTCTTGGTCCCTGTCAGGGCTGTTTAGAATCCTGAATCTCCCAAGCCAGCTTCATCCTGAAACAAACCCCAGAAGGGCATCTGTGGTCTGACTGAGGTCGGTCAGCCCCCGCCTGGCCTCCCAGGGCCCCGCAAGCCTTTCAGGTAGAGTGAGTACAGAGCGGCAGCCTTGATGAGATTTCCCCTTCCTTCCTTCCTTCCACTCCTGGGCTGAGTGGCTGAGCCTTACAGGCTTGGGCTAGGGAGACCCACCTACTGGCATCTGGTCAGCAGTTCCAGGGAAAGTTACCTGCCCTATGTAAATGGAAGCTGAAGTAGAAAATACCCTCCGGGGTAGAGACTCCACGGTTATACGGAAACTTTCCAAGGCAGCACTGCACTTTGCCCTTGCAGCTGGATCCCCATGGGGCTCTGGACTGGCCTTCTGCCCTCCCCGTGAAGTCTTCCTTCTCTGGCTGGTGATCTGTAAAGCTCTGGATGGCTGGCCTCAGAGTCTGGCCTGGCTATTAGATGGTGGCCAGTGAGTTGTGTGCAGAGAGGAAGTTTTGCCTTGCAGGCCTCAGGAGCGGTGGGAGAGGAGTCAGGAAATGTCCACTGTGTTTTATGTGAAAGGACTCCATTGCTTTCTGGGCTGACACAGAGAAGGACTATTTATTTCTCAGCAATGATTGTCTGAATTGGCATGTCTGGGCCGGAGCAGGAAAAGCAGATCCAAGACAATCATGTGATGGAATTATACCTGCTGAGATAAAGAACAGTGCAGCTCCCCCAACAAACATTCTTGCAGACTATGCATTGCAAACCCTGGCTCAGAAGGTGCCAGCCTAGTTTGTCTTTTGCCAACTAAAGGCAAATGGAGAAGGACATAGCCTGGCAGCTTCTCCAGGCCAAATAGGTGAGTTGAATGGGGAGGAGGGTCATGTGTTCGTGGGGCAGGCCAGAGACTCCATTGGTAGTACAAGCCCCAACTAAAGGCAAATGGAGAAGGACATAGCCTGGCAGCTTCTCCAGCTGCCTGGTGATTTGAGGATGGATCACTGTAACCACATCCCTCTCCTCCCCCTACTCTTTCACTGGTGCCTTAATAACAGGTATGAATTTGTTCCACTTCACCAAGGAGCAAGGAGAGGCACTATTCTTTATTTTTCTAAATCAGGTGAAATCAAGATAAAACGAGGAACCCAGACCACTGAACACAAAGCTTTGGCTGATTGGGGGGTCTAGGAGTCCAGTCAAGAGGAACAGAAATTGTTTAAGTTTTTTTTTTTTTCCTACAGCAAGAAGAAAAATAAGCCTCATTTGACAATCATGCTTGAAATTCTGTCACCAGTCACTCCTTGGGTCAAGACATTGCTGTCTCCAAGGAATATGAGGATGTTCCCTTGGGAAAGGGAGTTATTGCTAACACCTTACTGAGACGAGGTTCGTCTGACACTTCCTGACAGTGGGAGAATGTGGGTGGGTGGGAGAGCTGCACCTGCCCCACTTTACAATCGTATCTAGTGGCTGGTTGACTAGGAAGCTTATCCTCTTTCATTTGAAGATAAACTTGCAAGTTTCCTGTGGTTTGCTGGAGCTGGGCCACCACATCATAGGAAGGCAGCAAGGTGGAGTGATCTGCTCAGAAATCAAACCTCCAGGGAATTACTGCTGTTTTGCAAGGAACAAAGACCCAAGGCCAAGTCTAGAGTGAGGAGGGTGTAAGAACGCAAGTTAATGTATTTGGTAGAGACGCAAGCCCTGCTGCAGGCCTCCTTCAGTGCCAGCAGGGTGGGGTTTGGAGATGCAGATGCATTTGACTTCATTAAACTCGGGCCCGCTGGATGGAGCGCTGGATGGAGCGCGACTGCTCACAATCAGGGGCAAGCTCTGAGACAAAGTTCTCCCCAGGAATGCTGAGAACCCAGGCAGCGTCTGAGGGCCTCTCTCAGTTTACAGATACTATGAGCACTATCCCTGGCTGGAATCAGGTCCCTTCACTCACTAGCCTTGCAACCTTGAGCATTTACTTACATTTTCCATGCTTCTGTTTCCTCATGTCTACAATGGGGATAATCATATACTTACTCCATAGGGGTGTTGTAGGGATTTGTTAGTATCTCTTTGTTAGAATAAGTCTGGCACATAGCAAATGTTCTTGTTGTGGCTTCTAAAGAGGCCAGGTGGATCACAGAGCCAGGATCCCAGTAATTTATTAACTAGAAATAAGTATTTACACTTGCTCCCAGCCTGCGTAGGACTGCAGATGAGATAATAGCTGTACAACACTCTGAGCTTCCCTGGGAGGGGCAAAATAACTGAAATCACCTCTAGAATCCAGGTAACAGGCTATCACTTTTGGTCTCTGTAGCCTAAGTAGACCACTGTTAGGTAGTGGCCATGAGTTGAGGGGCTTTGAGAGGCTTACTGGTCCCAGCACATCTCCATCATGAGCTTTTCTCAATGTCTAAGGTTTTCTTCAGTGCCTTCAGTAGTCTCGGAGAGTAATCCAGTCTATAGCGGGATAGGCTGTGTGTGAATCCTGGGTCTATGTCACTCACTAGCTGTATAATCTCAGAGAATTTACTTAATCTCTCTGCAACTCAGTTTCCTCATCTGTAAAAGTGAGGATAATGCAGTACCCTCTTTATAGAGCTTTTGAGAATTCATTGAAATCCTGTGTGTAAAGGTTTAGCAAGCAAGGTACACCCTGAGCACTCAGGAACTGGTGGTGATGATGGTTTTGACTAGAGAAGGCAGAATTTAGCTATTTACTACTGATTAATCCACAAGTACTCTTTTTCTTTTAACATTTTATAATAAAAATAATCAAATACACTAGGACATTGAAAAATGAGTGCAATGAACAGCTATACATACCACATAGATTCAATACATCCTTTATGTCTATACCAGTTTTGCTTTGTCTGTGTTTATGTATGTGTGTATCTATTTTTTTCCTCAATTATTTGAAACAAGTTGCAAGCATCAAAACACTTTACCTCTAAATACTTAAGTATGTAGCTTCCAAAAATAAGCACCTTCTCCTACATAGCCACAATGCCATTATCTCAAAACACTGACAGTGATTCTTTAATGTTATCTAATACTGGGTCTTTATTCACACCTTTTCGATTGTTCCCAAAATGTCAAATTGTTTTGCTTTTTTTTTTTTTAAACAACTGGAAACTGAGCACAGCTCATGCATGTACTGGGTTTGGTTTTGTCTTTTTAAATCTAGAATGACCTCCATAATCTTTTCTTTTTTGGAGGCACTGACTTTTGAAGAGACCAGGCCATCTGTCATATAGAATGTCCCATGTTCTGGATTGGTCTTTTTGATTCTTTGCTGTGCTGTTTTCAGTGAAGTTTTGAAGAGGAAGGATGAAAACATCTGGGGCTTGTACTACCAATGGAGTCTCTGGCCTGCCCCACGAACACATGACCCTCCTGCCCAGAGGAAATTTGTGGGGAAACCACCAAACAAGTCACAGTTTTTTAAAGAACATTTTTTCCCCTGGTGCTAGCCCTCATGTAGCCTCTGGTAATTTTAGAACTCATGCTTTAAATCCACTTTTCCTTCCCATGATTCTCTCCCTTTTAGCAAAAGTCTAACCTAAAACTCCCCCTTCGGTCTTGCCATTACTTGGAGCTCACAGCCATCAACACCAACAAGAAAACTCTGGGTACTACTCAAAGCAAGTTTTTCTGCACTGCTTAATGTGGCAGGTACGTTGATTATAACATCAATGCATGAGAAGCTAAAAGCTCCAAGCTTTTAAAGTCACTAAATGCAAAGGGCCAGAGGTGCCATTTTAAATCAACTTAATGGATTTTTAATCTGTTAGTCTCCATTTTTTCAGAGGGTTGGTTTATAAAAAGGCATTTATTCCAAGATTTCAAATTAATACGTGTGATTTATATCTAGCAACCTACAAACTATAATAGGAAGCAAGGCAGAGTGGAACAGGCTCTGAACTGGATGGTCAGGAGATGGGGAACCAGAATCTGAACTCTGCTGATAACCATGTGACCTGGGGCAAAGCCTCAATTTTACTGTGCCTTGGTTTGCTCATCTGTCAAATGAGAAGTTGACTTATAGCCCTAAATGCTATGATTGCCTGAGCTGCATTTCATTTATTCATTTACAGGAGTCAATATGGAGAAGGGTGAGGAAATAGGAAAGTCCTGAAGTTGAGTTCCAGCTTCTGTACAAATTAGTTGGGTAATCTTGGGCAAATCCCTAAATCTTATGATCCTAAATTTTCTCCTCTGTTAAATGGAGATGATAAATGTTGCAGAGCAGTGATGAAGATTATAAATAATGAAGTATGGTGAGAAAACTTTGTAAACTTCAAGATCCTGTAGGATCACATGAGGGTGATGTAAATGGAGGATTTTAAACTGTAAAGAGCTCTACAAATGTAGGGAATTACTGTAGAAGTAAGGATGTTAACTGGTACAAACTCATATTTAACATTAAAAATAGATTATAAAGCCCCTCCTCTCTTCTTGTAAGCCCATTATCTATTGGCTCTGGCTATTTCCTGAAATTAGTTTGGATGTTGTGGTAGGTCTCCCCGACCCTCCACTTTGTAAACTTTCAACAGCTGTTTGAAATGCTTTCTTTATTTTGCTCCAGAACTTGTTGCAGCATATCTTATTTCAACAACCCTTCAGCCTGCCAATGGAGCTTTAGTTTTTGCCAGTCGTGATGACTCTAAAGCTCTTTGTCAATTCTTTTTCAGTCCTGGAACACTTGATCAGCTAGTTTGGTTGCATGCTGCTTTAACCACAGAAGAGGAGCTTCTCAAGCTATGCCATGTTTTACAGTTTTCAATTTGATTATGATTGTTTTAACAAGAGTTCCTTGCCAGAGCTTCAAATGGTCCCTATCAAACGTTTGCTCACTCTTCTCTTCACAACCACACAGCCCTCTCTTCTAAGGAGCTCTCTTTGTTTCCAGCTCAAAAGAAGAATATTTGAGGGAAAGAATACAGGAATAGATGAGCTCAGAATTGAGCTAATACTCAATGGATTACAAATTGACTTAGGGTTAAGGGTAGTATGCCAGGCTAAACAACGAGTGTGCGTAAGAATCACCCGGAAATCATAATAAAAGTGCTGATTTCTGGAACCTGACTCCAGATATCCTCTGATTAAGGACTTCTGGGGTGGGTCTTGTTAAACATGCTCCCTAGGTGATTCTGATGCAGGGGTTCCACTTTTTTTTAGAAACCTGGTAGAGAGAGAACTGGTTTACTGACTATTTTAAGCAGGTTGATACTGGGCAAGTCACAAACTTACTGTGCTTCAGTCTCCATGTTAATAAATGGCTATGAAAATAGCAACTGCCCTCCCAAACTCATAGAATTGAAATGAGAGTAAAATGAGATAACAAGTATGAAATCATTTTGAAAAGTAAACAGCTCTGTGTCAATCAGGCACTCTCATCCTTCTCATCACTCTCTTAAGGGAGCAGACCCCAGCCCACAGCCCATCCTGCTCTGACACCTCCAGATACTCTGAAGAATTCACTTGATGGGAGGGAAGACCCACTGACCTCCTTTTTCTTCTTGATCCAGACAAGTGTATACGCATTTCTGTCTGGAATCTTGCCAAAAAGAGACCTAGGACAATTCTCCAAATAGGTCCATGTCCTTCTTGAAATCTGGGGATATCTGCATCCTTAATAATCCCTTTAATTTCCTTTTCTAAGATGCCACGTCATTGCTGGGCCACGCTTGTTTGCACACGTGTGAACCAGAGCTTGCAATCCACACCCACCCCTTTGTGTTTTGGCTATGTTCCCAGGTACAGTAAGTACCTTTTAGAATAGATCAACTTCCACATTAATGTTTTTTTTCCTCACTCTATTCTAATCTCTTTGGTGAGAATCCATTCCAGGTTTATATACCCGTCTTGGCCACATTCAGCTTGAAACAAAATAATGGGAGTATCATTTCTAGCTAAAGCACACTGTCCTTCCCTTTCATATATATTGGCAGCCTACCTGTGAAAGCATCAACTGTCTGTGGCTTTGCTAAATATTCAGCGATTTCTGATGAGCAACTGAGCATTTGCAGTGAACCTGGCCCCCAAAAGCTAAAACAGGCTTGATTCCCCTCCTAATTCCTCACAAATAAATGTTTCCTCTTGCTCTCTCTCTCACATTCATTCACTTATTCATTCAACAAATAACTACTGAGCAGTGCCAAGCACAGGAGAGACAGCACAAGACAGGCAAGGTTCCTAATTCTTATGCACTTTATGTTCTAGTGGGGAAGACTAGATAAATGAGCCAGTAAATTTAAGGTAAAAGTAAGTGTTATGAAGAAAATAAGACACGTAATGTGCAGAGTGAATGGGGCAGGTCAATTCCTGCTATAGACTGGGTGGTCAAGGGAGGCATCTCTGAGGCGGTGACATTGGAGCTGAAACTTGAATGAAGAGAAAGAACCAGCCTTGGAAAGATCAGGCACTGGAAAGCTGTTACACAAGCATTTTCCTTGATGGCTTCTGTTACTTTGCAGGGGAAAATAATCCTTAGAAAGCCTTATGCTCTTATCACAATGACATTATTATAGTTTATTGCTGGGATATGCACAACAGCTCAGAATGAGCACTCAGCAAACAACCTGCTATAACTCTGTGCTCTTTTTCAAAGCACCACTTTGGTTAGGATTGACCGGATGAGCCAAAGGACCCCTCAGAATAAAACCCTGATGAAAAGGCCTACCTTATCCAATTAAATGAAGCAGTTTACCATAGTATAATGATTTTAGAGCCCTAGGAAATGGCTCCCACCCCTCAAAATATCCTTAATTTTCCAACTACACCCTGGAGACTGAAATTCTTTTTAAGAGGGTTGGTTTTTATTCTACGGTCAGTTAAGAGGCTTAAAATGAATGCCCCCCAGGAGAAGTAGCCACTTAGTCCTAAATACACTTATTTTTTTTTTTACCGGGAGGTCCCAGGGATCGAACCCAGGTCCCTCCATATGGGAGACGGACGCCCAACCAGTTGAGCCACATCCGACCCCCTAAATACACTTAGGAGAAGACAGATTCTTTCTGCAAGGAGAAGGGAGAGGAAAGGAAGAGATAAGTGCTGGAAAGAATTGGAAAAGGAAATCTAGGAAAAGGGGAAGAGCTGAAGAAAGGGGAAATAGAAGGGAGGATTGCCCTTGAACAAGCTATGTAATCCCCAAGGGCCATAACTTCTCCAGAATTCTCCAGAGCCTGAGGGAATTGGGTAAATTTAGAGTTGGTCAGAAGGGTTGGCCTCTGAGTCTTCTCCTGCCCCCATCCTAAACAGCTGTTCCTACATTTCAGAAGGTGGATTTCTCCATGGGGACACAGCAGTGTGTGTTCCAGCCTAGTTTGCTTCAGAGGACATGCAAAGGGAAGGCCTGAATAATTAATATATGAAGATGGTAGGAAAGTAACATCTCATTAAGTAAATGACCCTTTATCTTTCAGAAAGAACTTTGTTCATCAGAAAGCCACTCCTTTAGTATGTGATCCCCATTATCTACCAATCCCACAGGAATGCTATGTAAGGTCTATTTGGGTAGGAGACAGTATGGGGTATGGTGGGGTAGGGGTGGAAATCTAGAGGACTCCTCTCAGCTCTGAGCACCCAACCTACTGTCATTTTGTTACTCTAGGCCCCACTTGGAAGAATGGAAAGAATGGAGAAGAAGGCTGGAAAGCAAAGTCCTATAGAGCTTTGTGGACTAATTCAATGAATATTTAGAATAATAAAGAAACTCAAACCCTAATGTCCTCAGGAGGCTGTCTCCCAGAGTCATAATCAAAAAAGATAATCCAGAAATCAAGTAGAAATTAAAAATGCATTCCAATCATTAGAAATGCAAATCTCTAAAAGAATACTAAAAGGAGTCAGATTCATAAACCAGAGGATACTTTAAAAAAATTTTTTTTTAATACTAGATTTTATTTAACCCAATGTATCTAAAATATTATCAGTTCAACATATAATCAATATAAAAATTATTAATGAGATATTTTACAGGCTTTTTATTATCTTTGAAATCTGGTATATATTTTACTCTTATAGCACCTGTCAATTTGGACTAGCCACATTTCTTTTTTTTTTTTTTTTTTTTTTTTTGGGGGGGTATATGACTTTTTTTTTTTTTTTTTTTTTTTTACCGGGAGGTACCGGGGATCGAACCCTGGTCTCTCCATATGGTAGACGGACGCCGAACCTCTTGAGCCACATCTGTTTCCCATACTAGCCACATTTCAAGTGCTCAATAGCCACATTGGCTAGTTCCTACTGTATTGGAAAATGCAGGAATAGAGGGCTGTGTAATTACAAACCCTACTTCTATTTTGTGAACCACTTTACTAGTAGCTGTATTCAGCACCTAGCACATTATCTTGCTTATAGCTGGTATTCAAGGGTTGGAATAATTAGAATAGTTGCCAGTCCTTCAAAATGGTTTATCTGAAAACTCTGTTAAGAGGACTGAGTGAGCAGTGTTCATGTAGTTCAATTATTGGATAGTGAGATTAAGTTCTGTGTAAAGAGTATCTCATGATCATGTATAATCATGTGGGCTTTTTTTTTTTTTTTTTTTTTTTTTACTATTTTTTAACTTTATTTTGAAATACTTTCAAACTTGTAGAATAGTTACAAAAATAATACAAATCTCATACAGGGAACTCCAACACACCCCTACACACCCCCATACCAAGATCCACCAATTTTAACATTTTGCCACATTTGCCATATCGCTCTATCTATCCATCTTCTGTCTGTCTACCAATCCATTTTCTGAACACTTGAGTATAGGTTGTATACATCATGCTCCTTGAACACTTAATATTGCCATGTACATTCCCTAAGAACAAGGATATTCACTTATGTAACCACCTTAAGTGAAGTTTTATCAGGTTGAAAAAATTTAACAATGATATAAAAATTACAGTCTATATTACAATTTTTTCCATATGTCCCCATAATGTCCCTTTGTGCTTTTATCCTTCCTTGCTAGAAACCATCCAGGATCATGTATTGCATGTAGTTGTTATTATCTCTTTAGTTGCTCTTTTTTATTTTCTCCAATTGTAGGAACATATATATAACATAAATGCTCCCATATCAACTGCTCCAAAGCATACTACTCAATGGATTAATCACATTCACAATGTTGTAGTGCCCTCACCACCTTCCATTACTAAAACTTTCTCAACCCCCCAAACAGAAACCCTACACCTATTATGCATAACTCCCCATTCCTCCAGACCCCTGCCCCTGACAACCTGTACTCTTATTTCTGTTTCTATGAGCTTTAGATATTCTCCAATATTTTCTTTGTAGTTGTCATAGGGCTTAAATTTAACATCCCAGCTCTATAACAATCTTGTTTGTTTGATACCAACTTAACCTTCAATAGTATACACAAATTGTGTTCCTATACCCTTTCGTCTTTCCACATTTATGTAGTTCTTGTCCCAAATTACATGTTTATACATTATGAATCCAAAACCACTGATTTATCATTACATTTTACGCATCTACATTTTAGATCCTGTAGGAAATAAAAAGTGGAGTTACAAAGCAAAATTACATCAGTGCTGACATTTATATTCATACATGTTGTTATCCTCACTGGAGATCTTTATTTCTTCATGCAGCTTTGATCTGTTGTTGATTGTCCTTTCCTTTCAATATGCAGAACTCTCTTTATCTTCTCTTATATGGTCAGTTTAGTGGTGATGAACTCCCTCAGCTTTTGCTTATCTGAGAATGTCTTCATCTCTCCCTCATTTTTAAAAGACACTTTTGCCAGATTTAGAATTCTTCATTGACAATTTTTTCCTTCATCACTTTAAATATGTCATCCCACTGCCTTCTTGCCTCCATGGTTTCTGATGAGAAATAGGTATTTAATCTTACAGAGGTTCTCTTATATGTGACATGTTGCTTCTCTCTTTCAGCTTTCAGGATTTTCTATCTTTAGCATTCAACAATCTGATTATAATATGCTATGGCATGGGTTTATTTGGTTTTATCCTGTTTGGGGTTAGTTGAACATTTTGGATGTGTATATTCATATCTTTTGTTAAATTTGGGAAGTTTTCAGCCATTATTTCTCTAAATATTCCCTCTTTCTTTTCCTTCTGGAGTACCCACAATATTCATTTGGTTTGCTTGATAGTGTCCCACTGGTTCCTCAGGTTCTGTTGGCTTTTCTTCATTCTTTCTTTTTTCTGCTCCTCAGACTGAATAATTTCACTTGCCTTATCTTCAAGTTCACTGATTCTTTTTTCTGCCAGCTCCAATCTGCTGTTGTACCCCTCTAGCAAATTTTTAATTTCTATTATTGTGGGCTTCAGTTTCATTTGGACCCGTACATAATTTTCAGATCTCTATTGATATTCTCTTTGTGTTCATCTATTGTTTTCCTAATTTCCTTTTGTTTTTTTGTTCATATTTTCCCTTAGCTCTTTGAGCATATTTAGTACCATTTTTTAAATGTTCTTGTCTGGTATGTCCTAGAGCTGGTCCTTCTCATCAATGGTTTCTAATGCTTTAATCTTCTCCTTTGCCTGGGCCTTCACTTCCTGGTTCTTTGAATGTTTTGTAAACTTTTGCTGAAACCTTGACATTTGGTATTTTAATGTGTTATTTCTGGAATTAAAAACCTTCAGCATCTGTTCCTTAAGCTTGTATCTAGCTAGTGTTATAATATAGCTTTCCTTGAATGCAAGAAACTAACAAAAAAGCTGGGGGTGGGGTGGGGAGAAAAGAATGAAAACATCATTCCCAGTCTTTGCAGATTGACCTATAAAAGTACCCTCCTCTTTCGCTCGGTCTCGCTGTTCTGACCAGATGGGTAAGTGTCGAGGTCTTCGTACTGCCAGGAAGCTCCGTAGCCACCGACGGGACCAGAAATGGCATGATAAACAGTACAAGAAAGCCCATCTGGGCACAGCCCTGAAGGCCAACCCTTTTGGAGGCGCTTCCCATGCAAAAGGAATTGTGTTGGAAAAAGTAGGGGTTGAAGCCAAACAGCCAAATTCTGCCATCAGGAAGTGTGTCAGGGTCCAGCTGATCAAGAATGGCAAGAAAATCACAGCCTTCGTACCCAATGATGGTTGCTTGAATTTTATTGAGGAAAACGATGAAGTTCTGGTTGCTGGATTTGGTCGCAAAGGTCATGCTGTTGGTGACATTCCTGGAGTCCGCTTTAAGGTTGTCAAAGTAGCCAATGTCTCTCTTTTGGCTTTATATAAAGGCAAGAAGGAAAGACCAAGATCATAAATTTTCATGATGCAAAGCGAACAATAGTAATAAATTTTCATATGCCAAAAAAAAAAAAAAAAAGTACCCTCCTTCAGAGTTTACCCATTCAATGGGTTGTGTGAGAATAGCTCCAGACCAAAGCGTAGGGGTCCTTTCTCCCTGGTCCTTTCTGTACATATAGTTTGTCTACAGCATGCATGCTTGGCCTTAGGAACCACCACCACCACCACCTATACATGGTTACAAATGTCCCCTCTTCCTTAGGAAACAATTTCCTCATGGCCTAGGGCATTGCACTGTATACCCTATAGACAGCAATCCCTTGCCCCAGAAAACATGACTTAACTGCTCTCCCACAGCATCTATAGGAGATCTTTATGAACTGCCTTCCACACCCAGGGCAAGTTTTGGCTTAGCGAGTCAGATTGGGCTAGACACATACTTCCAGTATGTGCACGAAGAATTGGAACCAGGGATCTGTACTGAGAATGCTGGCCAGCTCCTTACCCAGCAGGTGAGGATGGGAGAGAGGCCACCAGGGTGCTACCAGACCCTACCACTTTTAAGTAGGGCTTTTCCTTGATTCAGTGCTAGCCCTGTTACCACAGTCTGGAGTTTTCAAAAAGATGTTCCTGCCAGTTCTTGCTGGTTGTTGAAAGCTTCTGTGGGGGGACTTAGCCCTGAAGTGTCTTACTCTGCCATCTTGATTGGGGTTATCCAGAAGACATTTCTTAAAACCTCCTTTCTCTCTTCCTTAATCATCTCTATCTGACAGAGACTTTTACCCATTAAATCCCCTATTAAATCCCCTCCCAAACCCAGGCCCTGTGTTTATTCCCCTTTCTTCCCACTTCTCTAATCCCATATCTCTTCATCCAGTCTCCAAACTCTGCATAACAAAAACTTGCCAACTCATTTGGAAAACACAGAATAATCCTTGGAGCAGTACTGTTCAAGAGATAAATAATGTGAGCCACACATGTAATTAAAATTTTTCTAGTAGTCTCAATGTAAAAAGTAAGAAAGAGACAGGTAAAATTAATTTGAATAATATATTATATTTAACCCAATATGTCCAAAACACTATTATTTACCCTGTAATCAAGACAAAAAAGTATTAATCAGATATTTTCCTTTTTTTTCCATACTACATCTTTAAAACCCAGTGTGTATTTTACACTTAAAACCCATCTCAATTGGACTAATCGCATTTCAAATGCTTAATAGCCACATGTAGCTAGTGGCTACTTTATTTATTTATTTATTTATTTATTTATTTTTAGATTTTATTTATTTATTCATTTATCCCCCCCTTGCTGCTTGTGCTTGCTGGGCCAGCCAACCACGCCGTGCGGGCGGGCCTGCCCCCACCAGGAGGCCCCGGGAACCGAACCCGGGGCCTCCCATATGGTAAACGGGAGCCCCACTGATTGAGCCACAGCCGCTTCCCGCTAGTGGCTACTTTAATGGACAGCACAGCCTTATAGGTTAGATGAAGGGAAAGGGGAAAGACTGCCCAAATATGGGTCCACAGTCTGGTTCATGAAGATGTTTGTACAAGTCTATGCAGTGGAAAACTGACAAAAATAAGGACAAGGTACTGAGTTTTTCTTGTAGGCAAATGTTAAAATGTTGAGATTGGGTCCCTGCCGAAGGAAGACACTCCTTGCAGAAATAATCATGAAATGATAGTAATAATTGATGATAGACTTATTGTTCTTGATGTCATTATGTGACAAAAATAAAAAGATGGTAACTATAGTGTTCCCCATAATAAAAAATATTTTTACTGTACCATGAAATCCAAATGTCAGGAAACCACTGCTTATAGCACACATACTCTTTCTGTGCATTAGCCCATATAATCATCACATCAACCATATCATGTAGGTGTTACCCCATTTTGGAGTTAGGAAAACTGAGGGTCAGAGTTGAGAGAGTTACTCAAGGGAGAGGCAAGACTAAACCTGAGCAAAGAAGATACAGGATTTGGAATCAGACAAGAGTATGGAATTTGAAATGATAGAAGAGCAAAATGTTAGAAGAATGTTTGTTCCTCCTTCCCTCCAGCAGATCACACGTTAAGATCCAAAGCTTAGTTTAAAATTTGGATTCATGTTGATATTTCTTTAAATTAATTACGGAATGATCAGTTATCAAATAGAAATGAGCCTTTCCTTTTAAAAGGCCTCTCAGAAAATTAAGGCCTGCATAGAGAATGTCCTTCAGCAGCTGTTTTTTTTTGTTTTTTTTATCTTTTTGTAATTTAATTTTTTAAATCAAATGAATATTTGTGTGCATCCAAAATTCAAATGAACTCTGCTTGTGAGTGGTCTGAGATGATATCTGAAAAGTTTTTGCTATTCACTTGATCCAAAAAGCCCCGTATCCTACCAAATAAATCAAGGGGTTCAAATCTTCAGGTACACTTCAAGAGCTCATGTAAAACTGCCTAAGCCATCAAGGGTGTGCATATCTGGAAAATCATCTGGTATCTGAAAGATGTCACAGTAAAGAAGTCCTTTGGTACAATGGTAGAGTTGGCAGATGTGCCCAGGCCAAACAGTGAGGCTAGACCGAGGGTCCATGGATCAAAAAGAGAGCTGAATTTTTGCTATACAAGCTTAACAACTCAGAGAACAATGTTGAGCTAAAGGACTTTGATGCAGATTCTCTGATCATTGAACACATCCAGGTGAACACCAACCCCTCGATGTAACCTGGACTTAGAGAGCTCTCAGTCAAATCAACCCACCTGTGAGCTGTCCTGCCAAGGTGAGGTGCTCTTCCCACAAACAGAACAAATTGTTGCTAAGACAGAGAAGATTGCTCAGAATAAAAGTTATCCTAAAAGAAATAGAGGAAGCAAAAACTTATAATTTGAGGGGTCGGATGTGGCTCAACTGGTTGGGCGTCCGTCTCCCATATGGAGGGACCTGGGTTCGATCCCTGGGACCTCCCGGTAAAAAACAAACAAACAAACAAAAAAACCTTATAATTTGAGAATAAATATAGCATAGAATAAATGCAGATAAAAGCAAAAAAAAAATTTCAACCCAAATAACTTACCTCTCATCACTCCTTTCCAAACTCTCATTTCTGACCCCTAGAAGGAATTCTTTCAATTCTTACTTCCTTTTATTTCCTCCATTTTTCTTATTTTTTTCAATGTCTGAAATTATTTATTGACCTTTTGCTATAGAAAAATGAGGATTGGCTCTCATTTCTACTCCCATCACTCTCTCCTCAACACAAACAGACTCTCAATCCTCCATCTTCTCAAGAATAGTTATATCTCATTTGTTGGTTAAATCAGGATTCAATATATATAGTGTTCTTACCTAATTATGACATTGTAAATAACATTTATAGCCCAACCACATAATATACTACAATCACATTTCCTTTCTTGTATAAATTTAATTTTACTTGCTGATAATAATTGTCTTTTCATTTCATTTGCATAGTTTCCCTCCCTCCTCCTGTTTATATCTGAACAAGTTGCTCTCTACATCTGATGCAAAGCTGTCATCCTGAGGATTCCTTTTTATACTCTCCTGTGTTTGATTCATTGTCTTAGTTACCAACTAACTTGATCGAGCATATTATAAGAAAGGGTGTCTGAAAGTTCAAATTTTTGAGACTGTATGTGTCTTTATACTTGGTTAATAGTTTTTATGGATATAGAATCCCAAGTTGGAAATCATTTTCTCTCAGAATTATTTTGGAAAATTTTAAACAAAGAGAAAAGTTGAAAGACTATACAAAGAATAGCCCTATGCCCATAACTTAGATTTAACAACTGTAACATTGTCATATATGCTTTTTCTACTTATTTATCAAATCTTTATATATTTTACTGAACAATTTGAAAAAATGTTGCAAACATCATTTCATTTCCTCTCTAAAAACATCACCATGAGACTCATAAAATAAAAATATTTTCCTACATAACCACCACATGCTTTATTAATGAATTTTTTTTTCTTTGAAACAATCACATATTTTCAGAAAAGTTGGAAGTATGTTGTGATGGTTAGGCTAATGTGTCAGCTCAGCTAGATAATGGTACCCAGTTGTTTGGTCAAGCAAGCACTGGGCTAATTGTAATACAAGGGCATTTCATGGGCTTTAATCACCAATGAGTTGATTGCACAGATGGCTGGTTACATTTACAATCCACTGAGGAGATTGAGCAATGAGTGAGGTCTCATCCAATCACTTGAAGGCCTTAAAAAGGGGAAGTGATTTCAGCATTCAGATAGACTTCTCACCTCTACTTCAGACAGACAGCATCTCCTGAGGAACTCATCAAGGACCTTCATGGGAGCCCATGGTTTGCAGCCTGCCCTACGGGATTGTTCTTGTGCCTCCTCACGGTCTCGTGAGACAATTTTATAAAATCTCATACTGTTTACAGATAACCTCCTGTTGTCTGCTTCCCCTGACTAATATATGCAGTGTACAGACTTTTTCCTGAACCATTTGAGAGTAAATTACTGATCTGATACTCTATCACCCACCCCCTCCCAAATTTTAGTGTGTATTTCCTACAAACAAGGACATAGCCTGCATAACCATAATACAGTTACCAACATCGGGAAATAACATTGATGCATTATCATCATCTAATACTTAGATCCCATTCAAGGTTTACCAATTATTTCAATAATGCCATTTTTAGCAAAGGATCCAGTTCAGAATTATACATCTTATCTGTTGCTATGTTTCTTTAGTTTCCCTCAGTCTAGAAGAGTTCCTCAGTCTGACTTCCATGATCTTGACACTTTTGAAAATTATAGGTCAGTTATTTTGTAATTAATAAGTATCTAGTGGGGAGGTGCTTGTAAAACTTTTAATTTACTCATTATTTATTTTGATACTCAAATGGTCCCCAATTTTGTTAGTAGGAGTCCCTTCAAGCTGAGTTCTCTGTCCTTTTGACATATCCCTATCAGTCATTAAGCACTTTCTTGCTTTCTGGTACAACATATTTTCCAAATTTATCTTGTACTTTCCCTGTCCTAGGGAAATCAGGAATCAGCCATTTCTCTGAGGATATCTGGTGAACAATTGAATTTAGAAGCCAAGATCTGGGTACTAGGTATGTTCATTAGCATCACCATTCCCAGGCCCTCTCCATGGGCAGAGCTAGATTTACTTCTCTATTTCTCTATTTATACTGTATGAATGCGTTACTATGAACCAAATATATTGTGTAACATATTGTTTGATTAAAAAAAAATTTTATATGTATCCATTACATTTAATTGAGAAATGTATATATTTATTCATCTGTGTTTACTTTTTAGTTTTTAATTGTTTATATTTTCAATTATTAAATGTACAAAATAAAGTTTAAAAAATTTCTTTTCTTAAAAAATAAAGCAACACCAAAAATAAAAAAAACAAAAAACAAAAACCACAAAGACTCCATTTGTAGACATCTATGCCAAAGCCTTATGGGCAAAACAGCACTATACATGCTTTAAAAGATGTCAGGAAATAAATGCAGGGAGATAGATTTTGTAAATGAATACAGTGCTTGAAAGAATTCATACTTGAAAGTGCTTAATATGGATAATATTAAGTTGTACACATGATACCACAATAAAAATTTTTAAAAGCCAAAAAAAAAAAAAAAAAAGAGAGAGAGAAAACCATGAGCTCACACTGCTATCTCCAATTCTAATCCAACACCACAGAGGAGCACATCTTAGTTTTCTCACTTTGCATATTCTATTTCCCTTCTCTGACAGTGAGAACCTGGGTTATCTTTAATTTATTTACATATTTGCCTAATCCCTTTATGTAACCAAACTCCTGTTTCCACAGCTTCCTCCTCACCAACACAGATTCCCTTCACTCCCTACCTTGGGCTGGGCCAGTTCCCACATGAAGATTATCCTTGTCCCTCTTGGGTTCCAAAACCCTTATATCTGAACTCCTCCATTCACTTCTCAACCTTCTATTAAATTAAAAAAAATTTAAATCATATTTTCAATTTCCAAGTATTCTCTCTATTTTCTGAAGTCCCTCCCTTCCTCCTTTTTTTTCTTTTCCTTCATTCTTTTTTGCAATAGAACATTTCATGGAAGCAATTTTTCTCTTATCTCTCTGATGATATTAATTCCGGTTTGTTTGTTTTCCGCTTTCTTCATCGTCTCTGTTTCTAGTGAGTTCCCTTGTACTGTTAGTTGGTTTTGGCCTCTGTCTTTCCTGTCAGAGGCTTTCCTCACACATTTGTTGGTTCTTAGCTCTCTGTTCCCGTATAAAAATGAGGTACTAAGAAGCAGACTAGAATTTGGGGTGTGGGTAGAGATGCCCGATAAAATAAAGGATGCCTACTTAGAGTTGAATTTCAGATAAACAATGAATAACTTTTTCATATAATCATTTCCCAAATGTTGCATGGGACATATTTAAAGTAAGAAATTGTTATCTGAAATTCAACTTTAACTGGACATTCTGTGTGTTTTGTTTTGTTTTACTAAATCTGGCAACCCTGGGTGGGATCTTAGTTAACTAGTGGACCTATTTATATAAGAGTAATTGGTAATTACTTTATATAAGTAATTGGTAATTGGGTAGAATTCCAATTTTTCTCAGGCCCATCAGTTTTCTCAGAAAAAAATCCTCTAATTTGCTCCTTCAGGCTATATGCCCAGCTGCTGATATGTTTGAGCCAATTGGGGAAAAGAGCAATATGCAGACTGTCTTCAGTGCCACTGTGCACCCCTCTTCCAGCTGTGTCTAGTTTCCTACTCCTGAACATAACTCTGGAAGAGCAGGAAGGGGCACTTGCCTAGCAAGGGAGGGTTGGGGGAAGGGAACTGGATGTGATACAGATGTGTCTTATATAAACTTTTAACCAATTCTCTTGTTTTCAGGCCTGCCCAGCACTCCCACCTTTCAAGGAATCCATTGTCCCTGATGTCTGAGTCTATCTCGGATTCTGAGAATCTAATTGATTCATGTCTCAGTGGCTTGATCTCCTTTAGGTTTAGGTTTCAGCTTTCTTGTCTTTTTATTTTTTATTTTATTTTTTTTTACTTTTGACTTAATGCCCTGTTGTGAAAGGATCAACACCTCAGGAGCTAATTGGATTTTTTTATTTTGGTATATATTTTTTATTAGAGAAGTTATGAGCTTACAAAACAATCATGTATAACATGCAGAATTCCCATGCATCACCACTTCACCACACCTCTCATTGTTGTGTCATCTTTCTCTTAATATTGCTTTTTTCCTCCCTCTCATTTGCTGTCTTTTTCTACTATCCTTTTAGTCTTTGTGGGTTTAGGTCATTTAAAGATTCCTTTGCTGAATCTGTCTTGTGAAAGAATTGAGCTATGAGTTTCAATCTACTATGTTTAACTAGACAACAATGGTTTTTCCATTTATATTATTGGTCAATAAATAAAGGAGGGGAAATTGTGTCTAATGTGTTACAAGATCAGATGTCCAGAAATAAGGTATTTGGATAAACCCTTGATTTTTTTCCCTCCCCCTTTACTCCCTTTGCCCCCAGGAAAGACCCAAGATTACCCTGATATGAGTTCTTTGCCTTCCAGGCTTCGTACCTTGGCACTGTTGGCTCCCCTAGGTGCTGAACAGGAATGCCTGTAAATCTTCCATCTTAACCAACCGTGAGTTTTAAACCTCACCATTCCCTGCAGGTCTGTAGCTCAGAGCAATGAATTTAGGTAAGGACAGTGTTTATTGTTGTTTATTGCCTTACAATAAGTGTTATTTGCTCCTGGTAATTGGTTTCAAAAGCCCTTGAGTCACTAATAAATAAACACTCAGAGGTCATTTGTTATGTTGGAAGGTGAGGGGCCCCAGGGCTCCATGAGGGCTATAGCTGGGATCTTTGCTCCTGGACTTTGCCTAGTTTCTCAGATGCACTTTCTGAGATGAGCCCAGGAAATTTCAGAGGTAGCCTGATCACTGCCAAAAAATTATTTTTTGCCTGTCATAATTAAACTGGTTGCTACATGTGGTAAATGTTCTAGGCAGTAAAATTCTGGCTGATAGTCACCACCGTCAAGGACTGGAAATGAATATACAAGAATGGGATGGGAATATTAACAGCTTGTGCTAGAATTGGCCCCATTTTACAGATAATGAGACTGAGGTTCAGAGCACCTCATAGCAAGTAAGTGGTGCCACTGGTATTCAAACCCATGTTTGTCAGGCACTGCCTCTTAGAGCGGAATTTTGACTTTTTTAAAATTTAAGACTCTTTAAGGCCTGTTGGCAAACACCCAAAATGTAACCTTCAGTATCTTAGGTTGGAGCCCTGTTCAGCCACCGCTCAGCAATGGGCTGATCTCTCCTCCACCCTCAGAATCAACCAGTCCCTGACATGCCTGAACCTCACATCCAATGAGCTCTTGGATGAGAGTGTGAAGTTGCTGTGTGCAACTCTGACCCACCCAAAGTGCTCCCTGCAGAGGTTGTCCCTGGAGAACTGCCGTCTCACAGAAGCCTGCTGCAAGGACCTTTTCTCTGCTCTGGTCCTCAACCAGAGGCTGATGCACCTGTGCTTGGCCAAGAACGACCTCGGGGATGACGGGGTGAAGCTTCTGTGTGAGGGCTTGAGTTACCCCGACTGCAAACTACAGACCCTGGTGCTGTGGTACTGCGATATAACAGAATTTGGTTGCGATCATCTCTCAAAGCTGCTCCAACAAAAACCAAGCCTCGCTCGCTTGGACCTGGGGCTGAATCGCATAGGAATCACTGCACTGAAGTCTCTATGTAAGGCTTTGAAGGAGACGCTGTGTAGCCTGAAGTGTCTTTGGCTGTGGGGATGTGTCCTCACTCCTTTCAGCTGTATGGACCTCTCCTCTGCTCTCCGCACCAACCAAAGCCTCATCAGTCCGGTCCTGGGCCAGAACACTTTGGGGCATAGTGGAATCAAGATGCTGTGCGAGGCCTTGAAACTCCACACTGGCCCGCTCCAGACCCTCAGGTTGAAGATCGATGCATCTGATACTGACAAAGCAACCCACAGCTGACTATTGAGAGTGGAAATCCAGACCCCAGGAAACACCGGCCCTCTTCTTGTGACTTCCTTTCCTGAGCCTCCCAGGAGTCATCCTCCCACAGCTATGGGCCCTCAAGGCAATGGTGGATGTTGTCTGAGTCCCCTCAGTCACAAGCTAGTTGCCAAGCTACATGTGACTTTAGCCTTGGTTCTGTCTCTGGCATATATAACACACATCCCTTAACCCTGTTATATGGGAAATTTCTGTATTACATATACGTAAAGAGAAATAAAGGTGAAAGCATTCGTGAATGAAAAAAAAAAAAAAAAAAGCCTGCATTCATTCTGGAGAGCAAAGGGTGAACCCAAAGAACTTTCTGCAGAAGGAAATTTCTGGTTCTATTTGCCAAACATGGATTTTCACAATTAATTATTTCTCTAGCTCAGATATTGCAAGACAGTGGAACCAGAGGACATTTGTCAGGAAGGCTTCTATTTTGGTGGAGAGATGTAACAAACTATAATATTATGAACCTGATTTTAGTATCAGCCAAACAGGGAAAATATATGGTGGTGGTAAAGGAAAAGAACTGAAAATCTCTCTTGGCTCAGGCCACAGTTAAAGAGCACTGATTTTTATTTTTATTTTTTTCCATTGTGGACACATTCATCTTTAGGAAAACCAAGAGACCTCTACCCCTGACAAAAAAACAAACAAAAAGGACAACTTCAACCTTGATAGGACTCAGGCCTGGGCCTCTCTGTCACCTCTAGGTAGCCAGGTATTAGAGAGGGAAGCGAGTTCCTATGCAGAATGTCATGTGCAGGGTCAGGGGAGTGGGGAAGATGGCTATGTCAGTTACTCTCAGGTAGCCTGAAAACACCTGGCAATGTTAGATTTTTATGTTCATTTTAATAATTTTGATGTCTTAATCTGGCAATAAATTGTCAGTTAATCACTTTTATGCTTCCTGCTCAGGGCCCCCTCCCCCATCATGGAGCATTCTTGACATACATTTCATTCAGGTTAGTTGGCAGTTTTATCACAGCATAGAGGACACCTTGCCAATTTCCCGAAGTGCTGTGGCAGGCAATATAAAAAGCCTTCAGGCCTAAATTCCTCTTGGGCCCAAGAGCTTATCTTGCAGTAGGAGAGGCTTTGGCAGCCCCAGAGAATTTGTCTCCTGGCTATATTATTTTGATTGTGGGAAAAGCCCATTTTTCTGCTCCAGGACTCCAGGACTTAATCAGCGAGGGTCAGAAGAAGGAGAGGTATGTGATTAATAAATGTGATAAAATGGGCATTCTCTGTTAAATCCAAGGTGCATGAGGTTTAGATCAGATTTATCTAAGAACAATCCTTAATTCTTTCCTATTACCAGTGAGGTTAGAAAGCCCATGGAAAGCTACCACACACAGGCACTGGAAAAAGAGTCATTCCCAATTTTTGCCAAGTGACCCCAATAGGAACCTTGCTGATGTGTTTGATTTCTAATCCCTTGGTTTAAGTGGAGAGGAGAACCCTCTTTACAAGTTTATGAGCCTATCCGAGGTTGCAAATTTTTAAGAGATTTGAGTCTATCCTAGTGTACCCCCTCCTACCAAGTGCATGACATCACCTTTAGAGAAGGGAAGCAGTTGTGAAATTAAACCATGATGAGTGATGCAACTCTAAAAAGGTTGGAAATCTTGATATAATAAGGTCATAAATCTACAGAAGAAAGGAAAAAAGTGACTTGACTTTCTGATGACTAATCCGACAATCTCCGCACTTCACTTGGTTGCTGCTGCCAGAGGAGATGGAGGAGGAGGAAAAGACAGGGAGATGAGGGGTGGAGGAAGAGCTGCCTCAGTTGTGACAGTTCCACTAGACCATAAATTAAGCTAATTATTAGTATCAGCTATCACTTATTATTTAATTCAGTAGTGCTGCTCTGTAATTCTACAAATCTTAAATTGGCAAAGCATTTTATAATGGATCTGTGTGAAAGATCCTATATAAAATTAAGTTTACTATTCTTGTTATAGTTTAGGAGTCACCCTACAAAGCTGGTATGATCATGAATTAAGAGCATGAACTGCTAAGAAAGAGGTTGAGAGAGAGCTGATATTTATTCCAAGCCAGTCTTCTCTAATCCCAGCCATCAGGAACAGGGTACTAGTAGATCTCAGATAAAGGCAAAGGTGTGGATTCTGTTTCTGATCTTGTCATGATGTTTACCTTTTAACAGAAAAGAAGCGGGAGGCGGCTGTGGCTCAATCAGTAGGGCTCCTGTTTACCATATGGGAGGCCCCGGGTTCGGTTCCCGGGGCCTCCTGGTGAGGGCAGGCCCGTCCGCACGGCGTGGTTGGCTGACCCAGCGAGCGCAAGCAGCAGGGGGGGGATAAATGAATAAATAAATAAAATCTTTAAAAAAAAAAAAAAAAAAAAAGAAAAGAAGTGAAAATGTTTGCCTTGTACCTACCTGCGCAGGATGTAATGGAGAAAAACCAGTCTCTAGGAGAAAACTGGAGGCTCCCCTAAAGAAACACATTAAATATCAGGTGATATCACTCCAGAAGGTCTTCTAGCTTAACAATTTCACTTGAAAGCTATTTATTTAGGAAGGAGAGGATAGAAAGGCCCGGAGTTTCAGATTAATACTCCTCAGTGTACCTATTTTAGAACACTTCCAAGACTGTAGTCAGAATAGGTCCACTGGGCGATTAGGAAAACGTCTGTATGTCTACACACAGTGACTCTTTCTTATAGCACCAAAATTTTTCTTTGACTATTCCATGTAAACAATTATGAAAAAAATAAAGTAAAAGATAGGGGCAACCCAAGTGTCCATTAACAGATGAATGGATAAACAAAATGTAGTATATACATACAATGGAATATTATTCAGCCGTTAAGAAGGAACAAAATTCTGATACATGCAACTTCGTGGATGAACATTGAGGGCATCATGTTAAGTGAAATAATCCAGGCACAAAAGGACAAGTATTTGTATGATCTCACTGATATGAAAAAATTAGAATAAGCAAATACATAGAGTCAGAAACTAGAATACAGGTTACCAGGGGCCAGGGTGGGGGTAGGGAATAGGGAGTTAATTCTTAATTGGTGCAGAGTTTCTGTTTGGGGTAATAGAAAAGTTTTGGTAATGTATACTGGTGGTGGTAACACAACATAGTGAAAATAATTAACACCACTGAATCATATATCTGAATGTGGTTAAAAGGGGAAGTTTTAGGTGCTCTAAATGTTGCTAGAATAAAAATTTTAAAAAAACCCGTGAGACTGTACAACACCGTGAACCCTAATGTAAAATACAGACTATGTTAATAGTACAATTATTCTGTCATCAATTGTAACAAAGACACCATCACTAACGAGAAATGTTAAAAACAGGGGTGGGTGTATGGGAACTTTCTATTTTCTGCATAATTTTTCCGTAAATCTACAACTTCTCTAATGAAAAGTTTTTCTTTGACTATTCCATGTAAAGAATTATGAAAAATGAAGCAGTACTTAAAAAAAAAAACTTTTCAAGACAGTTTCTAAGCAAATAAAAATAATAGAAACATGAGAATTCAGGATCCTATAAGCAAAGTTCAAACATTCAATAAGTATCTAGTGAGCATTAACTCCCTTATGTGCTAGGCACTGTGCTTGGAGCTGAGACCATAGTGGTGAGTGATGTAGAGCAGTTTCCAGAATGTAAAAGTTGGGTTCAAGAGATGGAGACCTGATTGACTCAAATCTGTTCTTTTCAAGTAGGCTGAACATAAATAATAAACGGAATAGGGATAGAATAAGGTAGTCTTTTAGGTGTAGGGCTCAGCAGCCTCTGGCAAGGGGTTCAAGAGCAGCTTTGGAAATAATTTTTAGTGGTTCAGTAGTTAAGCTTTGGCCAGCTGAGTAGGGATGCTATTCTGAGTTCATCCCAGCCTTTCCCATGCACCTGCAACCTCATTCCCACCTCCACTTCACACTGGATTTCTGGCAGCCTGAAGCCTGAAGGCTCATCCTCCTAGGGCCTCCAAAAGCTCATTATTCAAGCAGGTTGGCCAAGTTTCTGCCTTTCTTTGCAGCCATGCCCACTATTCAGTTTGGCTGACTAGAATGTCAGTGAAGAAAAGCCTGGCAGCTTTTTACTGACCCCATTTTGGAAAGTGTTTCCCAGAAAAAAGGACAGCCAATGTCACAAGTTTCCCATTTAGAGGATCCCATTTGGCTTGCTGGCCTGAGGACTGTACCACATGGCATGGACAATAACGGGAGGGGCCTGGCAATGTAGGATGGCTGAATTCTTAGATGATTTCTCCTGAGCCCGTATAATTGCCCAGACATTGTTTAAAGAGGTGGCACAGCCCCAGCCCTTGATGGATATGTAATCTAAAATTATATATTTTACATTTAAAAGAGGAACTGAAAGGATATGCAGATTAAATATACTTCCTAAATATTTTTTGATTGCCATTAACTTGGACTATTAAACACTGGCTTTTTGAAGGCCCATCTCTCTTTGCCTTCATTAATGGAGCGCTCTTAATAATAGCCCATTTCTCTTTCTTAAATGACAGTCTAGGTCTCTTCTCTTTAAACTAAACTAAAGAAATATTATCATAACTGAACTCTTTCCTTATTCAGCTCAAAATGAGCATTTAACTTAAAACAGATTGCAGGCCAAGCTTTAAAGGGCTGTTAATTAGTAATGGCACCAGAGGAGCAAGGTGGCTAGATGACTGAAATTGGGCAGAACTGTCTTAATCTTTGCTTCTTATCCCCTCTTGACAACATTTGTTCTTTAAAAGCACATTTAATTACTGAATGAAAATAACTTGGTAGGGCTTCCCCATGGTACCAAGCACAAGGAAAGCTCTCAATAACTGCTCTCTGCCCTTTCTTTCTTTTCTCCTTTCTCTTCTACCTCTTTCGCTCTTAGCAGTCACCCATTCCTTCCATCATATTATGAAAATAATGGCTTGAACTGCCTCAACTTTCCTCAACTTAAAGTTTATCTCTTTGGCGTTCCTTTCCTGGGCTGATTCCTCCACTGATAATCTTGACGCTGCCCATTTCAGTCTCCTCTGCAGCCCTGCTCTTCCGATTACATCTTGCCTACTGTGTATCTTCATTCTTTCCCTCTCTAAAGTTCCTTACCTTTTGTCGACTAAAACGTTCTATCTTAAAAACCAACAGAACTTTCTTGTTTCTTTTTCATTTTAAATTACTTCTACCTATTGCACCAAGTCTCTTGAAAGAGTAGTCTGTACTTGCTCCCTCAAGTTCCTCATAAAATCTACTTCTTTGCAACTCGGTTTCTGCAGTTACTAAAACTGTCCTCCCAGAGATCAGTAATCACCGCCTGTTTTCCAAATGTAGTGGCCTCTTATTATTTCTGTCCACAGATCTGTGGCATGTCAAGTGCTTGTCCACTCCCCTGAGAGAATTCTCCTTACTGCCTTTACCTTTATCTGCCATGCTTTATCATCTCTCCTGTCAGAACCTTAAATGCTGATGGTCCTTAAGGGTCCATTCTTAGCTGCTTCTGTTTTTGCTCTGGATCAGTGCTTCTCAATCTGAATGCGTATAAGAATTACCTGGGGAGCTCTTTAAATATTCGCATCCAGGCTTCACCTAGAAATTGGATTTAAATGATGTGGGGTTGGACCCTGGCATCTATTTTTAAAAAATGTTCCTTGGGTAATTCTCCAGTGCAGCCAGGATTGAGAACCATAGCTCTAGAATATCTACTTCTATCTTCCGTTCTAACCTCATTCCTGATACATATACCCAAATTTCCAGCTCTTTGCTGAAATACTTGTTGGAATTCGCAGCTTGAATGTTTGGCATCATCTCAATTTCCTTGTGGTACATATCAAACTCATCATGTTTCCAATTCTAAGAACCTCTTTCTCTGTGTTTATAGGTGTACTATTTCCCATTCTCATAAGTGGAGACTTGGAAGTCATCCTTCTTTTTTGCCCTTCAATTTACTCATTTGCTATACCTTATAAATTTTCTTGCTGGCCCATTTCAAATTTGTTCTCCTACCACCATCCTACACCCCATTTTAGAACCTTATTGCAAAGACTTTTTAAAAAATTTTAAATTTTTAAATCAATTTTATTAAAACATATGCATAAACCATACACTCCATCTAAAGTGTATAATAAATGGCATTTGGTATTATCACAGAGTTGTACGTTCATCACTTCAATCAATATGAAATGCTCTAGCATTTTCATTACTCCAAAAAAATAAATAAATAAAATAAATGCAATGGCAAATTTTTCTTTTTTATTAAAGCACTGGTAGGTTTACAGAAAAATCATGCACAAAGTGTAGAGTTCCCATGTATTGCCCCCTGCACACACAGTTTTCCCTATTATTTACATTTGCACTAGTATGGTACTTTTGTTATAATTAATGAAATTTTAGAATTACAATTATATTATAAAGAGTATAGTCTATAGTTTATATTAGAGTACACTCTTTCTGTTATGCAGTTCTATTCTGGTAACATATAAACAATCTAAAATTAATCATTTTAGTCACTTTCAAGTATATCATTAAGTAGTCTTAAATACATTCACAATGTTGTACTACCATCACCACCACCCAATATCAAAATTTTTCCATCACCCCAAAGAGAAACTCTGGACCAATTGAGCATTAACTCCCCATTCCCTATCCCTGCCCCTGGTAAACTGAATTCTAATTTCTGACTATGAATTTGCATGTTCTAATTATTTCATATAAGTGAGATCATTCAATATTTGCCCTTCTGTATCTGACTTATTTTGCTCAGCATGGCGCCTTTAAGCTTCATTCTTGTTGTGGTATGTATCAGAACTTCATTCCTTTTTTTTTTTTTTAATACATTAAATAATTATACATCCCCCCCCCTCCCTGAGATGGCTCCCTCGTTTGTCTGCTCAATATCTGCTCACTGTGTCTCCTTGTCTTCTTTAGGAGGCACCAGGAACTGAACCCAGGACCTCCCATGTGGAAGGTGGGTGTCCAACTGCTTGGGCCACATCTGCTCCCTGCTCATTGTGTCTGCTTGTTGCATTTGCTCGTTGCATCAGCTCATTGCATCAGTTTGTTGTGTCAGCTCATTGCATCGGCTCATCTTCTTTAGGAGGCACCAGAAACTGAACCCGGGACCTCCCATGTGGGAGGCGGGTACCCAACTGCTTGAACCACATCTACTCCCTCATCCTTTTCTTTTCTTTTCTTTTTTTAAATTCTTGTTTGTTCATCCCCTCATTACTTTTTATGGCTGAATAATATTCCATTGTATGAATATACCACATTTTGTTTGTCCATTCTTCCATTGATGGACATTTGGGTTGCTTCCACCTTTTGGCAAGTATGAATAATGCCGCTATGAACATTGGCATGCAAATAACTTTTTGAGTCCCTGCTTTCAATTCTTTCAGTTTTATACTAAGAAGTGGGATTTCTGGGTCATGTGGTAATTCTCTACTTAACTGTTTTCCACAGCAATGACTTCTTACTTGGCCTCCCTGCCTTCAATCTCCTCCTTCTTCATTCCGTTCTCCACATGCTAGTAGAGAGCTCTTTCTGGCACAGAGATCTTGTTGTATCCACTCAATAACTACCATTGAATTTCTCTTGCCCAAGAGTGAAGTCCACATTTCTTAGTGACAGTCTTCACAATCCGGTCCCATTTCTCTAAAACTATTCTCCTCTATCCTAGATTCCCACCCCCATTGAGTTCCTCATAATGCAGTCATAACAGAATCTCTCATGGTTCCCCATTTAGGACATTGGGAGTAATTGAGTTTTCAATCCTTCTTGTCTTTGCTTATACTATTCAATCTAGGATTGGAACATCATTGACTCCTGTATCAGCAGGGAAGAATTCAACCTGAATGGTTCAAATGAAGGAGCTATTTACAGAGATATGGCCAGGGTAAAAGGAAACCACAAGAGTGGTCAAGGAGGACTTCCGGGAAGATGGCGGACTAGTAAGACACGGGAATCTCGTCTCCAGAAAAATAGCTAGAGGACAAGCTGAAACAGCCCCGAAAAAGTTCTTCTAGGGTTTAGGTCAGCAGGTGAAGGCTGCACACCACCCAGAGGACAGAGGGACAGAAGAGGGAAATCGCGACTACAGAACTGTGAGTTGCAAGTAGCAGCTTCTGCTGCTGCCGGCACTCTCCCCCACACGCTTCAGAATTCTCGGGCCCCTGGGCCTGCAACCACAAACAAAGGGGGCTTCAGGGATCTGCCACTCCCGGAAAGGGGAGAGAGAGGGACACAGCCTTAGGCTGACTCAGGTTCTGACCTGAAATTTGGGCTGTGGAGCCCCATGGACCCTTCCACACGGTGGTTTGCCCTGGGAGCCTAGAAAGGACTGGAGAAATCCGACCCTCGCAGCCTCCCTCTCTTTTAGCCTGGACTAATTGTTGAGGACTCCATGGGAGAGGGGAGAGAGAGCCTGGGGCTGACCCTGCTTTGGACTCCCAGGTTTGGTCTGCCCTGTCCCAAGAGCCCTTCCAGGCTGGGTGGGGCTGCGCCATTGTTTGCGTTGGAGCCTGCAAGGGGCTAAAGATATACAAACCTCCCAATCTCATCCTCTACTAACAGGGACTGATTGTTGAGGATTCAGAAGTGAGTGGAAATATTTCCTAGCTGGGAAAAGGGGGGCACTACGAGAGAAGTCTGGAGAACTGTCTCAGAAAGTTTGAATCACAGGGCTCCTAGCCCCCAGACAGGAAGCTCTATCACATTGATCTGGTCTGTGTCACAACAAATACGCTCCGACCAGGCATTGAATTGAGAGCAGCCAACAAGCGCCATCTCCTGGCAGACCAAGGAAGTACACATAAGAAAATTAATAAGTAAGAGGCCTCCATAGCCTCCCTGCCCAAGGCCTTAGGAAACGACTCTACAACCAATTACTGGGTCCAGTGCCCAGTTTTGAGCAACCAGCAGAACAATCCTAACAAGGTTGAGCCAAAAATCAAAGAGCGGTGGTAACTCACAGCCTCCTGCCACTAAAACCCCATAAAAGAGAAAGAGATAGAGCATCTAAGTAAAATACAAACTAACCAGATGCCTAAGCACCAACAAAAAATTACGGGTCATACTAAGAAAATAGAAGACATGGCCCAAGAAAAGGAATACAGCAAAGTCCCAGAAGAGATGCAGAATTTGAGAGAACTAATCAGTAAGATGAGCACACATTTCCAAAATCAAATTAATGAGATGAAAGAGAATATAGTTAAAGAGATCAATGACATCAAGAAGTCATTGCGCGAACGTAAAGAAGAATTTGAAATCATGAACAGAAAAGTAACGGAGTTCATGGGAATGAAAGACACAATAGGTGAAGTCAAAAATACATTTGAAGCATACAACAGCAGACTCGAAATGATAGAAGAAAGAATAAGTGTTACTGAAGACAGAACAGCTAAAATTGAAGAGAGAAAAGAAGAGAGAGAGAAAAGAATGGAAAAAAATTGAGCAGGGGCTCAGAGAGTTCAATGACAACACAAAACGCAAGAACATACGTGTCATTGGAGTTCTAGAAGGAGAAGAGAAAGGAAAAGGGGCAGAAAGAGTATTTGAGGAAATAATAGCTGAAAATTTCCCAGCTCTCACGAAAGAAATGAACTTTCATGTCCAAGAAGCACACTGTACCCCAAGAAGAATAAATCCAAATAGACCTACGCCAAGACACATATTATTCAGAATGTCAAATGTAAAAGATAAAGAGAAAATTCTCAGAGCAGCAAGAGAGAAGCAAACGATCACGTACAAGGGAAGTCCAGTAAGACTTTATGCAGATTTCTCTTCAGAAACCATGGAGGCGAGAAGACAGTGGTATGATACAATTAGGAAACTGAAAGAGAAAAACTGCCAGCCGAGAATTCTTTATCCAGCAAACTGTCCTTTAAATATGAAGGTGAATATAAAGTATTCACAAACAAACAGAAACTAAGAGAGTTTGCAAAAAAGAAGCCACCTTTGCAGGAGATATTAAAGGAAGCCTTAGAACCTGAAAGAAAAAGACAGGAGAGAGAGGCTTGGAGGAGAGTATAGAAGAAAGAAAAGCAGAAAGGATAACCAAAAGAGTAAAAAGAAAGACAAAAATAAGATGACATATGAAAACCAAAGAATAAAATGGAGTAAATAAATAGTGCATTTTCAGTAATATCATTGAATGTGAATGGATTAAATTCCCCAATCAAAAGATACAGGCTGACAGAATGGATAAAAAAACATGAGCCATCCATATGCTGCTTACAAGAAACTCACCTCAGACACAAGGATACAAGCCTGCTGAAAGTAAAAGGTTGGAAAAAGATACTCCATGCGAATAGTAAACAGAAAAGAGCAGGGGTAGCTATACTAATATCAGACAAAACAGACTTCAAATGCAAAAAAGTGATAAGAGATGCGGAAGGCCATTATCTATTAATAAAAGGGATGATCCTCCAGGAAGATATAACAGTCATAAATATCTACGCATCTAACCAGGGTGCCCCAAAATATATGAGACAAACTCTGGCAAAACTAAAGGGAGAAATAGACATTTCTACAATAATCGTCGGGGACTTCAACACCCCTCTCACATCATTAGATAGAACAACTAGACAGAAGATCAACAAGGAAACAGAGAACTTGAACAATATGATAAACATGTTAGAGCTAACAGACATATACAGAACACTGTATCCAAACTCAGCGGATTATACATTCTTCTCAAGTGCCCATGGATCTTTCTCCAGGATAGACCACATGTTAGGTCACAATACAGCTCTCAATAAATATAAAAAGATTGAAATTATACAAAGCACCTTCTCAGATCATAATGGAATGAAACTAGAAATCAATAACAGACTGGAAAAAAGTAAATTTGCAAATGTGTGGAGACTGAACAACACACTCCTAAATATTCAGTGGGTCAAAGAAGAAATTGCAAGTGAAATCAGTAAATATATTGAGACAAATGAAAATGAGAAGATAACATATCAAACCTTATGGGATACAGCAAAGGCAGTCTTGAGAGGGAAATTTATAGCCCTAAATGCCTATATTAAGAAACAAGAAAGAGCTAAACTCAAAGATTTAACTGAACAACTTGAGAAACTAGAGAAAGAACAGCAAACCAATCCCAAAGCAAAAAGAAGGAAAGAAATAATAAAGATTAGAGCAGAAATAAATGACAATGAGAACAAAAAAGCAATAGAGAAAATCAACAAAACCAAAAGCTGGTTCTTTGAGAAGATCAATAAGATTGACAAATCCCTCGCTAGACTAACAAAGAAAAAAAGAGAGAAGATGCAAATAAATACAATCAGAAATGAAAGGGGGGAAATTACAAATGACCTCACAGAAATAAAAAGAATCATAAGAGGATATTATGAGAAACTATATGCCAACAAACTAGACAACCTGGATGAAATGGACAAATTTCTAGAAACTCATAACCAACCTACACTGACACAACAAGAAATACAAGAACTTAACAAACCAATCACAATTAAGGAGATTGAATCCGTCATCAAAAATCTCCCAGCAAAGAAAAGTCCAGGACCAGATGGCTTCACAGGTGAGTTCTACCAAGCATTTCTAAAAGAATTAACACCAATCCTGTTTAAATTCTTCCAAAAAATTGAAGAGGATGGAAAATTACCCAACACATTTTATGAAGCCAACATCACCCTAATACCAAAGCCAGATAAAGATTCCACAAGAAAAGAAAATTACAGACCAATCTCTCTCATGAACATAGATGCAAAAATTCTCAACAAAATACTTGCAAATCGAATCCAACAGCATATCAAAAGACTTATACATCACAACCAAGTGGGATTTATTCCTGGTATGCAAGGCTGGTTCAACATAAGAAAATCAATCAATGTAATACACCACATTAACAAATTGAAGGAAAAAAACCACATGATCATCTCAATAGATGCAGAAAAGGCATTTGACAAAATCCAACATCCTTTTTTGATAAAAATACTTCAAAAGATAGGAATAAAAGGAAAATTCCTCAATATGATAAAAGGCATATATGAAAAACCCACAGCCAACATCATACTCAATGGGGAAAGATTGAAAGCTTTCCCCCTCAGATCAGGAACAAGACAAGGATGCCCACTGTCACCATTGTTATTCAACATTGTACTAGAAGTTCTAGCTAGGGCAATTAGACAAGACAAAAAAATTAAAGGCGTCCAAATAGGAAAAGAGGAAGTAAAACTCTCACTGTTTGCGGATGACATGATCCTGTATTTAGAAAATCCTGAAGTATCCACAACAAAGCTACTTGAACTAATAAATGAGTTCAGCAAAGTGGCAGGATATAAGATCAACACGCAAAAATCAGTAATGTTTTTGTACACTAGTACTGAACAATCTGAGGAGGAAATCAGAAAGAAAATTCCATTTTCAATAGCAACAAAAAGACTCAAATACCTAGGAGTTAATTTAACCAAGGAAGTACAGGACCTATATGCAGAAAACTACAAAACAATGCTAAAAGAAATTTAAAAAGACCTAAACAAATGGAAAGACCTTCTGTGTTCATGGATTGGAAGAATAAATATCGTGAAGATGTCAATCTTGCCCAAACTGATTTATACATTCAATGCAATACCAATCAAAATCCCAACAGCTTACTTTACAGAATTAGAGAAGGCAATTATCAAATTCATCTGGAAGGGTAAGTGCACCCAAATAGCCAAAAGTATTCTAAAAAAGAAGAGCAATGTGGGAGGCATTTCACTGCCTGACCTTGAAACATATTACAAAGCTACAGTGGTCAAAACAGCATGGTACTGGCATAAAGATAGACATATCGATCAGTGGAATAGAATTGAGAATCCAGAAATAAACCCTCACTTATGCAGTCAACTGGTTTTTGACAAACCCATCAAGCCCACGCTGATGGGAAAAAAACAGTCTCTTCAACAAATGGTGTTGGGAGAACTGGATATCTATAACCAAAAGAATGAAAGAGGACCCCTATCTCACCCCCTATACAAGAATCAACTCAAAATGGATCAAATATCTAAATATAAAAGCCAGGACCATAAAACTACTAGAAGAAAATGTAGGGAAACATCTTCAAGACCTTGTAGTAGGTGGTGGTTTCTTGGACTTCACACCCAAAGCACGTGCAACAAAAGAAAAAGTAGATAAATGGGACCTCCTCAAAATTAAACACTTTTTCACCTCACAGGACTTTGTCAGAAGGGTGAAAAGGCAGCCAACTCAATGGGAAAAAATATTTGGAAATCACATATCTGATAAGGGTTTAATATCCAGGATATATAAAGAGATGTTACAACTCAACAATAAAAAGACAAATGACCCAATTAAAAAATGGGCCAAAGACTTGAATAGACATTTCTCCGAAGAAGAAATACAAATGGCAAAAAAACACATGAAGAAATGCTCAACATCACTCATGATTAGGGAAATGCAAATCAAAACTACAATGAGATATCATTTCACACCTATCAGAATGGCCACTATTAAAAAGACAGAGAACTACAAGTGTTGGAGAGGATGTGGAGAGATAGGAACACTTCTTCACTGTTGGTGGGAATGCAGGATGGTACAACCACTATGGAGGACTGTTTGGCAGTTCCTAAAGAAGTTGAATATAGACTTGCCACGTGACCCTGCAATACCACTACTGGGTATATACCCAGAAGAACTGAGAGCAGTGACATGAACAGACATCTGCACACCGATGTTCATAGCAACATTATTCATCATTGCCAAAAGTTGGAAACAACCCAGGTGTCCATCAACAGATGAATGGATAAACAAACTGTGTTCTATTCACACGATGGAATATTATACAGCTGTAAGAAGAAATGAAGTCATAAAGCATATGGCAATATGGATGAATCTGGAGGACATTATGTTGAGTGAAGCAAGCCAGACACAAAAGGACAAATACTGTATGAATGCATTACTATGAACCAAATATATTGTGTAATATATTGTTTGATTCACACACAGAAAAAAACAAAAAAACAAACAAAAAACAAAACAACAACAAAAAAATTTACATGTATCCATTACATTTAATTGAGAAATGAACATATTTATTCATCTGTGTTTACTTTTTAGTTTTTAATTGCTTATGTTTTCAATTATTAAATATACAAAATAAAGTTAAAAAAAAAAAAAAAAAAGAGTGGTCAAGGACCCCAGAGACTAGTAAAGTGGGACCCTCTTACTCCCTAGGCCCAGGAGGCCAAGAGGATGAAATACTGTTATCATGGCTCAATGAGAGCAGAGGCCATAGAAAAGGGGGGCACCTGTAGGAGCTGAAGGTAGGTTGTGGCTACTATTAGAACCACATAGCTAAAGCAGGGAGGAAACAGTGAAGAAAAATACCCCAACTTCTCTCTACCCCTACTCTCTAATCTTTCTCTTGTATCTATCATTGGCCAGATTCAACCAGAAGCCAGCCAACTACCAAGGCAGGCCAGGTCAGACAGTTCATGGGTCACAAAGCAGGGCAAAGAGAGGCAGAGAATGGATGGCAATGTGGAGGATGGGAGAATTAAATGGAAAATAACCACATAATCCTTCTCAATATATAGTAAAATATTTTCTATGTTTTAGGACACAGTTCAAATTTCATCTTTTCTCTTAAGTCTTCCCCTATTTTACTACATGATGACCCAGTTATTATTTCACTCCTCTATGTTCCTTTAGCTAAAGTTATGCCCTTATTATTGCAACTATCAGTCTGACTTATACTACAATTATTTATGTAACTGCAACCTTCTTTTGCATCATATTTTGAGCTTCTGGAGGAAAGGGATAGTGTTTCATTTGGTGCAATGTCTTGCAGGTAGCAGGCACTCAATAACTGTTGATTGAATTGCATTGCATTCTCATGCTATCTCCTTCTCAGCCTCTGTCAGGGAGATTCATACATACTTGTAAACCTATAGTCCTCACATAGTTTACATTTCTACTTTCCGTAAGAGTGTCTTTTTTGGTTCTACAGCTGCTTCTTGCTTGATTTTCCCTTCTCCTTATCTACATTTCATAGGTTAGATTCTTTAAACTGCAGCTTACCAATGAAATGTTAGCAATCAGTGATCCTGGCAAGGGTCTAAAAATCTGTAGTTTTATTTCATGTCCTAAGTGGTGTATTTGAAAATATTTTTCTTTAATTGATGTATGCATCAAGTTTAAAAATGAAATCACAGCACCTGAATTCTTCATTTTTCATTGGATTTTAAACATTGCTAAATAGAAGTTATGCTTGACTTACCATGTTTTGCATATAGAAAAGAATGTATGGCTCCTATTCTTTATAAATACCAATAGCAAGTACAGCTACCATATTTGTACTATGCAAACACTAGTCTACACTATTCTACATTGATGGTTTTGATGCATGTTGGTGTATGAAAAGACTATTTTTAGACTCAATGAAAAATATTATTTTTACATTTGCAGTGTTGATAGTGATAGGAATAATGGCAAAAATTATCATTCCCTTTGCAGTTCTGATTTTTCATTTCAAAAATTGTATTTTTTCTTTTAAGAAGTTCAAACTGTTTTTTTTTAAATATATCTTCTTCATCTCCTTATCATGTTCATTCCTTTCTCTACTTCCTTGAACATATTGAGCATAGTTGTAATTGCTGTTTTAATGTCTTTGTCTACTTATTTTAATCTAGTCTGTTTCTATTGATTGATTTGTCTCACTATGGGTTGCATTTTCTTGATTTTTTGAATGCCTGATAATTTTTTATTGGATGCCAGACATTGTGAATTTACATTGCTGGGTGCTGGATTTTTTTTTTTTTTTTTTTTTTTTTCCATTCCTTTAAATATTTTTGAGTTATGTTTGGGACATATTTATGTTACTTGGAAATAGATCGATACTTTTGAGGCTTGCATTTAAGCTCTGATAGGCAGGACCAGAGCAGGCTTTAGTCTAAGGGTAATTTGGCCACCTAATGAAGCAATACTTTTCTGAGTACTTAATCTGATGCCCAATGTATTACAAAGTTTTTCCATTCAGGCTGTTGGGAATGTGAACTATTTCCATCTCTGTGAGTTCCAGCCATAACTCCTTCTGGTGGTTCTTTCCCTGGCCTCAGGTAGTTTTCTCACACATGTGCTGATCATTACTCAACTAAAGGCTTGAAAGGAAGCCCCTGAAGGTCTCCAGAATTTTCCCTCTCTCTCTTTGTGCAGCTTTCTCTTCTATGGTAATCCACCTTTCAAATTCTAGCTGCCTCAGTCTTTGTGAATTCTCCACTCAATTCCTTGACTCAGGAAAGTCAGTGGGCTTTCTTCCCTGTGCTGTAGCCTGGAAACTTGCCAGGAGGTAGTCAGCTGGGGTGATTAATAGGCTAACTTAGTTTGCTTCTCTTCTCTCTGAGATTGCTGTTCTGGGCTGCATGTTGTCCAATATATGAAAACTTGATTATATATTTTATCTGGTTTTTGATTGTTTAAAGTAAAAGGGTGGCAGCGGATGAGGCTCAAATGGTTGGGGTCTGTCTGCCATATGGAGGGACATGGGTTCGATTCCCGGAACCTCCCGGTAAAAAAATATATATAGAAGGCACATGGGCTGCCAGGCTGTGTGTGCCGGTGAGCCGCCAGGCCCTGGGAGCCATGCAGCAAGATGATGATGTAACAGGACGAGATGCTCTGAAAGCTCCGAAAGCTCTGAAAACCAGGAACCGAGGTGGCGTAGGTGGCAGAACACCTCTCTCCTACATCGGAGGTCTCCAGGATCGAATCCTGGTGAAGACTGGAGGAGAAGGATGAGAAGAGATGGTAGGAAACACACACAGAGAAATGCCCAGTGAATGGACACAAAACAGCAAATGGGGAAGGGGGGGTTTAAAATGGATAAAGTAAATAAATAAAATCTAAAAAATAAACAAAAAATAAAGTAAAAGGGTAAAGCAGGCCCTTTTACTTCATCATGGTCAGAAGTGAAAGTGCCATTTTTGAGTTTTAAATGGGGAAGGGAGAGATATACTGAACCAATTTTGTGTAAGAAAAATACACCAGAGTATGACCATGGACCATTTAGCCTTTTCTTAGCTTTACTTCCCTCACCTATAAAATGAAGAGGTTAAGAGCTGATGTGGCTCAGTGGTTGAGCACTGGCTTCCCACATGTGAGGTCCTGGGTTCAATCCCCCAACCCGGTACCTCAAAAAAAAAAAAAAAAAAGTTTAAAATGAAGAGGTTTGTCTGTATGATTGCAATATATTGAATTATGCACTCCAGGAAAAAGGTGTGGTTCAACTAAATGAGGTTGGGCCTTAATTCTACTACTGGAGGCTTTATGAAGAGAAAGCCACAGGGAGGAGCAGAAGCTGGAAGTAAATGGAAGCAGGAAGAGAAAGGAGCAGATGCTGCCATGTGCATTGCCACATGACAAAAAAGTCAAAGCACCCAAAGATCCCCAGCAGCCAGCCCCAGAATGTCAGTCTCCAGGGAGAAAGCATCACTTTGCTAATGCCTTGATTTGGAACTTCTGGCCTCAAAACCCATTGTTCCCATTGTTAAGTGTTTAAGTGAACCCATTGTATGGTATTTGTTTTAACAGGGAATCTAAGATAATGATCTGTGAGTCTATAATTAAGCACAGGTGTATCTTTATAGAGAGAATTGATATATAGACCCCAAAGTGATAGTATAAAGATTCGGTACTATGGAACTCCCATTTTGCCATAGTAGAGTAAATTTAGAAAAGAAGACTCGTGTTTAATAGATGAGAAAGGAGTCTTTAGTTAAGAACTTTAGGAGGGACAAGAGAATTCCCACAGCACGCAGATGAAAAACAACCAAACAATTTGAAGAGGGAGAAATGTGTAGGAATATTTTTAGTTTGATTAGTGTTTACAGGACCTAGGCATAATATTATAAGTAATAAGTACTCATTAAATATCTGTTGAATATCCCAGTGGTACTTGAAGCCATTTAACAGAGGAAACTAATTGAAAAAGCTACCACTATAGCAAAAGTTGGAAACAAACTAAATATGAGATATATTAAATGGTTATACATCCATTAATGCAATGTCATACAGCTATCAAAAATACTGAAGCAGAGAAGTATGCATGACTAGGAAATGCTCTCAAAAGGAAATGGTTAAATGAAAAAACTATTTATTTATTTTACAATTTTATTTACATGCTCAGTTCACAATAAAAAGGATTCAAAAGGAAATGAAAAAGCAAGGTGTAGAATAGTATGTATAATATGTTTTAGGGCAATATATAAGTACATGCTTCTCACTGCATTAGAAAAATATACATACTGGTAACACTGGTGCCTCAAGTCAGGATGGCTGGGTACAGGGAGACTCACTTTTCAGTTTATACCTTTTTAATATACTCTTTGAATTAATTTTCTAAAATCATGAGCATGTGTTATCTAGTTTTTTTAAAATGCTACTGTGTGTATATGTGTGTGTATTTTTTTTCCCCAACAAAGTAACTGAAGTTCTCTAAAAGGGTTAGAATTTGTAGCCGTTGGGCAGTTTGATGTAATTATGAATTCCAAAAATATAACTGGATCATGCTTGTAAATTGATCTGTTAATCTGGGCATGATTAAGTTATGTTTAGGGCGTTGACTGGGCCAAGTCAGTAGGGCGTTGAGCCCCACCCCTTGGTGGGTGGGAAATTGAATATAAAAGGCAAGGCAAAGAACAGAGTAGAAGCAGTTTTTTGAGAAGCAGTTCTGATGGTGGAGTTTTGATGTCGGAAAGAAGGCCCCAGGAGAAGAGAAGTGAGCCGTTCACCTGATAGTCTACAGCTGACCTTGTGGAGGAACCAGAAGAGCTAAGCCCGGAGAGAAACGCAGCCCCGGGAAGAGAGGAACAGAAGAAGCCTCAACCCTGGCAAACATCGGCAGCTGTCTTGCTCCAACACGTGGCAATAGACATTGATGAGGAAAGAAACTTAAGCTTTATGGCCTGGTATCTGTGGACTTCTACCCCAAATAAATACCCTTTATAAAGACCAACCCATTTTTGGTATTTCACATTAGCACCCCTTTGGCTGACTAATACAGACTTCCACAAAGCAGTCTGGAAAAATGTCCCGACTTCCTAGTTCATGTGTTTAAAGATTCAGACCACACCCAACCCACTCTTTCTATTACCCCAGGAAAGTACAGTGTACCTCTGTGGCTATGCTTTACTTACTGTTTCTTCTGGGGTATTTCATTTTATAAAAAGAATTGTCATGCTAGATACCTAGATGACTGGCATCTGGAACATAATGCTTGGGCCCATTATTGGAATATGGGTGTTAGGCGAGAAAGAACAAAGCCATTTGTTTCTAATGATCTTATATACAGTTTACGGTATTTAATTAACCTTTATAATCCAACCTACCCATCTTTCTGGTTTCCAGAATAGCTAACAAGAAAGCACAGAGTGTGGGAGCTGGACAGTGAGACTGTGTGAGTCAAAAGGTGCTAACTTGTGGTCACAGTTTGCTGGTTTCAAATGCTATAGGCAATAGGCAGATGTGTTAGGAAGAAATAACACTCATCAACTGTGGACCCTATCTTTTTTGTTTTGGGGAGAGAGTTGGTCCTCTGGAAAATTATCTTAAAAGAATGATTTATAGACATAGCCTGTGTTCCTACAAGTGTCTGATGCACCTCATGTAAAACCCAGCCAAATATTCCCTGGAAGACATGGGAAGATATTTGGAAACATATGTGCAAATCCAAAATTATAAAATCCATGGCTCATTATGCAAGTCAGAAAAGGTACTACTATTTGCTATTACATATGTCCAATTCTGTTATCTGCTTTAAAATTTCTGGCACTATTGCTAGTTTTGAATTTCCTAAAATGCAAATGTAGCAAGTAAATAGTGCATGAATGATGCTCAAAAATCCACCTAGCCAATAAGAGAATATGAAGTATAAGATCTGGTTCCTGACTTCAAAAATCTTATTTTGTCATATGGAAGATATTATTGTGCAGAAATCACCATAACACCTGAATAACAAGAAGGAAAATATTGCTGGTGAGGGGGGAAAGTTATTTAAAATGGTAATGTTTCTGGAGGATTATGCATTGGCAGGAAGAGTCTTACCCTCCCCTTAATATGAGCCAAGATACAAAATTTAACAAAAGGTGGGTAGCTACTCGGGTTGCCAGATTTACCAAATAAAATTGCAGAGTGCTAAGTTAAATCTGACTTTCAGAGAAACAGCAAATTAAATTTTTTTTTTAATATGTCCCATGCAATTATATGGGACTCAGGGGCACTCCATCTGATAGTGAGAACATCTGGAATATGTAGCCTCCAGGATCACCAAGGAAGGGAAAGAGAATGCTGGAAGTTCTCCCAGGGGCACTTATGATGAGGGCTAAAAATGACTTATATCACTTCTGTCCACATCCTTTTGGGCAGAACATGACCCCAACATGGTTACTAAGGAAGCTGGTAAATATAAAGTAGCACAATACTATAGCACATAACTTCAATGCTTCTCTGTGTCTAGAAGCATTGGAAGATGATTCTAGCCACTAAAGAAGAAAAGAGGGATATTTCAGGGAAATCAGATATACTTTATTCAATTTTCATTTGGCTATAATAGAGCAACATCCCTTCTCTTGTATAAAGCATTCATGTCCAGCAATTTGTTTATTCTAGAATTATGTAAATGGAAAATCATGAGTAATAAGTACAGGAGGGACCTCCAGACAACATACGGTCCAGGCTACTCTGTCAGAGCATGACTCCTCAAGTCTTAAATCATTTTTGAAAAATAAACACCTGTTTTAATTTCCTATGCTGTTCAAGCAAATACCCTGAAATGAGTCGGGTTAAATAATGGGAATTTATTCGCTCATGATTTGAGGCTGGGAAAAAGTCCAAATCAAAGTGTCATTAAGGTGATGCTTTCTCCCCAAAGACTGTGGTATTCTGGGACTGGCAGCTGGCGATCCTTGGTTCTTAGCTTGTCACATGTTGGTGTCTTTTGGTCTCTCCCTTCTTTTCTGGGTTCCGTTGATGTTCAGCTTCTTGCTTCCTGTGGCTTTCTCTCTCTGTGTCTGAATTTCATTCCATTTATAAAGGACTCCAGTTAGAGGATTAAGACCCATCCTGATTGAATTGAGCCACACCTTAACTAAGGTAGTCTCATCAAAAGGTCCTACTCAAAATGAGTTCACACCCTCAGGAATGGATTAGACTTAAGAACATGTTTTTCTGGCATACATACAGCTTCAAACTACCACAACACCCAAGTCACTTTCTATCTGTAAAATTTTGTCTTACCTCATCTGCCTCTGACTCCAGGAGTCTAGAGTCTATGTGATGGATATATAATTTACCTCAGGTTCTTTGGTGAGCAAAGTGGTAAGTGGTGGTTGGGAGAAAATGAAGGAAGGATAAAAACCCTCCTACCACAAAATCCAAATGATCTGGGCACAACTCTGTTTATCAGAACTTCGTTTAGCCTCTCTGTTAGTAAATTAAGCCCACAGAGGACAAAGATAGTCTCTGAATATCCAAAAGTAGTATAGCATGGGCCCAGAAAATCAAAATAGACCCCTGAACAATCAGACTTTTGCCATATTGGTGAACATCAATGCTGATATATAGCCATGGACATTTTTTTTAAACTTTAATTAAAATTTATTTTATAAAATTTTTATATTTTAACAAAATTTCCATAAAATTATCTTTATAAAATAAATATTTAGTTAAAATTTGATTTATAAATTAAACATTAAAACTTATAATATTATATAACAAATATTTAAACATATTTTATAAAAAACTTTTGGGGTGAAATTTATCCCCTACTCATTGTTTTTCCACGTGGGACTTCAGCCAGGATTTCTCAAAGGGGAGTGGGCACTATTGCACTTGGGCTGAATAATTTATTCTGTGGCCCTGTTCAGTACATTATAGGACATTTACCATCCCTAGTCCTTACTCTTAAAAGCTAGTGGTGGTCGCTAGTCATTGTGACAATCAAAAACATCCCTCACATTTCTATATGTTCCTGGGATGTGGGTTTGACCCCTGATTAAGAGCCACTGAGGGAGCGGATGTGGCTTAAGCAGTTGAGCACCTGCTTCTCACATGGGAAGGTCCCGTAGCCAAGGACATTTAATACAAAGTCTTGAGGAATCATAACCACAAAGCAAAGTTTAAATAAATATCTTAGACTCATCCCTATGGTATCCATATGTCTTAGACTTTTCAGGAAAATCCATATTTTAAATATTAGGCTTTCATCCATTTGGTGAAAAAAAAATATGGTCACCACAATCTGTCTATCTGGGAGAGTCTCATAAATGCTTTCTTTATTATTTGTGGAGAAGACTGAATCAAGAACATTTTGTCTTACAGGCACATAGAGCATTAAAAATGAAAGAACCTCATAGATTGTTTTATTAAACTCTTATTTTAAACATTAAGGATATGCCTATAAAAGGAAAAACAGTTAACCCAATTTCTTTTATGATTTGGGAATGTGAACATGAGGGTGTATAAAGTTTCCTAAGATATTTTTAAAATAGCTATTAAAAGCTATTAGGACTTTCTTGGAAGCCATTTGCAGGATCTGACAAAATGTAAAGACAAAACCTCTTTTATCTAGTCAAAACCCTTTCTGTTGTAATGAAACCCACTTTCCTCATTCACTCATCTATTCATTCAATAACTATTTATTGAGCATCTCCTTTAGGCTAGGCACTATTCTAGACACAGGCCATAAAATGGTGAACTCATCTGCTTTAATGATCATTTTTTAGAATACTTTGCTTTTTGTAAATGAAATAGCCTGAAAGAATAAAATGGAACAACGGGTTTGGGGTCAGAATACCTGAATTCTAAATGCAATTATCTCGACTATGAATTGTATTCATGATACCAAATAATCCACATTCCAAATCTCATTTATCTTTAGTCACTTTTGTCCCCAGTCAGTTGTCAAGTCCTTCACACTTTCATCTGCTATCCATTTCATCTTCTGGTTATTCCTTGTTTGTCTCCTGCTATCCATGTCATCTCCTTTTGGTTATTTCTTTGTTTAAATTACTGTAGCCAGAGCCATGCCATGTATGGTTGTGTAGGTTGTCTACCACATGTGGTAGAGACATTAGTGCCCACCAAATAGCCTGTGCTCCTCTATATTTCCCAGACTCCTTTATTGTCACGTCAGAGCTATATGACTTCTATTGCCACTGTTTATGTATTAGACATTCACTAACTCTTTGTTTCAACAGATGATAGCATTACCTTTTAAATAAAATCTGTCTGGAGATAACTTTTAAAATGGCTGTGTTGCCTATGCGAAGACTATTTTGTTCCATTATCATAGGACTTTCACTTTTTTTGCTATTTATGAAAGGAGCCATGAGGATTGCATTCACAAAACTCATTATTTGTCCTGTGCTCACCTTGTGACCAAACCAATGCAATGGGAAGTGAGCCCCCCCAACAGATAAAAAGCTAGATTCCCCATGTGGAAACTGAACTCCTATCTGACCTCAAAAGCAAAACCAAGATTAACGTTTATTAGAAACAACATGTTGGGGAATTTGCAAAGGCCAATAAGAAGGCTGAGATTGGGTTGAATTGCTAAGTACTGAGAATAGAGGGAGAGGGTGGTAAGATCTAGGTTGCAGAAAATTGAAGGAGAAAGTAAGGCAATGGAATATAGCAGGGTACCAGAGACGTCAATCCCTGTGTCTGCCTACTTCTTGCGTCTCTGAAGAGACTGCCGTACTCATGCCCATAGCCCTGCTGAAGGGGCAGCCCCCATTCTCATGCACAGCTGTTTGGACCAGAAGCAACACCTATCTCAAGACCTATGATTTGGCTTGGTAGAGAGAGATGTGCAGGCCCAACAAGATTTTCCTCTCTGGAGAATGTGAACCAGGAAACTATGAAAATTTGCAGGTTAAGATTGTGCCTTACATGTAAAAAAAAATTTACATGTATCCATTACATTTAATTGAGAAATGTATATATTTATTCATCTGTGTTTACTTTTTAGTTTCTAATTGTTTATTTTTTTTTTATTTTTTTTATTTTTTTAAAGATTTATTTATTTACTTTATCCATTTTAAACCCCCCCTTCCCCATTTGCTGCTTTGTGTCCATTCGCTGGGCAATTCTCTGTGTCTGTTTCCTGCCATCTCTTCTCATCCTCCTCCTCCAGTCTTCACCAGGATTCGATCCTGGAGACCTTCAATGTAGGAGAGAGGTATTCTGCTACCTGCACCACCTCGGTTCCTGGTTTTCGGAGCTTTCGGAGCATCTCGTCTTGCCTCTTCCCTGCGTCTCTCTCCTGTTACATCATCATCTTGCTGCATGGCTCCCAGGGCCTGGCGGCTCACCAGCACACAGAGCCTGACAGCCCATGCACCTTCTATATATATATATATATATATATATACATATATATATATATATATATATTTTTTTTTTTTTTTTTTTAATTTTACCGGGAGGTCCCGGGGATCAAACCCAGGTCCCTCCATATGGCAGACAGACGCCCAACCATTTGAGCCACATCCGCCCCCCTCTAATTGTTTATGTTTTCAATTATTAATTGTACAAAATAAAGTTAAAAAAAAAAAATTCCAAAAAAAAAAAAAAAGAAAAAAAAAAAGAAAGATTGTGCCTTACCACTAATGCAAGGTGTTAACAATAAGGCGGTATATGGGAACTGTATTTCATGCATGATTTTTCTATAAGCCTACAAGTTCTCTAATTAAAAAAAAGATCGTGCCTTATGCTATGAGCAAGATGAAATTAAATGGGAGCTAAAAAACTATGAACAAGCAGAGCCAAAAGATTGGAAGTCAGCCTGTATTAAGGAGTGAACAAAATCAACACACAGAAAAGCAGAAATGACATGGGGAGTGTGAGAGAGATGGAGACATGGGGGAGCAGCAGATCTCCAGTTGCCTAAGTATCTGATGGCATTTCAGCTCCAGAGTAAATATCATTTCTTATGTTTTTCAACAAGCCTCGCTTTCCCTGAAGTACCCTGAGTGATTTTTAGTTTTTTGCACCTTAGAGAGCTCAGTGAAAATAGGGACATTAATTAGTAAGTTGTACATTAGTAAGTTGCATTCCCATTTTACAGATATGAAAAAAATGAGACAGATGTTTAAAAAGGTGCACAAGGTCTCACAACTATGAAGTGGCATAGCCAAGATTCGAATATAGGCAGAATCTGCGTTCCAAACCAGTACTCTACATTGCCTTGTTCCCATAGAAACTGAGGAAGATCCTGCACTAACTAGAGGTTTTAAGTTTCTTGATCTCCTTGGCAGTTACACTGAAATTAAAATTAATTGACTTATTCAATAAATATGCTACAAAGTGGTGATCAAAACAGATAGGCATGTCTCTGCTCTCAAGGGGAACTTCTGGTGTTTCAGAATCATGTCAGTTTGGTTAGAGTTAGTCTTTCACCTTGGCATCGAATCATCACTTGGGTTTTCGCCCCTGTAAAGCTGAACACTGGAACTTTGGTGACCTTAACAAGTCTCATTTGTGTGAGTATATATAATATTTCACCTACCTCTTCCTTTCTCAGTCTATATCTTTAATTTTTAAATATAGTAGCATTTTATTGTCTCTGTTACATTTCTTTCAACATACTTTCTGGATTTGTTTCCCTCTTTTTTTTTTTTTTTTAAGATTTTATTTATTTATTCATTTATCCCCCCCTTGCTGCTTGTGCTCGCTGGGTCAGCCAACCACGCCGTGCGGGCGGGCTTGCCTTCACCAGGAGGCCCCGGGAACCGAACCCGGGGCCTCCCATATGGTAAACGGGAGCCCTACTGATTGAGCCACAGCCGTTTCCCTGTTTCCCTCTTTGTAGAACATTAACAACCCATCAAGCTTCTATGGCATTGTATCAATTAGGATTAGGTTGGGTGGCAAATAAAAGATGATAGTGGCTTAAATAAGATAGAATCTTATTTATTTTTTCACATACAAGAGTTTTAGAGTTAAGCAGTCCAGGATTGGCAATGGTGGCTCCACAAAGCTGTCAGGGACCCAGTTCCTCCCAACTCACCATTATGCCACTCAGGGTATGGCCATTCTCCTCATGATACAGGATGGCTGCAAGGGCTCAGGCATTACATCATGTCCCAGGTAAAAGGATGGAGAGAAGAGATAAGAAGGGTGTATCTCCTTCATTTTAACTACTTTTTTTTTTTTTTTAAAGAGAAATTTCACACATTTCTGTTTAGATCTTGACAGCCAGAATTTAGTTACCTGGCCACACCTGCTGCAAGAGAGATTGGAAATGTAAGATTTTAGCTGAGTTGCAATGGGAACATCCAAAAATTGGGGGTTTGTTATTATGGAAGAATGGGAGAATACAGGGAGGTAATCTGAAGTCTTTATCACAGATACCTTACACAAAGTCGGCATTTGATAAAACTTTATTGGTTCATTTCTATAAAACTGATGATCATATTCTTAGTGGTATCACCCAGGTCATTTATGAAGATATTGAACCTAAGGTTTTTCCCTCTTCTTATTTTATTTACTGAATGATAACATAATACAACATATCATTGTATTAATTGCATGCAAAATAAACATCCTTGGAACTAGCTTATGCAAAATGAGGATTTTATTGAAAGGATGATGGAGAAATCCTAGGAAGAGGCAAGTCTGAGCAGAAAGAAAAAGATTCAGTCAGTGGTAAATCTGAGATGGATATATACTCCATCATTATCTCCATCACTGAGAATTCCAGCATAACAAAACACTTTATCTTTTCTGTTTCTCTCTCTCCATTGACTTTATTCTTTCCGTGCTGAGTGAGTTTCTTCATTAGGCCAAAAAGTATGTCTAATGGCGCTTCTCAGATTTTGTAGCTAGGTGAGGTTTGAGATGACCTCTCTTCTAAAGTCTGAAAATCTTGGAAGAATGGTCTCATTGGCCCAGCTTAGCTCAGGTGTCTGCCTCTAGACCAGTTAAATGGCTTCTTTTGCTGCCATTATATGATAGGGGGAGTGAGGAGCAGTTTCTATAAGAAAGGTGGGTGCTGGTCACACAATTGTATAGATGTCTACTATAGACATCTATACAATTATAGATGACCACTGAATAAGTGTTTTATGGAAAAACAGTTATTCAGAGGTCCAAATAACTGAATGAGAAAGGAGAATAGAATCTCTCCTAATGCAGAAAAAATGATTTAGCTAAGAATAAACATCACTTAACAAGGTTGAAATTTATAGAGCATTTATTATTTGGCAGGCATTGTACTAGGTACATTTTATATGTTGAATCATTCATTCCTCACAAGCCTGTGAGCTATGGATTGTTATCCCTCTTTACAAATGGAAAAAACAAAGCTCAGAGAGGTTAAGTACTCCAAAGTCATATAGCAAGTATGTGAACTGAATTTGTTTTAACTTCAAAAATTTTAACAGTCATGGTACTATACTGCCTCATCACTTCTCTATCTTGAGTTGGAAATTATAGTTATTATGTTAGTTTTTTTTCCATTTCTACCATAACAAAACAATTAGAACTTGATAAGCCCAGTAATATCTCTGGGCTTTAATCTCTTCATTTGTAAAAAGATTAGCTTGACTCAAATTACCTTTTTCTCTTGTTCATATGTGTAATACTTTGTGAAGTCAAGAGCATGAGCTATTATATTTGAAAACATTTTAATTCATCCAGTCAATATATCTGGGTGCTTCTCAAGCAAGGTCTGTGCTAGGAACTATGATGAAATTCAAGATATACAAGATATAGTTTTCTGGTGACAGTGTTATGGAGGAACAAACAAACAAAAGTATCATCTTACAGAAATAAAAGTTCAGACTGCAGCAGCTTTCAGGAGTGATATGTTCATCAGCTCAATCATATCTTCAAGGGTTTTTCCATCTCTCTGTTTGCCAACCTCAATATGTTGACTTTATTCTAAGCTTAGTTCCTCTTGTGGTTGCAAGATTGCTGCCAGTGGCAATCTGAGTTACAGGCTGACTTGTTCATACCTGGCAGGAAAGAGAGAATCCTGTCCGCCAAACATGGAATAAAATCCTTTTCTTCAGTTTGATTGGATCAATTTACTCCAGGACTGTAATGGTTTTCAGGTATATTAGAGTAGTCTAGAACCTAGTAAAACCTAGATTCTAGGTCATACTGTAGTAAAAAAATAATCCCGAACCTCAATGGAAATACAAAGGTGTATTTCTTACTCAAGGTATACGTCTACCTTGTCTTGATGGGGGAGGGGGCTGGCTGCTCCACACTGTCCTTCCTGGGGCACCTAGGCTGACAGGGGCTTTTCTATCTGCAGCAATACTGGTCTTGAGGCAGTAGAAGAGTGAACACTGTAGGGACACCTGCAAATGGTGGTGGTTATGGTGGTGGGGGGTGGCAGGAGTGTGTGTAGGAAAGTGTAATTCTTTTATATGCCCAGAAAGAGAAAGTAAGCATTACAAGTCTCTACCATACCACGCCTGATTGGCTCAGGCTAATTGGGATGTTCTTCTTTAGCGGGAGGTTGGATGGTTACCCGATAAACAAAAACAAAAATAGAAACAAGGAACTCTATTCGTAAGGATGGGACAGGAGTGTATATTGAATAAGAAATCAATAGTGTAAACTATATGATGCTTTAAATCAATGGAGAAGGTAGAAATTTCTGTCATGAGGCAAATCACGGGCAAGGATAGTTTGACTAGTTTCATCAGCCTTCAAATCTCTTCATTTACTCTTCTGATTGGAAAGATTGGCTCTGGCTCTTAATGAGTGAATATAGACAGATAGAGCTTCTATTTAAAGTGTTGGCTCAAAAGTGACTTAAAACAATGATTGGATTTGAGAATATAGATTATTTTTCCATATTTCATTGTTGTAGTTACTCTCAATGGTGAGTCAAGCTGGCTAGATTTATAGTTTTGGAACTGGCAATCAACTAAAATTTACCTAGTCCCACCCTTTTATTTCACAGATGAGAAAACTGAGGCCCTAAAGGGTAAAATTAAGGTCATGCTTTCTTGTCTGTAGTAATAGTAGTACTAGTGCTGTCCTTTGGAAGATTTCCTGCAAAATGGAATCCTCTAAGTGAACTGTAGCTAGACCAACAATTAATAAACAATAAAAAGAACAATTATAAATTAATAAGAATGTTATGAGTGTTGACATTCAGTTGGTACCCTCTGGTGCAGATTGAAAAATTCCTAAACTATTTTGTAAGTAGCTGCTGCTGATACTCCTTAATGTCTCCTCAATCCCTTTCTGGGACCCCACAGATATCCCCACTATAAATAGTAGCACCCAACTCAAAGGGTTGTTTTGAGAATTAAACGATAGAGCTCATTTAGCATAAGGACTGGCACTTAGCAGTATTATACCTTGGCTATAATTTTTATTATATTCATTAATAAAATTGTAGTAAATTTCAAACTAGTTCATACATGAATGTTCACAACTTTGGAAATGTGAAAGCATTCAAGTTCATTAACTTTGATCTAGCAAATCTTTCAGTGAAAGGGCCATTCATTTACTCTAACTTTCATTTTGATCTTTTCCATTGCCTAAGGGTTGACTACACCTTGCCCCACCCCCAAGTCCCCACGCTCTGGATGATGACTGAACAATTTGACCCAGGCTGTGCAAAAGAAAATAATGTAGTGACAAGGTCCCGTTAATTCTTAGTATAACAGGTCATGGAGAGTATTATGATCTTTTATTGAGATGAATTTGTAAGTTTTGGGAGAGGCAAAGACAGGCCTGAAGTCTAGTTTGGTGAGGGAGGGAAGGGTGTGAGAGAAGGTGGAGGAGTTCTACTTGCTTAAGCAAATATCAGAAATTGGGGTTGGTGGGTGGTGAGAGGCAGAGGTAGGGAGCTGAGATAAGAGAAAGAGATTAGCAAAATGGGAGGATGGAGATTGTGGAGAAAGCATCCCTTGACAGAGATGTCTTCTGATGGCCAGAGCTGTTTAGAACATTTTGGGGATGCTTTCTCAGGAATTTCACCTGGCAAGAGAAAAGGAGATTCTTAGGAATTTTCCTTTCTGTTGAGAGTAAATGTGATTATTAAAAGTTGGGATTGTTGTCTGTACTGAGAAGAGGGAGGCTAAGCACTCCTGTTATAAGTGAATTTTCTGGAAACTAATTAGTGGCCTGGAAACTAATGTGTAAAGACTTGTTCTCAAATGTCAGTTGTTTAACTGGTAGTTCCAGTTCTGGGGTGGCAGCTAAATCCTGGGCATATCCTGGAAAGGGCTTTGATAACTGTTCTGTCACAGGTTAGGAAGCACATTAACACAATAGTGCAGAGATTGGAATAGCTGAAGAACTAGTTTCTGAGTGTATTCTAGAACACCAAAGTTATTTGATATTTTATTATATATTATATCATCCTCTAAAAATGCTCTAAATCCTGGACAAACATCCCTAGGGCAGAGTTTTTCTTCCTCCTCTTCTTTTTTTTTTTAAGGATAGCTGATAATTTTTAATCCAAACAGAAAATAAGTAAATATACAAATTTGCTAAAGAGAAGTGGTAAAAACGGAATGTATTAGAGAATCAGTACGTCAAGTTTTACTTCGGCAGTTGGTGATGCTTAGTTAATTCTGCAAAAATAAAAACAAACAAAACAAAACAAAACAGTACAGAACAACAAAAAAACCCAGTTATATAGAAACAAGAATATAAAATGCCCCTTTCTGAACCCCAGTTTGGTAAAACTGATTTCACATTTAGCTTATTGATTATATTCAATTTCACTTCTCCCTGTGCAACTAATACATGTAATCATTAATGGTGGTTTGGTGAGCTGAAATAGATTTCTCTTAGAATAGTTCAAATGTTACAACCCAAATATTGAATGGTTATTTAAGATTCACAGAACTAAACCAGTGCCTAAGAAACAGAGAATTCTCCCGTGTGCATAATAATTTTATAACATATTTTAAAAACATAAAATCACAAAGATAGTGATAACATTATACTCAGTGCATTCCTATAGCTCATCTGGAGTTTAACATCACATCACCACCACACTTCTAGTAAGTGGGCTACTAACATACACAGATCAGTTATCCAATTCTTTAAAAAAATCTCAAAGTCTCGTAAGACCTTGAGATTGACATGTAAAAAACTGTGTTTTAGTATCCCTAAGAATGGGAAAATTAGGTGTGGTATGTAGTAACTTCCCCTATAAGCGAGACTGCACATAGACGTGTTACATTACACAAAGAACCTTCAAGATAACCCAATACTGCAGATTGAGAGAGACACATTTATTATTTCGCCAAAGAAAATCTGAATGGCTTTCTGGAGTCAAATGCACACCAAAACTCCAAGACATAAGGAATGAGTATAACCGTAGCAGCTAAAGAAATTTGCCACTGTGTAATAAATGCTATTATGCAATGATGTTATATATTTTAATAATACATTATGATTTTTTCCCCCCAGTACCATGGGGCACAAGAAAATGAAACCCAAGAATATCTTGTGAGAACAGGAAAAGAGATGACCCTAGTTTTAAATAGGGTTCTTCACTGAAGGAAAATATAGAGCCATGAAAGTCAAAATAGCTGACTTCAAATGCTTTACATCCCAGCATGAATCAGGTTACACTCATTTAAGCCCAATTTAATTTATTCAGGTTTTTAACCACAAGATAAGGACATTCTTAGTACATATTAATAATTAAAGCAACATATACACAATTAGTAATATCCTATATAATATTAATGTTTTAACAATTTGTTCTGGATTATTCTATATTTTGTTAATTTGTTTAAAAAAACAAGCTTAACTTTATTTTACAATGTACTTTGAATTTCTAAGTATATTTTGAAATTATTTCATTGAAGCAGGTACAGTCCTCCAGATTCTAAGAGCCAAATTCAACTGTATTTTCTGTTATCTGTTTGAATTCATAATTGCCTCTGCCATCTATATGCAGGTAGTATTTCATCAATGACTATAAATGTAGCCTTCCATGTCCACATTAACCACATTTGTGCATTCGTTCAAAATGGCAAACTGGGGTTTGTGATAAAATAATCTTGCCATTGCCATTCTTTGCTTTTCTCCACCACTGAAAACATCCATCCAATCCTGAACCCTTCACATTCAAGGATGTGACCCAGCTGGACATTGTCTAGGAATTCCTTCAATACTTTTTAGCAAAATGATTGAAGATGAAACTCAGCTTAAGATAAACCAAATTTCTCCATCTTCCTTTATAATTCCATTGCTAATCTTTTTTTTTTTTTTCCCTTAAAGTAGAGGGAGGTACAGAATATCAGTATTGTAATTTTGAGATTGTCAGAAGGGAAAATTCAAGGGAAAGTTGAGTGACAAGGCAAATGTAATTCTGAACATGGAGATCTTAAAGTACACAAGGTAAGATACAATGATTTTTAACCGACTAGAAATTGTTCTCTTAAAAAAATTATTTAAAGTTATGCATATTTGTTAAAATATTCAATAAATGCTGTGTTTACACTGAAAAGTAAATAACCCATCTCTGACTTCTAAAAATTATCTAGAGCATGACTGATAAGACTTTGGCCTTAAATTCATCTTTCTATGGACTAAGCCTAAAATTTCTGTTAATTTGCAACAACCAAAGTGTGCGACCCTTGTAGCAAAATTTTGTTTATAAGGTCAGTGAGAGAATCTCTTTAATGGGGGACGGCATCCACGCATTCAATGATCTTTCAAAAAATGATTGAACACAATTCTTGGCTCCAGCAGTATTTTTTTCTTTTTCTTTCATCTTTGTTGTCACTTTACTTTCCCTTCAATTTTCTCTTTTTACAGGGAGAAAAATCATAATAATGACTATAAACTACTTCGCGAAAAGCTTTCTCCTTAAAGGGTTGACAATAAATACCAGAGTCACAAGGGCAAAACCTCCTTCGAGGAAACTGAGTTGGTTGAGGACAGGGAATTTTGTCTCCTTTGAATCAGCAGTCTCTTATTTTCATCTCCGTAACACAGTTCCTGGCCTATGAGAAGGCTTCAGCGAATACTGTGAATTACTATGAGCGTTAACCAGCAGATTGCCGTCTTGGCAAACCACTGCCTCTTAAATGTCTTTTTCTGTGATCCTTTTTATACTTAGCATCTAAAAGGCCGCCACTATTTGCTCTAGGATAAGCATCCAAAGTATTCACCTAAAAATACTAAAGTCTAGAGAAATAATTTTTCCAGTCTTCAGGACACCATTTCTCTTTTCCACAGTCCTGCGCCTCAGGCTTGGGATATGGGTCCGGAGGCTACAGGGAAGAGTTCAGTACGGGAAGCTCATTTTCCGGCCCTCTGATTGGTCGGTTCGCACTCCACTCACGCGGCTCGCAGCTCTGATTGGCCACTGCGGCACCCTCTCGTTTCGCGACTACTTTGTGTGTCCGAGCAGCGCGCTCAGGTCCTCCAGCTCAGCTTGCGATCTGGGCTGGTCTGAGGTAGCTCTTCGACCCACTACTCTGCGTCGCGGATGCCAGGAAATACCGAGTCAGAGCGGGTAGGAAGCATCCTAGGGAAAAACTCCCCTCTCCCCACCCACTGTTCTGTTTCCCGTTCTGAATAAACTTCCGTCTCGGAGGGCTGCCGCAGCCGCGAGACAGGGGAGGCCGGGCACCTAACTCAGGCCCTCGTGGGGGGTCTTCGAGCCGGCGTGGAAACAAAGCTCTCACAGGAAAAAATAGGACTTCGCTGAGTAGCATGTGGGATTGATGCCATCCCATGATCGCGCTGCAAGCGGCGGCCGCGCGGCCGGGCGTGGGTTGCAGGGGCTGAGCAGCAGCAGCGACCACCCCTAAAAAGTAGCAAGGAGCCTGCTTCAGAGCTCCTGTGTCAGTGCTCCTTAGGGCCAAGACTGAACTGCCATGGGCCGGTCCGCTCCTCGGCGCTCTACAGAATGCAGCATTTCCTGGCGGGGGCTTTCCCGGGAGTGGGGAGCTCCGCTAGCGTACCCCTCCAGCCTCTGGCCTTCAGGCGGTAGAGGGCGGCCTACGCTTTTGTACGAGCCTGTGCCCGCGCACGCAGCAGCCGCCCTGCTGGCACTCTCTGGGTCCCGCTGTGGCCAGCTGCTGTGCTTAGCGGTGGATGCTGCAGCTACGCGATCCACAGGCGCAGCTCTAAAGGGGGCGGGGAGAAGCGCTGGCACATGCCGGGGTCTTCGTAGGTGGCAGCGGCCGGCGCATGCGCGTTCTCTCCCAGAAGCCTGGAACGCTGAGGGGCGCGCGCCCCCCTTCGCGCGCGCACGCTTGCGCTAGCCGAGGCTTCCCCGCCTGCGCTCGATGTCAGAGCGGCCCCGGCGCGTGCGCGTGTTATCTCCAGTGGACCCGAGTAGCCCGGTTCCTTGAGCTCCAGGCCCCCCGCTCCCCACCCCCGCCTTCCCCTCCCAGCCCCCGGCCACCGGTCCTCTACCTCTCCTCGCGGAATGGGGCTAGCGCTGCTCCGGGTCGCGCGCCCTGGACCCGACTCGTGCTCGGCCTCGCGCTGTCAGCGACTGCCCAGCTCGCGCCTTCTCGCGCTCTCCCTTAGTCAGTGGCGCCGAAGGCTCCGTTAAGCGGCGGCGTCGGTTCCTGTTTCCGTTTCTTCGTCTCCCTTCAGTCGGGAGTAGCATCTTCCACCCAGCCACCCCTCCCACTCATCCAACGCGGGGCAGCTGCGGCTGAAGGCTGTTGGGGGCGGCGGCGGCGACTGGGGACAGCGGAGACCACCTCTGCTCCCGCCTCGGGTAAGGGGGCGTTTGGAAGCTGGGCCCCGCGCGCCTCGGGGTCTTGGGCAAGCGCGGGACCTCAGGAGGCGCCGGAGCTGTGACTGGCGGCTGTCGCTGCTCTTTTCCCCAGTCGACTCCGAGCCTTTTGCTGCAACTGCTGCAGCTTATCTCGCCGCTCCCGTAAAGTGGGGAGGGAGCTCCACCGGGACGCTCTGGCGGGTGCCTTTGCGCGGCCTGGGCGACGCGGGCGGGGGTGAGGGGCGCCGGCTACCCCTGCCTGGGCGCGGAGCGGCGCGGTCGCTGCCCACGGTGTAGCACATCCCTGCTTAGGGCTGGGGCCAAAACTGAGCAAAGGAGAGAGAATGGGGGTGGAGGTGGGAGGTGTCCTCCTTCTGTCCCCTACACCCACCCCACCTTTCGCCAGCTGGTTGGTCTTTTACGGACTGTGGGGAGGAGGAGGTCTGTGCGTTATGGGGTTTCCATGACGGATTCTTCGGCTAAGATCAGGGAGTGGACCCGCACAAGGATCCGCTCCCGCCGAGGGGCCAGTGCCAGGGTAGTTAACCGCCGTGAGTGCCGTTGTACCTCCTTTTGCTGTGAAATGATGAGCTGGCGGCTTTTGAATATCTAAACTTATTTGAGAAGGTTAAATGAGTCTATATTTATTAGTTAGAGGAGGTTTGTCCTGCAAGAGTGAGTGGGTTGTTGGGTGCGGCACCTGTTTTCTCACTGAAGAGTGCAACCTTCAGTCACATAGAACGTCAGAAATGCACTGTATTTCATAAGTGAAGTGGCGGTGTCGTAGGGTTTATTCCTGGTGAGCTTGTAGCGTTTTGTCGTACTTTAGCCTTTAACTTGAGGCCTTAGGTAAATGAGGGAGGAGTAGTGTTTTTCTTCTGCGTTTGGATTAATTCACAGTTTACTTAAGCTAACTCAAGAAGGTGGATCCAGGAAAATCAGAATCTCCAGTAGATACCCCAAACCTCAAGGTTCCGGAGAACAGATTTCCAGAGAAGTTTTCTATCAGCTTAGAGTTAAACTCATCTCAAATAACTGACTTGTCTTTGGCTTGGTTTAATTTAGTAACTATAGGCAGGTTTCATTATAATTTCCCCCCTCCCCCATTATTCCAGGGGTTAAGATCATATTTATTTTCTTGATTAAATTTAAATTTCTTTTTTTAAATGTATAATTCTTTGAAAGGGTGCATCATATAGAAAACATTTTAGGAGTTAAATGATTATTTAAGCATTACAGTGCTAGAATGAAATAATGGAATAATTTGTAGTTTCCCTTCTTTAAAACAACTTTAAAACAGTCTAAAACCTATGCCAAAAAGTAATTCTAGGCTTGTGCAATCTATCATAAGATGTATAGAAAGTTTTAATTATTTGATTTATAAGTACTATAAGAGTAAGGATAAGGTGGGAATTCAAACATTTGATTGTGATTTTATAGGTTCAGTATGTAGAAAATGTAGGGAGTTAGAAATGAATGGGCTGTAAGAAACATTGAAGGGTGGTTTGGGGGCAGGATTTTCCTTTTGCTGCTTTATAAATTGAGACTTCTACTTAAAGAGCTGAACAGCTGGAATGAAACTTGCATAGACTGCAGAAACAGATGCAGTGAATTAACAAAGTGGTATAATGTCGTTTATTAGGTAGATATTCAAATTAATTTCTGTAAAATATGGCATTATATAGATTGTATTTTTAGAGTGTTCTTAAATTTAACTAAAATATCACTTGAAATTGTTTTCCTATGAATCAGTTGTATGGGATTGAAAAAACAAATATTCTGATTACATTCTGCAAGGCTTTGTTATAAATTTTAACCAGTTATTTTTATGAATATATCTTTAAAGGTGGTGAATTAAAAAATTTGCTAGTGTCTTGGAAAAACTTGTGTTTTTTTTTTTTCTTTTTTTTTTTAAATGCAGTTGTAATAGTAGGTTGGTCTGGAGGGGGAGCTAGAGCCAAAGCAAAGTATAGCTTAGTATATGTTTGAACTTTTAAAACACCTGAAACCAGATTTGCTATTACCAGAATCCTTTATTAATATGTATCAATAAAATTGATTTGTTTAAAAAAAACAACAGCCCACAATGGGATATCACTTCACACCCACAAGTATGGATATTATCAATAAAATGGAAAATGCAAGTGTTTTTTTAAAAAAAAGAGAGAATTGATGCAGGCATATATCTGTATATAGTTACTTGTGGAGTGTATATATTGTATATTACAAATGAGTTAAACAGTTTTTATGATCTCAAATAGAATAAATGCTTAAGATTATTGAATTTCTCAGTTAAAATCTCTGAAAATGTGACCCAGAATTGTGTGAAATTGGTTTCTAAACCTTCTTGTGTAGTGCGACAGTTAGATCTAGAAAGGAAAGAGTATATTCTTGACCCGTTGTGCATGTTGGATGTTCATAAATTTTTTCTTTGTAATATCTACATTCCTAAAAATTTCAAAAATGCTTCAGGTAGAGTTTTCTAGATACAAAGGCATCAGTTGTATAGTAAGCTAGGGATTTATTAAAAGTAGAGAATACTTTCAATAAAGAAATGGACCCTTCAGAAATATGAGATCCCAAGGTCACTTAACTCCTGTTTTCCTGCAATATAATGGAGAAAAGTTCAGCTTATATACTAAACTGAACTTGTGGCTTTGAATATGAAGCAGTTATTTTGTAGTGTTTGGCACTTTATTTAGATTTCTAAACTGTAATCAGTTATATCAATTTACTTCTGACAATTCACATATTCTTCAAATCCAAGCCTAGAAATTGATAATTATATATATAAATCATTAGGATATTCAGGGCTTTCATGATAGTGGTTGGGCTATTTGTTATCTGTTTTTCTTCATTATGCAAATAGAATCTCAATGCTAATAAAACAAAAAAAGATTCTTATTTTCTGAGATGCAGAATAGTGAAGCTTATCATTTTGAGAGGTTTAATGCTAAACAAAATTTTATAAGATAAGCGAGAATATTTTTAAAAATGTATTTTTGTCCATTTCTTTAATGAAGGTTAATTTTGACTTACTATAAACTGCATTTAGGGAAGCGGATGTGGCTCGAGCAGTTGGGCGCCCGCCTACCACATGGGAGGTCCTGGGTTTGGTTTCTGGTGCCTCCTAAAGAAGACGAGTAAGACAGTGAGCTGACGCAACAAGCTGACACAAAATGACGCAACGAAGAGACACAACAAGCAGGGAGCTGAGGTGGCTTAAGTGATTAGGCGCCTCCCTCCCACATGGGAGGTCCTGGGTTCGGTTCCCAGTGCCTCCTGAAAAGAAGATGAACACACAGAGAGCATACAACTAACAGACACAGAAAGCAGAAAGTGAGTGCAAACAATGAGGAGGGGGGAGAAATAAATAAAATAAATCTTAAAAAACAAAACAAAACTGCGTTTAGTAAATCTCTTGGTTTAATTAAATGGCAAATACACCCATTTCATACTATAGCACATTTATAACAGTAAAAAAAAGTATTTCATTCCATTTTATAGTCATAAGGGTAAGCATAAAAATTAACATGTAAATAAATTCCTTTACTTAAAAATGAAGCTATGATTCTATACAACTCTCAAACTAAAAGTATTACTAATACAGTACTTTTATACTTTGCATCAATACTGGTCCTATTGGTCCTTTTCAGATGAGATATCAACTTTAGGTCTTCTATAGTCAGCAGCAGTGTAGTAGGTGTAATATTTAGAGACCCAATGCACGAGTACCTTTGGTTATCCTCTTAGTGATTTTCTGGCTTATATTTCTGTACTGTATATTATAGGTTTCTTTTTTGCATTTTGAGTTGTTATTAAATTGTATAATAGTCAATTAAAATATTTAAAAGTAAAAGATATTTTCAACTGATTATTAAAAAAACTTTTCTTAATCCCCAAAAGAAGAATATTATATGGGATGTGTGTACATGTAAGCTATTTTCTAACAATAGTGTTATGGCTCAGCTTTTCTTTTTCTCTACATTCTACTCCTGTCTGTATCTGCCCCTTCCCCAGCTATCCTTCATCATCCCATAGTTTTCATTTAGAAATAGTTAAGAATCAAACCAATAAAGTGAACCTTTATTCCTTGATTAAATCGCTACAATATTCTGAACATATAATCCATATAAACTTTATATGATACTGTACATTTTCTTTTTAAAGGAAGAATAAATAGGGCCAATCAATGGGATTATGTCAATACAAGGGTTACTCTTAACACTCTTTACAGAAAGCAGACCTATAGGGTTAATTTCATTTAGGTTTTCTTTTAAGAAGAGATTATTTGCTGAAATCTAATTCCTCACTTATCTACTACTTTTGTGTCCCTAGTGGTCTAATGGCTAGGATTCGTTGCTTTCATCTACTACTTTTTATTTTTTTATTTCTTATGTATATAAATTAAATTTTATTCTTTTTTTTTTTTTTTTCCCATGATCATAAGACTCTACATGTAGTATTTTTTCTTTTGGATTGGCTATCATGACAATTAATAGTACATCATTATTAAAGTGCATAACTATGCTTTATCATCTACTACTTTTTAAAAGTATCTTTGTGATACTTTTTTTTTTTGCCAGAAAATGACTGTGAAGGGGAAATATATTTTGAATTTTTAAGTTTTTTTGTTTTTAAATCAGCAAATAATTATACCAATATAAAGATAGTACAGATGTGGTTCAATCTTGCCCTTGTTATTCTGCCTTTTCTTTTGTATTGGTTCCATTGAATTACGTCTTAACTGAAGCACTGGAATTAAAAAAAACATCTTTAAAGATCACTACTTAAATGTTCCTGTATTTGTTGTATCTTAGAGCTTGGGTTTTTCAAATTTATTTTTCCAATGGGATAAGCTGAATAAATATGAAAATAGATTTAAAAATCTTGTCACAGCCTTGATGACTGGTTGGTATAAAAAAAATTCATCATAAAGTAAATAATAAAATGTTGATCTTAATCTTAGATGTAAATGGGAAATTAATATTTATTTTAAATCTGTGTTATGAGAGACATTGTATGATCACATCATACAACTTTGAATGCATAGAAACTATGATTTTCTGATTATGAACTTGAGCAAAAATAAAACAAAAATGGGAAATTCTATTTGTTTCACATTATGTATATAACTAAAATGAACCTGTTTTGTGACTATGTGAATATTTTTAAGTTGATTAGAACTGTTAATGAACCATGAATGTGTTTTACATTTTTATTAATTTTGTGGCTGATAATTTTCTTATATCCCTTAAATGAGCTATTAAATTCTGTTAATACCTAAAACCAGAATAAATTTACCTAGAGTAAAAAATTAATATTTACAATCATACTGTAAAACCAAACCAGTGTTATTAAACATAAATTTAGTCACGTCAGAATCTCATAAACTAGTTTTTAAAAATTATTTAATAATTTTTAATACAGTTGATAGTAATATATATATACCTTCTCTACTACATGCATTTTTTGCCATCCTGACTATATTTGGGGCAATCAATGAAGGGAGATTGTTTGAGAGAGGCAGAGAATCATACTGGTTGGTAAGCTGTTTCTTCATTTTTTTCTCTCTTCACTTTCTTCTTCTGCCTGTTTTGTTTCCTTCTCCCAACAGTGGTAGGAAATGTGGGAATTGACTACCTTTATAGGGTATTTTTTTTTTTCTTGAGTTCATAGAACATTTCTAGATAAACATTAGCTTTCATGTTACAAAAGGTTTAATGATATCATTCTTTTCTTTAGGCAGTAGGCAAGAGACTAGAACCTCCATTGGTGTACAGTTTAATATTATTTATTAAAAAATGATTTTGTAACACCATATAAAAGAGGATGTGGGAAATGTTGGTTTATTGTTAAGGGCCATGTACCAATCACATTATTGTTTTATTTAATATTTAATATATCATAATCCCTTTTTTTAATTGCCTAGAAATAGCATGCTTCCTATGTTATTTCTATCTTTAGCTATAGAGTTTCTGACACACTACAAAGAATTGGTTTTTAGAACATCTCTTCATCTTCCCTGTGTACCTCATTGTGATAATAAAATGTAAAAAATATATTATGTCCATTGAAGAGAATTAACCCTTAAACTAAAATGAACAGCGATGTTTTCTACTCATTGGAGAACTTTTACCAGGTTTAAGCTAGTAATTGTGAAAAGTTCACAAAAAGAAAGTGTGTGTGTGATAATTAGGGCCCTATTTGGGATCTCACTGATTCACTTTCTCCAACACATATAGAGTTGTACATGTACCTGAAATTGTGTTATATTTTTCATGTCTTGAGCTCTTTGAATAAACTATTTAATTCTTTGAGTTACCAAATGTCAAAAGATTGTGAGGAAACTTATTCTTTAAAATTAGAGCTAAGCCAGGGTAATCATTTTGCCTTCTTTTTCATAAGTTTTAGATTTTTCTTTGTCTTTTTTTTTAAATTTAGGGAAATTCTAGGGTTTCGGAAATTAGCAATTGAAATTCATAAGACCAAAAAGTCCTTCCTGGGGGCGGATGCGGCTCAAATGGTTGGGCGTCTGTCTGCCATATGGAGGGACCTGGGTTCGATCCCGGGACCTCCAGGTAAAATAAAAAAAATATATATAGAAGGTGCATGGGCTGCCAGGCTTTGTGTGCCGGTGAGCTGCCAGGCCCCGGGAGCCATGCAGCAAGATGATGACGTAACAGGAGAGAGATGCAGGGGATAGACGAGATGCTCCGAAAGCTCCGGAAACCAGGAACCGAGGTTGTGCAGGCGGCAGAACACGTCTCTCCTACATCAGAGGTCTCCAGGATCGAAGACTGGAGGAGGAGGATGAGAAGAGATGGCAGGAAACAGACACAGAGAATTGCCCGGCAAATGGACACAAAACAGCAAATGGGGAAGGAGGGGGGGTGGTTAAAATGGATAAAGTAAATAAATAAATCTTCAAAAAGTCCTTCCTTAGCCTTGGTAAACTGAGCCTCATCTGCATGAGAAATTTAAGTCTAGTGATTAACCTTGACATAATTACAGACCTCTGGGCCTCCATTGATTTAAACTAAATTTTCAGGGCCAAACATTAAAAATATCAGCTTGATACCATTCATAAGTTTTAAAATGTTAATAAGATGAGAGAGAAAATTTTTTAAAATTTGTACGTAAGCAAAGAATATTAAGCTCTCAATGCTGAATAAGCTGAAGAGCTGTATCCTTACCAAGAATACACTAAATAATAAGCTAAAGAAACAATGTGCAATTAGGAGTGGTTCCTCTTAATAAAAAGACTCTATAAGAGTTTAAATGATAATGTCACAAAAATATAATGAAAATGAAATTACCAAAGAATTCTGTTCTGGAACAACTTGCCAGACCAGATAAAAGAGCGCATCATCTATTTTATAACTGTTTGCAGAGGGTTACCTATAGAAATGCAGATCCTACCAAAAAGGAAACAATGATAAATAACTAAAGTGTTTTCACAGTAGTCATGTGCAAGTTCCCTGCTTAGTATTGTGCAGTTCCTGACCCTTTTTGTTTCCATGGAAAATGTAAGGTTGGAAAGTAAGGTACCTAACTTTTGGAAATTCTGAAGGGAAAAGGATCTGAAGTTAGGAAGAGAGCTGGGTTCTTCATGCTTTAAAATTATTTTTTAAAATCAGAGCATTTATTGTGTGACTAATTGGTGAAATCCTTAAGATGACCTGGATGCTCCAATAGCTGCCCTCCTGGGTTTAGGTGGTGTTCCTTCGTGGAATCCATGCCTGAATCTGTGGTATACAGTTTTTAGGTACCTCATTTGACCAGTACCAGTGATATTTCATTGTTTGGCCTTGGCACTGCAGTTATACTTTCTTTTATGCTTGGCTGGGTGCCACATTTACCACAGGTCGACTTCTGAAGGTGGTGGCCCTTAGAGCCACAGTGGCAGCACAAGGTATGCATCTCACTGCAACACTTTCCAAACAGTGATGTTCCCTTCATCATCTTGTTTCTGCGACTGAGACCAAAGAAAGAACTCTTCATGTTTTAGTGAAACTTTTTGACATGTAATTTCTTGAGAGATCTAGGGCTTAAAACTAAAATCTGAGTTTCTTCTTAGTCATTTTTAAAATAGCTTTATTGAGGTATAATTTATATACCATAAAATTCACAGTTTGAGATTTAGTAAGTTTATACAGTTGTGCAACAATCATCACAATTCTGTTTTAGAACATTCCTCTCACCCCAAAAAGCTCCTTCTTCCCTGTTTACAATCAATCCTTGCTCCTATCCCCAGCCCCCAGGCAACCACTGATCAGCTTTCAGTCTTTATAGTTTTGCCATTTCTAGAAATTTGACAATAATGGGATTATATAACATGTAGTCTTTCATTTAGCATAATCTTTTTAGTAATTTGAATGAATGGATAAAGTAGAAGACCTTTGAACTTGGAATCAGGATGTTATTGCCCACCTGGGCTCCTTTGCCTGATGCACACAGAAGCCAATACTGAGTTACCATGATTTCAAGAAAAGAAAGTGTTATTGTGTAGTCAATCAGCAAGGAGACTGGAGGCAAGCTTCAGATCAGTTTCCCCTAACAAAGTGTGTGCTGGGGTTTTATACTGTCTGGAGAAGGTGGGCTTAAGGGAGTGAATAAGGGTGGGAGAGATGATTGGGCCAATTCAGTTTGGGAAAGGCAGGATTAAATGGAGCATGCTCTGTTGCAAATTATGCTTAGTCTTAAAATGGAGGCTCAGCATCCTCAGTAACTAGAACTGGTTAGTGGAGCCAGTTTTAGCAGGTGCTACAAGTGGAAAGGAAGCAGTAACTTATCTTGAAAGTCAGCAAGCCTTCTATGAATAAACTTTAGGTGGGCATTTGAAGAAATGGGAGATAGAAACTTCTACAAACCAGTAAAGGAGGAGGGTACTCTGAAAAGTGGGTTAGTAAGTAGTGGCAGTTTCAAGGGGATTGGTAAATGGTGGTTTCAAAGAGACTTTGAATACTGGTTTGGCTTTGCTACCAAATGTATAAAGTTGGGTAAGCACCTGTCCCTTCTGAATCTCTGCATTTTTCTCCATAACATGAAATATTTTGATATTCTATTCAATTTTCATAGCTGGGTGGATATTTATTGACCTTTTCCTAGAAAGTAACTTTTCTACTTAAATATAGTCATTGTGTTTCTTTGCTGAATAAAAAAGTGAGGCTTCCTGTCTAATAGATGATTCAACAGTGGACAAATTTGAAGAACCAAGATGGGTAATTAAGCTTTTTTTGGGTTTTTCCTAGTTGATGTATACCACTCTGAGAATGGGGATAATCTTAAATGCTAAATTAATAATAAGCATTTTTGAAGAGAATAAAGGCAAAGTTGACTAATTTTCTGAGGTGCAGCTTCAAAAGTGCCTGAAACTTATGTAGTGAATGGTTCTGAAGATAAAAAGTAGACAATGGTATTTTTAGTTGTTTTCTGTTTTGGGGATAGAAGGTGTCCAGTGATTTTAGTACAATTTGAGCCAAATTGGGCTCAAGGCAGCCAAGTTAGGACTAGACTGTTTTTCGAATTGCAAAAGGAGATGAATGACTACTCTTAGGAAAATGGTCCTAGGCTCATTGGGAGGCAAGCTGATGGGTAACATTCAGGTGACAAACAAGGATATTAAAAACTGAATGTGTGGGTGTGTATGTGCACATGTACATGTGTTTGTAACAGGAGAGGACAACTGACTAGTAGGTGGTGTCAGGTATATGTGAAAGGGAATAATGTTTGTTTTTAGTATAGTATAAAAAAGATACAACATTGAGTAGCAGCTAGGTAAATTTAAGAATGAGAGTGCTGTAACCACTTTAAAATATTCAATAATTTGACTCTTAGACACCTTCAGGGCTTCTTGTATACCTATTAGTAGGAAGCATGGCTATAAATGATAGAACTTTATTTTTTATTTTATTTTTTTTTCTTTAAGATTTTATTTACTTATTCATTTATCCCCTCCTTGCTGCTCGTGCCTGCTGGGCCAGCCAACCACGCCGTGTGGGCGGGCCCGCCCTCACCAGGAGGCCCCGGGAACTGAACCCGGGGCCTCCCACATGGCAAACGGGAGCCCCACTGATTGAGCCACAGCCGCTTCCCAGAACTTTATTTTTAACCAACATACTAGAATGTATGGGTGGCAACCCACAGAATAGATACTGTGGAGGAGGGGAATGCAGCTATAAATATATTTTAATGATACTATCATTACAGGAACATTAAAAAATTTATCTCATGCTTTATAGTCACACTTTTTGTTCAAGAAGGGTATTTCTCATTAAGGTAAACCACCAAACTCAGAGATGTCCCCAAATCAAGTCTGTATTTAATGAATGAAGATTTGTCACTTATGAAAATATTATAAAGATTACGTTAAAACTTTAAAGCATTTCCAAAAGTTGAATTGCAGAGCTGTTTTTACACTTTGGCAGCATTCTAGGAATAAGTATAGAACTTTCTGGCAACAATATTCTTTTGAATATATACTATGACATAGTTATTTTATAATGTCCCACTGCATATGTTATACATATAAAACACTTAGGAATTTTGTAATTGGAAAAATTTCAGTGTAAAGGAAAGAGGTGCCTTTTTAAAAAAATAACTTCTGAAGCTTCAAAATATTAAAGATCATCATATTTTCCCAGGGATTTTTTTTTTGGATGCCAGAACTCAATAACTTAGAAACAGAAAATAATATTGACTCTCTCAGAGAGTTAAATTGTAAAACTAACACATCTTATGTGGAAGAGTATAGATAATCAGGCACTTGAATAGTTTGAAGCCTGCAAAACCTGTATATATCCTAATGGTGTGTTAGCATGACAAAAGACTGTGTCAACCACAATTTTTTTGTGTGTGAAGTTGAGCAGTATTCAAGGAGTAAGCTGTTTTATTTATTTACATAAAAAAATTTTTTTTCCAAACACACGTTCCCCTTGCCACCCTCCCCCCACATTCCCCTCTAATCTACTTTCTTTCTCTGCAAATTTGCTATTTTTATAAGTGATATCATACAAATTTTGTCCTTATGTGCCTTGCTTATTTCACTGAGCATAGTGTTTTCAAGGTTTTTCCATGTTGCAGCATAACTTCATATTTTCTTATGGTCAAATAATATTCCATTGTCTGTACCACATTTTGCTTATCCATTCATTTGTTGATGGACACTTGGGTTGTTTCCAGCTTTTGGCTGTTGTGAATAATGCTGTTATCATTATTGACTGTTTTCACTGGGTGTATACATAGAAGTGGGAGTGCCAGGTCATATTTAACTTTTTGAGGAACTGCCATATTATTTTCCATAGTGGCTGCACCATTTTGCATTCCCACCATCAATACACTAGAGTTCCAAATTCTCCGCATCTTTGTTAACACTTGTTACTTTCCATTTAAAAAAAAAATAATAGCCAGGATTGTGGGAAGATGGTGACGAACTAACAGGCAGAGCTGAATCCTCTCACAAAAACAATGGAGAAAGAGCCAAAATCTGTCAGAGGGACTTGCTTTGGGGGTCAGCAGACCAGTTTAGTGCTATACAACTCCCAAGAGGATGAGAGACAGAGAGAGGAAGAACCGGAAATGGCAAACGTTAGTTTCCAAGCCCTCCTGGCAGCGGGGAGGTACTCCTCTTCTCCACCCCAAGATACTAAGCTGGGGTAAAACCCCTGGCTCACTGCAGCCCAGCTGAGTGAGAGGGAAACAGACATCTTCCTTTCAGCTGTTTTAAGGGAAAAGGGAGGGGAGTTTGGGGTGCTTTTTTTCAGTACACCAGCTTTGAATCTCTGATCTGGAGATTCAATACAGGAACACAGGAAAGTTGGGACTGAAACACCTCTGTGGAATGTTGTGCTGACTAGCGCCATCTGCTGGCTGGTCTGGAAATTGCATGGACAAAAACTTCACGCTCTTTGTATCCAACCCCTGGGAGAAGATCTGTACCACACTAGTGAGTCCCTGGCTTGATTTTGAAAACTTAAGTTGGGCAATTTTAAAGACTGAGAATAAATTGAACCAGATATCAAAAGAAGAGCTGTAAAACAACAACCCCCCCCCCCCCAAAAAAAAAACAAAAACAGTAGGCAAGAAAGAGAAATTAGCCAACAGAATAAATTACCAACATATTCAAATGCCTAAACATCAGCAAAAAATTACAAGGCATCCTAGAAAACAAGAAGAGATGGCCCAGCCAAAAGAATAAACCAAATATCCTGAAAAGATACAGGATTTAATACAGTCCAACAATGATCATCACACAACTCTCCTACATGACTTCAAAGAATTTAAAGAAAATACAACTAAAGAACTAAAGGATATTAAGACGATACTGGGAGAGCATAAAGAACAATCTGAAAGCCTACAAATAAAAGTAACAGACCTTATGGGAATGAAAGATGTGATGGATGAGATTAAAAATACATGAGAGGCACATAAGAGCAAATTTGAATTGTTTGAAGACAGAATTAGTGATTTCAAAGACAGAACATCTGAACTGGAAAAGACAGGTGAACAGAAAGATAAGAGTATGGAAAAAATTGAAACAGTCTCAGGGAATTGAATGACGATGCAAAACACACATTCACATTATTGGTATCCCAGGAGGGAGAAGAGAACGGAAAAGGGGCAGAAAGAATATTGGAGGAAATAATGACCGAAAACTTCCCAACCCTTATGAAGGACATAAATATCAATATCTATGAAGGACAACTCACTCCAAACAGAATAAATTTGAATAGACACCTACTATTCAGAACGACAAATATCAGAGATAAAGAGAGGATTCTAAAAGCAGCAAGAGAAAAGCAAAACATCACATACAAGGAACCTTGATAAGATTAAGTGCCTACTTCTCATCAGAAACCATGGAGGAGAGAAGAAAGTGGTATGATGTATTTAAGGTACTGAAAGAGAAAAATTGCCAGCCAAGAATTCTGTATCTGACAAAGCTGTCCTTCAAAAATGAGGGTGAGTTCAAAGTCTTCACAGACAAACAAAAACTGATAGAATATGTTATCAAAAGACCAGATTTGCAAGAGATACTAAAGAGGGTGCTGCAGCCTGAAAGGAAAAAACAAGGGTAAGAGATGTGAAGAGTTTAGAAATGAACATTATTAGGAACAATAATTTAAAGGATAAGAAGACAGGCAATAGAATGCTATGTCAACAGAGAGCTGAAGGGCAAAATGGATGAAGTAAGTGGTACCTTTACAGTAATAACACTGAATGTTAATGGATTGAACTCCCCAATCAAAAGACATAGACTGATAGAATTGATAAAAATATGAGCTGTCTATATGCTGTCTACAAGAGACCCACCTCAGATGTAAGAACACAACCAGGTTAAGAGTGAAAGGTTGGAAAAAGGTATTCCATGCAAATAGTAACCAAAAAAGAGCAGGAGTAGAACAGATAAATGTAAAATAACAGCATTATAGTATATGAACAGTTATTACTCAGTGTAACTAGCAAATTGTTCCTAAGATCAGCATTCTGTAGTTTTTTTTCATACAAAATAAACACTTTATTTTAATTGAGGAGGTCTGGAGGAGAAATATATTTTTGGATACTTTGTTTTTCTTTAACCTTTTCTTATTCATACTCTTTAATTAAAATCTATCTGGATCAATAATGATTTAGCACAACTGCTGTTGAACAAGATTTTGAGTTCTTCTGCCTCATAAAATTTTGAGTTGGCAAGTTGTTATCTGCTGTAATTCATTCCAAAAAGATGTGAAGAATTCCAAATAGGAATTTGATTATTTAGAAAGAATTATGGCCTAAGTGAAAATTATATAACCAAACCAATAATTTTTTTCATTCTTAGAGATTATTATGTCTGATAGAGCTGTAATATTAAAAAAAAGAATTATGTTATAATTAATTTCTATTATTTGATTTAATATTTACATTTATGAAGGTTTGTTGCTATGCTATCTATTTTTTATAATTGAGTATATTAAATCTAACCTGGCCTTGCACTCTATGTTAAAATTTGTAATTTCTTTCAATCTGTTTTTCTATTTATTTTACGATTTTAAAATAAAGGAATTTTAAAATTGAAATAATAAAAAAAAATTTTAGACAAAGAAAAATAGCCATCCTTGTGGGTAGGAAGTTGTTGCAGTTTGATATTGATGAATTCCAAAAAGAAATGCTGATTATGTTTGTAAACTGGTCTGTCGGAGGTTTCACTTTTACTTGATTAAATAATGAGGAAGGCTTTGGCCCTTAGTTTCACAGAGAAACCACACTGCAGAGAAAGGACATTGGAGTTTTGGTTCTGGAGCCCCGGGAAGTAAATGCGCGGAGAAGGAGAACACAGAGGAAGAGAGACAGTTCATTAGACAGGATCCTGCAGCCCTGTGAAGTGAGATGAACCATTTGCCTGATAGTTTGCAGCTGCAGAGACCAGAACCCTGAGCAGCGGAGCTGAGAGAGAAATGAGCCCTGGGAGAGAGGCAAGACTTGTCCCAGCCTGTGGCTGAGATTGGATGAAGCTGGGACCACTGAACCTTGGGAGGAGGAGGAAGACTGAACCCTCACCTGCCATCTTGTGTCAACACGTGGCAACAGACTTTGGTGAGGGAAGTAACTTATGCTTTATGGCCTGGTAACTGTTAAGCTTCTACCCCAAATAAATACCCTTTGTAAAGTGCAACAGAGTCCTGGTATTTTGTATTAGCACCCTTTTGGCTGACTAATACAGAAGTGGTCTCTCATTGTGGTTTTCATTTGCATTTCCATAATGGCTAATCATGTTGAGCCTCTTTTCCTATGTTTATTGACTATTTGTTTATCTTCTTTGATGAAATGTCTATTCAAGTCTTTTGCCCATTAAAAAAATTGGGTTGTTTGTCTTGTTGCATTGTAAAGGTTCTTTGGATTTTTATATTTAATAGTAATAATTAAGTACCTGCCATTTTCAATTGCAAGATGTCAGAGGAAATAGCCACTTCTAGATTTAGAATTCATATTCTTTCTATAATTCTCTCAAATACTTGTCTCCAAGAAAATAGAAAGTAAGGATTTTTTTTTTTTTTTTTTTTTTTTTTTAGGAGTTACTGGGGATTGAACCCAGGATCTGGTTGGTACATGGGAAGCAGGCACTCAACTGCTGAGCTACATCTGCTCCCCAGTAAGGATTTCTGGAGTAATCACATACTACTTTGATATATGAGCAAAACGTCAGAGCAAGACTAGAACCACATTAGTCAGAATGATTATCTAAAAGTATTGTAACATAGCGAAGAATAGATGGAGAAATTCACAGTTGAAAAGAAGACATACAAAACATTACTACCTCATATCAGATTTAGAAGGTTGTTCTTTTAGAAGAATTACAATCAGATCAGATAGACTAAAATTTTGTATCTTTCTACTCATTGAATTAAGTGAAAATGAGATGGACAATTAATTAGAAAATATTTACCCCCCCCCACATTGCGTATATTGTTTGGCAATAATTTTCTTATTGACATCCTATGGGGATACTGCAGACCTTTTTTACCCCTTTTTAACCTCCCATTCCAGTATACTGCTCTCAGACTTAGTGTTCTAGTTTGCTAAAAGCTGCTGGGAGCAATATACCAGAAATGGGTTTGCTTTTACAATGGGAATTTAATAGGTTAAACTTACTATTCTGAGGCTGTGAAAATGTCCAAATCAAGGCATCATCAGGAGCTCCTTTCTTCCTGAACTGCTGCTGTGGGCAAGCAGGCACATGGCAGCATCTGCTCGTCCCTCTGCTCCCCTGTCTTCTCCAGGCCTCTTGTTTCAGCTTCTAGCTGTTTCATCTATGGCTTATCTCTATGCTGGGTTTGTTGATTACACCTTCTGGAGGGTTCTTTCTGTCTCTACAGTAGTTTTTTTTTTTTTTTGTGTGTGTGTGTGTTTTCAGCTTTTTATTCCTCCATTTATAAAAGACTCCAGTAAGAGGATTAATACCTACCTTGGTTCACGCAATCTAATAAAAGGCTCTTAAGTAAGTAATTTAATCAAAAGGTCCCACTTACAATAGGTTTACACACACAGGAATGGGTTAGTTCTAAGGATATAATCTTCTGGGATCCACCCAGCTTCAAACTATCACATTTAATAAGTTGTTTCAGTTAATACATATAGTATATATGTGTGTGTGTGTGTGTGTATAAAACAATAATATATACTTTAAATTGTGAAGATTAAGAACATCCAACAGAAGCATTTTCAGCTTTGCTTTTCTCTATTTATAAATGGTGTAATTTCCCCACCTCTCTCCCATTTGCTTTCAGGAATGTGTCTTTAGACTTTCATGGTTTCTATTTTTATTTTTTCTACCTGCTAGAATATGAAGGGCCATTAATTCCCTCCTTTTCCCACTTTTATTTCCACTTTTCCTAATAGTATCTTTTTTTTTTTTAACTTTATTTTGTACATTTAATAATTGAAAACATAAACAATTAAAAACTAAAAAGTAAACACAGATGAATAAATATATACATTTCTCAATTAAATGTAATGGATACATGTAAATTTTTGTGTGTGTGAATCAAACAATATATTACACAATATATTTGGTTCATAGTAACACATTCATACAGTATTTGTCCTTTTGTGTCTGGCTTGCTTCACTCAACATAATGTCCTCCAGGTTCATCTATGTTGCCATATGCTTTATGACTTCATTTCTTCTTCCAGCTGCATAATATTCCATCGTGTGAATAGACCACAGTTTGTTTATCCGTTCATCTGTTGATGGACACCTGGGTTGTTTCCACCTTTTGGCAATGGTGAATAATGTGGCTATGAACATCGGTGTGCAGATGTCCATTCGTGTCACTGCTCTCAGTTCTTCTGGGTATATACCCAGTAGTGGTATTGCAGGGTCACATGGCAAGTCTATATTCAACTTCTTTAGGAACTGCCAAACAGTCCTCCATAGTGGTTGTACCATCCTGCATTCCCACCAACAGTGAAGAAGTGTTCCTATCTCTCCACATCCTCTCCAACACTTGTAGTTCTCTGTCTTTTTAATAGTGGCCATTCTGATAGGTGTGAAATGATATCTCATTGTAGTTTTGATTTGCATTTCCCTAATCATGAGTGATGTTGAGCATTTCTTCATGTGTTTTTTTGCTATTTGTATTTCTTCTTCGGAGAAATGTCTATTCAAGTCTCCTAATAGTATCTTTAATGGCCTAAAAAAAAATTCCTTAATCTTTCTTCCTTCCCTTTCCTCCTCCTTTTTTGTTTTGCTTAACAGCAAAAAGAAAGAAAAATGTGTGTATTGTTTCAAATTTGCTGTCTTTTTTTTTTACTAAAACTATTCTCTTTGCTGTTTTCAGTGACCTTCTAAATTGCCAAATGGGAATGTTTCTCAGTTTTAATTCTTCACATTTGATACTGGGAACTGCTTTTCCTCCTCCCTTGTCCTCATAACGTTTTAGTCCTCTTGGTCTCTATAGATTCTAGCTGTCTTTTCATTCACAAGGTCAACATTTTTTCTCACATTATTTGCCTTATATATTTTTCTTCCTATAAATTCTTTTCCTTGAAATGTTTAACTGTTTCTTTTGCTTCAGCAAGTACTTCTTTTAGATAATTATCATACTCTTAAGTACCTGAACTTCAATTTCTAGCTAGAGATCTCTCCCTTGTTGTCATGGCATCAAGCTCAGTATCCGAGATCTGAATTCATTTTCTTTCTCCTAAAATGTTTCCTCTTCTAACTTTTCTTCCTCTCTTATTGGCTTATCCCTCCCATTGCCCAGACTTGAATTCTGAGACATCTTTGAATTTCCCATCAGATCCATTCAGTTATCAAACTGTGAATTCTATTGCTGCAGTATTTCTCTACTTCATCTCTTCTTTTCTATTTCATTTTTTTTACTACACCAATCCAGATTTTCATCACCATTAACATATAAACAAATAATTATAACTTAGTAATTGCTCTGATAGAGGGAACAGAGGCAGAGGATGTTCTACTAGGGTTTGATAGGTCAGGACAGCTGTATTGAAAGGAAGTGATATTTAAGTTTAGCGTTGAAGAATAAGTAGGAGCATCCCAGGCAACCAAACTGAAGAAGCATATTAGAAGCTTCTCATATGTTGTCAACGCATAAGACTTTTGCTTTAATCCTTAATGCAAGTGCATGTTTTATCTATTGACACATGCTATTGCCTCTCTTCAGATATTGATGAAAACCAGTGAATGAGCATGTAAAGGCAGTGACACGAAATACATATATCTTTATAACCTAGCTTTGAATATATAGAGTAGTAAAATGTAAAGTGGAAAAAGTGAATACTACTTGCATTGAAGATTTAAAATCTGACTAAAATTACATTAAAAGCTTTCTTCAGGGTTCCTGCCTACTTGAAATGTAAATCTTCAATTCGCAGCTGTTTTCAGTCTACTTATATATGGTGTTAACTATTATTTCTACCTTTTTAACACAAGTGTGATTGCCCTACATAGGGTTTGGGGATTATCTTCATATTATCAGTCACTGATATTTAAAGAAATTAACTGAAGACCATAGCAAGTTAAAGAGCTAATTTACTAATTTTTTGCTCCCTTGGAGAAACAATGTTTTGTGCTATTAAAATGGGAACCATAAAAACAACAATTCTAAAAACAGTTTAAACAATAAGGCAATTTTTTTTGGCTATGTAAATTGGAAGAACAGAAGTTGAACAGTCCAGGAACCTGCACCATGGCCAGGAACTTAAACAATGTCTTCAGAACACTCTTCATTTCCTGGCCTCACTTCTTCCTCTGCATTGGTCTCTTTCAGGGTAGAGATGCATGGACCCAGATAGTTGCTAACTTAAAGTTTCCCAAGCATGGCCCATTCCTGGGCTAATCACAGTGGAGAACTGTCATTGGCATTACCATCAGAACCACATAAAATGGGAGCAGGTCAGTTCTTCAAAGGATGGGGATACTATTAACTAGAGAAATGTGGGAAGGAATATGAAGTTGACAAAAACACTATATAGTCATTAAGAGGAGGAGTAAAGAAAAGAAGGAAAAGAAGGGAGTGGTAGACACAGGGAAAGGAAAGAAATTTATACATAGGAAAGAGAAGTAGGGAAAGGGAACTCTGTAATTCTCAGTTGAGAATTTGCTGTGTGTTAAGCCTTGTGTTAAGTATTTTACATTTATTTATTTATTTATTTATTTTTTTATTTATTTATTTATTTTTTTTTTTAAAGATTTTATTTATTTATTCATTTATCCCCCCCCTGCCGCCTGTGCTCGCCCGGTCAGCCAACCACACCGTACGGGCGGGCTTGCCCTCACCAGGAGGCCCCGGGAACCGAACCCGGGGCCTCCCATATGGTAAACGGGAGCCCTACTGATTGAGCCACAGCCGCTTCCCTAAGTATTTTACATTTAATCTCCACAACTCAGGGGAGGCAACCATGTTATCTCCAGAGGATACACATTTCTAGAACTAGTATAAACCTTTTTCTTTTTTTCTCTATTTTTTTTCCTTTGGCATATTTATTTTCTTTTCTTTTAAAATTTATGTACAGTAAAATTCACTCTTGTGATATACAGTTCTTTGGGTTTTGACAAATGCATAGAATATATACATCACCATAATCAGGACACGGAACTCCTGCTGCTTCTTTGTAGCTAACTCTTACCCCCACCTCCCACCTCCAACCCTTGGCAACTGCTGATCCATTCTCCAGGCTAGAGCTTTGCTTCTTCTAGAATGTCATATAAATGGAATCATAGGTATGTAGACTTTTGGGACAGTGTCTTTTACTTAGAAAATGTATTTGAGCTTCATTCATTTTGTGTATATCATAGTTTGTTCCTTTTTATTGCTGAGTAGTAATCCATAATATAAGGTACCATGGTTTGCTTATCCATTCACCTGTTAGAAGGCATTTGGATTGTTTCTAGTTTTGGGAGATTATGAATAAACCTGTTGTAAGCATTTGTTTACAGGTTTTGTAAGTTTTCATTTCACTTGGGTAAATACCTAGGATCATATAGTAAATAACATATTTACTTTTATAAGAAACTGCTAAGCTGTTTTCCAAAGGGGCTATACCATTTTGCCTTTCCACCAGCAATGTATGAGGGTTACAGTTGCTCCACATCCTCACTAGCACTTAGTATTGTGAGTTGGTTTTTATTTTAGCTCTTTTATATCTCATCATGTTTTTAATTTGCATTTCCCTAATGACTAATGATGTTGAGTATATTTTCATGTGCTTTAAAATACTCTTCTTTAGTATTCTGAGAATGCTTATTTGCTTTTAAAAAATGATGCAGTTTTTTCCTAAAACAGCAATAAATGGCCTTGACAAGCTTAACAGGTGTTCAGATTACAACTGCTACAATCACACAACTTCAGGGGACATCATTTATATTAATTAAAAAAATAAGAAATACTGGAGTTATGCAATGCAGTGATCCTGGCTATATGTTTACAGTCATTACCTAGAATATCAGTGACTAGTTTCCATGGAAAATAGGAAAATTTGAGTACTATCAAATGATGCTTTTAAAAATAATTTTTCGGGGGTTCTCTGAAATGGAGTTTTGTCTAGGAGTAGGCTCTGGAGAAATGCCTTACAGGCTGTATGTCTAAGAGCATACTTTTAGGTACTCAGCTCTTCCTTTACTGCATAAGTGAGCTTGACCATCCTTTTTTTTTTTTTTTTCTTCTTTTAATTAGAGAAGTTGTAGATTTACAGAAAACTCCTGCATGAAATACAGAGCTCTCATATTATTAACATATTTCATTAGTATGGTATATTTGTTGCAATTGAAAAGACCATTTTTATAATTGTACTATTAACTATAGTCCATGGTTTACATTCCTTCACTGTGTTGTATTTAGTACTATGGATTTTGTTAAAAATTTTTTTATTCTAGTAACATATACACCTTAAAATTTCCCCCTTTACCTATCCATATATATATATATTTCAGTGCTGCTAATTAAATTCACAATATGTGGCACCATCATCACTGTCCATCACCATAAAATTTCCGTCATCTCAAATAGAAACTCTGTACAATTTAAGCATTAACCCCCCATTCTCTACTCCCGCCCTGGCCCCTGTAGCCTATATTCTAGTTTCTGACTCAATTAATTTGTTTATTCTAATAATTTCATATCAGTGAGATCATGTAATATTTGTCCTTTTATTTTACTCAGCATTATGTCTTTAAGGTTCATGCATATTGTCACATGTATCAGAATGTCTTTCCTTTTAATTCCTTTTTTTTTTTTTTTTTGAGGTACCAGGGTTGGGGATTGAATCCGGGACCTTGTTTGTATGTGGGAAGCTGGCTCTCAACCACTGAGCCACATCAGCTACTGTTTCAGTCTGGCAGTCTGATGTACTTATGTATTCCAAAAATAGGTATTGGCTCATGCTTGTAAACTGGTCTGCTTATCTGGGCATGATTAAGTTATGATTAGGGCGTTAACTGGGCCACATCAGTAGGGCGTTGAGCCTCACCCCTTGGTGGGTGGGGGAATCAAATAAAAAGGCAAGGCAAAAGACAGAGAGAGAAGTTTTGATGTTGGAGTCTTTTTTTTTTTTTTTTTTTTTTTAAAGATTTTATTTATTTATTCATTTATCCCCCCCCTTGCTGCTTGTGCTCGCTGGGTCAGCTAACCACGCCATGCGGGCGGGCTTGCCTTCACGAGGAGGCCCGGGGAACCGAACCCAGGGCCTCCCATATGGTAAACGGGAGCCCTACTGATTGAGCCACAGCCGCTTCCCGATGTTGGAGTCTTGAGCTGGAGCCCCGGGAAGTAAGAGAGCTTGGTCATGAGGAAGGAGAGAAGGTTCCGGGATAGAGACCAGCCATTTGCCTGAGAGTTCACAGCTTGCCTTGTAGAGAGAAACAAAGCCTAGAGAGCCTCATGGTCTACAGCTGACCTTGTGGAGGAAACAGAAGAGCTAAGCCCAGAGAGAAATGCAGCCCCAGGAAGAGAAGAACCCAAGAAGCCTGAACCCTGGCAAATGATGGCATCTGTCTTGCTCCAACACGTGGCAATAGACTTTGGTGAGGGAAGAAACTTATGCTTTATGGCCTGGTAACTGTGGACATCTACCCCAAATAAATACCCTTCATAAAAACCAACCAATCTCTGGTATTTTGCATCAGCACCCCTTTGGCTGACTAATACAGCTACCCTGAGTTGGTTTTTTTGTTTGTTTGCTTGTTGTTTGTTTTTTTATTTTTAAGAGGCGCTGGGAACCGAACCCAGGACCTCCAATGTGGGCAGCAGGTGCTTAACTGCTTGAGCCACATCCTCTTCCCAGAAAGTCATTCCTTTTTATGGCTGAATAATATTCTATTGTCTATGCTACATTTTGTTTATCTGTTCGTCAGTTGATGGACACTTGGATTGCTTCCATCTTTTGGCAATTGTGAATAATGCCGCTATGAACACTGGTCTGTAAATATCATGCTCAAGCCCCTGATTACAGTTATTTTGGGTGTATACCTAGAATTCAGATTGCTGGGACATATGATAAGTTCTATATTTAGCTTTCTGAAGAACCACCAAACTGTCTTCCATGGCGGCTTCCATCTGCACCATTTTACATTTCCACCAACAATGAATGAATATTCCTATTTGTCCACATTCTCTCCAACACTTGTAATTTTCTGTTTTTTAGTAGTTGCCATTTTTGTGGGTATGAAATGGTATTCTTTGTGGTTTTGATTTGCATTTCCCTACTGGCTAATGATGTTGAGCTTCTTTTCATGTGCTATTTGGCCACTTGTATATGTTCTTTGGAGAGATGTCTGCTCAAGTCTTTTGCCCATTTTTTAAATTGGGTTGTTTGTCTTTTTGTAGTTGAGTTAAAGGATTTTTTAATATATTCTGGATATTAAACCCTTATATATGTGGCTTCCAAATATTTTCTTCCATTGTATAGGTTGTTGTTTCACTTTCGTGATAAAATCCTTTGATGCATCAAAGTTTTAAATTTTGATGAGGTCCCATTTATCTATTTCTTTGTTTTGTTGCTTGTGCTTTGGGTGTTAAGTCTAAGAAACCATTGCCTAGCACAAAGTCTTGAACATGCTTTCCTACATTTTCTTTTAGGAGTTTTGTGGTTTTGACTCTTATATTTAGTTTTTCGATCCATTTTGAGTTGATTTTTTTATGTGGTGTGAGGTAGGGACCCACCTTCATTCTTTTGCATGGGCATCCAGTTTTCCCAACACCATTTGTTGAAGAGACTTTTTTCACAATTGAGTGGGCTTGCTTTCTTTTCTGCATAAAGTTTCTGATAAGAAATGGGCACTCATACTAAATGGAACTCTCTTGTACCTAACAAATTGCTTTTCTCTCATAGCTTTCAAAGCTCTCTCCTCCTTTGCATTCAACAGCTTGATTGGTATGTGATGGGAGTTTTTTTTTCCTTCCAGTTTATCCTGTTTGGTGTTTGATGGGCTTCTTGGATGTGCGTATTCATATCTTTTGCTAAGTTTGGGAAGTTTTCTGTCATTGTTTGAATATTCCTGTCCCAAAATGTGTATACTGGTATGCTTGGTGGTATCCCACAGGTCTTTTAGGCTATTTTTGCTTTTTATAATTCTCTTTCCTTTCTGGTTCTCAGCCTAAATCATTTCAATTGTCTTGTCTTCAGGGTCACTGATTCTTTTTTATTCCAGCTCAAATCTGCTATTGAAACTTTCTTGGGAATTTTTCTTTTCATTTATTGTGGTCTTCAACTCCTTTTGTTCTGTTTGGTTCCATTTTAAAATTTCTTTCTCTTTATTGAGATTCTCATATTCATTAATTTTTTCCCCTCAGTATCCTTTAAATTTTTTCCCTGTATTTTCCTTTATCTCCTTGAGTATATTGAGGATTAAAAAAAAATTCTTTGATATGTCCACAATCTTGTTTTCTTTGTTGATGTTCTCTGAATTTTTATCCTCTTCCTTTGATGGACCATAATTTCCTGTTTGTTTGTCTTGTAATCTTTTTTTGTTGTGTACTATATAGTTTAATATTTTAAAAAGGTTAACTCTGGGATTTAATCCTTGAGCTGTTTCTTGAGTTCATTATATCCAGCCAGTGATATGACAGAAATTTTTGAGTGCTACAGCCAACAAAACCAAGCAAACCAATGCAAAAACAAAACAAAACAAACAAAAACATCTTTCATAGTCTTTGCAAATTGGCTTTGTGTTGGCTTGTACTCTCCTTCAGAGTTCAGCTCTCCTATTAAGAAGGTCCCTAGAAGGCAAATGCTCAGTGCAGGATCCTCCCTGTCTGTTTTGGGCCTGTGCCTTGTTTATTGGCTTGTGCCTGCTAGTAGCATTAGGATTTCCTCTTTTTACAAGAATTTGAATTCTCCCTTTACTTTCTAGGAAACAGACCTCCCTCTCTAGTGTGGTCTACCACACAGGACTTAAAACAGGTAAGCCTTTGACCTGGGCTGCCTGATTAAATTGTTTCTTACCTGGCCTTTACTATTTCAAGCTGCTTTTGCCTGGAGGACACATTCTGGGAGGGGGTGTGAGCTGGAGAGGAGTTTCTCAGGTCTGTCTTTCCTAGCTAGATGTAGGCCATGGACCCACAAAGGGAGCTCAGACCTGGTGCTACACTGCCCTGAGGAGGGGATTGCGGGAGGGGCCAGCAGGGGCACCAGGATCTTCTCCTATGGCTCTTTGAAAGTTTTTGTGTGAACATAAGTTTTCATTTCTTTAGGATGAATGCCCAGGAGTGTAGTTGCTGAGTCACATGGTAGTTGCATATGTGGCTGTACTATTTACATTTCCTACTGTTTTGCAGAGTGTCCATATCATTTTACATTTCCAACAGCAATAGAATGAGTGATAACGGTTTTTCTGCATCCTTGCAAGTATTTGGTGTTATCACTGTTTTCTATTTTAGCCATTCTGAAGTGTAGTAATATCTTATTGTAGTTTTAATTTGCATTTCCAGTGGCTAATTATATTGAACATGTTTTCATATGCTTATTTGCCATCCGTATTTCCTTTTCTCCGAAATGTCCCTTTATGTCTTTTGCCCATATTCTAATTGGATTTTTTACTTCTTTGCTATTGAGAATTCTATGTTCTTCATGCTATTCCATTGTTGAATATGTGATTTACAAATATTTCCTCTCATTCTATAGCTTACCTTTTCATAGCAAAAGTTTTAATTTTGATGAAGTTTACTTATCAATTTTTTTAATGGATTGTGCTTTTGTTGTCAAGTCTAAGAACGTTTTGCTTAGCCCTAGATCCTGAAGATGTTCTCCTACTATTTGGTTTTTTTTTTTTTTTTTTATTAAGTTTTACAGCCTTCCATTTTCCATTTAAATCTGTGATCCATTTTGAGCTAATTTTTGTACAAGGTGTGACATTCAGGTTTGAGGTTTGTTTTTTTTTTTTGGTTATGGATTGTTCCAACACCAATTTTTGAAAATGATATCTTTCATCCTTTGATTGCTTTTTCACCTTTGTCAAAAATTAGTTGAGCATATTTATGTGGGTTTATTTCTGGTTTCTTTATTTGTGCTATTGATCTATGTGTCTGTCCCTGTGCTAGTACCATAGTGGCTGTGTAATCAGTCTTGAAATTAGGTAGATGGTTTCCTCTCACATTATTCTTCTTTTACAAAATTGATTTAGCTGGTCTAGTTCCTTTGCCTTTCCATATGAATTGTTTCTTTTAATATAATAATCCCCTCCCCTCTTGTTTTCTCATACCATTGATTTGTTGAAGAAATAAAGTTTTATTTTAATGGTTTTGTTCTGATGGGATTTAGTTTGATTTGGAATAGTTACCACTTTGTACAACACATTCTATTTGTATTATCTTCCCTTGATACAGCCTAGTTTTGCAAGCTTGCCCAGGGGCTGCAGGAATTGGCTTCTGTGTCCTAAGTGAATTGTACAAATACTGTTAGGATGCATCCATCCAGAATCCCTCTCTAGTTATTTAAGACCTTTTTTTTAATTTTTAGAACTCATCAATTTTATGATTTCTGTGACTTGTTTATTAGTAGCAAGGGTTAGTAAGAAGTTTTTTAGGGCCCATGAAGAACCAATAAAGGAAACAAGTGAGATGCCATAGCATGAATTAGGGGAAAACTGAACTGTCATCCAATTATCTTATTTGTTGTAAATTGAGAAACTTCCTTACTGATGCAACAATTTAGGACTGTGGAAATTTGAAGCAATTATTTTAAACTGAAGGTAGCAGAACTAGAACTATGTTTCGTAATATAATCAAAACTATATCTGCTACTTAAATAAAAGAGGAGAAAAATGAATACATATAAGTAAGATACACAGAAAGAAATGAATTTTGTATGGGTCTTTTAGTAGTTAATTTTTTTTGTGTATTCTGTTTTTGTGAAGATAGGAAATTCCTTATTGAGATGATATCTAGGAAAGCGACAAGATTTTTATTTTAATAGGGAAAATAGACAAGTAACTCTCATTTTCTTGATAATTTTTGGAATTTATTCCTTTCCTTACTTGATATATGGAGACGTGGTATACAATATGGTTGCAGATTAAGGGGAGAACAGGATTGTTGAAATATAGATATCGATTTAACTGTAGTTTATAGTACTGCAACTTAGAATCATGATCATTTTCTATTAGTTTTCATTTATTTGTAGAAAAATATACAATGTTTATTAATAATTAAAAAATTTGAGCCAACCTTGGATCGCAATGATATTTGTTTAATGAAAAAAATTTTTTAAGTTTAAAAATAAGTACAGGGGGCGGATGTGGCTCAAATGGTTGGGCGTCCGTCTGCCATATGGAGGGACCTGGGTTCGATCCCAGGGACCTCCCGGTAAAATAAAAAATATATATGGAAGGCGCATGGGCTGCCACGCTCTGTGTGCCGGTGAGCCGCCAGGCCCCCGGAACCATGCAGCAAGATGATGATGTAACAGGAGAGAGACGCAGGGGAGAGACAAGATGAGATGCTCCAAAAGCTCCGAAAACCAGGAACCGAGGTGGCGCAGGTGGCAGAACACCTCTCTCCTACATCGGAGGTCTCCAGGATCTAATCCTGGTGAAGACTGGAGGAGAAGGATGAGAAGAGATGGCAGGAAACAGACACAGAGCATTGCCCAGCAAATGGACACAAAACAGCAAATGAGGAAGGGGGATTTAAAATGGATAAAGTAAATAAATAAATCTTAAAAAAAAAAAATAGAGTACAGTATAGAGGGGCATCCTACAAAATATCTTATCAATGCTCCTCAAGACTATCAAGTTGGGGCACGGATGTGGCTCAAATGGTTGGGCGTCCGTCTCCCATATGGAGGGACCAGGGTTCGATCCCCGGGACCTCCCGGTAAAAAAAAAAAAAAAAAAAAAAAAAAAAAAAGACTATCAAGTTGTTAAAACAAGTAAAGTCTGAGAAACTGTCACAGACAAGAGGACCCTAAAGAGACATCAGAACAAAATGTAATGTGTCCTGGAATAGGAAAAGGACATTAGCTTAAAAACTAATGAAATCTGAATGAACTTTGGACATTAATTAGTAATAGTGTATCACTGTTGGCTCATTAATTATAACAAATATATCCTACTAAATGTAAGATGTTAATAGTAGGGAAAACTATATGTGGGGGTAGGGGCTGGGGGTGTCATATGGGAACTCTGTATTATCTCCTAAGTTTTTCTGTAAATCTAAAACTATTCTAAAAAATAGTCTATTAAAAAATGAGAAAGCAGTTAATTTTTAAAAAGGAATTTTTCCTCCATTTTATGTCTGTCTCATTAGCAGTAATAATACTTGTCTCCCTACCAAATATAAACTGCTTGAGGGCAAGGTCATTTGACTTACCAATATTTGTATACTTAAAGTCTAACATAGTGCTTAACATAAAATAAGCACTCCGCTAAATGTTTTGTTGAGTGAGAACTTTGCGCTCAGCTTATGTTGTGGAAGGACCTTCTGGAAAGGTGAGAAGAAGGAACTTGATTTAAAGGGTATTTGATTTTCTTAATTTTTCATTAAAAATGTACGAAAAATATTAATTTAATACAGGTAGAATTTATTTATATTTTATACCCAGTGAATTGAAAATGTTTACATAAACTTTCTATTAGTGCTTGTGAGGCCAATTTGAAATACTGAGTGTGGTAAATCATTCTAAAAAACACCAGGCTTAATTTGGTATGTAAAACTATTTCATTCTTTTAACAGGCTGAGTGCTAACATAGTAAACGTGGTCATTTAACAAATAGAATTAAACATAATATTTCTATTAAAAAACTGAGTATCTCAGCATCATTAGTCATTTGGGAAATGCTAACTAAAACCCTGATACAATTCTACCATTTGACTGGCAAAACAAAAACAAGCAAAAACCCGGATAATACCAATCTGGCAAGGGTGTGGAGCAACTGGAGCTCTTATACATTACTTATGGAAATGCAAAATGGCATAGCTACTCTGGAAAACATTGTTTCTTATAAAGTGAAACATATTCTTAATATATGACTCAGGATATTTACACAAGAGAAATGAAAATTTATCTTCCACAAAAATGTGTACATGAATATTTATAGCAGCTCTTTTCGTAATCATAAAAAACTGGAAACAACCCAAATGCCAGTGTGTGAATAGATAAACTGTGGTATGTCCATGCAATGGAATACTACTTAGAAATTAAAAAGAATGGTCTGTTGATACATGCAACAACTTGGATAAATACCAAAGACATTATATTTAGTGGAAGAAGCCAGCCTCATGATTCCATTTCTATGACATTCTTGAAAACACAAACTAAGTGGTGAAGAATAGATCACTGGTTGCCAGGGGTTTTGGGCAGGGGGAGGGTGTGACTATAGAAAGATAGCATGAGGAAGCTTTTTGGGGTGATGGAGCTGTTCTGTATCTTGATTATGGTGGTGGTTACACAATTTTATATGTGTGTTGAAATTCATAGATCTGTATACTCCTTATCCTCTCCCAAGTCAGTTTTACTTTATGTTAATTTAAAAAATAAAATTAAACACACACACAAATTGAATATGTTTGCTTTATAAGGCATTTGGTCTAACTACTGGTGAAATAAGTTTATATAAGTATTGTCTGGTCAGTTTTTTTCTGTTTGATTTTTTTAACTTTCAAGGTTTACATGAAAATGACTGATATACAGAATACCTTTTCTATTACCAGAGTTAGCACTTTAATCATTCTGTGCAAAGAATTTGGGTGCTCATCTAGTACAAGTTCACATATTTGATTAGGTGATAGCTGTAATTATTTATTGAAATATTACTGTTCAGTGGGCACTTTAACATTTTAACTTTATGCTCATAATTATGGTATAAGTAGAATTTCCCTATTTTACAGAGGAGTACACAACAAGAATATGAGAGAGCTGGAATTTGAACTATGTCTGTCAGACTCTGAAGTTCTTTTTTCTTTTTATTGTAAAATAAAGCACAGACACAGAAAACCATACCCCAAAAATGTCATAACTGTCTCTCTCCCCAGTAACATTATTTTGATTTTTATGGTAATCCATTTCTTGATGGTTTCATTCCCCAAACATATATCCATAGATACTGTAATTTAATCTTGCTTTGATCCTTTTTATTTATCAAGCTTCTCTTGATTTTGTTTGTTACTCACTTTAAATTACTTGGGAAGTAAGTGATTCCTATATAAAGGAATTCCCTCTTTTATGTGATTGTACAGATTCTCCAGTGGGCACTGTTTACTTTGATTGTTTTGCTGCTGAGGCTCTCCCTTCTTGCAGGGTTGGCAGCTGCCATGGGTGCCAGAGACATCTCAGCTGTCATTGTCAAACTGGAAGGCAGATGAATTCTTGAAGTTACAATATGGAATTCAATATGAATACACAGACACATATACACACATATATATTTCTCTATATTTATAAATGATAGCTGGGTATTGTTGATAAATTACCTTTTAGTACTTAAATGTGTGGCCTGGGACTTGAATTACCAATTATAGCATTGTTTTTATGGGGAAGTGCATTATAAGTTCCGAATAGGTTTGAACAGCCTGTTATATATGGTGGCCTGCCTGTATTTGCGTTGGAGGACCACATTGCTTGCCAGGGGCTGTATTAGTCAGGGTTCTCTAGGGAAACAGAATCAATAGGAGATATCTGTAAATAGTATGAGATATTACAAAATTCTCCCAAGTGACCGTGGGGATGCATAAGTCCAGATTCCGCAGGCAGGCTGCAAACCAGGAGCTCCAATGAAGGTCCAATGAAGGTCCTTAATGAGCTCCCAGGAGATGTTCGCCGTCCAGAGTTCTCTCTCAATGCTGAAATCATTTCCCCTTTTTAGGCATTAAACTGATCGGATAAAAGTCACTTATTGCTGACAGCAATCTCTTTGGTTGATTGCGGATGTAATCAACCATCTATGCAGTAAACTCACTGCTGACTAAAGTTCATAAATGTACTTGTATTACAATTAGCCCAGTGCTTGTTTGACTAAACAACTGGGTAAAATTACCTGGCTGAGTTAACACATTAGCCTAACCATCACAGCCCGCCCCTTGTAAACTTGGCAACCATATACATTACCTTAAATCATACTTAGTCTCTAAGTAAAAACAGTAACAGACATGCATATATATGTATATTTCCACCTAAGAATGTTCAACCGTTGTGCGCACAACCGGAAACGCAGTAATTCCCTACAGAATAGGGTGCAAGTCCTTGAGTAATATTCACTTTTAAACTTGACATCCTTAAATATTATGACCTGAAACTAATAAAACTTGTCATATGATAAGGGAAAGGATTAGGGAAGAAAACAAAAATACTCGTTTTATGTACATATACAATCATACTGATAACAAAACAAGGAAGATAGATTCATGACTATTACAGTCCTCATTTCTGTAACTGGTCACGTGGATGAAATTCATATTACTGCCTTCTTCCACTACCCATTCCATGTTCCCGTTACCCTCAGCAAGGATCTCAGCTGACTGTAGTTCTTTGCCTGGTGAGGTAACCCAAACTTTCATTCCTGAAGATTCTGGGCCATTGTTAGTCGTGCTTGAATTGGGTTGTTGCAATTTTCCATTGACTTTAATCATAGGGCATGGCACTACTAAGAGATGCCCTAGAGGATCTCCTGTATTCCAGGCAAACTCTTCTTTACCCCCATTATGTAGATGCAGTCCTATTTCCCCTTGATAGTCAGGATCAATCATCCCAGCCAGTATAGTAATTCCCTTCTTTGCCTGTTGATTCAGAGGTAAGAGGAGCCCAAAGTGGCCAGTGGCAGTCTTAGCTTCCAGTTCAGTGGAATCATTTTTGTGTTCCCTGGTGGCAGCACTCCTTCTCTTGGGACTAAGAACTGTAGACCAGCAGAGCTTAGGGTTGCAGGGACAGGAAGCAAAAATTTTCCTAGTAGGTCACTAGGGGTAATAGTGAGTGGTGCCAGTTTCATTTCCACCCCTTGAATTCTGGACCCATGAATCCTAGCTATGAGAGAAACAGCACTGTAGAGTGGGTGCTGATTTAGAGCATACACAGCCTCCTGGAGAACATTGCCCCAGTTTCTGCAAGGTATTGCCACTTAGTTGGTGCCGTAATTGAGTCTTCAAAAGGCCATTCCATCTTTCTTCCAATCCAGCTACTTCAGGATGATGGGGAACATGGTAAGACCAGTGAATTCCTTGGGTATGTGCCCATTCCAGCACATCATTTGCTGTGAAATGGGTTCCTTGATCAGAAGCAGTGATGTGTGGAATGCTGTGGCAGTGGATAAGACATTTGGTAAGTCCACGGATGGTAGTTTAGGAAGAGGCATTGTACATAGGGAACGCAAACCCATATCCGGAGTATGTGTCTATTCCAGTTAAGGCAAATCGCTGTCCCTTCCATTTTGGAATTGGTCCAGTGTAATCAACCTGCCACCAGGTAGCAGGCTGATCAGCTCAGGGAATGGTGCCATATTGGGGTCTGAATTTGGGTCATCTGCTGATAGATTGGGCACTCAGCAGTGGCTTTAGCCCAGTCAGCCTTGGTGAAGTTAAGTCCATGCTGCTGAGCCCATGCATAACCTCCATCCCTACCTCCATGGCCACTTTGTTCATGAGCCCTTTGGGCAATGACAGGAATGGCTGGGGAAAGAAGCTGAGCATTACCCACCCACACAGCAGCTCCCCTTATCCACTTGATTATTAAAATCTTCCTCTGCTGAAGTCACCCTCTGGTGAGCATTCACGTGGGACACAAATATTTTCATGTTTTTTGCCCACTTAGAAAGGTCTACCCACATAGCTCTTCCTCAGACCTCTTTGTCACCAATTTTCCAATCATTTTCCTTCCAAGTCCCTGACCATCCAGCCAAACCATTGGCAACAGCCCATGAATTAGTGTATAAACGCACCTTCGTCCATTTCTTCTTCCAAGCAAAATGAACAACCAGGTGCAGTGCTCGAAGCTCTGCCCACTGGGAGAATTTGCCTTACCACTGTCCTTCAGGGATGTCCCAGAATGGAGCTGCAGTGCCGCAGATGTCCACTTTCGGGTGGTACCTGCATATTGTGCAGAACCATCTGTAAACCAGTCCCGAGTTTTCTCTTCCTCAGTCAACTGATTGTAAAAGAGGCCAAATCTGTGGGCTGGTAAAGAAAAGGTAAAATGGCAGGGGTGGTGACCATGGGCATTTGGGCTACTTCCTCATGTAACTTACTTGTGCCTTCAGGATCTGCTCAAGCCCTGTCTTGTATATACCACTTGATTATGGAGTGCTGCTGTGCATGCCCAACTTCGTGGTTTGGTGGTTCAGACAATACCCAGCTCATGATAGGTGACACAGGTCTCATGGTAAGTTGATGGCCCATGGTTAAGAATTCAGTGTCTACTAAGACCCAGTAGCAGGCCAAAAGCTGTTTCTCAAAAGGAGAGTAGTTATCTGCAGAGGATGGAAGGGCTTTGCTCCAAAATCCTAAGGGTCTGTGTTGTGATTCTCCTATAGGGGCCTCCCCAAAGCTCCAGACAGCATCTCCATTTGCCACTGAAACTTCCAGCAACATTGGATCTGCTGGATCATATGGTCCAAGTGGTAGTGCAGCTTGCATAGCATTCTGGACCTGTGGCAGAGCCTTCTCTTGTTCTGGTCCCCAATCAAAATTAGCAGGTTTTCTGATCACTCTGTAAATGGGCCAGGTAGGACATCAAAATGAGGAATGTGTTGTCTCCCAAATCTGAAGAGGCCAACTAAGCATTGTGCCTCGTTTTTGGTCGTAGGGGGGGCCAGATGCCACAGCTTATCCCTCACTTTAGAAGGGATATCTCAATGTGCCCCATACCACTGGACACCTAGAAATTTCTCAGAGGTGGAAGGCGTCTGTATTTTTGTTGGATTTATCTCCCATCCTCTTTCACGCCGATAAGTCTAGAGTCTTTGCTATTTCTTGCTTGCTAGGTCCTATCAACATGATATCATCAATATAATGGACCAGTGTGATGTCTTGTGGGAGGGAGAGAAGATCAAGGACCCTGCGGACAATATTATGACATAGGGCTGGAGAGGTGATATACCCCTGAGGCAGGACAGTGAAGGTACACTGCTGGCCTTGCCAGCTGAAAGCAAACTGTTTCTGATGGTCCTTACTAATGGCAATTGAGAAAAAAGCATTTTCCAGATCAACAGTTGCATACCAGGTACCAGGGGATGTATTGATTTGTTTAAGCAATGATACCACATCTAGGAAAGTAGCTGCGATTGGAGTCACCACCTGGTTAAGTTTATGATAACCTACTGTCATTCTCCAAGATCCATCTGTTTTCTGCACAGCCCAGATAGGAGAGTTGAATGGGGATGTGGGGGAATCACCACCCCTGCATCCTTCAGATCCTTGATGGTGGCACTAATTCCTGCAATCCCTCCAGGAATATGGTATTGCTTATTATTTACTATTTTGCTAGGCAGGTGCAGTTCTAGTGGCTTCCACTTGGCCTTTAATACCATAATAGCCCTCACTCCACAAGTCAGGGATCCAATGTGGGGATCCTGTAAGTTACTGAGTGTGTCTGTTCCAATTATGCATTCTGGAACTGGGGAGATAACCACAGAATGGGTCTGGGGACCCACTGGATCCACTGTGAGACAGACCTGAGCTAAAACTCCATCAATCACCTGACCTCCATAAGCCTCTACTCTGATTGGTGGACCACAGTAAGGTTTTGGGTCTCCTGGAATTGATGTCACTTCTGAGCCAGTGTCTGATAACCCCCAAAATGTCTGATCATTTCCTTTTCCCCAATGCTAAGTTACTCTGGTAAAAGGCTGTAGGTCTCCTTGGGGAAAGCTGGGAGAAGTAGTAGCAGTATAAATTTTTGACAGTTTAACAGGATCCTTCCCCAAGGGGACCTGGCCTTCTCCTCATTCAGGGTGCTCTGGGTCTGTAAACTGTCTGAAGTCTGGGAATTGATTAAGGGGCTGTGATTTTCTATGTCTGTAAATCGAGTTAGGGTTCTTTTCACTTGACCTAGAACTCCTCTGTTTATACAGATCCAAAAGGAATTTAGTAGACTGCCCATTTATTTCATTTCTAGGTACCCCATGAGTCAATGCTATAGCTCTATGTGACTCAGATTATTTTGATTGCTGCTTTGAGTCTGCCTTTCATTGCGGTAGCCATGCCCACCTTGTCTTTGGCCATTAACTGCCAATACTTGACTTTTACCAACTTAGATCTGATCATTCCCAAAATGTTTAAGGATTCTAATTCTATTACAGCCCTCCCTACAGTAATATCTGGACTACAGAGAAAAGCAACAACAGAGCTCTTCAGGAAGACGGAGTTAGTCTTACAAATTTATTCCTCACAGTCCTCATTAAAGGTATATCCTCTGGAACTTCCTGGGGTGGGCAGGCAGGTGTTAAATGGTAAATCCATTCTAGCATTCCAATCTCTCTAAGCCTTTGAATTCCCTTTTCTGTTGTATAGCAGGGCAAATCAGGTATCTCAACCTCAGACATGCCAGGCCATCTTTTGGTCCCTGTCTCAGTCAGCCACTCAAACAAACTGTTAGAGCCCTTTCTAACCCCTCGAACTACAGCATTGAATCCAGAATTTCTTCTTAGTGGGCCCATATCAATAAATTCAGTCTGATCCAACTTAATTTCCTTCCACCATTTCCCATACCCATAGTATCCATTGCCACACATATTCCTCTGATTTTTGTCTATATAAGTTGGAAAACTCATGCAGTTCTTTTAGAGTATAGTGTACTTCCTCATGGGTCACACTTTGTATTTCTCCTTTGGGGGCTTATTTTGATTTTTCTAGTAATAGGTTTGGAAGAGAAGAGGGGTGGTGGGAGTGGGTAAGGAGGAGGATTAGAAATGCCTTCAAGCTGCTGACCTCAGGGCATTCCTTTGCATTTTCAATTTGTAAGACAGGATTAGTCTCTTCAGGCAGGGGTTGGAGGGCAGATTCCTTAGGGCAGGGTGGAGATTGGGCAGTGCTTGCTTGAGTTTGGCTGGTACCTGCCTCAGGGCTGGGAGGGGGTCCATACTCTCTGGGACAGGCCAGAGGCTAGGCAATGCAGGCTTTAGTTTGGCCAGTACCCACCTCAGGGCTGGCAGGAGGTCTGGACTCCCTGGGGCAGCCTGGAGGCTGGGTGATTCAAGGTTGACAAGGTGTGGTCTCTACTGGGCAGGCCATCACAGGTTTATCTGGCAATGTCTTATCAGACTTTAGCATTCTAATGTCCCCAGGGATATCATCATCATCCCATATGTCTCCATCCCAATCCTCAAGGTTCCACTCTTTTCTAATCAATTACTTTAATAGATAGACACCCTGTGAGGTTGAGATTTTAGTTTCCTTTGTAACTCTGCTACTTGTACCACGAAAGTCTGAGTTTGGTTTTCAGGGATCTCAAGACTGTGGCTGCAGGAAGCAAGATTTTCTTTCAGATCACACATAGAAACTTTTACATCATTTACCCAGCATTTAAGTTGCAAATTTGAAGCCTTTAGCTCATCCCTTTGTTTTATAACTGTATCCAGAGTATCTAAGAGGAACCAGCCAACATCATTGTAACTTTTGACTCCACAAAACTCTGTTAAGGTGTTGAAAATACTCTCACCCAGATCCTTGCTTCTTATAAACATGGAAGTAGGGGAATTCAGTGATGATATTTTGAGTATCTCCTTTGCCAACTCATGCCATGAACTTTTAGTGGCCTCTTCATTATTGGAAAGGGAGTTGTTAGTACCCCTGAATCCAGTTAAGAGTAGAGAGCCAATTGCAAAACTTCCAGAACCACTTCAGAAATCCCATGTTTTAGATTCTGTTCCTCAAGAACCACTCCTGGTACCAAGCTGTATTAGTCAGGGTACTCTAGGGAAACAGAATCAACAGGTTATGTCTGTAAATAGTATGAGATTTTATAAAATTTTCTCACGTGACCGTGAGATTCCGCAGACAGGTTGCAAACCAGGGTCTCCAATGAAAGTCCCATGAAGGTCCTTTATGAGTTCCTGGCAAATGTTGTGTATCCAAAGACAAGGTGGGAAATTTTGAATGCTGAAACCACTTCCCCTTTTTAGACATTCAAGTGATTGGATAAAACATCATTCATTGCTGATGGCAATCTCTCTGGTTGATTTTAGATGTAATCAGCCATCTGTACAGTAAGTTCACTGATGACTAAAGTCCATAAATGTTCTTATATTACAGTTAACCCAGTGATTTCTTGACGAAACAACTGGGCACAATTACCTGGCTGAGTTGACACATTAGCCTGACCATCACAGGGACCAAGCATGAAATGTTTGATATTTTACTACTTAGTAATCATTAAGGATTATATATAGGAGACTGGGTTAAGCCATGAACTGCTGATAATTTATACTTCATATTGAGGTTATCCTCCTCAGTCCCCTTCTCCTCACCCTTTCCGATCTTTTTTACTGAGTGGTATCTTAAAAAAAATTTTAACCTGTGAAACATTTCAAACATGCAGAAAATAGCAGGTATCCACCTACCCACCACTGAAATTAAACACATGTTAACTTTTTGCAATATTTATTTCAGATCTTATTTTTTAAAAGGAAAGGGCAATGCCTAGCACATAATAAATGCTCAGTAATTGTTGCCCATTAGTATTAGGTCCAATCACTATATATGGCCCATGAATCTTCTGTAGACTGTCATAAATTGACAACAAAGTGACTTCTACATATTAACTATGTCTGCTGGTATGAAGTGATATGAAGTCTTTCAAACTCTACAAAGAAGGATATAAACAATCTCATTATTTCTTTTTCATCTCAGCATAGGTAGTATTTTATATTTTCCCTTAAACTTTCAAGTTAATTCACTTATTAAAAAATTTTTTATGGAGGCGTCAATGTAACCTTACTGATAGGGAATCATTTTATTATCAATAAAAAATAAGCAGTGTTAGATTAAAAAAATAAATTATTGATGGGGTTATATTTACATAGCTGTTTCTTATTTTGAAAATCTGATAAACTTTGTTTACTTGTCTTAGTTTATCTAGATCTGAAAGGATGATCCTGACAGCTGTCAAGTAAATGGTTTTGAATGTTAGAATTGTTACTATTCTCAGCAGTATTAATTAGTAATACATTATGCATTGAATGCCAGTTTAAGTAGGGAGAACTGAATATTTTATTCTGCAAGCTTTTAAGTGTATTCCATTTCATTCGAATCCATTGAGCATTTCAACATAAATAATACATTAGGAATAGAGAAATTCACAATGAGGAAATACTTAGAGATTCTAAAATTTCTTTCTGTAATATTGGAAAAAAACATATTTATCATTTACTGAGGGAATATAATGTTTTAAGATAAATTGCAGTGTTTAATTAGTTTTATCTTTGCTAACCTTTGTTTTACTTGTATTGAATTGAATGGGAACTGTGCTGATGATAATAGCAGTCAATTTTTAATTTTTCTTGTTATTCTGTAGAGGTTAGGAGAAGTTTCTGACAAATCAGAAATCTGTTCTATAGCAATCAATGTTTTTCAAACTGTTTTTTTTTTTTTTAAGATTTTTTTTATTTATTCATTTATCCCCCCCCTTGCTGCTTGTGCTCGCCGGGTCAGCCAACCACGCCGTGTGGGCGGGACTGCCCCCACCGGAGGCCCCAGGAACTGAACCTGGGGCCTCCCATATGGTAAATGGGAGCCCTACTGATTGAGCCACAGCCGCCTCCCAAAACTGTTGTTCTTAAGACACCTTTACAGTTTTATAAATTATTGAGGAACCACAAGGAACTTTTTTTTGAGGGGAGGTTATAGATCAACATTTATCATAATAGAAACTAAAACTAAGAAATTTAAAACTGAATCGTTAATTCATTTAAGATAACAGTAATGAAACATTACATGTTTATAAGTAACATTTTATAAATAAAAAACGGGAGCAGATGTAGGTCAAGTGTTGAGCACCTGCTTCCCATGTACAAGGTCTCAGGTTCGATCCCCGCTACCTCCTAAAGACAAACGAAAAAATTAACTCTCACTGGGGAACGGATGTATCTCAGAGGTTGAGTGTCTGCTTCCATGTGGGTTCAATCCCTGGTACCTCCTGAAAAAAAACAACAACAAAAAAACAAGTAATTTCCAAAACAAAAAATATTAATGTAATATTGACTGGCATTGTTTTACATTTTTGTAAGTCTCTTTAATGTCTGGCTTAATAGAAGCCAGCTAGATTTTTATATCTGCTTTTGCCTTCAACACGTTACAATATGTTTAGTTGAAGTATGTGAACAAAATCTGGTTTCACACATGTAGTTAAAAGAGGGAGAAATATATTAATAGTTTTTTGAAACTATACCAAAAGTTGACAAATATTAGTTTGTTAAATTGTGAAATCTGAAATTCTATCAGTGAACCTTTTACTCTTACATTAAAATCCAAGGCTATGTCATGCACTTTTTTTTTTTTTTTTTAGGAGGTACTGGGGATTGAACCCAGGACCTTGTACATGGGGAGCAGGTGCTCAACCACAGAGCTACATCTGTTCCCCGTGTGTTTTGAATGGATCTTTTTTCCATGCATGATTTTGTAACATTAAACTTAGGTAATTTGGAAAAGATTGACTCACTGAGTTATTAAGATCCTCCAAATGTTGACATGATTCCTTACACAATATCAAAAATAACACTTGTTAATATCCGGTAGATCTTACTAAAAGGGAGCTGTTACATTCAATGGTGGCAAATACACATTTTCTTAAGAAGCAATCGAAAGCTTGAATTTTATCATTGGCAATTATCACTCAACAGGTTTACTTTGTTCATTTTTGAGAATATATTAGCCAAATACTCAAGTCTTGGCATCTGTAGTTCTTCCAAGTAAAAATAGTATTCCATGAAAAAAAGTTAGTTGCATGAAAACAGTCTTAAGTGCTTTTTCTTGACAAACATTATATTTCAATAATGCATAAAGAAATGCTTTATGCATTGTATTAGTCAGGGTTCTCTCGGGAAACAGAATCAACAGGAGATATCTGTCAATACTATGAGATTTTAAAACAGTCTCTCACACGACCATGGGGATGCACAAGTCTAGGTTCTGCAGGCAGGCTGCAAACCAGGGGCTCCGATGAAAGGTCCTTGATGAGTTTTTGGGAGAAGTTGGCTGTCCGACAACGAGCTGGGAAATTCTCTCTGAATGTTGAAATCACTTCCCCTTTTAAGGCATTCAACTGATTGGATAAAAGCATCGCCCATTGATGATGCTCCTTGATTGATGCAGATGTAATCAGCCATCTATGAAGTAAACTCACTGGTGATTGAAGTCCATACATGCTCTTGTATTACAATTAGCCCAAGGATTGCTGGACCAAACACCTGGACACAATTACCTGGCCGAGTTGACACATTAGCCTAACCATCACATGCATACTTTTCAATACAGATACTATGCAATATGTAAATTAAAGAATTGAGATTTAAAAATGTAAAAATAATTTTTATTCTTATAAAGAATATTCTTAAGTGAAAACTAGTTCCTCTCCCACTCTGCAACCTCCCAGTCCCCCAATTTTGTGGCAGTGAAGTTCACAGTTACTACTAATATAGTTTGGTGCCAGTGCTTTGATTTGTTTTAAGGCATCAGCAATTTTATCATGTTTTTGTACTGTCCACACAAATGTTAAATCTGAGGAAAAGGCAAATAATGTCTCAATATTATTATGAAAATAGTTTTGGCCTTGTGGATCCCTAAAAGGGTTTTGGGGATCCCAATGAATTCTTAGACCATACTTTCTGCTCTGTAGGCCAGTTTTAGTTATTGGAGGATAATTATCTACTGTTTATTTTTTACTGATCAGCTTATTGTCTTGAGATAAATTTCACAGTTTTATACTACTGTGCATTTTTTTTTACAGTGTAGGTAATAGAAGTTGGTTCTTGAGAATAACCAGTCTTAACTATTGATTAACAGTCTCAAAGGTTTAGGAAAATTGAAAAGAAAAATTAATCTTAATTATTGATTATTTAACAGTCTCAAAGCTTTAGAAAAATTGAAAAAAATATTTTTTTGCCTGGGATTTGAGTGCTTTTTCATATTAAGGTTTAGAAAAAACAAGAATAGGGAAGCGGCTGTGGCTCAATCAGTAGGGCTCCCGTTTACCATATGGGAGGCCCTGGGTTCGGTTCCCGGGGCCTCCTGGTGAAGGCAAGCCCGCCTGCACGGCGTGGTTAGCTGACCCAGCGAGCACAAGCAGCAAGGGGGGGATAAATGAATAAATAAATAAAATCTTTAAAAAAAAACAAAAAAAACAAAAAAAAAAAAACAAGAATAATTATATTTGTTATGAAAGGTTTGTACCAGTGGAGGCTGGTATAAAAACTTCAAAATACAAATTATCCTTTTATCTTTAAATTATTATCCCAGAAACTTCATGATTACAGCTTATTTCTTGGTTAGTTTTCTCTTGCCTATTATCAGTGCTGGTTGTTATTTATATATGGGTTCATCCATTTAACACATATTTAATGATATATACCATGTGTAGCAGGCACTGTTTGGGTGCTGGGGATGAATAAAACAGAAGGCAGACATGTGTAGACATGTTTCCAATCCCTACCCTTGTGTATCATTGAATTTCAAACCTTACAGTCTAGCGTAGTCTTATCTACCCTTTAGTTGTCCTGGGTTAGGTTCTCTGCACCTCTGCTCTAATCCCCAAATTATTACGTAGCATTTAAATATTTTTGAAAGTTAAATATTTTTAAATAATTTCAGACATGCAATAAAAGAATAGTACAAAGAATTCTATATTTTTCATTGAGTTTCTTAAATTTTAATATTTTACCACATTTTCTTTATGATTTTCTATTCTTATTATATTCATATTATTTTTTTCTGAACTATTTGAAAATTATAGACATGATCCTCTAAAACTTCACTGTGTATTTCCTGAAATGTAAGATCATTTCCTAAAGTAACCATAGGACATTAGTCTATCTATCTATAGACCTTATTTATTTAGTCTATATATTTTATTTCATATTATTTATTTAATCTAGCTATAGTTTATGTAACTTACTGACTAAATAATATAGCAAAAGAAAAAAAAAAAATCCCTGGTCCTGGATCAAATTTAGGGTCATGGATTCCATTTAGTTTTCACTCTCCTCAGTTTCCTTTAATTTGGAAAAGTTTCTCTGTTTTTTGATACTGAAATTGTTGAAGGTTATAGGCCAATTATTTCATAGAATTTCCCTCTTTATGGGTTTTGCTAATGTTTTTTCTTAGTAGATTCAAGTTATGCATTTTTGCAGGGATACCAGTTATTGAATGATGTTGTGTTCTTCTCACATGATGTTGAATTCATACTTTTTTTAGTTGACATTCTAGAACACATACATAGATTCTTATTTAATCAGTGAGATTTACTATCATTATTTATTTTAATCCTCAAATTGTCCCAGATTTGACCAGTGGGAGCCCCTTCAAGTTGACACCTGTGTTCTTAAGGTATGTTTCCATCATTATTGAAAGATGTCCTTACTTTCTGGTACAAGAAGATGTTCCACATTCATCTATACTATCACAGCCCCTGAGGTTGGATCAGCCATCTCTCCAAGGAGTCCTGACTCCTTTTAATGTAGAGTGATATTTAGACACAAAGGTCTGGATGCTAGCTGTGCTCACTGTTGGTGGGATGTCATTGATTCAAGGCCTCTTAATTGATAGAGATGGGAAATACATTCACACATTCCTATTCATATCTATACATCTTCTATATCTCTCTGTATAACTTAACTGAGTTCAAATTGATACCTCCAATTTTCCGCCAATACCATGGAGTTCATTTTAATCTTCATTATTTTTAGTGAGAAACTTATCTCTGATTACCTATAACAAATTTACTTAATTACTCAATCCTAGAAAGCATAGAAGATAATTTCGGAATTAATAACCCATACCTCTGGTAAAAACAAACTAGTGTTCTTATTGTTTTCAGCTTGAGAATTATGGTAGCTTGGAGCTATGTACCCTAGGAAAACATGTTCTTAAAATTAATCCATTCCTGTGGGTGTAAATCCTTGTAAATAGGACTTTTTGATGAAGTTACTTCAGTTAAGGTGTGGCCTAACTTAATGAATGTGAGTCTTCATCCTATTATTGGAGTCCTTATAAAGAAGGTCACAGAGAGAGAGAAAAAAACCCGAAAGAGCAGCCAGAAGCTGAAAGCCAGTGGAACCTAGAAAAGAGGGGGAGAAGCCAGGAGAGGCCTCTCTGTGCCTTGGCATGTGACAGAAGAGCGAGGAACTAAGGATCACTGGCAGCTAGCCCCAAAATGCCAGTCTTTTGGGAGAAAGCATGCCTTGATGACGCCTTGATTTTGGACTTCTCCTAGGCTCAAAACTGTGAGCCAGTAAATTCCCATTGTTTAAGCCAATCCATTGCATGGTATTTGTTTTGGCAGCCAGGAAACTGAAATAGTTTCCGGGAAGAGGGTAGTTACAAATATGACCTATGACCACATGACCAGTTATAGAAATGGGAACTGTAATGGTTATGAATATTTCCTCTTTGTTTGTTACGAATGTTTGTGTATATATACATAAAACAAATATCTTTGTTTTCTTCTCTATTTTTAGTGCATTGCCAGTTGTATGCAGGAGAGTTGAGTACTGTTAAGTGAAAATATAACTGTTACTATTTTTATTTAGAGATTAAGTATGGTTTAAGGAGATGTGTATGGGTGCCAGGCTGAAAGGGGTATACTGTGGTGGTGATGTTCATGTGTCAGCTTGCCTAGGTAATGGTGCCCAGATGTTTGGTCAAGCAAGCACTGTCCTGATTATTACTGTGAGGATATTTTGTGGATTTAAATCATCAGTAAATTGATTGCATCTATGGCTGATTACATCTACATTCAACAAAAGAGATTGCCTTCAACAATGAGAGATATTTCATCCAATCAATTGAAGGCCTTAAAAAGAGAACTGATGATTTCAGCAGTCAGAATGAAGAATTTCCATTTCTACTTCAGCTGGCCAGTTTCTCCAGGGGAATTAATTGCAAATATTTTCAGAGTTCCCAGTGTGTGGCTTGCCCTGTGGAATTTAGACTTGCTCATCCCCACAGTCAGGTGAACCAATTCTGTAATAAATCTCATAATATTTAAATCAAATTTGTGTGTGTGTATGTGTGTGTATACATACACATGCATATCTCCTGTTGGTACTGTTTCCCTGGAGAACCATGACTTACTACAAGGGTATATAGACAAAATACTGTATTTAAGAGTTAATTCAGTTATTTCTTCCCTGTGGCCTCCCCTCTTTCAGCACGGTGTATGTTAGGTATATTTTCTCTTATTTATATTCCATTTTAGGAGTGTCTTCATATGCCAGAGCTGCTATCACAAATACCAAATTATGGTTTGGCTTAAACAATAAGAATTTATTGGTTCACGGTTTTGAGACCTGAAGAGGTCTGAAATCATGATATTGGTAAGACTTACTTTCTCCTAAAGACTGTAGCATTTTGGTGCTGGCTGCTGTCAGTTCTTGGGGTTCCTTGGCTTTTATCTTTTCTTTTCTTTACATCACACAAGATTTCTTCTCTTTTCTGCCCTCTGTGACTTCCAGGTTCTCTTTATAAGTCCTCCAGTAATCTAGATTAAGACCCATCCTCATTCATTTGGGCCACACCTTAAATAAAAATAACATTTTCAAAAAGTCTTCTTTACAGTGGATTCCTGTCAATACTGTTTCCCTGGAGAACCCTGACTTAATACAAGGGTATATAGACAAAATACTGTGAATTCGACAGTGGAGTAAGAATTTAGTCTGTCACAAGGGATTACCCCTTCTCCATCCTTGTTGATTTTATTTATTTATTTTTGAGTATGTGAAACATTAATAAGGTTCCAGGAGTCAGAACTGTATTAAAAGGTATACTCAGAAATATTATTCCTCTATCTCCTTTACTGCATTCTCATACACTCTGTGATAGACTAAAAAATGGTCCCTCAAAAGATATCCATGTCCTAATCTCTAGAATTTGTGAATATTACTTTATATGATAACAGGGTCCTTCTAGATGTGATTAAGTAATGAATCCTGATTTGGGGAGGTTATGCTGGATTATCAGGATGGGCTCTAAATGCAGTCACAGTTACTTTTGCACTCTGATAGTTGAAAAGTGATATGTCAGTGTACTGAGTGAGGTTGAACACCTTTTAAATATTTAAAGGTAATTTTTGTATCTTTTTTTGGTGTGTGAATTGTTTATCTTTTGCCCATTTTTTAAAAACAGTTCAATTTTGTTGATACATATTAATAAAGTATACAATCCATCCAAAGTGTACAACCAGTGGTATTTGGTATAATCACATAGTTGTGCATTCATCATCTTTTGCCCATTTTAAAAATCAAGTTTTGGTCTTTTTTCTCTCAATTTTTTTTTTTTTTTTTTAAAGATTTTATTTATTTATTTTCGTTTATCCCCCCCTTGCTGCTTGTGCTCGCTGGGTCAGCTAACCACGCCGTGCGGGCGGGCCTGCCCTCACCAGGAGGCCCCGGGAACCGAACCCGGGGCCTCCCATATGGTAAACGGGAGCCCTACTGATTGAGCCACAGCCGCTTCCCATCTCTCAATTTTTAATAATTATTTTTAAAGTAAGAATATTAGCTGTTTTTCTTTAATATGTGTTACAAATATTTTCACCCAGTTTTTCATTTGTCTTTTGATTTTGCGCAGAATTTAAAAATGTTATATAGTTGGCTTTATAAAAAAAATTTTATTGCCTCTTGATTTTACTGTCATGTTTTAAATGCTCTTCTGTAAATCTAGGTTATTCATGTTTTCTTAGGGTACTTAACATTTCATGTATTTACATTTATTTCTCTGTTCCATTTGGACTTTGTTCTTGGTGTTTGGTGTGAGGTATGAATCTAATTTCATCTTTTTCAAATGGCTATTCAGTTGTTCTGACACATTTAAAAAGTCAGTCTTTGCCTAGTGATTTTCAATGCTCCCTTTATCATATACTAAATTTCTATATATTCCTGGGCTTATTTTTTTTTTGCTTTCTGTTTTATTCTAATGGTCTGGCTCAATTATTGTGCAGTACCATCCCATTTTAATTTAGAAGCTTTGTTGTATTGTGTTAATTTCTGGTAAGGCTAGCTCTCCCCATAGCTGTTTTTAGTGTTTTTCTAGCTGTTTGCATTTTTAAAAATATGAACTTTAGTATCTACTTTTATATCTCTGTAAATAAAAATGTTGGTATTTCTATTGGGATTGCTTTAAATTTATAAATTGGGGAGAACTGACATCTTTATGATGTTCTGTTATCCTATTTGAAAGCAAAGGGGTGTCTTTTCATTTGTTGAAATCTACTTTTGTATTTTTAGGTATAATTTTTCTTCATATAGTTTTTTTACATTTCCTGTTAAGCTTATTCCTTAGTTTATTATCTTTTTTGTTACTGTTGTAAATGAGATCCTCTCTACTCTTTCAATAACTGGTTATTGTTTGTATATATGAAGGCTGTTGATTTCTCCATGATAATTTTATATTCTGCTACTTTACTGAATTCTTTTATTGTTTGAATTAGTTTTATTTTTGATTCCTTAGGGTTTTCTTATCATCTGCAAATCGAGGTAATTTTACTTTCTTCCAATTCTTATTTCTCTAATTGATCTCTTTGTAGTTACATTAGCTAATGCCCCTAGCAAAATATTAAACAGTAGAGATAGTGGGCATCTTAGTATAAATGTCTGTTTCTCAATTAAGTATAGTGCTGGCTTTAGGGCTTAGGCATGTGTATGTGTGCGCACATGTGCATATACGTGTGTATATACATGATCATAATAAGAAAATATCTGCCAATTTTTAAAGTGCTTTTATGAAGAATGGGTTATGGAAATGTTCAGACTTTTTTTCTTTATTCATTTATCCCCCCCTTGCTGCTTGTGCTCGCTGGGTCAGCCAACCACGCCGCGCGGGCGGGCCTGCCCTCACCAGGAGGCCCCGGGAACCGAACCCGGGGCCTCCCATATGGTAAACGGGAGCCTTACTGATTGAGCCACAGCCGCTTCCCTAATTTACTCTTTAGATCTGTAAATAGTGTATTATGTTACTGGATTTCCCAGTATTGACACAATCTTGCATTCTTGGATTAAGTTCCATTGGTCTTGGTGTATTTTCTTAATATGGCATTGGATTTTGTTTGCTGATTTTTTTAAAGGTATAATTTACATACAGTAAAATTCATTCTTTTTGTTGTACAGTTTTGCTGCTGTTGATATATGCATACAATCATGTAACCATCACAGTCAAGCTATAGACTGTTTCCATTATGCCCCCAATTTTTTCATCAATCTCTGTGAGAGGAGCAGAAACCTGATTACTATAAAAAAGAGGTGTCATCATTTAAGAAGTAAGGATTTTAATAGCCCTAAGGTTCTTAAACTCTAGAAATATCTGAGAATAGCATAAAGTTATAAAGATGGGACCTTTTTTTTTGAATGTAATGATTATAGAAAGCCCAGCTGATTTTGGCTTTATACATGGATTAAAACATTTTATGAGGGTACTATATTAATCCAGCTGTATCTGCTCAGTCCTCCCCAAATACTTCAGATATGTTTTCCCGTAGGCTTATCAGCTTTGTAGTATCTCAGGAAATGGGGAGGGTACTTTTTGGTTAGGAGGATCAGTATTGCTAATTTGGTTGAGCAGTAGCAAATCCAAGTAGACTGATAGGAGGAATCTCTTTGTGCCAATGTTTTGTATTTGTGAAGGTGTAGTTTCAGGATAGATTCCTAAGAGTGGGACAGCAAATTGAGACGCTAAATGCATGTAATTTTGTTAGAACTTGCCAAATTCTCTTCTCAGGTGAATTTTGCACTGTTACCAGCAGTGTATATGAGTCCTTATTTCCCCACATCTCACCATAGAATGCTTATTAGCTTTTAAATTTTTTTGAATTCTGATAGTAAGAAATTATGTCTCATTTTGATTTTAATTGTATTTGTCTCAAGTTGAGCATTTTCTTACAATAATATTTTAAAATTAAAAACAATTTTATGAGATAAGCTGTGGGTTTTACAGAAAAATCTTGCATAAAATACAGAGTTCCCATATACCACTTTATTATTATCACCTTCTATTAGGGTTGCATATTTGTTAAAACTGATGAAGGAACATTTTAATAATTGTATTATTATTAACTATAATCCATGGTTTACTTTAAGGTTCACTGTTTAAGTTATACAATTCTATGGATTTAAAAAAAAATTTTTATTCTAACATATGCAACCTAAAATTTCCTCTTTTAACCACATTCAAATGTATAATCCAATGCTGTTAATTACATTCATGATGCTGTGGTACTATCATCACCATCCATTACCAAAACTTTTCCATCATCCCCAATAGAAATTCTAAACCATTTAAGCATTAACTCCCTATTCCCTACCCCCACCCTGGCCCCTGGTAACCTGTATTCTAGTTTCTAACTCTATGTATTTGCTTATTAATTATTTCATATCAGTGAGATCATACAATACTTGTCCTTTTGTGCCTGGACTATTTCACTCTACTTGATGTCTTCAAGGTTCATCCATGTTGACGCATGTATCAGAACTTTATTCCTTTTTTTTTTGCTGAATAATATTCTATTGTGTGTATATATACCACATATTGTTTATTTATTCATGGGTTAATGGTACTTGGTTTGCTTCCAGCTTTTGGCAATTGTGAATTATTGTGTTTGAGACCCTGCTTTCAATTCTTTTGGGTACATACCTAGAAATGAGATCGCTGGATCGCATGGTAATTCTACTTTACTGATTTCATATGGCTGCACTATTTTTCAGACTTGCAAATCCTCAGAGATCACCTGCTTCTTCCCCCAACCTTCCCCCCAATTCCGTGGATCGTCCAACCCAAGCCCGCTACCTGAATCCCCCTCCCACACCAGCACTAGCAAACCCAGTCACATCACTGTATTACTCTTATGCCCATCCACTGCCCAAATACAATCTTCCACCTTATCATAGATTTTACCCATATGGGCATCTGCTCACCACCCTCTACTTCCATTCTGTCTCCTTTAAACCTGTCTTCCAGACTCTAGCTCTGTGAGTCTGCTGAATTTGCTTAAGTCGTATCAGTGTGGTCATGTAATATTTATCCTTCAGTATCTGACTTAGTTCACTCAACATAAGGTCTTTAAGATTGATCCATGTTACCCTGTGTGTTAATACTGCATTACTTCTTACAGCTGAGTAATATTCCATTTTATGTATATGCTGCCGTTTGCTTATCCTTTCATCTGTTGATGGACATTTGGGTTGTTCAACTTTTGGCAATAGTGAATAAGGCCGCTATGAACATTAGTGTGCATATATCTGTTCATGTCCCTGCTTACAGTTCTTCTAGGTACAAACCCAGCAGTGGGATTGCTGGATCATATGGCAGTTCTGTAGTTAGCTTCCTGAGGAATCGCCAAACTGTCCTCCACAATGGTTGCACTATACTACATTCCCACTAGCAGTGCATAAGTGTTCCCTTTCCTCCACTTCCTCTCCAACACTTGCAGTCCTCTGTTTTTTTAATAGCTGCCAGTCTAATGGGTATAAAATGGTATCTCAGTATAGTTTTGATTTGCACTTCCCTAATAGCTAATGATGTTGAGCATCTTTTCATGTGCTTTTTAACCATTTGTATTTCTTCTTTGAAGAAGTGTCTATTCAAATCTCTCGCCCATTTTTAAAATGAGTTCTCTTTTTATTTTTGAGATATAGGATTTCTTTATGTATGCTAGATATTAGGCCCCTATCGGATAGATGTTTACCAAATATTTTCTCCTATTGAGTAGGCTGCCTTTTTACTTTCTTGACAAACTCCTTTGAGATGCAAAGTTTTAATTTTGAGGAGGTCCCGTTTATCTATTTTTTCTTTCGTTACTTGCGCGTTAGGGTATAAAGTTTATGAAACCATTTCCACTACAAGATCTCATAGATGGTTCCCTACATCAACTTCTAGAAGTTTTATGGTCTGGGCTTTTATATTTAGATCTTTGAGCTATCTTGAGTTAATTTTTGTATAGAGTATAAAATGGTGATTCTCTCTTGTTCTTTTGGATATGGATATCCAGTTCTCCAACACCATTTATTGAAAAGGCCATTCTCTCCCACTTGAGTGGGCTTGGTGGCCTTGTCGAAGCGAATATCAGTTGACTGTATATGCAAGGATCTATATCAGAACTCTCAGTTCTGTTCCATTGGTTAGTGTGTTTATCTTTGTGCCAGTACCAATCAGTTTTGACCCCTGTAGCTTTGTAGTAGTATGTTTTAAAGTCAGGTAGTATGATTCCTCCAATTTTGTTTTTCAATGTATCTTTGGCTATTTGGGTGCCCTTGCCTTTCCAAATAAATTTCATTGTTAGCTTTCCAAATCAGTAAAAAGTGCTGTTGTAATTTTTATTGGGATTGCATTAAACCTGTAAATCACTATGGGCAGGACAGTCATCTTTATAATGTTTAGTCTTCCAATCCATGACAGGGAATATTCTTCCATTTATTTAGGTCTTCTTTAATTTTCTTTAACACTGTTGTGTAGTTTTCTGTGTACAAGTCCTTTACATCTTTAGTTAAGTTTATTCCTAGGTATTTGATTCTTTTAGTTGCTATTGTAAATGGAATTTTTTTTCTTCATTTCCTCCTCAGATTGTTTCTTATTGGTGTACAGAAATGCTCCTGATTTTTGTGTGTTGATCTTATATCCTGCCACTTTACTGAACTCATTTATCAGCTCTAGAAACTTTGCTATAGATTTCTATGTATAGGATCATGACATCTGCATATAGTGAATATTTTTACTTCTTCTTTTCTACTTTGGATGCCTTTTATATCTTTTTCTTGTCTTTTTTTTTTTTGCTTGAGTAAATACTTTTTTAAAAAAAAGATTCTTTTATTTATTTATTTATTTCTCCCCACCCCCTCGTTTGCATTTGCTGTGTCTGTTTGTTGTGTGTGCTGGTCTTCTTTTTCCAGGGGGCACCGGGAACCGAACCCGGACCTCCCATGTGGTAGGTGGGAGCTCAGTTGTTTCCATTACTTCTAACACAATGTTAAATAAGAGCGCTGACACTGGGCATCCTTGTCTTGTTCCAGATATTAGAGGGAAAACTTTCAGCATTTCATTATTAAATATGTTAGATGTGGGTTTTTCATATATATCCTTTATCACATTGAGGAACTTTCCTTCTATTCCTAGCTTTTGAAATGTTTTTATCAAGAAAGTGTGCTGTATTTTGTCATGCTTTTTCTGCTTCAATAGAGAAGATCATGTGATTTTTTTTCTTTCAATCTGTTAATGTGGGTATTACACTGATTGATTTTCTTCTGTTGAACCATCCTTGCATACCAGGGATGAAAACCATTTGATTATGATGTATAATTTTTTTTTTTTTTTCCAAAGATTTTATTTATTTATTCATCCATCCACCCCCTGCTGCCCGTGCTGGCTGGGTCAGCCAACCACGCCGTGCGTGCGGGCCTGCTCCCACCAGGAGGCCCCGGGAACCGAACCCGGGGCCTCCCATATGGTAAACGGGAGCTCCCCCGATTGAGCCACAGCCGCTTCCCATATGATGTATAATTTATTTGATGTGTTGTTGAATATGATTAGCAAGAATTTTGATGAGGATTTTAGCATTCAGGTTTATTAGAGAAATTGATCTGTAGTTTTCCTTTCTTGTGGCATCTTTATGTGGCTTTGGTATTAGGGTGATGTTGGCATCATAGAATGAGTTAGGCAATGTTTCCTCCACTTCTAATTCTTGGAAGAGTTTAAGCAGGATTGGTGTTAGTTCTTTCTGGAATAATTGGTAGAATTCGCCCATGAAGCCATCTGGTCCTGGGCTCTTCTTAGTTGGGAGGTTTTTGATGACTAAATCAATCTCATTTCTTGTGATTGGTCTGTTGAGTTCATCAATTTCTTCTTTCGTTAATATAGGCTGCTTGTGTGTTTCTAGAAATTTGTCCATTTCATCTAGTTTATCTATCTTGTTGTCATACAGTTTTCAGAGTATCCTCTTATGATACTCCTTATTTCTGTGGCATTGGTGGTGATATCCTCTTCCTCATTTCTTATTTTATCTATTTGCATCTTCTCTCTTTTTTCCTTTTTTCAGTCTAGCTAAGGGTTTGCCAATTTTATTAATATTTTCAAAGAATCAGCTTTTGGTTTTGTTAATTTTTTCTAGTGCTTTCTTATTTTCAATTTCATTTAGCTCTGCTCTAATCTTTGTTATTTCCTTCTTTCTATTTGCTTTGGGATTAGTTTGTTATTCTTTTTCTGATTCCTCCAGGTGTGCTGTTAGGTCTTTGATTTTAGCTCTTTCTTCTTTTTCAATATAGGCATTTATGGCTATAAATTTCCCTCTCAGCACTACTTTTGCTGCATTCTATAGGTTTTGATTCATTGTGCTGTCATTTTCATTTGTTTCAAGGTAGTTACTGATTTCTTTTGCAATATCCTCCTTGATCCACTGATTGTCTAAGAGTGTGTTGTTTAACTTCCATGTCTTTGTGCCTAATCTGGTTCTCTGCCCCTTATTGATTTCCAGCTTCATTCCATTGTGGTCAGAGGAATTGCTTTGTATAATTTCATTCTTTCTGAATTTGTTGAGAATTGTTCTGTGGCCCAGCATGTGGTCTATCCTGGAGAATGAACCGTGTGTACTCAAGAATGTATATCCTGCTGTATTTGGGTGTAATGTTCTGTATATGTCTATTTTTTTTTTAGGCAACTTCTTTATTTATTTATTTTCTTTTTTAAGGATTTATTTATTTATTTACTTTTATCCATTTTTACACCCCTTCCCCCTCCCCCCCGTTTTTGCTGTTTCTGTGTCCATTCGCTGGGCAACTCTGTGTCCATTTTCTGCCCTCTCTTCTCATCCTTCTCCTCCTGTCTTCACTGGGATTCAATCCTTGGAATCTCTGATGTAGGAGAGAGGCATCCTGCCCGCGCAACCTTAGTTGCTGGTTTTTCGGTATTGCCTCTCCCCCTTATTATATGTCCATCCTGTATGGGAAAAGACTGTAACTCTAGGTATCTCTGGTCAACCTTAAGAGATATAGCAGGGGGCTATATCTGGTTGGCGTCCATCTCCCATATGGAGGGACCTGGGTTCAATCCCCGGGACCTCCTGGTAAAAATTTAAAAAATATATAGAAGGTGCGTGGGCCGCCAGGCCCTGTGCGCGGGCGCACCACCAGTTCCCGCGAGCCACACAGCAAGATGTATATGTCTATTAGGTCTAGATCCTCTAACATTTTATTCAAGGTCTCTGTTTCTTTATTGACCCTCTGTTGAGATGTTCTCTCTAATGGTGATAATGGTGTATTAAAGTCCCCCACTAGATACCACTGTAGAGGTATCTATTTCTGTTACTTTGTTTTTCCAATATTTGCCTCATGTATTTTGAGGTGCCTTGATTAGGTAAATAAATGTTTATGATTATTCTTTCTTCTTGATATATTATCCTTTTTATTAATATATAGTGTTCTTACAATAGTTTTTCATTTAAAGTCTATTTTGTCTGATATTAGTATAGCTACTCCTGCCCTTTTTTGATGATTGTTTGTGTGTAAAATCATTTTCCAACCATTCCCTTGTAACCCCCTTGTGTCCGTGGGACTAAAGTGAGTTTCCTGTAGACAGCATACAGATGAGTCATATTTTCTTATCCTCTCTGCCAGTCTGTGTCTCTTGATTGGAGAGTTTAATCCATTAACATTCAATGTTACCACTGTCAAGGCATTACTTATATTAGCCATATTTTCCTTAGGTTTATATATGTCATATCTTGTTTTTTTTTTCTTTTTTTATCTTTTTAGTTATTGTTACGAATAATCTTCATTCCTACACTCTCCTCCAACCCTCTCTCTCCTGTTTTTTTCCCCTTCAACCTGCAGAACTCTCTTTAGTATTTCTTGAAGGGCAGGTTTCTCATTGACAAACTCTCTTAATTTCTGTTTATCTGTGAATATTTTGAACTCCCCCTCATTTCTGAATGCCAGCTTTGCTGGATAAAGAATTCTTGGCTGACAGTTTTTGTCTTTTAGCACCTTATCTATGTCATATCACTTGCCTCCATAGTTTCAGGTGCGAATTCAGCACTTTATCTTTTTGAGCTTCCCTTGTATGTGATGCATCTCTTTTCTCTTCCTTCTTTTAGTATTCTCTCTTTGTCTTGAGTATTGTGTTTGAGACATAAGTGTATGTCTTGGGGTAAGCCTGTTAGGATTTATACTGTTTGGGGTGTGCTGTACTTCCTGGACATGTATGTCCATGTCCCTCAAAAGAGTAGGGAAATTTTCAACCATTATTTCCTCCAACAATCCTTTTGCCCCCTTTCCCTTCTTGTCTCCCTCTGGGATGCATATAATGCATATGTTTGTGCATTTTGTGTTGTCATTCAAATCCCTGCTGGATTTTTTCTTTTTATCTGTTCTATTATTTGTCAGATACACTGCCTTCAACATCACTGATTCTTTCCTCTGCCTATTCAAATCTGCTGTTATATGCCTCCAGCACATTTTCTTTTTATTTTTTATTTATTTTTTTAGGTACTGGGGGTCGGGGATTGAACCTAGGACCTTGTATGTGGGAAGCTGGTGCTCAACCACTGAGTCACATCAACTTCCCTGAGTTGGTTCTCTTGTTTGTTTTGCTTGTTGTTTATTTTTGTTTTTTTTTCAGGAGGCACCAGGAATTGAACCCGGGACTTCCCATGTGGGAGTTATGAGCTCAGCTGCTTGAGCCATATCCACTCTTGTCCAGTGTATTTTTGATTTCTTGCATTGTGCCATTCATCACCATCAGTTTGTTATCTTTTTATGTGTGTTTAAAATTTCTTCAGTATGTTCCCCCAGTGTCTTCTTAATATCCGTTATCTCTTCCTTCACTTTATTAAGTTGATTCATATTTGTGTGGACATCCTTGATTACTTGTTCCATGTTCTGCATCTCCTCCTGTTTTTTAGTTTGTTAGCCTGGACCACGTCTTCCTGTTTCTTAGTATGGCTTGTAATTTTTTGTTGGTGTCTAGGCATCTGTTTATCTTGATGGGCTTATTTGGTTGGGTAGCTGTTCTTTCTACTTTAGGGTTTATTTTATGTGTGTATGTGTTTTAATATGTGTGGTAAGATTCCTTTTTAACACTTGGTTCCTCTTATTCTATATCCTTGCAGTTGTCTGTGTTCATTTGAAAAAAAAAATTAGGACCAGAGAAAAGGAAAGCGATAAGAAGAGAAAAAGAATAAAGTAATAGTAATAAAAAAGGTAGAAGAGTAACTGTATAAGAGCTAGGAAAATAAGTAAGTAATATGAGTAAAAAATCATAAAAAATACAAAGGAATAAGAATAAAAAAGGTGGAAGGGAAAAAAATGAAGCAAGAAACAAAATAGAGAAAATAGAATGATTAGAAGGCTGAAAGAAGAGAAGAAAAAAGAGAGACAGAAAGAAAAAATGAAGACCAAACAAGAAGAGGTGACATGAAAGAAAAGCAACAGAAGACAGAAGATGAAAAAATGAAGGAAATAAAAGTAATAAAGTAGGTAGAAAAGATAAGTAAAAGAAAAAGGAAACAAAGAAAGGGAAAAAACAGCAAACAAGAAATAAAACAACAAAAATAACAAAACAATCCAGGCAAAACAGCCTTCCCTCTTAGGCCACTATGGAGCTTCTCAGACTCTAGGTGCTCACCAATCAATCACCCTGCAGCCTGCTGTCTGCAGGTGAGGCACCTGGTTTTAGTGAATAAACTAAAGAAAAAAAAAAAAAGAACCATTAAAAAAATAAAAAATAACAGATCAAAGAAACCTAAAACAAACCAAAAAAAATCCCTAAGTTTATAATTCCCTGTCAAAAGGTGCTGGCTGGGTGCCTGATAACCCAGTGGGACAGTCTCTGGATCCCATCTCTTAGGAGGTACCAGGAATTGAACCAGAGACTTCATGTATGCAAGGCAGGAATTCTTACACTGACCTACACCCACTTCAAGGGTTTAGTAGGCTTCTGAAAGCTTATCTGTCTCTTCCTGCCCTGGTTCCCTCAGGTGAGTTTGGCTCCTAACAGTTTGCCAGAGCAGGGCTTGTTAGGCTCCTGTCTCCCTCTCCTCCCTGACCTAGTTCCTATCTCCCAGGTTGGCTCAGTGTGACAGCCTGCCTGATCAGATCCCCCCTCTCCTCTCCCTGGGGCTGCTTCAGTGCTGGTTTTGGGGTCTTTTTTGAGATTCAAAGGGGGCTTAGCTGGCTAAACTCACTGAAAAGAAACCACCCTTCACCAGACCCCTCTTCCTCCCAGGGAATGTTCTTTCCCACTCAGTTGGCTGCAGTGAGCCAGAGGTTTTACCAAGGCTATTTGCCTTGAGGGTGGGATATATATGCTGTTCACAGCCACAGGGGTGAGTAACTCATGGTTTTCTGCTGGCCTCTTTGTCTCTCTGTCCCTTTCTCTCCTGGATGATGCACAACACTTTCCTGTTCTGCAGATTCTCAAAGCAGCTCCCTCGGGTAGGTTTTGCCTTTTTTCCCTTGTTTTTTGTGAGAGAGTTGGAGCTCTGCTACCTACTTTGATGCTGTCTTCCTGGAAGTCTACCAATATAATTTTATAATCATTATTTTATGTAATTTTCTTTTAAATCAATTAAGTGAAGAAAAGTGAAGTATTTATACTCTCTTTTGTAACTATCTATGTAATTATTTTGACCTGTATTCTTTATTTTTTTGTGTAGATTTGATTTATTGCTGGGTTTCATTTCCTTTAAGCTTCAAAATTTCTTTTGTTATTTTTTGTAAAGCAGGTGTGTTAGCAGTGGATACCATCAGTCATTGTTTTATCTGGGAGTGCCTTCAGTGGGTTTTTATTCTTGAAGGGCAGTTTTGCTAAATAAAAATTCTTGGTTTCATGCAATAATTATGTGGACCAACATGTTGTGAGATATGTTTTTTTTTTTTTTTTTTTTTTTTAAAGATTTTATTTATTTATTCATCTATCCCTCCCCCTTGCTGCCTATGCTCGCCGGGTCAGCCAACCACACCATGCAGGCGGGCCTTACCTTCACCAGGAGGCCCCGGGAACCGAACCCGGGGCCTCCCACATGGCAAACGGGAGCCCCACCGATCGAGCCACAGCCGCTTCCCTGTGAGATATGTTTTGAAGAAAGTTTTTTCCCTTGGTTTGCAAATACTCTGGAAACAAAATATAAGGGAATTTGCATTAATAGAGTTGGCAGGCTTTAAGAGGGAAGCGGGCTGAGAAGATAATCCAGAATAATCTGAAGCATATCAGTTACGTGGGAGGGAAAATATTGCTTAAAAAGTAGTGGTATTGTAACCATGAGAAAACATAAGACAAACCCAAATTGAGAAACATTTTAAAAATACCTGACTCCTGAAAACAGTCAAGGTCATCAAAATCAAGGAAAGTCTGAGGTAACTATCATAGCCCAGTAGAGCTTCCGGAGACATGATGATTAAATTTAATGTTATATCCTGGATTAGATCCAATGTAATAAGAAGGGTGTTAGGGAAAAGCTGATGAATTATGAATAAAGTATGGAGTTTAATTAATGCATCATATTGTTTCAATAATTGTAACAAATGTACCATAGTAATGCAAGATGTTTACAAAAGGGGAAAGAAACTGTGTCCTGTGTGTCTGGGGACAGGTCTGTACTATCTTTGCAGTGTTTCTCTCAATCTAAAACTATTCTAAAATTAAAAACATTTTTTTTTTTTTTAATACAGTGGTGCTGAAGGTGCTCTGGCCTGCTCTTGGACAGTAAATTTTATGAGTTTATTACTGAACTTGAATAAAAGCACCACTTTTCAGTTTCCATTATATCATTGTACTTTTGATATTGAAGAGTTATAATATTGAAGCAAAAATAAGTTTTTTAAACAAAAGATTAAAGAAGAATTTTTCTTCTAGAAATTTTACTCAAATTGTAACTTGTCTGGATGAATTTCAAATGTTGTTGGGGAAGAGCAACAATAGCTGTTCATCCCTGAGAGATGGGAAACAAATGAGGTGAGCTCTATGATTGCTCCAGCTACTGCTTGGAGGGAGTTTTTAGGCTATGGATCAGGATATTAGAATCCAGGTGGAGCTTTGAGCTCTCTGAATTGATGAGATGGATCTGGGAGGCTGGGAAGCCAAAGAGGCTAGTGTTCACAAGAAAGGAGAGGTTAAAAGAGAAAGAACTTTGCAGATCTGCAGAGGGTCCCTTTGAAGAATTCAGTTGAGTACTGATCAGTATATGCATGTCAAGAAACTACTTGAAAAAAAAAAAAGAAAAGAAAAAAGAAAAAAGAAAAAGAAAAAAAAAAAGAAACTACTTGAGGCCTTAAAAAGAACTACCCAAAAGTATTTGAGGGAACAGTATAATACTGGGTAGGATTATAGCCTGAATCCTCTAGTCAGAGTATTAATATTAAACCTCATTATTCATTGGATATAAGTTTCAACACTTCTGACATTCTGGTTTTTATTTTTAGATATTTGATTTAGGTCTTTTAAAATATCTTCTATGTCTTTAACACATTAGTTTTTTCCTCTGGCTTCTGGAACATATGGGATACATTTATCATAAATGTTTTACTGTCTTGGTCTACTGATTCTGTCAACTTTGTCATTTATGGGTCAGTTAGGATTGGCTGATATTTCTCGTCATAATGACTAATTTCCTGCCTTGTTTTTTAATTAAAAAAAAATTTTTTTTAACATGTTTGGTAATTGGAGATTATCAAGCATATAAAAGAAGACATTGTGAATTTCACTTTAATGGGTGCTAGATTTTGTATTCCTAAAAATATTCTTGAATTTTTCTGGGATGTATTTAACTTACTTGGTGTTTGCTTCTTTCAGGTGTTGCTTTTAGTCTTTGTTAGTGGGATTATTTAATTTAAAGATTAATTTTGCTCCACCATTCAGGCAAAACCATTCTGAATACTTTAATGCCTTGTGAATTATGAAGTTTTCTATTCTGGCTGATGGTTACAGATGTGAGGCTGAGGATCAGGTTGTTCCAAGTGTTGCTTTTAAGCTTGGTTGGGATTATTATAGAGTAGTCTTTATTGTAGGACTACTTCAACCCTACCTAGGTCTTTCCTTATTGCCTGGAAGGTACAACAAGGTCTCTCTGCTCTGGCTAGATGGAACTCAAACGTCTTCCAGCACTGTGTGAACTCTGAATTGTTTATTCTATAGCTTCCTGGCAGTTGCTTTATTGCCTGTTCTCATGGAATTTGACCCTAAACGTATGCAGATTAGTATTAAGTCAAAGACACAAGAGGGCTCCTATGTAGATGTCTGGAGCTTTTTTCCTGCATAACTCCTTCCTCTCTGGTATACCATTCCAGTAATTCCTGCTGCCTCTACCTTTCTGAACTCCAATTTTTGTCTTTTCAAGTTAACAAGAATGCTGTGCTCTGATTTGAATCTCCCTGCCTACAGTGTTGTCCAGATCATGTTTCTTGGCAGAAAGGCAAGGCACTCATAGTTCTTACCTAGTTTGTTTCCTTCTCTCAGGGAACATAGATCTATACTATATCCAATGTCTGGAAATTGTTGATTCATGTATTTGTCTAGTTTTGCAGTTGTTTACTATTTGAGGTTAAATCTGACCCCAGTCATTCCATAATGGCTAGAAGCATAAATCCCATACTATTGGATTATTGTGGGATATTGGTAAAAAACGTTTGGGTGAAGTTGCAGGAAAGAATCACAATGGGTCTTGGTTGTTTTATAGAGTAAATAGTCTTTTAGGAATTGTGTGTTAATGGGCCCTGGGAGTAGTTAACTTGGCAATGGTTTATCTGCTTCAATTAATTCTATCAGATAAATAGTAAAGCACTATACAAATGTTAATTTCTGAATTTATTTTGGATTTTGAGTAATTTATTGAATCTTCTAAGAGGCTGCTCTGCTTCAGAGCCTTGCTTTTTGACTCTTAAAATTTAAGATGAAAATAGTTTTATTACCCTTGTGGTGGAAGAGCTAGAATTGGTTATGGTGCTTCTTTCTTAGTTCTAATCACCTAATATTGGTTTCAGTATTTGATTTGATTAGAGAAAAACTGCTCACAGGTAATAGAGTGAATCTGAGAATAATCTCACTTTGTAACATCACAAAGTAATGGTAGAAAGGCGTATTTCCATAAAATGTGTTGTCTCTATATAATTATTGGGTTTTTGTACTTGGTGACTTACATGTGCACACGTGGTGAACATTTGATGTGTGAATCTTTATTGAGACCATTTTATTTATCCATCATATTGATCGCTTACTGTGTGTCAAATGCCGTGCTAAATGATGGAGAGGCAGCAATAAAAGTAATAGGAGATAGGGTCACTAATCAGAAGACTACCTGAGAATGGCATATGTATAAAGCAGCAAAATAATCTTGCAAAACTTAGTAGAGTACAATATGACTATATAAACACTCAGGGAGGTATGAGGGCCAGGATTTTGAAAAAACTGACAAGTGTGCATTGATTGACAAAAATGTTAAGGGAGAAAAAGTCCCTATTGTAAAAAGAAGGAATGGTGTGTTACAGGTTGGCCACTGAGAATGAAAAAATTGTTCTGTGGAGAACAAGCAAATTAAATTGACTTGAGTGGAAGTTTGTGTAGAGGATAGTAAGAAATTAGGTTTTAGAGTTAATTGGGGTATGGGGGATATGAAAATTTTTGAGGATTAGTGTGAAAAGAAAAGCATTTCTGATTGTCCCATGTGTTAAAAGTTCAACAAAATCAAAGAATTTCATGTTCACAAAGTAAGTTTTATAGATGCCAAATTTTTAAAAATTCCTTTTATTTTCTATTACATAGCCAGCCATAATATGTAAAACTTTTGTACATTTACTTATTCTGCAAGCAGGACTTTTTTTTTTTTTTTTTTTTTTTTTTTTTTAATATTTTATTTATTTATTCATTTATCCCCCCCTTGCTGCTTGTGCTCTCCAGGTCAGCCAACCACGCCGTGGGGGCGGGCCCGCCTTCACCAGGAGGCCCCGGGAACCAAACCCGGGGCCTCCCATATGGTAAACAGGAGCCCCACTGATTGAGCCACAGCCGCTTCCCCAAGCAGGACTTCTTAAATCCTAAAAAAGAATTGGTTTTCATTTTGCCGTTTATACCCAAACTCAGTAACACTGTCTTAATTTGCTCCATAGTTCATCTTACATAAAGTTCATAGTTCATCTATAAAACTTGCTCTTTTTCAGATTCTTAAGTTTTGTAATTGTTTTTTTTTTTTTTTAAAGATTTTATTTATTTATTCATTTATCCCCCCCTTGCTGCTCGCACTCGCCGGGCCAGCCAACCACGCCGTGCAGGCGGGCCCGCCCCCACCAGGAGGCCCCGGGAACCGAACCCGGGGCCTCCCACATGGCAAACGGGAGCCCCACTGATTGAGCCACAGCCGCCTCCCTGTAATTGTTGAGTACTTGCTATATACCATATTGAGAGTGATTCTGCTGGAGTGACAAAATAAAAAGGAAATAGAGACTTTGTTAAGTACTGATCTGATTTGTTCTGACTTTGAATATAGTATCTATAGATAAATTTATGTTTTGTTTAGTTGGGTGAAAATCAGTAGTGAAGGTATTAAGTAAAAATGGAACTAGCCCTGATGTTTATGACTTAGGATATTTTATTTTTCAATTTGAATAGAGTATTTGAAAGAGGAACATTCTTCAGGTCCATTAATTCACTTAAAGTTAAAAAAATGTATTATTGTGACAGTCTCATGCTCACTTCAGAAAATGAAATAATCTTTTCTGACGTGAGCATGACACTGTAGTTCCACTTTCATTGCCCACATTTCTCTATCATATCATCCTGTGGTCAAGTAATCTTAGAAAATTTTCACTGGAGAATGGGACTAGTCATCTGAAATGGAACACAGTGCGATTGTTCTAGGTTTAAGTGATTCTTCAATGAAAAAGGTAGGCAAATGCTGTTACTATATTTTCTTTTTTAATGCTGAAGTTAGCTATCAACATCAGTGTAAAAATAACATGACCTTTAAAAGTAAGGTTTTTTTTTTTTTTTTTTTTTTTTTTTTTGGTGTGTGCCGTTTGATGATTCTAGGGGAGGCTTTTTTCTGCCTGCTGGCTGGTCATCCAGGTTTGGATTAAATTCTCTCATTTTAGGCTTAGGAGTTACTCCCAGAATACTGAGAACATAAAGTTCCTTTAGCTTTTAGGAAATATTTTCTAGTTTCTGAGAATTGAGAATTGGCAAAGATTAAAAAGTAAGGGTTTGAGGAGGAAGGGACAAGATGGCGACAGATAGGGAACTCCAAGAGTCAGCTTGTCCTACAGTGCAGTTAGTAATCAGCCAGAGCTATCTAAATCATCTGATTGGTGGGCCCCAGGAGACCAGAAGACCATCCTGCAACATCCTTGGTAGAATGGAAGGAGGAGACTGCTCATCTACAGTGAAGATTTATGAGTAGAGCACTCTGTGCTGTGGAGATTGGTGCCCATCCTCCACTGGCAGGGCAAGAAACCTTGGGAGCTATTCCCTGGCTGGAGTTGGAAGCTCCATTTCCCAATGATAGGGGAGGAAGAGGTCGCGGGGCACTGACTTAAGCTTCTGACTAGTAAATTTGCCTGGCTAAAGTCTAATCCTAAGTACAGCTGAAGTTTGAACATGTCTCCCCTCATGAGGGGAAATGGGGCTGATTGAAAATCACAGTGACCTTAGGGACCGTCTTCTTTCAACCTAGGTCTGATTGCTGCTCTAGCCTGGGCTCCAGCCCCACCTCCAGCACAGATGAAGCTGGGGATACCTGCACCAGCCTTTTTGGGGCAACTGTAGTCACTTTTGGCCTGCTTGGACAAAATTGTTTTGCATGCTGTGATTCCAGCTTGTACCCTGACAGGGGAAGAGGAGGGCTGATGCTTCATCAGTTTATCTGGGCAACTGTGGTCAGTTTTGGCTTGGATGATTTAGTTTACTGCCCATACCTCTGGCTTCATCTGTGCCCCAGCCAGGGGAGGAAGGGGCATGGAGCTTCATCAGTTTCTTCAGGCAACTACAGACTGTTGTGGCCTGCACAGCTTAGATTACTGCACATGGTAGGGGAGAAAGGTGGGAGAAGCTTCATTAGTTCCTGGGGAAATGCGGGCAGCTTCAGTCTCCATGACTTACAGTACCATCTGCATCCTTGGCTCCCGTTCCACCACTAACATGGAGAAAGGGCCATAAACAGATGAAAAGGAGCTGAAAAGATTCAGATTGGCTAAATATGAGCCACTATAATGTACAAAAATAAGTTGAACCAAGTATCAAAGAGGGGCTGTAGCAAAAACCCAATCAAATAGAAAGCCCTAGAGTAAAGAGAGAGATTGAGCCCAGAATAAATACATCAAATATATCAGATGCCAAGACACCAACAAAAAATTACATGCCATACCAAGAAACAGGGGAGATGGCCCAGTCAAAGGAACAAACTAAACCACCAGGTGATGTAGAGGAGTTGAGACAACTAATCACAGATGTTCAGACAGATCTCCTTAATACATTCAATGAGATGGCTAAAGAGATTAAGAATATTAAGAAGACACTGACACGATGAGATACCACTTCACACCCAATAAAATGGCTGTAATAAAAAAGGCAGACAATCAAATATTGGCAGGAATGTGGAGAAATTGGACCCCTCATACATTGCTATTGAGAATGTAAAACAGTGCAGCTGCTGTGGAAAACAGTTTGGAAGTTCCTCAAAAAGTTATATATATATATTACATATATGTAAACACACACATATATATATTCACCATAAAATCATGTTAAAAGAAGCATTTGGGAAAGATAAAAAAATGTAATTCTTCAAAAGAAGTGTCGCATTTAATTTTACTTGAATTTAACAGAAGAAAAATAAATCTAAAGAGAAAAAAAAAGAAGACACTGAGTGAGCACAAAGAAGAATTTGAAAGCATACAGAGAAAAATACAAGATCTTATGGGACTGAAAGGCAGGATAAATGAAATTAAAAATACACTAGAGGCATGTAACAGCAGATCTGAAGAGTAAAAAGAAAGGATCAGAGAGCTTGAAGACATGACCTCTGAAAGTGAACACACAAAAGAACAGATAAATAAAATAATGGAAAAAACTGAACAGGGTTTTAGGGAACTAAATGATGGCAAGACATGTACAGACATATATGTCATGGGTGTCCCAGTAGGAGAAGAGAAGGGAAAAGGGGCAGAAGGAATATATGAGGAAATAATGGTTAAAAAAATTCTCAACTCTATTGAAGGACCTAGATAGCCTTTTCCAAGAAGCACAATGTACTCCCATCTGAATATATCCAAATAGACCTACTATAAGACATATACAAATCAGATTGTCAAATACCAAAGATAAAAAGAGAATTCTAAGAGCAGCAAGAGAAAAGTGATTTATCACATACAAGGGATGCCTGATAAGGTTTAAGTGCTGATTTCTCATCAGAAACCGTGGAGGCAAGAAGGCAGTGGCATGATATATATAAGATACAGCAAGAAAAAAACTGCCACTGCAGAATCTTATATCCAGCAACATTGTTTTTCAAAAATGAGGAAAGCTTAGAATATTCAAGATAAACAGAAACTGAGAGAGTTTGTAACCAAGAAACCAGCTTTGCAGGAAATACTAAAGTGAGTGCTACAGCCTGAAAAGCAAAGACATAGATAGAGGCTTGGAAGAGAGTCTAGTAATGAAGATTATATCAGTAAAAGTAATTAAAAGTGTAAAAAGAGTGGTGAAAAATAAGATAATGACAGCTAAAACCCAAATGTCAAAATGGGTGAAGTCAGAACAGCCTTTACAGTAATAACATTGAATGTTAATGGATTGAACTTCCAACTAAAAGGCACAGACTGGCAGAATGGATAAGAAAATATGAGCTATCTATATGCTGTCTGCAAGAGAGTCACCTTAGACAACAGTATACAAATAGATTGAAAGTGAGAGGCTGGAAGAAGATATTCCATGCATGCAGTAACAACAAAAAAATCCTCATGTAGCTCTATTTAAATGGACTTTAAAAGCAATGGTCTTCTTAGAGACAAGGAAAGACATTATATATTAATAAAAGGGGAAATTCACCAGGAAGAAATAACAGTCATGATTATATATGCACCTAACCATAGTTCCCCAAATTATATGAGGCAAACACTGGCAAAACTGAAAGGAGAAATAGATATCTCTATAATAATAGTTGCATATTTGAGTACACCACTCTCATCATTGGATAGAACATCTGGACAGAGAATCAATAAAGAGAGCTTGAATAATATGATAAATGAACTAAACCTAATAGACATATATAGAACATAGCACCCCCAAACAGCAGGATACACATTCTTCTCAAGTACTCATGATCTTTCTCCAGGATGGACCATATGTTGTGTCACAAAGCAGATCTCAATAAATTCAACAAGATTGAAATTATTATGAAGCACTTTTCTCTCATCACAGTGGAATGAAGCTGGAAATCAACAACAGGCAGAAAAAGGGAAAATTCACAAATATATGGAGATTAAACAACACAGTCTTAAATAATCCTTGGGTCAAAGAAGAAATTGCAAGAGAAATCAGTAAATATCTCAAGACCAATGAAAATGAGAACACAACATATCAGAATCTATGGGATTCAGTGAAGGCAGTGTTGAGAGGGAAATTTATAGCCCTCAATGCTTATATTAAAAAAGAAAGCACTAAAATGAAAGGCCCAACTACACAGCTGGAAGAAGGAGAAAAAGAACAACAAACAATTCCCTAAGCAAGCAAAAGAAATGAAATAAGAAATATCAGAGCAGAAGTAAATAAAATTGAGAACAAAAAAAACAATAGAGAGACTTAACAAAACCAAAAGTTGGTTCTTTGAGAAGAGCAACAAAACTGACAAACCCTTAGCTAGAGTGGCAAATAAAGAGAGAAGATGCAAATAAAATCAGAAATGAAAATGGTGACGTTACTACTGACCCCACAGAAATAAAAGAGATCATAAAAGGATACTGTGAACATACTTTTATGGCATGTTCACAGCATGCCATAAAACTATGGCAGCATAGTTTATGTTGCCAACAAACTAGACAATGTAGATGAAATGAACACATTTTGAGGAACAGATGAACAAACTATACCCAAAAGAAATAGAAGACCTTAAAAGCCTATCACAAGAGATTGAAACAGTTATCAAAAACCTCCCCAAAATGAAAAGATGGCTCTACAGTTGAATTCCACCATACATTCAAAGAAGAGTTAATACCGGTCTTACTCAGTTAATATTGGACAGGAAGGAATGCTACCAAACTCATTCTATGAAGCCAATGTCACTCTTAAGACCAAAGCCAGATAAAGATATTAAAAAAAAAAAAAAAAAAAAAGAAAAGAAAAAAAAAAGAGAAAATTACAGACCATTTTCCCTAATGAATATAGATACAAAATTCCTCATCAATATATTTGCTGTTCAAATCCAAGAACACATTAAAAGAATTATTCATCATGATCAAGTGGGTTTTATCCCAGGCATGCAAGGGTGGTTCAACACAAGCAAGTCAATCAGTGTAATACATCACATTAATAAATTGAAGAAGAATAATTACATGATCATCTTGATTGACACAGAAAAGGCATTTGAAAAAATCCAGCATCCTTTCTTGAGAAAAACTCATTGCAAGATAGGAATAGAGGGAAACTTTCTCAATATTATACAGGGCATATGTATGTCTCACATGTTATAGGGCTAACATTGTACTCAATGGTGAAAGACTGAAAGCTTTCCTATGGAGATTGGGAACAAGACAAGGATGCCCACTCTCCCCACTGTTGTCCAGTACAGTGCTATTGATTTTAGATAGAGCAATTAGGCAGTAAAAAGAAATAAAAGGTATCCAAATTGGAAAGGAAGAAATAAAACTTTTGCAATTTGCAGATGATATATCCTATACCCAGAAACTCCTATAAAATCTAAAACCAAAGCTACCAGAGCTAACAAGTAAGATCAGCAGAGTGGCAGGGTACAAGATTAATGTGCAAAAATCAGTAGTGTTTCTATACATCAGTAATGAGCAGTCTGAGGAGGAAGTCAGAAAAATAATTCCATTTATAATAGTGACTAAAGGAATCAAGTAGATAGTAATAAACTTAACCAAGGATATAAAGGATCTGTATTCAGAAAACTACAGTGCATTGCTAAAAGGAATCAAAGAAGTCCTAAATAAATGGAAGAATATTCCGTGTTCATGGATTGGAGGACTAAATATTGTTAGGATGTCATTTCTACCCAAAATGATATACAGATTCGATGCAATCCCGATGAAAACAGCCATTTTTAAAGAAATGGAAAAGCTAGTTATTAAATTTATTTGGAAGAGTTAAATGGCCCCTAATTGCCAGAAACATCTTAAAAAAGGAAGAACAAAGTTGGAGGACTCTCAGTTCCGGACTTTAAATCATACTTGCTACAGTGGTAAAAACAGCACGGTACTGGCATAAAGATGGACATATAGAGCAGTGGAACTGAATTGATCAGAAACAGATGACTCCTATCTGTGGCCAAGTGATTTTTGACAAGACTGTCAAGCCCACCCAGCTGGTTCGGAACAGACTATTCAACAAAGGGTGCTGGGAGAACTGGATATCCATAGCTAAAAGAAAGAAAGAGGTCTCCTATATCATACCTTACACTAAAGTTAACTCAAAATGGAACCATAAAACTCCTAAAAGAAAATGTAGGAAAACATCGTTAAGACCTGGAGGTAGGTGTTGGTTTCTTAAACTTTACACTCAAAGCTTGAGCAATGAAAGAAAACATTGATAAATGGGACCTCCTCAAACTTAAACATTTTTTCTTCAAAGGACTGTCAAGAAGGTGAAAAGACAGCCTATTCAATGGGAGGAAATATTTGGAAACCACATATACTATAAGGGTTTGATGTTTGTGTTATGTAAAGAGATCATACAATTCAACAAAAAATGAGCAAGCAATCCAATTGAAAAATAGGCAAAAGACTTATATAGACATATTTCCAAATAGGAAATACAAATGACGAAAAAGCATTTGAACAGATATTCAATATCACTAGCTATTTGGGAAATAAAAAACAAAACAAAACTAAAATGCGATATCATCTCATGCCTCATAGAATGGCCATTATTATGAAAATAGAAAACTACAGGTGCTGGAGGGGATGTGGAGAAATAAGAACACTCCTTCACTGTTGGTGGGAATCTATAATGGTGCAGTCTCTGTTTCTCAGAAGCTAAATTTAGAATTGCCATATGATCTGGCAATCCTCTGCAAGGAATAGATCCAGAAGAACTGAGAACAGGGATGCAAACAGACATTTGCACGCCAGTGTTCATAGTGGTATTATTCACAGTCAGCAAAAGATGGAAACAGTCGAAGTGTTCATCAAACAATGGATGAATAAACAAAATGTGATATATATATATACGGTGGAATACTATGCTTCTGTAAGATGAAATGAATTTGGGATACACATGATAACGTGGAAGAACCTTGGAGACATGCTGAGTGAAATAAACCAGACACAAAAGGACAAATATTATATGGTCTCACTAATATGAACTAAATTTGTAGAATAAATACATGGAGTTAAAACCTAGAGTATAGGTTACTAGGAGATAAGATGAGGGCTGAGAAAAGGGGTACTGATGTTTAATGTATGTAGAATTTTTATTAACTTGACTGTCAAAATGTGGAAATGGATAGAGTTGATGGTAACACATTATAGTGAGTAGAACTAATGCAGCTGGTTTATAAATGTAATTGTGGCTGAAAAGGGTAGTCTAGGGATGTTAAATGCCAATTGAAAGAAAGCTAGAGAATAATCTAGGGATGAATAACAGTGAACCCAGAGATGGATGAGAATTGTGGTTAATAGTACAAATAGAAGAATGTTCTTCCACAAACTAGGAACAAATTTATGTCACTATTACAAGGTGGTAAGAATGTGGTGTAGCATAGGAAAAATACAATTAATGTAACTCAGGATTATAGTTAACAGCAATATTGTAATGTTCCTGCAGCGTGTCAAAGAAGGTAGTATATCAATGCTAAGGGTCAATAATAGGGAAGTATTTTTTTGGATTAAGTAAAAGGTTCAAAAATTTACTGAGGCGTTGACTGCACAACTCTGATGAAAGTGAGAGCTATACTGAGTGTAAACTTTGGATGGATTGTACAAGGCATTGGACTGTATAAAAAGTTGAACTATGTGGTGGAAGATAGACTCTGGTTAACAGTACAAATATGAGAGTGCTCTCTCATTAACTATAACAAATGTACAATGCTAACACATGGTGTGAAAAATAGGGAAGTGTATGCAAAAAATACCATATTTAAGCTATGGACCATAGCTAGTAGTAATATTTTGATGATATTCTTTCAAAATCTTTAATGAATCTTGCACAATAATGCAAGTTGTTGGTGCAGGTGTGATACATGGGAATTCTGCACATTATGCATGATTGCTTTGTAAACTAACAACTTCTCTAAAAAAAAAAATATAAAAGCAACATACACACACACAAAAGTAAGGGTATGAACATGGTTGATATCTTTACTTTTATGATTTGGAATCTTCTCTTTCTATGTTTTTTTAATTTGTAGTCTCATAGATGCTTGAAAAATTAGCAGGGATTTCTTCCCGAACCCACTTCTGTATCCCTCTAGGGAAAAAAAAAGGAAAGAAAGAAAACCACATTGGACAGGTATTTTTCTTGAGCACGTATACTAAATGGATTACTGTGAAAATTTTAAAAAAGGTTATTATTTTTTTAAAGCAGTTTTATTGAGATATATTCACATATATATGATATATTCAAAATATACAATCAATGGCTTTTAGTATAATCACAGTGTTGTACATTCATCACCACAAAAAAATGTTAGAACAATTTCATTACTTCAAAAAAAGTCCACACCCCTTAGCAGTCACCTCTCAATCCCTCTATTCTTCCCCAGTCGACATTACCACAAATCTAGTTCCATCTTTAGAAATTGATTTATATTTACATTTTATATAAATGGAATCATACAATATTGTGTATTTGTGTCTGTTTTCTTTCGTTTGATATCAACATCTTCTAACATTAATGTACATTTGTTCAGTTTCAAAGAAAAACAGTCTTATATATGCATTATTACCCATATTCATATTTCACATGAGGTTTTACCATGCTATACAGTCCCATGCTACATTTTTTAGCTTTCCTTCTAATAATATACATGGCTTTAGACTTTCCCTTTCAACCACTGTTATGTCCATATAATAGTGCTGCTAGTTACAAACAGTATGCTATGCATTCACCTTTTCTATTCATTTCCAAAGATTAACAGTCTTTTTACCAATTCTGTACAAGTTAATCCTCAGCTTTCCATTCTCTAACTTCATTCTATTTTCTGATGACTCATATGCTAGTTATTAACTCCATGAGTTTACACAATGTATTTAGTTCATAATAGTGCAGTCATACAGTATTTGTCCTTTTGTGTTGGGCTTGTTTCACTTAACATAATGTCCTACAGGTTCATCCATGTTGTCATATGCTTCATTTTTTCTTACAACTGCATGATATTCCATTGTGTATATACACCATAATTTGTTTATCCGTTTATCAGTTGATGGACACCAGGGTTGTTACCTTCTTTTGGAAGTCATGAATAATACTGCTATGAACATCTGTGTGCAGATGTCTGTTTGTGTCACTGCTCTCAGTTCTTCTGGTTATATATCCAGCAGTGGTATTGCCAGTTCTCATAGCAAATCTATATTCAACTTCTTTAGGAACTGCCAAACAGTCCTTCACAGTGGCTGTGCTGTTGTACATTCCCACCAACAGTGAATAAGCATTCCTATGTTCTACAACCTCTCCAACACTTGCAGTTTTTTGTCTTTTTAACAGTGGCCATTCTAGTAGGCATGAAATGATATCTCCTTTTAGTTTTGATTTGCATTTCCCTAATGTTAGTGATGTTGAACATTTTTTTCATGTGTTATTTGGCCATTTGTATTTCTTCTTTGGACAAATGTCTATTCAAATCTTTTGCCCATTTTTAAATTGGGTCGTTTGTCTTTTTATTGTTGAGTTGTAGTATCTCTTTATATATCATGGATATGGATATTAAACCCTTATCGGATATATGATTTCCAAATATCTTCTCCCATTGAGTCGCCTGCCTTTTCATCCTTTTGACAGAGTCCTTTGAGGTGCAAAAGTGTTTAATTTTGAGGAGGTCCTATTTATCTATTTTTTTCTTTTGTTGCTCATGCTTTGGAAGTAAGATGCAAGAAACCACTGCCTACCACAAGCTCTTGAAGATGTTTCCCTATATTTTCTTCTAGTAGCTCTATGGTCATGGCTTTATATTTAGGCCTTTGATCCATTTTGAGGTGATTCTTGTATAGGGAGTGAGATAGGGGTCCTCTTTTATTCTTTTGGTTATGGATATCCAGTTTTCCCAGCACCATTTGTTGAAGAGAATGTTTTGTCCTGTTAACATGGACTTGGTAGGTTTGTAAAAAATCATTTGGCCATAGAGGTGAGGGTTTATTTCTGGACTCTCAATTTTATTCCAGTGGTCAATGTGTTTATCTTTATGTCAGTACCATGCTGTTTTGACTACTGTAGCTTTGTGTAGTATGTTTCAAGTTCAGGCAGTGGAAATCCTCTCATATCACTTTTCTCTTTTAGAATACTTTTGGCTATTCAAGTGCACCTTACCTTCCAAATAAATTTGGCAATTGCCTTTTCTATTTCTGTAAAGTATGCTGTTGGAATTTTGATTGGTATTTTATTGAATCTATAAATCAGTTTGAGTAAGATTGACATCTTCACAATATTTAGTATTCCAATCCATGAAAATGGAATTTTTTTCGTTTATGTCTTCTTTGATTTCTTTTTGCATTGTTTTATAGTTTTCTGAATATATGTTCTTCACTTCTTTGGTGAAGTTGATTCCTAGGTATTTGAAACTTTTTGTTGGTTTTGTAAATGGATTTTCCCCCCCGATTTCCTCCTCAGATTGTTCAATACTAGTGTACAGAAACATTACTGATTTTTTTCATGTTGATATTGTGTCCTGCCACTTTGCTGAACTCGTTTATTTGCTCAAGTGACTTTGTCATGAAAATTTCAAAATTTTCTAAATATAGGATTATGTCATCTTTAAATAGAGTTTTCTTCCTTTTTTCCTATTTGGATGCCTTTTATTTTTTTCTTGTCTAATTGCTGTAGCTAGAACTTCTAGCACAATATTGAATAACAGAGGTGACTGTGGGTATCCTTGTTTTGTTCCCAGTATTACAGGGAAAGCTTTTAAAACCTTTCCCCATTGAGTACGTTGTTTGCTGTTGGTTTTCATATATGCCTTTATCATATTGAGGAATTTTTCTTCTATTCCTATATTTCAAAGTGTTTTTTTATCAAGAAAGGATGCTGGATTTTGTTGAATGCCTTTTCTGCATCGATCGAGATAATCGTGTGTTTTTTTTCCCTTCAATTTGTTAATGTGGTGTATTACATTAATTGATTTTCTCATGTTGAACTACCCTTGCATACCAGAAATAAATCCCACTTGGTTATAGTGTATAATTCTTTTGCTATACTGTTGAGTTCTATTAGCAAGTATTTTGTTGAGGAGTTTTGCACTTATGATCATTAGAGAGATTGGTCTGTAATTTTCTTTTCTTGTAGCATCTTTATCTGACTTTGGTCTTAGGGCAATGTTGGCTTCATGAAAAGTGTTGGGTCATTTTCCCTCCTCCTTAATTTTCTGGAAGAGTTTAAACAGGATTGTTAATTCTTCTCTAAATGCGTGGTAGAATTTACCTGGTCCTAGACTTTTCTTTGGAAATTTTCAGTGAGTGATTCAATCTCTTTAAATATGATAGGTTTGTTAAGTTTTTTATTTTTTTAGAGTCAATATAGGTTGTTTGTGCTTTTCTAGGAATTTGTCCATTTCATCTAGGTTGTCTAGTTTGTTGGAACACAGTTTCTCATAATATCCTCTTATGATCATTCTTACTTCTGTGGGGTGAGTTTTAGCTTCCCCTCTTTCATTTCTGTATAATTAAATTGCTTCTTCTCTCTTTTATTTCTTCATTAGTCTAGCTAAGTATTTGTCAGTTTTATTGATTTTCTCCATTTTTTGTTGTTCTTAGTTTCATTTATTTCTAATCTTTATTATTTCTTTCCTTCTGCTTGCTTGCTTGCTTTGGGAATGGTTTGCTATCCTGTTTCTAGTTTCTCCAGTTTTTCTTTTAGATCTTTGATTTTAGCTCATTCTTCTCTTTTAATATAAGTGTTTAGGGCTATAAATCTCCCTCTCAGCACTGCCTTCGCTGTATGCTATAAGTTTTGATAAATTGTGTTCTTGTTTTCATTTGTCTCAATATATGTACTAATTTCAATTACAGTTTGTTCTTTGACCCACTGATTATTTAGGAATGTGTTGTTTAGCCTCCACACATTTACAAAATTTTCCCTTTCTTGTCTATTAATGATTTCCAGTTTCATTCTGTTATGATCTGAGAAGGAGCTTTGTATAATTTCAATCTTTTTATATTTGTTCAGACTTGCCTGTGACCTAACGTGGTCATGAGTACTTTAGAAGAATGTATAACCCACTGATTTGGAATGAATATATCTGTTAATTCTTGATTGTTTACAATTTTGTTCAGTTTCTCTGTTTCCTAGTTGATCTTTTGTTGAGTATTATCTAATGATGTGAGTGGTGTTTTGAAGTCTCCAACTATTATTGTAGAGATATCTATTTCTCCCTTTAGTTTTGCCAGAGTTTGCCTCATGAATTTTGGGGCACCCTGGTTAGGTGCATAAATATTTATGACTGTTATTTCTTCCTGGTGGTTGTCCCGTTTATTAATATATAATGGCCTTCTTATCTTATAGCTTTTTTGCATTTACAGTATGTTTTACCTAATATTAGTATAGTTACCCTTGCTCTTTTTTAGTTAGTATTTGAGTTGAGTAGCTTTTTCCAACCTTTCACTTTCAGCTGGTTTTTATCCCTGGATCTAAAGTGAGTCTCTTGTAAGCAGCATATGGATGGTTCATGTTTCTTTTTTTTTTCTATTCTGCCAGCTTTTATATTTTGATTGGGGAGTTTAATCCATTCACATTCAATGATATTACTGTAAATGCATTATTATTATTATTATTTTTTACCGGGAGGTCCCGGGGATCGAACCCAGGTCCCTCCATATGGCAGACGGATGCCCAACCATTTGAGCCACATCCGCCCCCTTTAAATGCATTATTTACTTCCACCATTTTATTCTTTAGTTTTTTTTTTTTTTTTCCATTTTAAAACAATTTATTGAAGTATATCATTCATACATGAACATAATAATAAGTGTTCAGTAAACATTATGAACTTACAAAACAAACATGTATAACATCATACAGGGCTCCCACACATCACCCCACCACAAATACTTTGCATTGTTGTGAAACATTTGGTAACAAATTATGAAAGAGCGTTGTCAAAGTATTATTACTAACTATAGTCCATATCTTACTCCCCTATACTTTTTTTTTTTTTAAGGATTTGTTTATTTATTTACTTTTATCCTCCCCCCCTTTACTGTTTTTGTATCCATTCGCTGGGCAACCCTCTGTGTCCATTTCCTGCCCTCTCTTCTTATCCTTCTCCTGTCTTCACTGGGATTCCATCCTTGGAACCTCTGATGTGGGAGAGTGGCGTCGTACCGCCTGTGCCACCTTAGTTCCTGATTTTTGGTGCGTCTCTCCTTGTGTCCCTCTCCTGTTATGTCATCATCTTGCTGCGTGGCTCAAGGGGTCTGATGGCGCACCCGCACACGGGGCCTGTTGACCCGTGCGCCTTCTTTATTTTTATTTTTTTAATTTTCACCAGGAGGTCCCGGGGATCAAACCCAGCTCCCTCCATGTGGGAGACAGATGCCCAACCATTTGAGCCACATCTGTTCCCCTGCTATATCTCTTAATGTTGACCAAAGATACCTAGAGTTATAGTCATTTCCCATACAGGATGGTCATATACTAAATCAGGCTTGGTTTATCACCAGCATTCTAAAAACCAGACCTAGGGGGAAAAACTAGGTCTGGGGACACATGCAGGGTTTCTGATATAGCGAATGTTTAGCCTATCCTGATTATCACAAAATCAGGGCAGCGAGAATATTCGCATAGTCTTTAGTTTTAACATAGTTTTAACATATGTCATATCTTATTTTTACCTTTTTACTCTTTCAGTTATTCTTTCTGCTGTTCTTTCCTTCTAAACTGTCCTCCAAAATTCTCTCTTCTGTGTTTGTCTTTCAGGCTGTAAGGCTCCCTTTAATATTTCCTGCAAAGGCAGATTGTTTTTTACAAACTCTCTTAGTTTATGTTTATTTGTGAATATGTTATACTCACCTTCATACTTGAAGGACAGTTTTGTTAGATAAAGAATTCTTGCCGGGCAGTTTTCTCTTTCATTATCCTAATTGTACCATACCTCTATCTTCTTGCCTCCAAGGTTTCTGATGAGAAATCCTCATTATGTCTTATTGGGCATCCCTTGTATGTGATGGTTTGCTTCTCCCTTGCTGCTCTCAGAGCTTTCTTTATATCTTTGAAGTTTGACATTCTGAGTAGTATGTGTCCTGGAGTAGGTTGTTTCACATTTATTCTGTTTGGGGTACGCTGTGCTTCTTAGACATGTAAATTCATTTCTTTGTGAGAGATGGGAAATTTTCAGCCATTGTTTCCTCAAATTCTCTTTCTGCCCCTTTTCCCTTCTTTTCTCCTTTTAGAACTGCCATGTCACATATGTTATTGTGCTTCATGTTGTCATCCAGCTCCCCAAGTCCTTGGTCAATTTTTTCCCATTCTTTTCCCTCTCTTACTCTTCAATTTCAGCTGTTCAGTCTTCTGTATCACTTGTTCTTTTTCTTCTATCTTTTTGAGTTTGTTTCATATGCTTCTAATGTATTTTTAAAAAATTATTGTTAGCTTTTTTTTTTTTTTAATCCTTTCCCCCCCAATTGTTCTCTCTTCTGTCTGTTCATTGTTTGCTCATCTTCTCCAGGAGGCACCAGGAACTGAACTTGGGACCTCCCAACATGGGAGGCGATTGCCCAGTGGCCTGAGACATGTCCGCTCCCCATGGACTTTGGCATCTTCTGGCTTGTGGCACCTGCTCATTGCAGTGGATGCTGCATCTAGCTTGTTGCCATGGGTGCGGTGTCTAGCTTGTTGTGTCAGGTGCAGTCTAATGTGTTTTTTATCTCACCTATCGTGTCTTTCATTCCCATGAGCTCTGTTATTTTTCTATTCTGGTTTTCAGATTCTTCTTTTTGTTCATTCAGTTTCTTTTTGACATCCTTTATCTCTTTAGCCATATTGCCTTTCAACTCATTAATTCGATTTTGGAAATTTTTATGAATCTCATTGTTTAGTTGTCTCAAATCCAGTGTCTCATCCGCGGCTTTGATGTATTCCTGTGTTTGACCATTTCTTCCATTTTCTTAGCATGGCTTGTAATTTTTTGCTGATGTATAGGCATCTGATTATGATGGTGAGTTTACCCTGATGCTCAATTTCTCTCTTTTTTGTCGGGGTTTAGTGGCAGGTGGCTGTGTTACTGCTGTTCTTTGATTCTTGGTTCAACCTGTTCTAGCTCTTAGGGTTGTCCCTGGTAGTTCCTCAAATCTGGGTCATGGACCCAGTAATGGGTTGCAGACCTACTTCCATGGGCCTTGGGGATGGAGGCTGTAAGGGCCACAAAAAGCCTCTCTTAACATATTTACTTTTTTTTTTTAAGATTTTATTTATTTATTCATTTATCCCCCCCTTGCTGCTTGTGCTCGCTGGGTCAGCTAACCATGCCGTGCGGGCGGGCTTGCCTTCACCAGGAGGCCCCGGGAATCGAACCCGGGGCCTCCCATATGGTAAACGGGAGCCCTACTGATTGAGCCACAGCCGCTTCCCAACATATTTACTTTTAATTTCCTTTCATGTACTTTCTTGGTTGGCCTGCAGATGGCGCTCTTCAGCAGCCCTCTCAGTTCAAACCCTGCTCAGAGTGTGTTTGCAGCAACATGGACCTCAACAATGTGACCAAGGATCCTGCCTGGAGGCTGTGAGCTTTGCAATTCAACTTCCTCAAAGTCTGTTTTCCAACCTTTGCTGGCAAGCCCCCTCCGTTTTCTTAGGTAGGAAATAATTCCACTCCTCTTTTTGTCCTCAACAGCCTGTCCTGGTCAGTACAGAATATGATTGAGAGGGTCTGATCTCTTTAGTCCTGTCCAGGCTTCTGTGGCAAACAATGGCCTGGCCCCTCCCAGCCTGGAAGTGCTCATGGGACACAGCAGCATAAATTTGTGGGCCAAAAGCTGAATCAGGAGGCTGTGTCCCTCTCTCTCCTGTTTCCTGGGGAGGTGGATCCCTGTGGCCCCCTCTGTAGCCGCCGGCCTGAGGCTGGAGAATTGAAAATTGTCTGCTTGTAGTGTGGGAGAAGGGCGCTGGCTGCTGCAGCTACAGCTTCTATCCACAGTCTTTTCATTGAGATTTTTTTCCAACAGTGAGATTTTGAAAAATGAGTTTTTTTTTCTTACATTAATATTAAACAATATTTAAGGACTTTATATTGTCACAGTAAACTCAGTGATTCACAGATTTGGAATTCCAATTCACAGATTGGAATTTTGTGACTAGGTGATAAAAACGATCTCCTAGATATCTCAACCTGGGTGTTGTAGACTCTCACACATAAAGTGGCTTTATTCAAACAATTTAATATTTTATGTTGTAATTACAAATTAAAATTTTCCTTACCAATGTTTGTGGGTTTAAGTTGATGTGTTTGTCAGTATTCCTTATTAGATGTCTCTGCATCCTTTCTTGTTTTTCTTTTGTCCTGCCACTTGTGTTTAGAGCCATTTAGTGGAAAGTCAGTACTATAAGGAAATTGTAGTCTCAGTGATATGCTGAGATTCTGCTCGCCCCTCCTCACCACTAAAAGCTTTCAGAGAATTGTTTTAAGACCCCCTATTCTGCATAAGCCCTTCTTTCTTTCTAAGATAGGCATTTCATAAATGTATTTATCTTTTTTACTCTTGTCATCTTGAAAACATTTGCCAAGATTAAGCAAAAACAATCTTCCTTACATCGGGTTCATTTCATGTAAAAGTAGTAAAATTTCTTAATTAGAATTTGTTCTTGTTCTTCCTGGGTTTGTTCAGAAATGATAGGATTTTTAAAAATAAATATTATTAGAAATCTCTATATTAGTAGAGTATCTAAAGTGCTGTATATAAGGGTGTTCAGCATATTTCTTTCTGTCCTTTTCCCCTTCTTTCCTTCTAGTCTAGCTGTCCTACCCTTTCTTCGATAAACTTAATGAACACTAATCATAAGCTTGGAACGTAAATGAAATGAGACCCTGCCTTTGGGAAACAGAGATTTTTTAGGCAACATAGAAGTGTAAGTTAATATTTCCAGTACAGGGAGTCCCCTAATTTCCTATAGAATGTGTACCCCAGAATGTGTTTAAAAAACATATCAAAGGTGGTAGGGAGTATTTGGGTATTTGCATGGAGAGTTATCTCACAGAGATAAAACTTATTATTATAAAATCTCTAATTCTAGTTTCCTTAGCATGCTCTCTTCTTTGGGACTGGAAATCCTAGGTTTTTTTTTTTTTTTTTAAATCCAAAAATGCCTGGGTGGGATTGCTGGCACTCCTTGGGACTGAAAAAATGGATCTAGGACCCAGTCTCCTGTAGCAGTGGGAGGTAGCCTCTGGAATTTGTGTCCTGTTACTGAGATGGGATAGGTATATGAAGCTGAGAGGAAAAGGGTCTTTCTCAAAAAACTATGTTTTGTCAGCATGAGTTGGGTGATTAATGGATGTTTCCCACTCATACATTTGATCATCCAGCATATCTGCTTGCAACCCAGCAATATATGTAGATTTGCACAGTTAAATTGCACTAATGCAGTGAAATATATGTTTGATGTATTAAGTGAAAAACCAGATTTGTAGTGGAGTAGGTGTAGCTCAATGGTTGAGTGCTTGCTTCGCATGTACAAGGTCCCGGGTTCAGTCCCTGGTACATCCTAAAAAACTAACAACAAAAAACCCTAACAAATTTGTTGAGCCATAGCATTATACAATGACACGTTACCAAAGAGATTATATTTAGTTGCTAACCTTAGAGAGGCTCGTCCTGGTCACCCAGTCTGAAATATTATCTAGTTACTTTTTATCATATCATTTTATCTTAGTTCTCTGTATAACACTCATTTTCTCCTAGTTGTGTGTGTTGTACTTGTTTATTGACTTTTTCTATTGGAATGAAAGTTCCATTAGAACACATTCTGAATACCTAAGAGAGCATCTGACACACAGTAGGTAGTCAATAAGTATTTGAGGAATTAAGACAGGAGTTTTTTTGGGGGGAAGAGGTGGCAAGGTTTAGATTTGAGTGAGATATAAATAACTAGATAATTCTTTTCTTAAAGACTATGCCAGGAAAATATATTTGCATAATAAAAAATATATTTCAGCATGTAAAAATTAAGACTTAAGAACTAATTAACTTTAAGGCCTAGCTGTCAGTTTTCATCATAGTAATCTGTTAAAGGAAAATATAAATTGGGATAATTAAGTTGAGAATTCAAGAGAAATTTTGATTGGTGAAGTGATAATACATTTGTAATAAAAATTATAAATGAAAATTTTAGAAAAACTTGAATACCATGTAAGTACCAAAACTTAAAAAACAAATGGAAAATATCTGAAGTAGAATTTTATTCCAGAATCTGGAGAAAAAATGAATATCAATTAGGTTATAAGTAGGGCAGGTACTGCTATTGCAGTCCAAGCTGAGACTAGTGTAGTCATCCAAGATAAACTAGATAGAGATGTTAGACCAGAGATGTTTGATGGAGGAAATAAAAAAAATACCTGCAGCCTACTGTTGAATTTGAATGTATTAGATTTAGCATAGAAACTCCGTAAGAGTAGTGACTAAGTCTGATTTGTTCACTGCAGTTCTTAGTGCCTAATAGGGGAACACAGTAATTGGCACTTAGTATTTTCTCTATATTTTTTTCCTTGAAAAATGGAATTAGTCTGTAGGTAGTAAATTCCTGGCAGCTGACTTCAGACATTTTGGGGGTGCTTTTATTCCGAGATTGCCACAGGTTTTTATTTATTATTTATTTTATTTTTAAAATTTCATTGTTAAAGTTTGAACTAGGGAGTAATTATTATATGATTTATGTTTTAAAAAGATCACACTGTCTACTATGTTGAAAATAGACTTTGGGGTGGGGAGGACATGGGCTGGAGCAGAGAGAATTAAAAAATATATTTAGTTTAGAAATGATGGTGGTAAGAAGTGGTAGTGTTCTGGGTATATTTTGAAGGAAGAACAAGCAAAATTTTCTGATAGAGTTTGGACTGTAAGGAAAAGAGAGGCATACAGGGAGGGTTTTGACTCAGGAGATTAGAGTTGACATTTCTAAATTAGAGGGGACTGAGTGCATCAGGGTTCGATGAAGGGGCTCATGAGTTGAGTTTGGGGGATTTTAAGTTTAACTTAAATTACCCATTAGACATCCAAGTAGAGATACTGAATTGGACTGCCATAGGTTTTTAACCACGGCTGCTACTATATGATTTTTCTATGTCTTTATTGATCTTATGGAGTGAGGGATCAGAATTTGTGCCTTATGGTCCTTGCAAATATTATGCTTAAAGTTATCTCCTGCCTTGTCCTTGTCTACAGCTGGACTGTTATTTTCATAAAAAATAAGAGGACAAGCCTTTCTAGTTCTTTGAAGTTTGGTAACCGAAGTTTGATTTCGTGACCATTGCGCCAACCCCAAGAAGGAAAGTCTTGTATTTATTTTCTTAGTGAAGTTACCTTAAGTAGAATTCCAAAGGGTTTAATTTTACTGCTAAGGAAAGCTGTGTTTCTCAGACCTGTAAAGTTATGGTGATTGATTTGGTCATCAAAGCTTTTCTCTTTGCAGTCAGTGATTTCAAATCTTTCTGGTGGTGGCAATGAAAATTCAGTCAGTGTCCTTGCTGGGCATGAGGAAACTCATGAAATTGTCATTGTTTTTATCTTTACAGAATGAAAGAGGTAAATTAAATTGCCCATTTCCCAATGTAAATAAGAAAAGGAGTTATCCTTGGCTTTCCTTCTAGGCTTTTATTTCATTTACAGTTTTTTTTCTTTTTTAAAATGTATACTCCCTTTTTAATATGTCTTAAAAATTGATGAGAACATTTAGTGTGTTAGTGTGCCTTCTTGCTACCCATGAAAAACTATATTAAATTAATGAGGTCCTTTTAATCAAGGATATAGCATAATAATAGTTTATCTTTTTTTTTTTTTTTTTTTTTAAGATTTTTTATTTATTTATTCATTCATTTATCCCCCCCTTGCTGCTTGTGCTCACTGGGTCAGCTAACCACGCCGTGCGGGCGGGCTTGCCTTCACCAGGAGGCCCCGAGAACCGAACCTGGGGCCTCCCATATGGTAAACGGGAGCCCTACTGATTGAGCCACAGCCGCTTCCCTAATAATAGTTTAAATGTATGTCAAAACACTCTTCCTTAGGGGTGAGGGGGCTGAAATTTACCATACATTGATTAAGTTTATGAAATAATTTACAAGAGATTAATCATATTATCAGTGTCTGATTAGTAAGAGAAACACCAGATGAAACCTCCTTAAGAAGGATAGACACTCCTAAGTTACTATTCTGTTTCATTGATCTGTTTGTCTTGGGGCTACTACTATACTGTTTTGATTACTTTAAATAGTCTTCAATCAGATTATATTAGCCATCCAACTTTGTTCTTTTTTTTTTTTTTTCAAAGTCATTTTGACTATTGCTCTGGTTATGGATTTATTGTCCCTTAGTTCCAAATTCACCCATTTTACCTGCTGTGAAAATAAATCAGGCCTTTTAAATATTTTTCTTTTGCCAGTGGGCACAATGTTAACTTTTGTCAATAACAAGTATTGTAGAGACATTGCAGGAGGAAAGAATTTTGCTTTTGGCAGACTCTAGCAGTACACTCAACTTCTCTTTAATTAGCCTACATGGCTTCCCCAGTGTACAGTTCCTGCAATGTGGATGGTTTCGCCTGTATCAGGCTCCTATAGTGCCCATTGGGCAGCAGTATCCTGTGACCTGTGGCTACCAGTTTCCCTTTGTACCTCCGCCTGAGTTGGATTTGTAGCACAGTTCCTTGTGGGATACCTCCCTGTGAATAGCTTTTCCAAGCACCCTAGAGGATGGATTTCTGGCAAGTGCCACAAGGCTGATTTCTAGCAAGTTCTGCTGGTATAGCACTAGAATGTCTTCTCTGCCATTCAGTTGAGTCTTCCCCAGAGAAGGAGGTGGGGGTCTGGGTGATAGATGTTGAACAGATGTCTGTGACTTCCCTGACATCCCCTGTTATGGTTAATGATTTTTAATACTAAAATTTCCCTTTGCAAATTACTGTATGGCTTCTCCCTCCTAACTGGACCCAGAGTGACACAACTATTCTAGGTCCTTTGCATTTCCATATAAATTTTAAAATCAGCTTGTCGGTGTCTTCCAAAAAGCCTATTGGGATTTTGATTGAAATTACATTGAATGTATAGATTAATTTGGGAAGATTTGACATCTTAGCAATATTGAGTCTTGTGACCCATGGATAAGGCAGCTCCATTTATTTGAATCTTCAATTTCTTTCAGTAATGTTTCTTGGTATTCAGTGTATAGATCTTTAGTATATTTTGTCAGATTTATCCCTAAGTGTTTTATATTTTTTGATGCTATTGTAAGTGGTTTTTTTTTTTAAAGTCAATTTCCAATTGTTCATTGCTACTATATGAAAATGCAATTGATTTTTTTTACCTTGGTCTTGTATCTTGCAACCTTGCTAAACTTAATTAATTCCATTAGCTTTTTGGGTAGATTTCATTGGATTTTCTAAATTTTCAATTTTTATTCTTTTTTTCTCTCTATGTTCATTTCTATGCTTCCAAGTTTCCTTATCTTTTCTTCTGCTATATCTAATCTACCATTAATTCCATGCAGTGTATATTTCATTTCAGACATTGTAGTTTTCAGTTGAGACTTTTTATATATCTTCCATGTTTCTACTTAATGTTTTGAGTATATGAAATATAGTTAGATAACTTGTAATGTTCTTATCTGCTAATTCTAACATTTGTGTCAGTTCTAGTTTGGTTTTAGTCAATTGATTATTCTCTTCTTTACGGTTCATGTTTTCCTGCTTCTTTGAATGCCTAATAATCTTTATTTGGTTGGCAGACATGGTGAATTTAATCTTTTTGGTTGCTAGATATTTTTGTATTCTTAGGGATATTCTTGAGCTTTTTTCTGGGATGTATTTATGTTACTTACTACAATTTGATCCTTGGGGGATTGATTTTATGACTTGTTAGCCAGTTTAGAGCAGTACTCAATCCAGGGCTAATTATTGGCCACTACTGAGGCAAGACTTTCCTACATACTCCACCCAATGCCCCTTGAATTTGTGAGCTTTTTCATCCTAACTGATAAGGACAGGAACTGTTTCTTGCCCTGCATGAGTGTCAGGTACTATTCTCTGTAATCTTTTAGATGGTTCTTTCCATAATTCCCAGTAGTTGCCTCATATGATTGAGTGGATCAGTACTGTGCTAAATATTTGAGAGTTCTTGTGCGGATTTCCAGGTATCTATTTCTGTATAGCTCTCTCTTCTCAGATACTCTGTCCTGTGAATTTTAGCTGGCTTGATCTTCATGGATGCTCAGCTCTGTTTCTTCAACTTAGAGAGTCCATCTGGCGCCTTTTTGATTTCTCCTCCCCTGTGCCATAGCCTGGAAAGTCTCTGAAGGTGGTAAGCTGGGGCAATCATAAGGTTTACCTTGTTTGTTTTCTTTCATTCTGGGATCACTGTTATTTATTGCCTGATGTCCATTTTCTTGAGAACTGTTGATTCATTTGTTTTGTTTGGATTTTTTGGCTGTTTCAAGTAGGAGGGAAAGTCTGGTCCCTGTTACTATATTTTGACCTCTCTATGTAGGGTATTGTAAATCCTATGGCGCAAATAATTCTGGTTTGAGAATTACTGTTTCTTTATGTTTTAGCCCTAGCTAATGCAGGTATTTATTGTTGTACTCAAATTTGTATTGGCATAATTTTTCCCAATAAAATGAATATCACTTCCCCTACCCAAAAAAGCAGTTATTCTTTATGTATAATACATAGAGTTAAGAAAGTATATCATTTCTAATTGGCTAAACTCTAAACTATAGTGCATACTAATGGAGTCTAATTGATGAACTGTCATGTGAAAAAAAGAAATAGAGAAAAATCTGAAATATGTCCAGAAAACACATCTCTACTCACAAAATTTTTCTCTTATTTAGTACAGTTGTTTTAACTGTAGAGGTATGTTCAACGTTATTGAATAGGAGACAGCATAGGATACTTAAGCTTCTTTGGTGAATGTATAGGAAGAGGTGAAAACAAGAGATGAGTGATATGAAGAATTTTTTAATGCATGGAGACTTACTGAATGTCTTAGTTTGCCAGAGCTGCTGTGACAAATACCACCCACCACATACCGCATAGTTGGTTGGCCTAAACAACAAGAATTTATTGGCTCACAGTTTTAGAGGCCAGCAGTCCCAAATCAAGGGATTGGCAAAGCCATGCTTTTTCTTGAAGTCTGTAGTGTTCTGCTGATGGCTTGCTGCAAGCCTTGTGGTCCCTTAATTTCCATCTCTGCCTCTGTCACATGGCTATATCTTTGGTCTTCTCCTGTGGCTTTCTCTGACTACATCCAAATTTCCTCTTATAAAGACCTCTAGTAATGTGGATTAAGAGCCATCCTGATTTAATTTACTCATACCTTAACTAATAACATCTTCAAAGGTCCTGTTGAGGGAGTGGACGTGGCTCAAGTGGCTGAGTGCCTGCTTCCCACATGGGAAGTCCTGGGTTTGGTCCCCAGTGCCTCCTTAAAGAACAAAAACAAACAACAAGCAAACAAACGAAGAAACCAACTTGGAAGCACTGGCTTCCCACATATGAGGTCCTGGGTTCAATCTCCGGCCCTGGTACCTCAAAAAAAAAAAAGTCCTGTTGATGAATAGATTCATGCCCATAGGAGCACAAGTTTCAGGTTAAGATCTGAATGTATGTACCTTTAGTGATTTACGTGATTCAGTCCCCAACACTGAAAAAATGTAAAAAAGCAAATAAGTAGACCTAATATAACACAGGTAGCTCAGAGGAATGAGGCTGTTTCTTATAGACAGTAGTTGGAACTAGGGCAGTGGGGGGTGGCTTTGGTGGAGTAGAAGGAGTTGGCCTGAGATAACTGGGTTTCAGTACTGTATTTACCACTTGGTAATTGGGTAAGTTTCTTAAATTAAGCTTCTGATTTTTTATCTGTAGAGTAAGGGTACAAATATTTATTACCAGACTTGTAATGAGAATTAAAGAGAATCAACTACATAAAAACGTGAAGCAGTATTGTTAGGTGCTTAAAAATGTTTGTCTTTGTCTTCTTTCTTTTTTTTTAAATGATCAATGGAGGCTCTACTCTCCTATTAGATATTTCCCCAGCGCTTATACATGGACACAAAAGCATTGCCAACAGTTACTTGGGAATCCATCAAAAAAACAAAAATGAAACAAATTCCTTCTCTGCTCACATCATGGAACTTTTTCTAGTTTGCTAGAAAATGAACCGGAGCACTATTAGCATAAACTTATATTATATATTAGAAAATAATGGGCATAAGGAGGCTCTGAAGGAAGGGAGAAATCTAACTTAGGGAAGGAGGGTGGAATTTTTTATAGGGCTGTAGAAAGAGAGGATCAGGCATAGTTCTGCTAGTTTGGGGAATAGTTGGTGGAGGATGGCTTTCAGAAAAGGGGAGAATTGATCTTGTGAATTAGCAGCCATTGGGAAATTTCGATTTTATCAAGATGGTTGGGGATAAACAGCTGTGGAAGGCAAGGATATGTGAGGGCCAATGGAAAAATCTCAGATTTTCAGTGCCTTCATGGCAGTTTTTTTTTTTTTTTTTTTTTTTTTTTAAATCATTGGGTCTTGTAGTATCTTTCTAAACACTCCTACTCCATATAGAAGGCCCTTTACCCTGGTTATGGTTTTAGACTCCTTCAAGCTCTTAATCTCAGAAGGCAATGTCTTTATGAAACTTCAAAAAAAAAAAAAAAAAAATGAAAAAAGAAAAAAGGAATTAAGTATATTGTAGTGCTGGAAAATTCTCTGTCTTTGTTCTCTGCCTTCTTTGCACTGTGTCTTGGATGCGGTTATGTAGGTGCTGTGCAGTAGAGGGAGCAGTAAGTGTATGATAACGAACAGCTTCAAAGTAGACATATGACTGGAAATGAGATTTGAATAGGATTTTACAGTAGCTATTTTAGTTGATGACACAGCTTCAACTTAAATTGCCATTGGCTTTCTTCATTTTGCCTTATCTTTCTGTCATGTTTTTAGTAGAAGTCAAATGAGATCATTTTTGATAGTTGGTCTGCAAGCTTTGGTATATTCAGCCAATCTTCCAAAACTCAGCTTGTGCCGGAATCGATCGACTATTCTTTTGTATCTTTTAAATACATTTTTGGTTTCCAGCAGCAGCTGGTGATTAATTTTGTTCATTTTTGAGTCTGGTGAATTGGTGTCTGTGTTCCATTTTTGAGTCTGGTGAATTGGTGTCTGTGTTCCATATGATTTCTTTGCCTTTATGAGCTACTTTTTGGCTACAGGTAGATCCAGCCTCCTGTAAATATAATCCATGCTCTGAAATTAAATTATTCTTATCCTCTATGAATACGTAAATTCTTTTATCTATCTAATTTGCCTGTTGCTTTCCGGCTTTCTGTGTTCCTCTTGTAACGCTTGTTTACCTTTTAATTTAATTTATGAGGTTAGTACCTATGGAAGACATTGATCTATTCAGCCATTAGGAAAATATGAATATTATTTAGCCTCCAGATTTAAGATTATTGGGGCATTTCTTTCCAACTTTTCAGAATATAGAAAAAGAGGTGAGTTTCTTTCCTTATTCCCTCCTAATCAGGCTCACTATAGACCTTGTACTTATCAAACTAACTTGAATGGAAAAAAAATATAGAGAGATAGTATATCTGTTATTTCTTCTGGGTAATACTGAACATTATGGAAAATAAATTTGATTTACAATGAGGTTCTCAGGGGAAGTGTATTCGATATAATCAGTATTTTAGTATTGTCATATATTGTTAGGTATTTTTATATAAATTATGAGAAAACTGTGGTTTTTTTTTTTTCTGCAAAATATCACAAAATTTTTGATAATGTGTTTTTTTTCTTTTTTATATTCAGAGGAAGTTAGAGGACAGATTTATCTAAGATTAAATAGTAAGTCACGTGAGATCCTTTTCTTCTAATATATTTCTTTGCTCTTTAATCCTCACTCTCTTCCACTTATAACGTTTTGATTATATGAAGCAAATGCTCAGTATCCTAGCTTTCTTAATTTTCCAGAAAGTATCTTTTGTAGTCTTCATATATTTTAATCTCGGGCAATCTGAAAAATTCCTTATGCTGTTTCATCTCTTTCCAAAAAAGTATCATTTAGAACTCTTGATGCTTTTGTAGAAGTTTCTGCTATCCACAGGTAGAAATAAAAAGTATGCAATTGAAAATCTCAGCTATTTAGGGCATTTTGAAACTTGTGAATCAGTTATTCAGTAAATTTCATGGATGTGTGGTTTTTAAATCATTTCCCTCTGATGAATAACTATCCAGAGAATTAACTTATATGCCAGTCTTATCTAAAACAAGGCTTAAAACATGCATAACTTCATTTGTCTTGAACATAATGTAAATTTTTTGAGTATACCCTTGGAGAATGTATTTGAAAATGATATCACAAGGATTTTATGTGTTTTTATTTGTGTCATACACATGTCATTTGGGTCATAGACTTGTTTTGTAATCACATAAAATATATTGTATGACAAGGGAGAAGAAATGTAAACCGTGAGTTTCTGCATAAATAACAAAGGAAAGAATTGCAGTGTACTTTCTCTTTAAAAAATCATTAAAAATTCCCGAACCCAAGGAAGCTGAAAAAACTTCTTGCATTTATGTAACAATTTCTATTTGTTATAAGGCAAAAGCCATGGAATAATAAAATGCTGTAGTATTTATTAATTATATAGTCAGAAATAGCTTTCAACTGTGAAGAAGTCCTCCTATTAAATTCTTTAGTTCGTTAAACCTACTTTTGGTTGTTATTATTATTTTTAATGTAATTGGACAGTTTCAAGAAAAGCTTCAGAACAGCTGTAATTACAGCTGCAGATATAGTCAAAATAGGGGTTTTTAAAGGTTCTTTATTCCCCTTTTGCATCTCTGTCCCTCATCCCAAATAACCCAAATTTAGTTGTAAGAGTTTTGGTAAGCTCCATATTCCCGAAACTGGAGCACCATATGTCTAACTGCATGCAGATGTGATGATTACATGTAACTCTTTATTAAGGTTCCTGGAACCTCCTAGTTCTCTTACTATGCTATACAAAGTTAAATGATTTTTTTCAGTTTGTTTCTGTATTGAATTTCATAGAAATATATGCATTCAAACACAGTTTAGTGATTTTTATCAAGGCCTAGGCATCTGCTAAAACTTAAAGGGGTAAGAGTTTTTCAATCTAAATTTGGGCTAATGTTGAAATTATTATAATTTAATTCATAATTTATAAGAATGGAAATAACTGCAAAAAACCTACATCTATGTTTTTAAAAATATCTCTTCAGATCTTGCTTTAACAGGAAATTGCATCTAACCCTGTCTAAAAACAAATCTGGCAAATGTCATAGTTTTTGGGTCAAAATCTATTACAATAAATCAGATGCTAAATACAAATCTGTTAGTATTTTCCCCTTTTCCTGAGGCTTTATGATCCAAGGAAGTAGATGGCATTCTACTGGCATGATGACATGTTGTTGAATTGCAAATAGGAAAATTGAGTCTTTTGCTAAAGCTAACACTGTAACACTTTTAGTTTAAAAACCAATATGAAACATGCCTTTGTGGGCATAGCACCATGTTCAAAGTGATAAGGACTCAAAGATGGATACAAAGATAAGTATACAAAAGGACATGGTTCTTACCTACAACTACAGTGGGTAGAAAAGATGGACATATATGCATTAAAATTATAAATCCGCTGTCAGAGGGAAAATAAACTTGGATTTAAACTTGTAAATAAATCAAACTCACTAACTCTTTATATCTCAAAGAAATTCCAAAGATTTGGCTAACTTTCTTACTATTACCTATGAAGAAACCAAGACTCAGCAAAATGGAGTGATTTACTTTAAATTGTTGATTAAATAGAAGATCTATAGGCCATTCTAAATATGAACCCATGAGTGACAGTAGGTGGCATGTTACTTTGCTTTCATAATCTTGGTTGGCAGCTAAAATTGATTGGTTGTTCACTGAAAGTTCTTTTATAGAGAAGCTGCTGGTCCTTTTTTCTCATGAATCTAGTGAGAATATTGGCAGAATATAGACTTAAAACGTAAGTGTACTTTTAGGGTTAAATTGAACAGAAGCCATTTCAGAGAATATAGATGAACTCAAATGAGTAATAAGACACATTCATTAAAACACAGTAAAGAAACTATATTTAAAAAATTACATACTTTTAAAAACATGGATTGGTTTATATGTATGAAGGAAGCTAACAGGTGGAATTTGGGATGGAATATAATTTTGATATTTAGAGTACATCCAGTTGTGTGAGGAAACAATAGAAAGAAACCGTTAGGAAGGAAAATTAAACACTCAGACTTAATAAGTTAGGAAAAGTAATATCTGTAAAGAAAGTTAATTTTGTTTAGAGATGACCATAGATAAAGTTAATTTAGTTTTTGTTACCTAATGTAACAAAAACTTGTTGTAGTCACCATCTTCTTTCATCTTCTTCCTTCCCTCACTGATCTCTCTTCCCCCAAGAAAGGTTCTGTGGTATAGGGTGATGCAGTGCAGTGCAGTTCTGGCTTTGCTGCCTATAACCAGCATGGTTTTGGACTAAAAGTTTGCTTATTAAGACACACAAAACTAAATAACTTTTAAGCTACTTAGTTGGATTTCTGAGCTTCAGTTACTTAGCAAAAAATGAGACTAAGCCCTTGATACGCCTAATCATAGGATTGTTGGAACAATCAAATGAAATAATGTGAAAGTGTTGTAAAAACTGAAGTGCTTCACAAAGGTAAATATTAATTAAATACTAATTTCATATTAAATAATAATTTAATAGTATTTACCCTCTGCTATAGTAATTTGCTCATTGGGAGGCAAGGTTCATGCTATGGCTGTCTGATTCTAGACACCAAACTCTTAACACTGTAGCATATTGTCTTTTAGAGACAACTTGGAATTGCATTTGGGAAAAAATTCTCTCCATCCCCTTTCCAAATGTGATAGACATTAGAGCTAAAAAGATGAATGTTTCAAGGCCAGTAACTTGGGTCAGAGGGAGATGGAGGAAGTGAAATATTATGAAATTTATTCAACATTTTAAGGTTAAATGAAGGTGTCAGGAAGAAGGGATCTTGGAAGCAGGTAAGTGAATGTAATATACTTTGAAAATCAAGAGGAAAAAAGAGGTTTTGGATAGGCTATGGTAATGACCAGATTTTATGATGCTATATATAAGCCTGAAAGCTTATTATAGGAACAGTTTCATAAGAGCTTATGATCACTAGTTTATAGACCAGTGCTGTCCAATAGAAATATAACATGAACCACATGTGTATTTTTAAATTTTCTAGTAACCACATTAAAAAAGGTAAAAAGAAACAGGTGAAATTAGTTTTTTTTTTTTTAAAGATTTATTTATTTATTTACTTTTATCCATTTTGTGTCACTCTCCTGTTACGTCATCATCTTACTGCGTGGCTCGGCGGGGCCTGGCGGCCTACCTGCCTACGCACGGGGCCTGGCAGCCCACACACCTTCTATATTTTTCTTTATTTTTACTGGGAGGTCCCGGGGATTGAACCCAGGTCCCTCCATGTGGGAGATGGACGCCCAACCATTTGAGCCACATCCGCCCCCGAAATTAGTTTTAATAATATATTTTATTTAATCTAATATATTCAGAATATTACTTCAACAACTAATATAAAAAATATCTAGATATGTTACATTCATTTCTTTGTACTAAGTCTTCGAAACTAGTGATTGTTACAGCACATTTCAGTCCAAACTAGCCACATTTCATGTGCTCAATAGGTCATATTTGGTTACTGACTATTCCTGGACAGTGCATTTATAGACCATTAGAAGATGAAAGATTGTTATTGCCATGTTCATAAAACATTTCACCTCTCCCTTTGTGTGTAGCAAACAAGAAATAAAGGGGAATCTGCATCTGAAAGGCATCACTATTCAATTGTGTCCAGAGATTCTGCTCAGGGGAACATTTTTTATACTTAGTAAGAAGATGGGGTGGGGACATGATTTACTGAATGCTTAGGCTTTCTGTTGTTTGAGGTTCTGTGGGTGTTATACAGTTAAAAGGACTTCTTGGAGACTAGAGAATTTCTGTTACTACATAAGCTCTGATCTCAATGCTCTTTATTTAGACAGAACTCACACAGTTCTTAGTCTGGAAATATGTTTTTTTGTTTGTTTGTTTGTTGTTGGTTCACGAACTCTGTGCCTCTATCTGGAACCCTTCAGAAGCTCACTAATTTGTTTTTTTTTTTGGTTTGTTTTTTTGGTGGGATTCAATTTAAGTTTATATTCCTCAGGTAGAAATTTCTAAAATCTGTTTTTTCCCTCAAAAAACAAAACAAAACATTAAATAAAAAAATTAAAAAAAAAAAAAACAACAAGACTTCTTTACTAATTGTAAACATGTAATATCTATTCTTTGTAAAAATTTAGATAATAGAGATTCCTAATTTTTCTTATTTAATGAACAGATATGCAGCAGAAAGGCACTTTCTCTCACTTTGCTTCTTCCTTGGGCAGCAGCACTCCAGTGAATCCGAGCCTCTGGTTTAGATAGGATAAGTAGTAAAGATTTTATTTCCTTTAAGAAGAGGGTGAACAAATGGGAGATGTGTTTTTCCTGGTTCAGGTATATTTGTTATATTGCTCTGTATCTTTGTAACATATTTGAACTGACTGAGGGCTTAACTTTAATGCATTTAAAATTTAAAAATCTTCTTGTAAAATTGTGGTATTTAAAAAACCATATAACAGCTATACCTGTTGAAAGATACCAGGTTAAATTACAAAATCCACTCTGTTCAGTTAAGCAGAATAGAATGTTGTTTTATCATAGTATTAATGGTATCCTTATATTACCAATATATACATATAATCTTTTTTTGCCTTGAGTAATTGTGTTTTACTTGTTGTGAATATAATCTTGGTTCAACTTGGGGTAAGAAATGGTTTGTAGAAACCAATGCTTACCATTTTGGGGATGGTGTTGAGAACAGATAAACTAGAAATATACAAAGAAATATAACAACAGCCACTTGGGGGAACATTGAGATGAGACGAAAAATAGGTATTTTGAGAAAAGTTATAGTGTTTAAAAAAGAAATGCTTCATTCACAAAGATTAGGAACACAGTCTGATTTTACTAAATTTGAGTAGAAAGCATGTTAAGTAGAGAATTTTGAATTTCATATTTATTATGTTCATGTTTTCTGTGGATGAAATATAGAAGTTTCTTAGTTGTTACAAATTGGCCTCCTGTGGCTTCTTAGATTCTCACAGTTCTTAGATATGGAGAGCCATGAGGCTGGGAAGTCTTTGAGTTAAACAGCTTATACTGAGTGACTTCACACTAGATTCTTTAACCTGTCTGTCCATAATTTCTGCTGGAAGGGTAACAGTTACACTGACCCTTGTTGTGAAGTTATTATATGGATTATCTAATGTAATTTAATAAAAAAGTTGAGGCTAAGATGTGAAATAGGAGTGAATATCAGACCTAAAGGACTTCTTGGGAAGTTGATAGTGGTTTGAAGGTGAAGTGTTTATTAAAGAGTAGTTCTGGGATAATCCACCTGGTAATCACCTTGAAAATTTATTAAAATACGGTGTTTTGGGCTAATCCTCAGAAACTGTGAATCTATGAATCAGACTTTCTGGCCATGAGGCCCAGACTCTTAAATTCTGTAAGCTTAATAGATAATTCTAATGCACTATGATGTTTCAGAATCATCTTTTAAATTTATTGTCCCTGATGATTAAAAAATGGTTCTAGTGATGTTTAAATAATTATTTTTCTTTGGTGTAATAATCTTTCTGTTTTATTGGTGATGGAGGTAGTGAATTTTTTCCATTTAATTTTTTACACATGGTGAATGATAAATATGAATTTTCTATATTATGAAGACCGGAGATGTGATTTTTATTTTTAATTAAACAAAAATTTTTTTTTAATATACCGGGCCGGGGATTGAACCTGGGGCCATGTATGTGGGAAGCTAGTGCTCAGCCACTGAACCACATTGGTTCCCCTGAATTGTTTTTTTTCATTTGTTTTGCTTTTTTTTTTGTTTGTTTGTTTGTTTTTTGTTTTTGTTTCTTTGTTTGTTTGTTTTGTTTTTGGGAGGCACCGGAACCGAACCCAGGACCTTCCATGAAGGAAACAGGTGCTCAACTGCTTGAGCCACATCTGCTTCCTGATGTAATATTTTTTATTCAACTAATATTTAGTTAATATCACTTACTTGATATATATTTTTTATTTTTATAAGTATCATATTTCACTTGATTTATTATTCAAATAGTTTCTGTGTTAACATGTGGGAAAGGAGGGTAGTTTGAGAACATGCTATTATGAAGCTATGTGGAGAGGAGGGTGGTGTGGTTTTCTGGTGCTAACTAGAAGGAAAAAATGACTATATGTAATTTACATAACTAATATGAATAATTAAAAGCTGATGGAAATTTTCAAGGAGTTTTGGTATGGGTCATTTTATTATTCATATAAGTTAATGAAAGAATCATATCTGTAATGCTCACCCTCTGTATTTTTTAACTGTTGTCTTGACTCCTGAGAATACTGTTCCTCTGAGTTTTATCATGTTGGCTTCTTTGAGAGTCTTACTCTACTCTTAAGGAAATAAAGTTGCAAGTATATAGTGCTTCACATGAACCTTAGCTCCTTTAGGTTTTTCAGGTAAAATCTGACCCAAAGGAACCAATGAATTGCTTCAAGTCTTAATTTTAAACTTACATGTTTAGAAGACTACATTTCAGTAAGTCTTTGCTTTGGGATCTTTAGCCCTCATATATTTCTTGTTCCAGCATCTGCTTTAATAACTCTTATGGGTTAAGTGACTTTATTTGAAATATCTGTAATTTTGCCCATTCTCAGATAATAGGGACGCAGGCCTTGTCATTGTTAATGGTAAAGGTATTGCTTTTTTTTTTTAAAAAACAAAAGCATGCCAGAACTGAGTAAAACTAAAATATCTTGGTAATTATTGCTCTGTTTAAAAATATTCAGAGGATGTAATTTTTCATGTTTTAGATTCAACCTGTTTGCCAGTACTGTGATGTCATTTATCTCTGGGAACTTTGGCCATTCTTGATAGAAATCATGATGTTTAGAATTCACATGAATTATTAAAACTTCTGGTAGGTCTTTTACTGACAGCCTTTGTCTGAACTCTCCTTTAAAAGTTTTCCTCAACATTTTTAGAAGCAATATTTGGGTCTTATTGAAACTGGAATTTTTGCTTCGGTAATGACATATGGAAAGAGAGTGGACTTTTTTAGACATGGGGAGCAGTGGAGAACAGAAGATAAAAATCAGACTATAATTTATGATGTGCCTCTTTCATTATGAAAAGTAATCATAGCCTTATTTGTTTTATTTTTCCTGAGAGTGGTGGTAGTGGTGAAAGTAGTACTGAATTAAGGAGGTGTTGTGTAGAAGGCATCTCCTAACATGGGTTTTCATTATATTTCCCAAGTGTAGATACCATAGTGGTTATTACCAAAATATTTTCTTCCATAGTGTAGTCTCATGCCTGGTTTTAGTATGTTTGTCACTCACCCTTTATTAACCAGGGTTCTCCAAAGAAACAGAACCGACAGGGTATACACACACACACACACACACACACAGAGTGATTTATTATAGAAATTGGCTTGTATGACCGTGGGGATTGGAAGTAGGAGAATTCTGTAGGAGAGGCCTCAAGTTGGAAACACTGATGAAGATGATGATGAATTCCCCAGGAGAAGTTGGCTGGCTGAAGTAGAGATAGAAATTCTTCCTTCTGACTGCTGAAATTCTCAGTTCTCACTTTAAGGCCTCCAAATGATTAGATGAAGAAATTCCTCTCATTGCTGAAGGCATTCTCCTTTTTGATTGTAGATGCAGTTACCCACATGTAATTTTGCTTGAATCAACAACTGGACCCCTTAACCTGTCAAGTTGACACATGAAATTAACCATCACATACCCCAAAATATTACAACATTGCAATTATAAGTAACTGTCTTTGTTACTGTACTCTCTGTCATGTTCCTCTGTGGTTTAAGTGTGGGCCACAGATCCATAGCAAGGGTGATGTAATTATATCATTACATCATTATATTAGTTGGAAAAAAAAAAAAATTAAACTAAAGGAAAACACACGGATTTTTCCTTTATCCTTATAGCCTTTTCATTACAAATAATTATGTTTTTTTCCCAAATGATCTCAGAAATGTTCTGTGGTAGTGTTGATAAACATAGTACTTTTTTGTGGTTAAGAGTATAGTTCTTCAGACTAACTGGGTTCAAATTTCAGCTTTGCCCACTTAACTAGCAAAGTTATTTATTTAATAATTTTCTTGCCTCAGTTTTGAGACATTATAAAATTTTTTACAGGAGCAGGTGTAGCTTAGTGATTTGAGTGCCTGCTTCCTATGTATGAGGTCCTGGGTTCAATTCTGGTACCTCCTAAATATATATATATACACTTTATAGGCATGTGTTGAGGATTAAGTGAGTTTATAGGCAGTAAAAACAATGCCTGCAAATTATATGTATGCAATAAATATTAGTAATTATTCATCCACTAAAATAGTATTATCGTTAAACTCTTACAGACTTTCAAAGTAAAAAATATTTTATATTTAAAACTTCAGGAAATTCAACTTAGAAAGTTATTTTTAGGCTGGAGTTTGGACAGCATGCATGCACTCACACAATCACAAATGGTTATAGAACAATGGTTCTCAAAAGTTCGAGTTAATAGGGATCATTCACAGATCTTGTTAACATGCAGATTCTCGTTTGGTAGTTCTGGAAAGATATCTCTGGGATAAGGTCTGAGAAGCTGCCTTTCTAACAAGCTCCACAGGGTAGTCTGAATGTAGCTAGTCTTTAGACTATATCTTGAGTAGAAAAATTATGGAATGTTCCATTAAGTGGTTTTCAATTCCTTCTGTTGGTACATTATAAAACTTGGGGTGGGGAAGCGGATATGGCTCAAGTGACTGAGCTCCTGCCTACCACATGGGAGGTCCCTGGTTCAGTTCCCAGTGCCTCCTAAAGAAGACAGCAAGCTGGCATGATGGGCAGGTGCAGCAAGCTGACACAACAAGAGACACAAGAAGAAGAAGAAACATAACGAGAGACCCAACAAAGCAGGGAGCAGAGGTTCCTGGTGCCTCCTAAAGAACAGCAAGACAGCGAGCTGACATATGACAGGCACGCACAGCAAGCTGATGCAACAAGATGACACAACAAGAGACACAAGAAGAAAAAACATTATGAGAGACACAACAAAGCAGGGGACAGAGGTGGCTCAAGTGATTAGGTGCTGCCCTCCCACTTTGGAGGTCCTGGGTTCAGTTCCTGGTGCTTCCTAGAGAAACAAAGAAGACAACAGACATAGCAAGTGCAAACAATGAGGGTGCAGGGGAGAAATAAATAAAATAAATCTTAGAAAGAAACTTGGGGTGGCTTTTTGTTTTTTTAAATATGCCTATCTCAGACCAGTTAAAATCAGATCTCTGGCATTGGGGGTTTGGGAATCATTATTACTAATTTATTCTTGGTAAAAGTATCCCATGTCATTCACATGTGCAACAGCATTAAGAACCACCATGTTAGTGATATGAAGGAGAGTCAGTAAGCAAATTAGCTCTATTTAATGTCTTCATTTACTTTGTCTTAAATAATTTTAAGCTCATTTCCTCTGTAGAAATGTTGAAACACAGCTGGTCAGAACTCTTAAACTGAAAGGTAGCTAATACACTGGCCTGACATTTTTCTTTTCACTAGACTGGACTAAAAAGTTAGACTCCTTGGATCCTATTCCCCATTCCTTTTGTCACCCTTTTATCTTAACACCTTTTTGATATGCTTTGGACTCTCCATAATTTCTGAACAGCTTCCTTTTACAGTGTGGTAACCCAAACTAGATGTAAAACTGCTTTAACAAAACTGAACAATGGCAGATGCAGAAGAATAAAAGTCCATCCTGTTCTAAAATTCTGTGATTTTTAAAATTTAAAGTAGAAAATTTATAGTTTTTGTTGGCCTTTTATGTTTTTGGGGGGCTATAATAGGTTTTCTAATGGTGTTTGTTGCTTTCTTATGTAGTTTCCTCTTATTTCTTTCTCAACTGTACTTCATATAGCCATTTCCCATCTTGCATCTGTTTTTGGAGAGATGCAATAAATATTTTCTCATGTTTTTGGAAAACAGTTTTCCGAGGTAATCAAGATTATGCGAAATTTTATTCCATCTAACCATGATGTACGGTGGAAGTTAGGATCCAGGCAGGAAAACAGCGCACGTTATTTAACATAGGCAATGGGTTATATTATGTAGGTGTTGGAGGACTGAAAAAGTGAAAGGGGAACACTAAGGTAACACAGTGATTGCAGGAAGCAGTTCCCTCCTAAGGGCTGGGGGGCGGGGCAAAGAAGTGCTTGGAGAAGGGGTCCCAGAGAGTTGGGGCTCAAACTTCTGATGAGGGGTTACTGCCTGCCTGCTTGGTACTTAGGAGGGGTACTTCTGGGAGTGTTGGAAAAAGCTGGTGGCTGTCATCAACTGTTACTGTTTGAGTGGCAAGCCTGTGCTAGGGCAGTGCTGACAGGAAAAAGATTTTTTCCCTCTAGTGCCCTTGTTGGCAGTAACAGGAAGCCAGTTGGCAAAAGAGAAAAATAGTTTGCAGAATTCTATCCCCAGCCTTACAGAGTATTAGAGGGTAGATTTGGGGCTGAGGAACAACACCTTAATAACAAGCATATATAGTCTTCTCTTCTGGTCTGTTTTCTAGCCACCAGAAAGAAAGAGTTGTTAATTTTTAAAAAAAATTTGCCTGGTTAATATGATTTGGGAGCATGGTAGAATCAGTTGCTCTAAGATGGTTCTGTTTCAGCTTTTTTTGGGACCTGAAATTTAGTCATTAGATGTTCATTCTTTTGGCATTGGAAAGGTTTTTATTTTTCAAGAGCCCTTATTTAAAATGAAAAAAATTAATGCAGGAGTAATGATTCTATAGGCCAGAGATTAAATATTGGCTGCCTATTGATCTCAATGAGAACCAGACTTCTTTGAACAGATTATACCTCCTCTCATTCTAATATCTCCCTTTCCCCAGAGCTTCTCAAACTTTAATGTGTATATGAATCACTTGGGGGATTTTGTTAAAATGCAGATTCTGATTCAGTATATCCTTGGGTGAGTTCTATGATTCTTTATTTCTAACAAGCTCCCAAGGGGAGGCTGAAGCTGCTGGTCCCTAGACCACACATTTCTCTTCCTTTCCCTCCTTTAAGAACCACTGATCTTTGACTCACTGTCGGACCTGGGTTTGGGTGGTTGTGTGGTAAATGATGGTAAAGTAAGAGTTTTTTGCAAGCCTTTCTAACTTCTAGAAAACTTTTGAGCAATCTTAAGGTAGTATAGCCATTTCTTTTAAGATGGGACCAGAGAGGCATCTCTGAATAGGTTGAGTTTTCTTGCACAATTTAATACTGCCCTGGATGAAGAGGCATGCCTATCATTTGTAGTTTTCTTGGAACATCTGAAGCTTTTCAGTAATTGTTCAGTAAGGGGAACTGACTAATGAGGGATGGGATGGTAAGGAAAACAATTAGCAAATCCTTGCATTGGATATCTTGGCTTCATAGTCATTATTGCTCTTGATTAATAAGTGTGTTTGGTTTGAATTTCATACTGATTGCATTTCCCACTTTTGACACTTTGATGTACTTAAACTTGTCATTCAGATATACTGTATTACCTTAAGCCAGATATTAATAAATAGTAGCCTTTCTAAATAGAACTTCGAACAGAGCCCAAATTTATGAAGTTAATTGCTCTTAACATTTACCAAGGCATACCTGATCACATGAATAAAAGTTCATATTTTATTTGGTTGTCATCCTTTAAGATCCTCTCCCCTACCCTACCCCCATCTTTCCTTTTGTCTTTATAGACCTAAATTTTCAAAGATTGTAGATACTTTACTTTTGTCTGTTGATGCTTTTAAGAATGTTACCCTTACCTTTTAATTTAGGCTCTGGATAGAGAATTGGTCTCCTAACCAGCGGGGGTAAGAGAGTTAAAATGAAAGTTAAGGATTCAGGGAATTCCTATGAAGGGAGGGGGGAGCTCAATTATAGGATATTAAACAAAGCATTTTGACTGGCACATAGAGGCCCTTGAATGTACATAGAGTCCGTATTTGAACATTTATAGAAAATAAGCTGTCAAAATTATGGTGATTGCTATAGTTGGATGGAGTTGAATTCTAGATGAGGAACTGTAAATATGTCCTGGTTTGGAACATGCTTTCTGTCCTTGAAGCTGTTTGAATATGCATCCTCCCCACCCCTCTGCCCTTTTATTTTGTTTTATTTTTGTTGTGGAGCTTTTTTGTATTAGCTGAACTTTCATGTTATTTTTCAAGGAAAAAAATTGAAGTAGGGTGATAAAGTTCTTTTTTTAATTTTAAAAAATCTATTCACATTTAGTGATCAGAAATTATTTAAGTAGTTTTAACTGTTTGGCCAGCTTTTGCTTCAAAGGAGATGTCCCTTGAGAGTTGAAACATAGGGACATATATCTCATTTGAATGACCTTTGAGACTAAGCCATTTTCCTCCTCACTTTGGTTTTACATGAGATATATTTCAAGGTAACAACAAAGAAAACATGTTTTTCTAGATAATTAACTATTTCCCTTTCTTTTATCTTTTTTTGAACAGTTGATGATTTTAGTAACTCAGATTCAAGCAATATCTTCTTCTGGAAATACCATGTGGTTTCGTCAGCTTCTTACGTTCTAGGGGAAGGAAGGTAAGCCATTCTTCAGTCAACATTAAAATAACTTTGTTAATAAATCAAACTTTTCCCTTTTTAAGAGTAACAAAACTCTTTTCTCTTAAGATAGTGTTCCTTCATTCTGAAAGCACTGTATTTATTAATGCCATATCACCCGTCCTCTGAGGATTCCACTGAGACATAGTTATTCCAGCTCTAGAGATAATGTGATGACTTTCTCAAGTCATAACATATTATGGGGCAGAACTCTTTTCTGTGTTCCATATGCTAGGCTGTTTTGTCTCGTTTACGTAGCCTTTCTCATGTGAATATTTTATTTTTACATATTTAATGACCTTACATGACTAGATAGTCTTATTTGCCATGTGTTTTGCTTTTGATGCTTTCATTTCTTTATCTCTTTGGAACTGATATAATTAGATCTGTTTTGTTGGTTATTACTTTATCTAAAAACTATGTCAAGTGCTAAGTCTTAGTTTTACTTAGATATTGACTTTGTTTTAGGGTTTCAGGAATGTGGGAGACTCGGGAATATATTTTATATTTAGTAAATTGAGTGGAACTTTCTATTTTTAGCATTCTTTTTTATGTTCACAAGCATATTATGCGTCTCCTTTTCCATCTTCACTCTCACTTGTCAACCTTATTTTGGTAGGTTAGTTATTCCCTAGGAGCTTTTTGTATAATCTTTCACCTGTTGCTTATGGTCACCTTTCCCAATTTTTTGTGTGACTAATCTCTATCATTTTCCATGTATCGCACCATAATTCCTCATTACCTGCCTAAGAAAACTTATCTGTCAAATTGTTTAGCTATCCTCTGGCTAAAGAGCAAGTTTATTAATAGTTCCTTAAAGGCATTTCCTTGGAAGCAGCCAAAGATTTTTCACATTTCTAAAGAGAACAAGTAACGTGGATGATCATATTGATTTCCACAATCATATTTCCACTTAGGCATAGTTACATATTCCCAAACTATTTTTCTTCTGTCTACCTACTAGCTTTGATATGCCATGGTCCACTGTAATCTTTTGGTGTTTCCTCTTTATAGTCGGCAGTGAGATGTTGCTGTCCATTGACTAGGTAGACCACCAGTGTATAGGTGACCAACATAATGGCTGTGTTTGGAATCTGTCTGACCAGATGAATTGTTAGACCACAATAAAGAGACCCTAACCTTTTTGCACAACCAAAGACAATGTCTGAAAAAAAAATCTGTATTTTGTTCTTTCTTCACATAATCTTGTACTTATAACTTCATGTGATATGCTATAGTTGTGGTACAGTTATATATATATACAATCATATAGTACACTTTTTTTTTTTTTTAACTTGGTTTAGTACTTTTATTTTTATTTTTAAAATTTTCTTTTTTATATCAATGTTACAAGTTACTCCATTGACACAGATAATAACCACAATATCAATAAATCTACTTTGGTCTGTGGTTACACTCCCCCTTTATTATTATTTTTTAAATATATATTTTTATTAGAGAAGTTGTGAACTTAAAAACAATCATGCATAATGTACAGAATTCCCATACATCACACCTTCTCCAACACCTTGCATTGTTGTGGAACATTTGTTACAGATTATGAAAGAACATTATCAAAATATTACTACTAGCTATGATCGATAGCTTACGTATGGTATTTTTTTTCCATATACCTCCCTATTTTTAACACCATGTATTAGTATTATAAATTTGTTATAGTTCATGAGAGAACATTCTCATATTTGTACTGATAACCACAGTTAATCATCTAACACATGGTTCACTGTGTTATACAGTCCCATGCCTTGTACAGTCTATCCAAAGTGTTCACTCAGTAGCTCTCACTTTCATCACAGATTTGTGCAGTCATCACCTCATAAATTTTTGAATGTTTTACTTAGTCCAAAAGAAAAAAATCCCATACTCTCTGTGGCAGTTTGAGATTATTTTATGAATCCCTAAAAGAGAAAGATTATGTTTGTAAACTAATCTGTTCCTCCAGGTGTGAGACCCTTTGATTTCAATTTTAGCTGAGGGTCCTTTGATTAGATTACCTGTTAAGATTTCTTTACAGCTTTTTGCAGGACTTTTATGGATTCAAACAAGGGAGAGTAGAGTGGTTACCATCACAATGGAAAGTATACACAAGGGTGAGGCTAGTCTTGAAATAACCATAAACAAAGGTAAGTTCACTGTACTTACTACTATCACAGTAGTAAGTACAGTCATAACTTGGTACTTGACTGCTTTGAAACTCATCGAATTTGGTACTCAATGCATTTTGATGTGAAAATTTTGTCCCAGTACTCTTCGTTTGTTTCATACTCAATGCACAAGCTAGAACTTTTCGGTGTTGGTTGCCTCATGACTCGGTAGCCTTTCCAGCTGAAACAAAGGGTCATGTGTTAGCCATGCGGTAGCTTTTGCCCTGTGCACATCCCATTGTGGTCTTTTCTTAGCTTCTGTCATCATTTTGTGTATTTTTGCGTTTTTTTTTTTCTCACCATGGGTCCTAAGAAAATAAGCAATGATAGCCCTGAGCAGAAAAGAAAATTACTTAGCACCACCAATGAGCAAAAAAAAAAAAAAAAGAAATAATAAGTAAATATGAGAGTGGTGTTCACATTACTGATCTTGCTGGGGTATACGGTATGCCTAGAACGATGGTCTCCGCCATCATTAAGAATAAAGAAACAATAAGAAAGGCTGATGTTGGGAAAGGAGTTAAAGCAGTAACAAAGCAGCATTCCCAAACACTTGAGGAAGTTGAAAAGCTGTTATTAATTTGGGCAAATGAGAAGCAGTTAGTGGGCGACAGTGTATCCAAAGCCATGATATGTGAAAAGGTGAGTGTTGTATGCCGATCTTTTGAAAAACAGACCAGAACCAAGTGATGGGAATATTGAAGTTTTTAAGGCCAACCATAGCTGGTTTGATAATTTAAAAAAGAGGACTGGTATCCATAGTGTCATGTGGCATGGCGAGTCAGCAAGTGCTAATAAAAAGGCTGATGAATTCGTCATTGAATTTCAAGACTACCTAGTGGCTGAGGATTTTATTCCCCACCAAGTTTTTAACTGTGATGAGACCGGAGTTATTTTGAAAAAAATGCTGAGTAGAACCTACATCACAAAAGAGGAGAAGGTGTTACCAGCCCACAAAACAATAAAGGACAGGCTCACTTTATTTTTGTGTGGGAATGCTAGTTGGGACTTAAAACTCAAGCCTTAACTAATCTATCATAGTGAAAACGTACAAGTTTTCAAGAAGCATAATGTCTTAAAAATCAAACTCCATGTGATGTGGAGGGCAAACAGCAAAGCATGGATTACGAGGTAATATTTCACCGAGTGGATAAATGAAGTGTTTGTTCCCTCAGTGAAAAAATATTTGCCTCTGAAAGCTCTCCTACTTTTGGACACTGCACCTGCCCACCCTCCAGGCGTGGAGGATGACCTACTGGAGGAGTTCAGCTTCCTCACTGTAAGGTTCCTGCCCCCTAACACTACTCCTCTCATCCAGCCCATGGACCAGCAGGTCATTACAAACTTCAAAAAGTTGTACACCAAGGTGGTTTTCCAGAGGTGCTTTGAGATCATCTCTAACAGCCAGTTGACCCTCACAGAATTCTGGAAGGAACATTTCAAAATCCTGCATTACTTTAACCTTATTGATAAGGCCTGGAACAAAGTTTCTTATAGATCAATGAATTCATCATGGAAGATTTCGGGGCCAGAAGTTGTGACTCAGAGAGACTTCGAAGCATTTGAGGCTGGCTCCAAGCCTGCAGTACAGAGGGTACAGTTGTGCAGGATTTTGTATCTTTGGGCCAATCCATGGGTCTGGAGGTCGATGCTGCTGATGTTGAGGAGTTAGTGGAGGAACATCGTGAAGAGCTCGGTGCTGAGGAGCTGCAGGAACTACAGAAGGAGCAGCAGCAAGAGATGGCTGAAGAGATTTCTTCAGGAGAGGAGGAGATAAAGGAGGATGTACCCAGTTCCTTGATAAAAGAAATGTGTGCAAAATGGGCAGAAGTTCAAAACTTTGTGGAGAAGTACCATCTGGACAAAGTTCTGACAAGCAGAAATGTGAATTTATTGAATGACCAAACAATTTCAAACTTTTGAGGAATTCTGAAAAGAAGACAGAAGCAGTCCTCATTGGATAAGTTTTTAGTGAAGGTGACAAAGAGTGTGTCAGAGCCTATGGTGCAAGTTGAAAAAAGGCAGAAAAGAGAAAGGACACCTGAAGTGCAAGTGCCCGATGTTCTATTGGAGGGGGCCTCTCCTTCCAAGTAACACTTCATGTAACCTCTCTTCCTCACCACTCTTTGCCCACCATCCCATTAGGCCATGCACTCTTCTCAGTACAGGTAAAGTGAAGTTTTTATTTTATTTAATCTAAGTATTTATTAATTTTTAGGTTTATTTTTCATGTAAAGTAATGATTTACAACCCTATCTTTTTACACATTGCCTTAAAAATATGCATTTTCTTTGGTTTGGGAATGCATTAAATTTATTTACCTTATTCCTTATGGGAAAAATTTGTTTAGTACTCATCGTTTTTGGTACTCGTCGCACCTCCCAGAACCAATTATCGATGAGTACCGAGGTACCACTATATACACAAGGGTAAAGCGAAGTCTAGAGTAACCATAAACAGGGGTGAGACCTGTTTAGAATGACCATCACAATAGCAGGTCTAGGCTAAATCCAGTCATTTTCAGCAATTTCAAATATTACTCTTTTGCTGTTTTGTAATATAAAGGCATCTATATAATGATTTTGTGATCATAATCATTGATCACAAATGATCATAGTCATTTGTTAATTCTTAACATTCAGTTACAGTTTCTGTCTTTATTTTCAGTTCAAAACAAATTGGGTACTGAATGAATGCGTTACTATGAACTAAATATATTGTGTAACATATTGTTTGATTCAAAAAATAATTTATACATATCCAGTACATTTAATTGAGAAATGTATGTATTTATTCATCTGTGTTTACTTTTTAGTTTTTAATTGTTTATATTTTCAATTATTAAATGTACAAAATAAAGTAATAAAACAAAACAAAACAAATCGGGGGAAGTGGGTGTGGCTCAGGCGACTGGGCTTCTGCCTACCTACCACATGAGAGGTTGCTGGTTCTGGTCCTGGTTCCTCCTAAAGAAGACAGCGAGCTGGCATGACGGGCAGGTGCGGCAAGCTGACACAACAAAAGACACAAGAAGAAAAAACATAATGAGAGATACAACAAAGCAGGGAGCAGAGGTTCCTGGTACCTCCTAAAGAAGAAAGCAAGCAGACGCAACAGGCAGGTGTGGTGAGCTGACCCAACAAGATGACGCAACAAGAGATGTGGGGAGGAAAAACAGAATGAGAGACATAACAAAGCAGGGAGCAGAGGTGGCTCAAGCGATTAGGCACCTCCCTCCCATACCAGAGGTCCTGGGTTCAGCTCCCGGTGCCTCCTAAAGAAATAAGGAAGACGAACAGACACAGCAAGTAAAAAACAACAAGGGGGTGGGGAGAAATAAATAAAATAAATCTTAAAAACAAAAAACAAAAAAATAAATAAGGCACTTTATCAACTAAGCAACTAAAACTATTTTAATGTTAGGCTATGGACAGGACTACTTCAGTTAAGACCCTGGTGTTTTCAGATAAAGTGGGGCGGGATTCAAATTGCTATAGTTCAGTTTCCTCCTGGAATAGGATCATTCACCAATCTTGAGGAAGGGACCAAGACTGCTCTTGACTTCTTCCTGTTGGCAAGAGGATGATGTTAAGGATTTTTCTGGTGAAAGGTGAGATCCATGCAATGGAGATATTGGACATTCCTTTTTCTGGGGTACTGGTCTGGAGAGGCTAATATGCTACAAAGTGTCCAGGGAGGAGCTTGCAATTGCTTAGAAATAAAAAGATGTGATTAGCTTTAAGATAACTTCTTCATGAGGCAAGGGAAGCTGTGTAGGGACAGAATTTCAGGGAACAAAATGAATGGAGCTCTGCTGGTATTTAGTGGGGTTTGTTTATGAGGAAAACCCCAAAGTCTAGATTAGCTGGGTTCCAGATTATCCCTGCCATTAGGAGAGAGATTAGAACAAAAAGCAAGGCCAGCAAGGGTGTTCAATGAAATATTCAGGTTGGGTTGTTTCCCTGGGCGTCACTTTTTACAAGGTGAAAGAACAAATTCTTTTGTAACAGTTTGAAATTAAATATATCCGTAAGAGTTTTATTAGAATATTAAAAATTGCCAGGTTTGAACTTTATGTTTAAACAGATCTTACAGGCTTCTATCACAGTGACAAATAAATTAGTAAAATAGTTTGGAAAATACTTAACTTCCAAGATAGCAGCAGCTTTTAATTTTTGAAAACCATTAAGGATATGGTAAGGCCAACATGCCTAATTAGCATAGGTCATAATAGATTAAGGTGGCCTCTGACAGGTGTTTCTACTATAAAGTTACTGTTTATTATTTCTACTTAATAATGTTTTCCTGGAATCAGTAATTTACATTGTAATCCTTCAGTTTAGAAACTGCTTTTACAAACGTCCCATAATCATTCATAACCACATAGTTTAGTTACTTCATCTCAAGACAAATTTCACCTTTAAATAAATTTATTGAATTATAGTCAGTAGAATAAAATCAAAATAGTGATAGTTTATGTAAGAAATGTTTTCTTTTTTCTTTCCCTCTATAGGTTAAAACCTCTTTGTTTTCATAATACCTTAAAATAATAAATAACCTCAAAAGCTCTAGAGAATATATTATAATTGTTTTATTTGTTTAAATCATAATTTAGAAAAACTTTTTCATAGCTTTCAAGGACTTTTTCTTTACTTACTGAAATTTTGGCCATTGGGTTATTAATCACTCTCATCTCAAGGCTGTTACAGGGGACTGATGTGGCTCAAATGGTTGGGCGTCCGTCTCCCATATGGAGGGACCCGGGTTCGATCCCTGGGACCTCCCGGTAAAAAAAAAAAAAAAAAAAAAAAAAAAAACTTCTCAAGGCTGTTACAAAGTTTATTTTGTAATATTTGCTCTCTCCTTATTTATTTATTTATTTATTTATTTTCGGAGGTACTGGGAATTGAACCTGGGATCTTGTATGTGGGAAGCAGACACTCAACCACTGAACTACACCTGCTCCCTGTCCCTATCATTTTTTTTTTTTAATTTTTATTTTATTTATTTACTTTATCCATTTTAAACCCCCCCTTCCCCATTTGCTGTTTTGTGTCCATTTGCGGGGCAATTCTCTGTGTCTGTTTCCTGCCATCTCTTCTCATCCTTCTCCAGTCTTCACCAGGATTCGATCCTGGAGACCTCCGATGTAGGAGAGGGATGTTCTGCCACCTATGCCACCTCGGTTCCTGGTTTTCAGAGCTTTGGGAACATCTCGTCTTGTCTCTCTCCTGTTATGTCATCATCTTGCTGCATGGCTCCCGGGGCCTGGTGGCTCACCGGCACACAGAGCCTGGCAGCTCATGCGCCTTCTATATATATATTTTTTATTTTACCAGGAGGTCCCGGGAATCGAACCCAGGTCCCTCCATATGGCAGATGGATGCCCAACCATTTGAGCCACATCCGCCCCCCCCTATCATTTTTAATTTCCAGGCCTAGTAGAGAGAATTCTAAGCTAAACTCATATCTTCCCCATCTTTCCACACCCAGCCCATCCCCCGTAAAACTAAAACTGGTATAATCAGTCACTTGAATTCAGTCAAGGTTAGGAGAAGACCCTGGCAGTAGGATAGGCTATAGAAAGGTTGTGGAGGACACACATAATTTCTGTGGCAGAACCATTTAGTTTTTAGGTTTTTTTCTTTTAAAAAGTTTCAGATTTTATGACTTTTTTATTTTTTTATTTTTTTATCCTGTTTGCCTTTTCTAATTTGGGCTCCAGGAATAGTCATTTATATATAAGTGCTTGTTTAATTTTTAACAATTTGAATAGAGATGTTAGAATTTTCATTTGTTAATTTGATATTACCATCTAGAGGTATGAAAATATACACTGAACAGATTAGACACAAATAGATACAAACACAAAACTCACTAATTTGACTCATAATTCGTATTCTCTTACAAAATAAGTTTAGCTGTAAAATAACATTATATTCAAAAGATCTCTTTGAAGACTATTTCTGATTATTCTAATCTGCACTGTGACCACTGTTTTGCCCAAAAATTTCAATCTTTTTAGACAATTGGCTTATAACCAAATTGTTCCCAGTGCTTTAAAATACAATCTGCATTTTGTTTTACTTCAGAGCTCTGCTTATTTCCCATTTTGGCTTTCAGACAGGTTTCAGATGAGTAAAACCAATTCCAGTATATTTTCTTTAAGCTCAGGCCCAATGGTGAGGTCTCCTATACCCTGGAGCTGTTGTTCCCTGTGGACAGCAAGGGGTCTGCTGGCAGGACTCCAACCTGCAGTTCTTAGACCCATTCTGTCCCCAAAATTAGAAACCTAGAAGCCTAAAAACCAAGAAACCAAGTGCAGGCTTGCTGCTTACAGCTTAGGCAGGAAACTTAAACCGTCACCCCAAAACCAAAACCAAGACCAAAACCAAGTTGATTTTATACTCACTGAGGTCATTGAAGTCTCAGGGAAAACCGGTTTCTCTCATGACCTGCTGCTTTCAGGATCTTTGACACAAGGGGTGGGAGATCCCCACCCTCCTCAGTCCTTGGAGATAACAGGACTCTGGCATCTGCTGGACTGGAAGAGCGGCCGTCCAACCCCAAGGGTTGAGAATTCCACTGGGCAGTGATCTCCTCAGAGGTCATGGGGTCCCATCTGGGGTGCCAAATTGAAGGAAACACTGCAGGGGTCCCTCTGGGTTCTTGCCTGGAGCAGATGAATTGGAGTCCACACCAGGATGATCATGAGAGAAAGCAGGTTTATTAACACCAGTGGAAGGACAGGAGATGGAGGTGTCTCAAATCTGCCTTCCTGCTTTAGGGCTTTTAATTCACTATGTCAGTAAGGTGTGACTTAGGTTGAGTGCCTGCCCCCTTGCTGCATCTGATATTGATATTGATATTCACATGGACAGACACAGGAAGAAAGCGTGCTGTCATTTTTTATCTTGCCATGTGACAGAAAAGAGAAGGCTCAAACAGTTGAGGTCCCAGGGAGAGATGAGCCGTTTGCCTGATAACTTACAGCTGAAATTTGGAAGAGAGCAGAACAGCCGAGACTGATATAGGAGACTTGGAAAGAGACAAGCCTATGCCAGCTTGCAGCTGAAATTGGAAAGAAAGCAGAACAGCTGAGCCTGAGAGAGGAAGCTCAGAGAAAGCAGAGACCTGCCAGAGATCTCCCATCATCTTGCTTCAACACATGGCAGCTGACCTTGGTGAGAAAGCACCTCTTATGGTGCCTTGAATTGGACTTCTCATGTCCTTGGAACTGTAAGCTTTTACCCCAAATAAAAACCCTTGATAAAAGCCAACAGATTTTTGGTACTTTGCATCAGCACCCCTTTGACTGATGAATACACCACCCTATTAATGACCCTTAGCATTGATATAGTACCTTCTTTGATATTTATACAAGAATATTGCAATATTGCTGTTAACCATTAGTCATGAGTTATATTGTATTTTTTCCCATGCATCATATATTCTTACTGCCTTGTAATAGTGGCATACATTTGTTCAAGTTCGAAGAAGAACATTCCTGTATTTGTACTATTAACCACAATCCTTATCCACCCCTGGATTCAATATATTATTCAGTCCCTAGATTTTTCTTGAGCTTTCTTTCAATTGATATTTACATCCTTAAACTACCCCTTTCATCCACAATCCCATTTATAAACCAACTGTGTTAGTTATACTCTCTATAATGTGTTACCATCAATCTTATCCATTTCTATACTTGTACAGTCATTCCAATTAAAAATTCTACATACATTAAAAATCAGCACCCCTTCTCAGCCTTATCCTACCTCCTGGTAACCTATAATCTAGATTTTTTTTTTTTTTTTTTTTTTTTTTTTTAACCGGGAGGTCCCAGGGATCGAACCCCGGTCTCTCCATATGGTAGACGGAAGCCCAACTTCTTGAGCCACATCCGTTTCCCATATAATCTAGATTTTAACTCCATATTTTTATTCTTTGTATTTAGTTCATATTAGTGAGACCATACAATATTATTTGTCCTTCTGTATCTGACTTATTTCACTCAGTCTAATGTACTCAAGATTCATCCATGTTGTATGTGTCTCAATTTCATTTCTTCTTACTGCAGTATAATATTCCATTGTTATGTATATACTACATTTTGTTTAGTCATTGGTTGATGGACACTTGGGTTGTTTACATCTTTTGGCAATTGTGAATAATGCTGCTGTGAACATCAGTGTGCAAATGTCTGTTCGCGGCCCAATTTTCAGTTCTTCTGGATATATTCCTAGTAGAGGGTTTTCTGGATCACACTGCAGTTCTATATTTAGTTTCCTAAAAAACCACCAAATCGTCTTCTGCAGAGGCTGCCCTATTCTACATTTCCACCACCAGTGAAGAAGTGCTTCTATTTCTCCACATCCTCTTCAGCAAAACAATGAGAAAAAAAACGAGCAAACAAACAAACAGAAAAGGGTGCCAACTCAGGGGAGCCCGTGTAGCTCAGTTTTGATAGCGAGCCTATGGCATACGAGGTCCCGGTTTCAATCCCCGGTCCCAGTTCCTCAAAAAAAAAAAAAAAAAAAGTTAAAGTTGATTCCAACTAGTATTAAATGGCCATTTTATTTTATTAAACTTAAATTTTTTTTACATCTTATAGTAACAAGTAGATACTTTTATAAACTACCCTTTTCTATATAGGGAAGGTGAAGAGTAAGAAAGATTTTAACAAATTACATAAAAGTACTTAATATAAAAATGAATTGAAACCAATTGAGAAGCTATTTAAAAGATTTAGTCTTGGGTACATGTTAATCTAGAATTGAATTGTTTAGTCATATTTGTAGGATTCTAAGTATTTGTACTTTCTAATTGATGATTGGCTTTTTTGTAAATGTCTTATTTATAATTCCATTTATCAATCTGAAAATTATTTTCTGTTTCTTAGCTTTGTTGTTAATGAAGAAAATATGCTTTTAAAATATAACAATCATGCTTACCTCTGTAACATTATATTATTCATTGTATTAGAGTTCTCTAGGGAAACAGAACTGACTGGAGATATCTGTAAATAGTATGAGATTTTATAAAATTGTTTCATGCACTTCCATAGGGCAGGCTCTAAGCCAGGAACTCTGATGAAGGTCCTCTATGATTTCCCCAGGAGACACTGGCTACCTGAGGTAGAGATGGGAATTCTGTCTCTGACTGCTGAAATCACCTTCCCTTTTTAAGGCCTTCAACTGATTTGATGAGATATCACTTATTGCTGAAAGCAATCTCCTCAGTTGATTGTAGATATAATCTACCATTAATGTAATCAGCTCACTCATGATTAAGGTCCATGGAATATACTTGTATACAATTAGCCCTGTACTTGCTTGACCAAACAACTGAGTACTGTTACCTGGCCAATTTGACATATTAGCTTAACCATCACAGTTATTCATTAAATTTGTTGAATGGAAAATGATTTAATTTTTCTGTTGACTTTTTCAGTTAATTAATTCCATTATAGTGAATTCTTCAAGAAGCGCTGTGTAATAAACATTTTGCTGTTTGCTCTTTCCAGCTGTTAAAACAATAAATTGTTCTAAAGAAGATAACTTTCTAAACTGTGATATATATCATAATTTATGGAGTCATAGAATTTATGATCATTCCTTTTGTTCTGAGAAAAGGTTATTAAGATTCATCACAGCTTCTCTGTTGTTTGTTAATTATATTACTAATTATTTGAGTTAATTCTTACTCTCTGAAATGTGTAAAAAATATACTTTTCACATTAACATTTGGATTGAAGTTGGATATATCTATAGAAAAATGACTTTAGTAATTTTTTCATTGAAAGTAGGAATGTCTAGTGTATTATAATTTTGCTGAAGAAATCTGTCTTATTGAAACTTATAAAAGCACATAATTTATCCATTTGATGACTTAGCACCCTTCAGTTACTGACATTTCAATTACAGTCACAAAAGTGAGATAGTTTAAATTTCCTCTTAAAATATTTTCAACATTATGAAGTATAATTTATATCAGATGTACGTTTTTTTCTCAAAAGTATTTTTCTCAAAAGTATAACACTGTGGAACTGCCACTCCTAAATTTTCACATTCTCTTTTCTAAATCATCACTATTTCACTCCCTGGCAAGCACTAGTTCTATTTTCAATCATTATGTATTAGTTCCAGAACTTCACATAAATGAAGTCATAGAATATGCGCTCTTTTTGTTAGGCATGTTTTTGAGACTGATCAGTGTTGTTGTGTATATCAGAAGATTGTTCCTGGGAAGCGGCTGTGGCTCAATCAGTAGGGCTCCCGTTTACCATATGGGAGGCCCCGGGTTCGGTTCCCGGGGCCTCCTGGTGAGGGCAAGCCTGCCCGCGCGGCATGGTTAGCTGACCCAGCGAGCACAAGCAGCAAGGGGGGGATAAATGAATAAATAAATAAAATCTTAAAAAAAAAAAAAAAAAAAGATTGTTCCTTTTTAATGTTTAATAGTATTCCATTGTATGAATGTGCCACAATTTAATTATCTATTCACCTGTTGGTAGACACTTGGATTGTTTCAAGTTTTTGGCTCTCATGAATAAAGTGGCTAATGAACATTCTTATACAGGTCATTATGTGAACATATGTCTTAATTTCCCTTGCAAATACCTAAGAGTAGAATCATTGAGTTTTATGGTAAGTATTTATTTAACTTTGTAAGAAAATGTCAAACTGTTTCCTTTTTTTTTTCTTCTCTTTTTGTGAAAAGTTGAAGTAGAATTGCTGTCATATGATCTATAAATGTTTGGAAGAATACATACACAAAGCCATATAGGTCTGGAATTTTCTTTATGGGAAGGTTTAAAAATACCTATTGAATTTCTTGAGTAGATATAAGACTGTTCAGGTTATCTGTTTCTTCTTGCTTAAACTTTTGGTAGTTTGTTTCTTTTAAGAAATTTGTGCATTTCATGTTTGTTTTCATATTTATTGACCAAAAGTTGTTCATAATATTCCCTGATCCTTTTGTAGGATCTATAGTATGGTCCTCCTTTCATTTCCTGATATTAGCAAATTATTACTTCTTTTTCAGTCCAGCTGGGAGGATTATCAATTTTTTTTTTTTTTTAAAGATTTTATTTATTCATTCATTTATCCCCTCCTTGCTGCTTGTGCTCGCCGGGTCAGCTAACCACGCCGTGCGGGCGGGCTTGCCTTCACCAGGAGGCCCCGGGAACCGAACCCGGGGCCTCCCATATGGTAAACGGGAGCCCTACTGATTGAGCCACAGCCGCTTCCCAAGGATTATCAATTTTATTGATCTTTTCAAGTAACCAGTTTTTTGTTTCATTGATTTTTTTCCCTCTATTTTAAATCTGTTTTCTATTTCATTGATTTCTGCGCTTTATTATTTCCCCCATTCCATTTACTTTGTGTTTAATTTGCTCTTCTTTTTTAGTTTCTTAAGGGGGGTGGAACCTTAGATCATTGTCTTTAGTCGTTTTTCCTTTTCTGCTATAAACTCTTGATTACTTCCTAGGCTTTGCTTTATCTTCATCCTACAGTTTTTAATTTTTCTCTTTCATTTTCATTTAACTGAAAAAATATTTTAAAATTTCCCTTGTCATTTCTTTTGACCCATGGGTTATTTAGAAATGTGTTGTAGGTATCTTTTTATTACTGATTTCTAATTTCATTTAATTGTATTCAGAGAATATACTTTATGTGCTTTCAATCCTTTAAAAATTAGACTTGTTTTGGTCTATCTTGGTGAATGTTCCATGGACACTTGAAAAGAATGCACATGCTCTAGTTGTTGTTTAAAGTATTCTGTAAATATCAGTTAAACCAAGTTAGTTCACAGCATTGTTTGCCTTCTGTTTCCATGCAGATTTTTTTGTCTGTTTATCACTTACTGAAAGAAGAGTATTAGAAACTCCAATTTTAATTATGGATTTGTCTCTTCTTCTTTCATTTCTGTCGGTTTTTGTTTCACATAATCTATTGCTCTGTTATTGGGTGAATATACTCTAAGGATCATTATTTCCTCTTGATAAATTACTCCCTTTACTATCATGAAATGTCCCTATTCATTATGGTAATATCCTTGTTTAGAATTTTACTTTGTTTTGTATTAGTATACACTCTTCAGATATCTTTTGGTTAGTCTTTTAATGGTTTATCTTTTTTCAAACTTTTCCTTTTTTTTTTTAATTGCCAATCTGTGTCTTTTTTTTAAAATGTATTTCTCGTAAACAGCATATCGTTAGGTGTTGCTTTTTTATCCAGTCTAACATTCTGTGTCTTTTCATGAGCGGTTTTGACCATTTGCATTTAATCTAACTATTTGTATCTTTAGCTTTAATTCCACCATGTGGCTATTTTCTATTTTTCGCATGTATTCTTCAGTTCTTTTTGCCCTCTTTTTCTGTTTTCTTTTGGGTTTAGTTGAGTGCTTTTAAGTAATCTTTTTTAAAAAGAGAAGTTGCAAGTTTACAGAAAAATCATGCACAAAATAGAGTTCTCAAAACCAATAACCTCACCCCTACTGCACAGTGTTCCCTATTATGAATACCTGGCATTAGTGTGGTACCTTTGTTACAATTGAGGAAATGGTATTATTATTGTAATTATACTACTAACTATAGTTCATGGTTTACATTAAGGTTCATTGTTGTGTTGTACAGTCCTATGGTTTAAAAATAAATTTTTTTCTAGTAACATATATACAACCTAAAATTTCCCCCCATTAACCAAATTCAAATATATGATTTAGTGATGTTAATTACATTCATAATGTTATGATTGCTTTTAAGATTTTCCTTTTATTACTGCTTTTTAGAAGTTTGTTTATGTGACTTGGTATAGTTTTTTTCTGTATGTATTCTGCGTGGCGTTTGTTGTGATTCTGGGATCTGTGTGCTTGTAGTTCTTGTCATTTATTGGCTTATATTTCTCCAATATTTTCCACACCCTCCCCCCTTCTTTGATCCAGTTACACTTATGTTAGACTATTTGGTATTGTTTCTGAGGTCACTGAGGCTCAGTTCCCATTCTTTCCCCTCCCACATCTATTTTTCCCTTTGGCTTCACTTTAGATAATTTCTATTACTCTGTCTTCAAATTCACATAACTTTCCCTCTGCAAAAAAAGACTGCAATGTATAGTCTGCTAGTAAGCCTCTCAAGAGAATTATTTTATTTCATATATTGTATGTTTTTGTTCTAGAAGTTTTAGAACTTCTAGAAATCATTTTTTTTGTTATAGTTTTATTTCTCTTTTCTATGTGTTCATTCTTTCCTTTAAATCCTAGCACATATTTTTAAATAGTTGTTTTAGTGTCCTTGTCTTTGTTTTCATCATCTCTGTCTTCTTGCTCTGTTTTAATTGATTTTCTTCTTGGCTATGGTGTCATATTTTCTGGCTTGTTGGTGTCATAGTAAAAATTTTTTTTATTTGGCAAAGTAATTCATAATTTACTTATTCTTCTATTGATGGGCAATTATATTTTTTCTAGTTTGGCGCTATTGCAAACAACGCTGAAATAAATAGCCTTTTTGTTGTAAATGCATTTTGTTAGCATGTTAACCTGCAACTTATTACAAATTCTTGCTAGTGGGATTTCCCATCAAAGGGTATGTGTGTGTAAGTTTTTGATATGTAGTGCCTTTGCATAGACTGTACATATTTGTATTAGTTAATAAATGCAGAATTACTTTTTAAAAAAATTTATTTATTTTTTAATTTATTGTTTTTTCAATTTATCGCCCCCCTCCTTGCTGCTTGCACTCGCTGTGTCCATCTGCTGTGCACCTTTCTGTGTCTGTCTGTCTCCCTCTGTTGCATCGTCTTGCTGCACCAGCTCACCAAGCTGCAAGGGCCCTGAGCTCACGGTGTGGGTCCCTTCACCAGGAGGCCCTGGAGATCGAACCCGGGGCTCCCATATGGCAAACGGGAGCCCAGCCAATTGAGCCACAGCCGCTTCTCCAGAATTACTTTTGCATTTAGAAAACACCTTTCTGTGAACATGGTTCATAGCAGAACAGGCCAGGCTTTTGGGTCATTTGGTGCTCTACAGCAGTTTGTCATATACTCTCTTCTGGCATTAGCATAAAAATGAAGCTTCTTGAATGTGTCTCCTGGAAACATTGTTTGCACACGGATGCCAAACATGGTTGCTATTGATCATTTCCTTATTTGTTATATTTAAGAATAGTACGGATGCCAAACATGGTTGCTATTGATCATTTCCTTATTTGTTATATTTAAGAATAGTAACTAGATTGCAGTGTTAAAAGTGGTACTGTGCTCTTTTGTTGTTTCAAATGAGATGATTGAACTATTTCTATCATGTGTTTAGGCGATATAGTTTATATTCATTTTCTGCTGTCACTCAATATCCTTGAGATTCTGAAAAACTAGACCCCCAGGAACTTATAAAACAGGTGCTTTCATTAGGATCCTTCTAACATGGGGAAAATACAGCCATCATCTATTAAAACACTGTCAAATTTGGGTACAGGTACTCTTCAGGTTTCCCAAGTTCTCAAATGACTACCAAACTAGTCCAGTCTTTCTGGCAGCACAGACTGGAGCCAACTGCCATCTTCCTTACCAACAGCCTTCCAAGTTGCACCAAAAGTGGGATTAACAAAACCAAATAAATATAAAGCAGTGTTTTTTGTTGCTGCAAGAAAAGGCTTTTTTGGATGGTCATTTGTATATTTGTTTTAATGGCGTCTTACGTCCTTTTGCTGTTAGAATCTATCAGAATATTATTTCTTGAGGGCAGAGATTTTTGTCTGTCTTGTTCTCTGCTATATCTCTAGTGCCAAGGACAGTGCCTTTTACATAATAGGCATTCAGTAGTACTTTTTGAATGAATGAGTAAATGAATCTTGAAGTTGTGTAGAATTAGACAAAATATATGGTAGATTTCTTCCAGGTGCTTTCCATTGTAAATATTGATGAGAAACATGCTGCATATTTAAAAATAAATGATATTTATATAACATGAATGTGCCAAGTGTAGTAACTATATTAAGAAACTGTGGCACAGCAGACTATGCCTCAAAAGTGACCATCCTAAAGGAAAAAGACCTTTACCTACATCACTTCTACCTCAAATGTGCTCCCTTTCCAAATATAGCTGTTATTTCCTGGTCTTCTCAAGGTACTCTACTCTCTCCTCTCTCAAAAATTCATAGCAGTAATTATCTACATCACATATATCTTATGCTCATCCCTCTCAGTTCTGTGAATTAGTGTTTTATTTATGACTCCATTTTTTCTCCAATATTGGTTTTTTTTTTTGTTTTTTTGTTTTTTTTTTAAGATTTTATTTATTTATTCATTTATCCCCCCCTTGCTGCTTGTGCTCGCTGGGTCAGCTAACCACGCCGTGCAGGCGGGCTTGCCTTCACCAGGAGGCCCCGGGAACCGAACCCGGGGCCTCCCATATGGTAAACGGGAGCCCTACTGATTGAGCCACAGCCGCTTCCCTCCAATATTGGTTTTATTGTTATACCTTTTTTTACTAGTTGCTCTGGGGAAATGCTGTGTGATAGAACTTCATGCAGTAATGGAAATGTTCTGAATCTGTGTTATTAATGATAGTAGCTGTTAGACACAAGTGGATATTCAGCAATTGAAATGTGGCTAATGTGACAAAGGGGCTGGGTTTTTAATTTTAATTAATTTTAATTTAAATACCTGCATGTGGCTAGTGGCCATTGACATAGAACACAGCGTTAGGGTTTACAGTACATCTTTAAGTTATATCAGTATACCTTCAAATACTATTATACCACTTCATATATAATGAGAATCTTACTACAATGTGCTTCCATTTCCTCTTTCCCATCCTTTTGTGTTTTGTTGTCATAAATTTTACTTTGATGTGTGTTTTAAACCCAATGATACTTTATTGCCATTTTTGAGTTATCTTTTAACATTAAATTAAGGGAAAATGTCTCTTTATTTTTTCCAAATTTCCGGTGGCATTCATTTCTTTGTGTAGATTTAGATACTATCTGTTATCATGTTCCACCCTTCTGAAGGACTTCATTTAACATTTTTGTAATGTATTTGTCTGGCACAGAATATTTTCAGATTTTCTTTTTCTGGAAAAGTATTTTGCCTTCATTTTGAAAAATATTTTGCTGGGTATAGAATTCTGGATTGACAGTTTTTCCTCCAGTAATACTGATAAGTATGTTCTCATTCTTTGTTTCTCTGTATGTAATATTTCTCTTTTTTCAAGCTACCTTAAGTGTTTTCTCTTTTTCTTTATTTCTCATCTGTTTTGTGTACATTTTAAATTTATACTGCTAGCAATTTTCTGCATTTCTTAAATCTGTGGTTTATTTTAGTTTGTTCATTTTGGTGAAAATTCTCAGCTAATATCTTTATTTAAAAATTAAAAAAATATATATATTTGGATTATACAAATATCACATAAAAAATATAGGGGATTCCCATATGTCCTGCTTCCCACATTTTCCCATATTAGTGAGGTACATTCATTGCAATTGGTGAACACATTTTGGAGCATTGCCACTAAGCGTGAATTAAAGTTTACATTGTAGTTTACACTCTCTCCCACCAATTCTGTAGGTTATGGCAAGATTTATAATGGCCTGTATCTGTCATCGCAATGTCATTCAGGACAATTCCCAAGTCCCCAAAATGCCCCCCTATTACACCTGTTTTTCCCTCTGCCTGCCCTCAGAACCTCCAGTGGTCACTGCCTCCACATCAATGATATGTTTTCTTCCATTGCTAGAATCACAATAAGTTTATAGTAGAATACTAGTAAGTCTCCTTTAGTCTGTAGTTCATTCCCCAATCCTGAGGATTCTGGGATGGTGATGTCCACTCCACCTCTAATTGAGAGGGGCCTATGATTCCATAGGGCCGATGGATGAGACTCTCTTGCTTGCAGTTGTAAACTCTCTTGGTTCCTTGGTATGGTGGTTGTCCACCATTACCTCCGTGTTAGTTATCCTGGGTGAGTCCAATGAACTGGAGAGTAGGTGTTGCAACTCTGTTGAGATTCAGGGCCCAGCTGGCACATGGACAACCCAAAGATTTAAGTCTCTTGGAGGTATCCTTACCAACTCCAGTACTAATTATAGGTTCAAATAGAAGGACAGAAGAGCCATGTGTAGGGAAACTATAACCGAGTCCCACTCTGTCACTGTGGGGAGCATAAATTCCAAAGTAGGGCCCACTGGCAAAGCACCAAACTCCTGAGCTATCTGTCCTGACTATAATGTCAGGATGTCTCCAGAGCCCGATACGTTTTAAAATTTGTTTTATATCCCATTCTCTCTTTTCTTTCCTTCTGGGACTTTGATTACACATGTATTAGATCATTTGATATTGTCCCACAGGTTTTAGATTATCTATTCTGTTTTTTATTCAACTTTTCTTATTGAGTTTTATTTTGGATATTATCTATTGACTCCTCTTAAAGTTTACTGATGTTTTTTCATCCTAATCTCATCTTCCTATAAGCCTGTTGAAGGAATTCATCTCCTCTGATATTTTATTTTTATGTTTGTTTAACATTTCTTCTCTGCCCAATCCTTCATGTATTTGGGTACACTGTCCACTTTTACCACTAGATCTTTCAGTATAGCAAACATAATTATTCTGAGTTTTCTATCTGATAGTTCTAATATCTGGTTCATTTATAGATCTGGTTCTGTTTTTTCTTTATCTCTTCAAAGTGGTTTATTTCTGTTTTTCTATGTGTTACTTCTTTGCAAGCCAGACCTTGTAGGTAGAGAGTAGTAAAAACTGAAACTGATAGAATTTATGCCTGGAAATGAGCAAATACCCTTATCCTTCTTTGAGACTGCTTGTATGTGTGTGTGCACATGCATGTGCATGTGTGTGTAGGAACTGAGTCATTCTATTTAGTAATTGATTTATGTTTGTTTTTGTAGTAGTTATTGTCCATGCATCAGAGGCATCAAATCTTCCTGTTGTGGTCTGCAGTTGTCTCATTCTTATTGTGGGGTCTGGGGTGCGGAATGTTTTTCTGAGTGTTTCAGCTCTGTCCTCAGTCTTCAGCAAGTGTGTGGGATGTGGTTGATCTCTCTCCATGTTATTCAAAAACTTTTTATCAGTTATTGGATAATGTGAACTTTATATTATCGTGTATCTGTGTTTTATTGTCTTATTTTAAAGAATGTTGAGTTTTACTTTGGTAGCTATTTAATTTACTTTTGGATCACCTTGATCCTTTTATAGTTTGCTTTTAAGTTTTGTTAGGGTTTTCTTTAGTACAGACTTTATAGCAGAGCTGGGGGTCAATAAACATTGGCCCACAAGGGAAATCTGGTCCACAACCTATTGTTGTATGACCCTTGAGCCTAAGGGATGTACTTTACATTTTTAAAGAAACAGAAGTGAAAACAAAGAATAATACGTGACAGAGACCATATGTGTCCCTCAAAACCTAAGATATTTACTATCTGACCTTTCATAGAAAACATTTTCTAACCCCTGCTGTAGAACTTGCTTAACTCTACTTCTAAGGTGTTTGATTTCTTGGATTTCTACTGAATGCCACAGGTTTTCTTATGTGGCATTTTCACTGTATTTAGTTGGAATTCAGAGGTATCCCAACTTTATTTTTTTATTTTTTTATTTTTTTAAAGATTTTATTTATTTATTCATTCATCTATCCCCCCCTTGCTGCCTGTGCTCGCTGGGTCAGCCAACCACGCCACGCGGGCGGGCCTGCCCCCACCAGGAGGCCCCGGGAACCGAACCCGGGGCCTCCCATATGGTAAACGGGAGCCCCACTGATTGAGCCACAGCCGCTTCCCGACTTTAAACAATCTCTGAGTGAGATTCAACTTTCTACTACTTTAGTACTTAGTTTCTCTTGTCCCAATAACTGTTCTTGCCAGCCCATGAGGTCTTGCTATGCATGCACAGCTTAGTTTCCAGGCAAAGACTTAATGGATCCTCTGTGCAAATTTCTGGAGCTCTTTTTCTGCACAGTTGCCTCCTTTACAGTACACTGGCCTGCAAATTCCAGCTACCTTAAGCTTCCTGAACTTTGATCTTCTTCTTACCTCAGCAAGACTACTGTGCTCTGCTTGAGAATCCTTTTCTGTGCTGTTGTTCAGTAAATGACTTTAGGCAGAAAGCCAGAGTGATCACAGATGTGGACTTTGTTTCCTTTCTCTCAGGCATCACAGTCTTATCTGACCATTCCCCAATATCTGGAAACAGTTTTTCTAAATTTGTTTTAAAACATTTGCTAGTTACTTATGTGAGACTTAATCTAGTACCTGTTATTCTGTCATGGTTGGAAGTAGAACTCTGTTTAGCAAACAGTAATAAAAATGCTTTTAGGCTTCTGGTATAGTATAAAAAGAAGAATTGTAATTTTATTTACTTGAGTCTCTTATTTGCTATAAATTGGATTTCATTTTTATAGTAGTTGTAAGAGTATTTAGCAGGATATATAAGAAAATGTGATTAAGATTCAGTTTTGTTATACACCTTTCAGTGGCACAGACTTTTTACAAGTTGGGAGCAGAAAAGGATAATACATGAACCGAGGACCAGTTGAACATGTGGATTAATTTCTATTGCTATGCAACAAATTACACTAAAAATGAGTGGTTTAAAACAACATTTTAAAAAATTTACCTGTGCATGGCTTTTATGAATCCTCTGGCTCAGCTGGTTCCTCCAGCTTTGATGGAGTCTCTGGTTCAGAATCTCTCAAAGGTTGGTTGCAATGAAAATGTGGACCAAGGTTGCAGCCATTGCAAGACCTGGGAAGGTTCTTCCAAGCTCACTCACATGGTTGTTGGCAGGATTTAGTTTATGGACACATGGACCTCTCCATAGAGTAGATTATAGTATGTTGATGTGTATCTTACCACAATGGGCAAGCCAGAGAGCCAGAAACAATGCGAGCAAGACAGGAGTCCTAATCTTTTGTAACCTAAAATTGGAAGTGAGATCTTGTCACTTTTGCTGTATTCTTTTTTAAAAGCAAGTACTAGGTCTACCCCACACTCAAGAAGTGGAGATTAAACAAGGGCATGAACATATGACATGGTTATGATTGGCAAATGTTTTAGAAGCTGCCTACAACATGTAGTGTATAAATTATATGATTAATTATAATTGGGTGTGTAAAATAACAACAGCATTGACATTTACTGCATACTAACAATTTGCTACACGGTGTGCTAAGTGCTTCCCATAGATTATTTTATTTAAGCCTCCCCCAGATTTCTAAGGAGAGGTGAGGTACTATGTATTATCCCTGTTTTACAGAAAAAGTAATTGAGGGACAGTGATGTTACCTAGCTATAATATAGCAGAACCAAGACTCTAATCTAGGCACTGCTGATTCTAGCACCTATATTTTAATCTCCACATTTTTTTGGCATTAAAAAATTACCTTGGTGACATGATCCAAGACAGGGTTGCAGTAGCTCAGGCAGGGTGCAGCTCTCTTGCAAAATAGGGGAAAAGGTGTAGAAGTAGTCCGAGAGAGCTGCTTTTGGTACCCCTGCAGGCCAGCAAAGTGCCATATGAATTGTCCAGGAGGGACTAGGGATGCAGAGGTGGAAAGGACAAAGGGAAAACCATGAGTTGATAACCCTGTGGCTGGGGCCACCGCCCATCTCCCACCCCTGAGCTCAACAGCCTGAGTAAAACCTGAGACTCTGGGTCAACAGAGAGAGGAAATGACTGGTTCCTCCTTGGGAAGAGGGAGGGTGTGAAGGAGGGCTGACTGTGTGTGTGTGTGTGTGTGTTTCCCCCCAGCAAATGTAACTACCATAACTTGCTAGCTCAGAAGAGGTAGTGGGAATTGAAGGATTTATCTCTGTGGAAGGATTTATGGAGGAGCACCTTTTGCAGGCCAGCTGAGAAAGTGAAGGAAGACAGACTGGTTTCTTCCGATTCTTTTCCAGGCACGACTGATCTGGTCAGGTCCCAGTGCCTCCCTGCCACAGTATTGACTACTTAAACAGGGAAATGGTAAAGTTTTAGAAAAAATTAAAAATCAGAGAAGAACTGTGAAATAAAACTACAAGGCAAGAGAGAGAAATTGATCAACAGAGAAAAATCATCAAGCAGATGCCTAGATATCAACAAAAGATAACCCACACCAAGAAATTGGAAGATATGCTCCAGTCAAAGGAATAAGCCAAGAATCTAGACGAGACTCAGGATTTAAGATAAGTAATAAATGAAGTTCAAACAAATCTCCTTAATCAATTTAAGGAGATGAAGGAAAATGTGACTAAAGAGATAGAGGGTATAAAGGTGACACTGTGGGAGTATAAAGAACAATTTGAGCCCGGTTTGGAGCAGCGCTCCAGCCGTATGCCATGGTTTCGCAGCCCCAGGAGGGGCAATAGAAGTGCGTGGGGTCGTGGCAGCCTCTGGCGGAGGAGGGGCAGATGTAAAAACCAGAGACCATATGGCCGCTGTGCTAAGCCTGATTCCTTGGATGAGGCCTGGAGTAAGGAAGGAGCAGGCTGGGAGAACCCTGATTCTACTCAGCTTGTCCTTGAAGATTTGCCAGAAGGGCAGTTAAGGAAGAAAGAAAAATGAAGGAGGATAAGTAATTCATGCAGAGACCCTGAAACAGTTGATACCTTGGTACGGAGCTATAATAATAGAAATCAGTCATGCCCTGAGGAAGAAGATAAGAGAGAGTAATCCGGCAGTATACATGCTATTATTCCTAGACTAAGTTGAGAAAATTGAGGCTCCGAAAAGTGAAAGTGAATTGCATACTGGCACCCAGTAAAGAGTAAGGAAGCTGGGATTTAAACTGAAGTTTATATAATGTCCAAGTCTATGCTATTCCACTATGGCATTGCAGCAACAGTGTAAGAAAAGCAGTAAATAAAGAGGTGAAAAAAATGTTCAACGTCTAGGAAATGCAAATCAAATGAGATACTAAAATACGCTTACCAGGATGGCAAAAATGAAAAAACAGACAAGATCAAGTGTCAGTGAGAACGTAAAGCAACTGAAATTCTCATACTCTGTTGGTGGAGATGTAAACTGATATAACCAATTTGAGAAACAGTTTAGCACCGACTCCTAAAGCTTATCCTGCAACTCTGTATTTCTGTTGTTTGCTATATATACAACTATCAACACATATTCACTAAAGATATGCAGCACTATTTCTAATCATCAAGCTGGAAATAAACCACAACAATTAAATATCCAGTTAAATACTTTGTGGTATGTTCATTCAATGCAATGCAGTGAAAATGAACAAAACTATTGCTACATAAAATCCATAGATAGAATTCCCAAAATGTGAGGCCAAAAAGATGAAGAATGTATTTTATATATTTTATGATACATATAAAATCCATGATATTAGAAGTTAGGATATATGTTACACACAGGGAAAATAAGTGTCTAGGAGGGGCACAAGGTTCCCTGATAGTATGCTGATAATATTCTATTTCTGACTATGGGTACTCATTACACATTTGCATTTATTTTGTGGAAAATCATTAGGCTGTGTACTTGTGATTTGTCTACCACTCTGTATGTATATATCTAAAAAATTGCATACTTAAAAGTATACAAGATTATTATAGATTAATTTATTCTTTTTATTGGAAGGAACTTTTAAACGACTCTTCAATTGTGTGTGTGTACACCACCAGCTTCTGGATCACATATCACACCTAGATCATATCATATATTTGGCGATTTGTTTTATAGATGTTGCCTTTTTCCGCATGAAGCCTAACATTAACATCTTACCTAAGCTGAGCCACCTTAGTTCTGATGGCTGCTTCATGGAAGTGGGGAAGAGTTGTTGAGACTAGATCGCATTCTGCTACTTTGGAATCTAGACATTTCATAGTTTGGCCTAGAGACAATCAGAATACACAATGATATGCTTTGACAAACAGACTGAAAACAAACTTGAGTCATGTTTTGGACCTTCAGGTGAAATCAACTAAACATAAAAATGCTTTTCTTAAAATTGTTTCATTTCTACATATTAAACCCAGAGTTTGGGTCTAGATTAAAGTTTGGAACAAATGGGATACTTTATACATAAAACATGGCTATAATTTTAGCATTTTACATGATATAGTAAAACATGGCCATAATGTTATAAATAGTATAAAAATTCGGTTGCATAAAATAAAGGATTAAACTATTGCATTGTGAATGGAAAAAAAAAAAAAAAAAAAAAAAAAAGAACAATTTGAAATCCTGAAAAAGAAAGTAACAGAGCTTGTGGGAATGAAAGACACAATGGATGAGATTAAAAATACATTGGAGGTATATAATATATAACAGCAGATTTGGAAATGTTAGAAGAACAAATAAGTGAATTCGAAGACAGGGCATTTGAAATTGAAAAGATAGGAGAAGAGACAGAGAAAAGTGCAAAAAATTGAACAGGGTCTCAGGGAACTGAATGACAACATGAAATGCAAAAACATATAAGTTATAGGTTTTCCAGAATGAGAAGAGAATGAAAAAGGGATAGAAGGACATTTGAGGAAATACTGACTGAAAATTTTCCAACCCTTCTGAAAGACATGAATACCAATATTCAAGAAGGACAATGTAACTCAAACACAACAAATCCTACTAGACCACTCTGAGACATATATTCAGATTGTCAAAGGCCAAATATAAAGAGAGGATTGGGGAACAGCAAGAGAAAAACAATGTATTCTTTACAAGGGAGCCTTAATAAAGCCAAGTACTGATCTCTCTTCAGAAACCATGGAGGTGAGAAGGTGGTGGTATGATGTGTTTAAGGTACTGAAACAGAAAAACTGCCAGCCAAATATTCTTTATATAGCAAAACTATCCTTCAGAAATGAAGGTGACTTTAAAGTCTTTACAGGCAAACAAAAACTGAGAGTTTGTTACCAAGAGACCAAATCTACAAGAGATATTAAATGATGTATACAGTCTGTAGCACTTTGGCAGTTTGATGTAATTATGAACTCCAAAAATAGATATTGGATCATGCTTGTAAACTGGTCTGCTAATCTGGGAATGATTAAGTTATGATTAGGGTGTTAACTGGACCAAGTCAGTAGGGCATTGAGCCCCACCCCTTGGTGGGGTGGGAATCAAATATAAAAGGCATGGCAAAGGAGAGTGTTGGAGTAGTTTTTTTTGTTGGAGTTCTGGTGAGGAAGGAGAGAAGGCCCCGGGATAGAGATGAGCTATTCGTCTGATAGTTCACAGATGGTCTTGTGGAGAGAAGCAAAGCCTAGAGAGCCTCATAGTCTACAGCTGACCTTGTGGAGGAAACAGAGGAGTTAATCCCAGAGGGAAACACAGCCCCGGGAAGAGAGGAACCCAAGAAGCCTGAACCCTGGCAAGTGTTGGCAGCTGTCTTGCTCCAACACGTGGCAATGGACTTTGGTGAGGGAAGAAAGTTACACTTTATGGCCCGGTAACTGTGGACTTCTACCCCAAATAAATACCCTTTATAAAGACCAATCGATTTCTGGTATTTTGCATCAGCACCCCTTTGGCTGACTAATACACAGTCTGATAGGAAGAAAAAGAAGAGAGTCTTGGAGAAGAGTGTAAAAATGAAGAAGATAAGAGAAACTGAAAGTCGTGTAAGACAGACAATAGTAAGATATGATAACAAAGACAAGGGATAAAATGGATGAAGTAAATAATGCTTTTATAGTAGTAACATTGTATGTTAATGGATTGAACTCCCCAATTAAAAGACATAGATTAAGAACAACCAGCAAGATGGCGGCAGAATAAGGAGCTCCTGGAATCAGCTCCTGCTACAGGGCACTTAGTAATCACCCAGAGCTATCTAAAGCACTTGTTTGGGAGCTGCAGGAGACCAGAAGTGCATCCTGTAACATCCCTTAAGGAATGGAAGGAGAATACTGCCCATCTGCAGAGAAGATTTGTAAGTAGAGCACTCCACGCCATGGAGGCCGGTGTGCATCTTCCACTGGAGGCACAAACCACCTCAGGAGCTATTGTGTGGCAGGAATTGGAAGCTCCATTTCCCAAAAACAGGGGAGGAAGAGACAGTTGGCCACTGATTTCAGCTACTGATTAATAAATTCAGCTGGGTAAAGTATAACCCTAAGAACAGCAAAAGTTTGAACCTGTCCAAGTCAGAAAGAGGCCAGTAGCCCCATTTTGACTCTACCCCCAGCATAAGGGGAAGTCGGGCTGATTGAAAATCACAGTGATGGTAGAGACCAGTTTCTTTCATCCAGATTGGCCTGCAGCCCTAGCCTAGGCTTCAGTCCCACCTCTATCAGGGAGGAAGCTGGCGGGCCCTGCACCAGCCTACCCAGGTAACTTCGGTACATTTGGCTGGCACAGACTGAATAATCGAAGTCTATTGGGGCAATTACGGTCATCTTGGACCTGCACTGCGTAGATGACTGCCAATCCCTGCAGCTCCATCCCTGCCCCAGGCAGGGGAAAAAGGAGCATCAGTTTCTCTGGGCAACTACAGTGTAGGCTTAATGAGTTGGATTATTCCACACAGCTGTGGCTCTGTCCCTACCCCTGGCAAAGGAGAAAGTTGGGAGAAGCTTCATTGGTCCTTGGGGCAATGAGGGCAGCTTGAGCCTCCACAGCTTATAGCACCAACTACATCCTTGGCTCCTACCACACAACCAGCAAGGGAGAAAGGGCAGAAAGCCCTAAACTAAAGAGAAAAATTGCACCCAGAATAAATACTCTAGTAAGACAGATGCCAAGACATCAACAAAAAATTACAATCCTCACCAAGAAACAGGAAGATATGATCCAGGTAAAGGAAATAAGCCTCCAGATGTCATAAAGGAGTTGAGACAACTGCTCATACATGTCCAAACAAATCTCCTTAATAAATTCAATGAGATGGCTAAAGAAATTAAGGATATTAAGAAGACATTGGATGAGCACAAAGAAGAATTTGAAAGCTTACATAGAAAAATAACAGCTCTTATGGAATGAAAGATGCAATAAATGAAATTAAAAATACACTGAAATCATATAGTAGCACATTTGAGGAGGTAGAAGAAAGGATTGGTGAGTTGAAGAAATGGCCTCTGAAAATGTACATACAAAAGAACAGATGAAGAAAAGATTGGAAAAACTTGAACATGGTCTCTGGGAACTAAACGACAGCAAGAGACGTGCAAACATATGTGTCATGGGTGTTCCAGAAGGAGAAGAGAAGGGAAAAGGGGCAGAAGGAATATTTGAAGAAATAATATGTAGAAAATTTCCCAACCCTATTGAAGGACATAGATACTCATGTCCAAGAAGCACTACGTACTCCCATCCCAAAAAATCCAAATAGACCAACTCTGAGACACATGCTAATTAGAATGTCAAATGCCAAAGACAGAATTCTGAGAACAGCAAGAGAAAAGCAATGCATAACATATAAGAGATACCCAGTAAGATTAAGGCTAATTTCTCACCAGAAACCATGGAGTCAAGAAGACAGTCAATTGATATATTTAAGATCTGCAAGAGAAAAACTGTCAGCCAAGAATCTTATATCCAGCAAGATTGTCTTTCAAAAATGAGGGCGAGTTTAGAATATTCATAGATAAACAGAAACTGAGAGAATTTGTAACCAAGAGCTCTGCTTTGCAGGAAATACTAAAGGGTGTGCTACAGCCTGAAAAGAAAAGACAGGAGAGAGAGAGGCATGGAAGAGAGTCTAGAAATGAAGATTATATCAGTAAAAGTAACTAAAAGTGTCAAAAGACTGGTGAAAATAAAATATGACAGATAAAACCCAAATATTCAGGAATAAACTTAACCAATGATGTAAAGCACTTGTATTTAGAAAACTACAACTCATTTTTAGAAGAAATAAAAAAAAGACCTTAATAATGGGAAGAACATTCCATGTTAACGGATTGGAAGACTAAACATCACTAAGATGTCAATTCTACTCAAATTGATATACAGATCCAATGCAATCCTGATAAAAATTCCACCAACATTTTTAAAATAAATGGAAAACATGAGTATCAAGTTTGTTTGGAAGGGTAAGAGGTCCTGAATAGCCAGAAACATCTTAATAAGGAAAAATGAAGTTGGAGGACTCTCATTTCCGGACTTTGGGTCATATTGCCTAGCTACAGTGTTAGAAACAGCATGGTACTGGCATAAAGACAGATAAATGAACCAATGGAACTAAATTGATGGTTCAGAAACAGACCCTCACATCTATGGTCAAGTGCTTTTTGACTAGCCTGTCAAACTCACCCAGCTTGGGTAGAACAGTCCATTCAACAAATGGTGCTGAGAAAACTGCATATCCATAGCAAAAGATTGAAAGAGGACTCCTATCTCCTACCTTATACAAAAATTACCTCAAAATGAATCAAAAACCTAAATATAAAAGTAAGAATCACAAAGCTTCTAGAAGAAAATGCAAGAAAATATCTTCAAGACTTGGTGGTAGGTGGTGGATTCTTAAAGGAGATAAGAGGATGATTGAGATGGACTACTGATATTTAATGTATGTAGAAGTTTTAATTACTTTACTGTAAAAGGGTGGAAATGTACAGAGTTGATGTTAACGCATTATAGTGAATAACAGCTGGTTTATAAATGGGGATGTGGCTGAAAATGGTAGTCTAGGGATGTAAATGTCAATTGACATATAACTAGAGAATAATCTAGGGACTGAATAGCACAGTAATCCCAGAGGTGGATGAGAATAGTGGTTGATGGTACAGATCCAAGAGTGTCCTTTGGAGCTAGAATAGATGTACATCACTATTGCAGGATGGTGGGAATGTGGAGATGCATGGGAAAAATACAACTGGAGTGACCTATGGACTGTGGTTAATAGCAATACTCAAATATTCATGCATCTATGCCAAAGATGTATTGTGTCAATAATGGAGTATGGAAAACGGGTGTCAAATGTATGCTATGAACCTGGTAATAATTGGATGATATTATCTCATAATCTGTAATAAATATTCAACCATGGTGTGGTGTGTTGATAGAGGGGTGTTGTTTGGGAATCCTGCTCATATGCATGATTGTTTTCTAAGTTTACAAGTCATGTCATAAAAATATATCTTAAAAAAATAATAGGGTGGGTTGGGGGAAAAATACACCAAATGTAAAATAAGAACTATAATTAGTAGTAAGATTTTGACAATATTCTTTCATAATTTGTAACAAATGTCTCACGACAATGCGAGGTGTTGGCGGAGGCTTGATGCATGGGACCCCTGTATGATGTTATGTTTGCTTTGTAAGTTCACAACTTTTACTATACACTTATTGTTTAAGTATGTTCATGTATTAATGATATAAAAATAATATGGTGGCTTAGGGGAAAATACTTTGGTTAGTAGTAATATTTTGAGGATGCTCTTTAATCATTAGTTAAAAATGTTTTAACAGCAATGCCGGGTATTGGTGGTAGGGTGAGGTATGAGAGCCCTGAATGATGTTATGTATGTTTGTTTTGTAAGTTCACAACTATTGCTATATACTTATTGTTTATGTATGCTCATGTATGAGTGATATACTTCAATAAATTAAAAAAAAAAAGACATAGATTGACAGAAAGAAAAAAAAGAGCCACCTATTTGTTGTTTACAATAGACTCACCTTAGAAATAAGGATTCAATCAGGTAGAAAGTAAAAGGTTGGAAAAAGATATTCCACACTAATAGGAATAAAAAAAGATCTGGAGTAATGATACTAATGTCGGATAAAATAGAATTTAAATGGAAAACTGTTATAAGAGCTGAAGCTTAGTATATATTAATAAAATAGATAATTCATCAAGAAAAATAACAATAATAAATACTTATGCACCTAACCTAGGTGCCCTAAAAGATGAGACACACTGGCAAAACTGAAGGGAGAACTAAAAGTCTCTGCAGTATTAGTTGGAGACTTCAGCACTCCACTCTCAGCATTAGATAGAACATCTGGGGAGAAGATAAATAAGAAAGCTGAGACTTGAATAATATGATGAATGAACTATATCTAATAGACATTTATAGAGCATTATACCCCAAAACAGCAGAGTATTCATTCTTCTCAAGTGCTCATGGATCTTTATCTAGGATAGACAATATGTTGGGATATGTTAGATCTCAGTTAATTTAAAACACTGAAATTATACAAAATACCTCATCTGATCCAAATAGGATTAAATTGGAAATTAATAACAGGCAGAAAAAGGGAAAATCCACAAATATATGGAGATTAAACAATAAACTCTTAAATAATCAGTGGGTCAAAGAAGACATTGCAATAGAAATGAGTAAATACCTCAAGACAAATGAAAATGAGAACACAACATACCAAAACTTATGGGGCGCAGCAAAGGCAGCCTGAGAGGGATATTTATAATCCTCAGTGCTTATATTAAAAAAGAAGAAAGACTTAAAGACCTAACTGCACACCTGGAGGAATTAGGAAGAGATGAGCAAACTAATCCTCAGAGCAAGCAGAAAGAAAGAAAGAAATAAAGATTAGAGCAGAAAGAAATGAAACGGATTTTTAAAAATACAGAGAAAAACAACAGAACTAAATGTTGGTTCTTTGAGAAGGTCAACAAAATCAATAAACCCTTAGCTAGGTTAACAAAGAAAAAAAAAAAAGAGAAGATGCAAATACATAAAACCAAAAAGGAGAAGAGTAACATTACCACTAACCCACTAGAAATAAAATAGATCAGAAGAGGATCCTATGAACAACTGTATGCCAACAAACTACATTGATGAAATGGAGAAATATCTGGAAACACATAAACAAACCACACTTTCCCTAGAAGAAATTGAAGACCTCAACAAACTAATCATGAGTAAAGAAATCGAAACCTTCATCAAAAACTTCCCTAAAATGAAAAGTCCAGGACCAGATATCTTCATAGTTGAATTCTACCAATCATTTACAGAAGATCTAATACAAATGTTGCACAAATTCTTCCAAAAAATTGAACAGGAAGGAAAGGCAGCACACTCATTCTGTGAAGCTAACATCACCCTAATACCAAAGCCAAATAAAGATATTACCAGGCCCCACCATAGGAGAGGTCACGGCGTGGAGCAGCTGCCGCGGTGCAGCTGCGAGCTCTGAGCGCCTGGCTGCAGCGATGGCCTACTGCCGGCAAGAAGGGAAGGATCGAATCATATTTGTGACCAAAGAAGACCATGAAACTCCAAGCAGTGCAGAGTTGGTGGCAGATGACCCCAGTGATCCGTACGAGGAACACGGGTTGATACTGCCAAATGGGCACATTAACTGGAACTGCCTTGGGGGCATGGCCAGCGGCCCCTGTGGGGAACAGTTCAAGTCGGCCTTTTCCTGCTTCCACTACAGCACGGAGGACGTCAAGGGGTCAGACTGTGTAGACCAGTTCCGGGCCATGCAGGAATGCATGCAGAAATACCCAGACCTCTATCCCCAGGAGGATGAGGAGGAAGAGGAAGGGAAGAAGCCAGCGGAAGGTGTAGAGGAAGCAGCTGCTGCTGGCACCACCGCAACCAAAGAGGAGGAGTCAAGCTAATGAAGGCCACGAGGCCCTGGGCTCCCGGCCTTCCATTTCAGATTGATAAGGACCTTTTGCAAAATGCCTTTCAGTTGCTCGCCAACCAAGTGTCTTTCCTTCTGTTGTTCTGTGCACTGTAATGTACAAAATAACTTATTTTGATGATCAAGGTCTTGGCCCCTTGACAAATACACTGAAAAGATGAGGCTTTTGTGCGTGTGTGTTCCATGTAAACCCATCAGCACATGTAGCTGCCACTTTTGAATTCTCTTTTCTTAGATTGCCCTAAATTTTGCCACTTTGAAATAATGTGCTGAATAGTCTCAGCAACCACAGATCATCACACAGAAGCGTTTCTTGTGCATGAGTTGATTTCTTCTCACTCATCATATCCCTTTTAGTACATTTCATTCCCCTTTGGGGAATGAAACAAAAACGCCTTCCTTTGAAAAATGCCGGAATGGGGTCGTTCCTAATTAAAGAGGCCAGATTTTCAGATATTTATTTCTAAAAAGCATTTTGACCTTTTGTATATGAGGAGGTACTGTGAGGTTATTAAATATACTTCATTCCTGATTTAAAAAAAAAAAAAAAAATTACCAAAAAAGAAACGACATACCTATTTCTTTAATGAATATGGATGCAAATATCCTCAACAAAATACTTGCTAACAAAATTAAGAAACACATAAAAAATTATGCATCACAATCAAGTGGACTTTATATCAATTATACAAGGGTGATTCACCATAAGAATATCAATCAGTGTAATAAACTACATTAATAAATTGAAGAAGAAAAATCACACAATCATTTCAGTTGATGCAGAAAAGGCATTTGGCAAAATACAACATCCTTTCTTGATAAAAAACAAAACAAAACACTGAAAGATAAGAATATAAGGAATCTTTCTCAATATAATAATATGCATATATGAAAAACCCACAGTTAACATTGTACTTAATGGTGAAACTATAAAAGCTTTCTCACTGAGATTGGGAACAAGATAAGGATGCCCAGTCTCCCTACTGCTACCCAATATTGTGCTAGAAGTTCCAGCTGGAGCAGTATAGTCAATAAAAAGAAATAAAAGGCACACGAACAGGAAGGGAAGAAGTAAAATTTTCACTATTTGCTGATGATATGATCCTATACTTAGAAAATCCTGAAAAACTCACAACAATGTTATTAGAACTTCTGAACAATTTCAGCAAAGTGGTGGGATATAAGATTAATATGATATATATTTATATATCATTTTGCAAATGTTTGTATGTAGTGTGAGAATTTTGATTTTTACCCATAATAAAAAAAAAAAAAAGATTAATATGCAAAAATCAATAGCGTTTCTATATACTACTAATGAACAATCTGAGGAATAAGTCAGTAAAAAATTCCATGTAGAATATTCCCTAAAAGAATAAAATATTTAGGAATAAATTTAACCAAGGACATAAAAAGGACCTGTATTCAGAAAAGTGTAAAACATTGCTAAAAGAAACCAGTGATGATCTAAATAAGTGGAAGGACTTTCCGTGTTCATGGGTTGCAAGACTAAATATCATTAAGATTTCACAGCTACCAAACTGATCTAAAGTTTTAACACAGTCCCGATGAAAGTTCCAAGGATTTTTGTACAATTGAAACAATTGGAAAAGCCAATTATAAAATTTATCTGGAAGGGTAAGGGCCCCTGAAATACCAAAAATACCTTAAAAAGAACCAAGTTGGAGGACTCTCACTTCCAGACTTTAAAGCATATAATCTAGTTACAGTGGTAAACACAGCATGGTACTGGCATAAAGATAGACAGATTTACCAATGGAATCAATTCAAGAGTTTGGAAATAGACCCTCACATCTATGGTCAAGTGATTTTTGACAAGGCTTTCAAATCCGCAAAGCTGGGTCAAACAGCCTATTCAACAAATGGCGCTGGGAAAACTGGATATCCATATCTAAAAGAAAGAAAGAGGACCCTTATCTCACACCTTATACAAAAATTACTTCAAAATGCATCAAGGACCTAACTGTAAAAACTAGAACCATAAAACTCTTAGATGAAAATGTAGGAAAACATCTTCAAGATCTTGTGGTTGGTGGTGGAGTTTTGGACCTTACACCCAAAGCATGAGCAACAAAAGAAAAAAAATAGATAAATGGGACTGTCTCAAAATTAAACACTTTTGCTCTTCAAAAGACTGTCAAGGATGTTAAAAGGTTATGGAGGAAAAAAAAATGTTAGGGAGAAATAAGAACACTCTTTCACTGTTGGGGGTAGTATAAAATGGTGCAGCACTGTGGAAACTAAATATAGAACTGCCATATGATCTGGCATTCCTGCTACTAGGAATATATTGTGAAGAACTGAAAGCAGGGATGTGAACAGATATTTGCATACCTATATTCATTGTGTCGTTATTCACAATTGCTAAAACAACCTCAGTGTTTGTCAACCGATGAATGGATAAACAAGATGTGGTATATTCATATAATGGAATATTATTCAGCTGTAAGAATAAATCAATTGGGGAAGCACATGACAACATGGAAGAACCTTGAGGATACTATGTTGAGTGAAATAAGCCAACACATAAGTACGAATATTGTACGGTCTCACTGATATGAACTAAACACAATGAGTAGGTTTGTGGAGTTGGACTATGGAATGTAGTTTGGTGGGAGATGGAATGTGGGATGAGAAGGGGGAGAAGATGCTGGATGTATGTAGAATGCTTAATCAGGTCAAATGTGGTAATGGCTGGACTTGATGGTAACACATTATAATGAATGTAACAAACACTGTTGATTTATGGGTATGATTGTGGCTGAAAGGAGTAGTCTGGGAAGACTGTTAGTTGGATGATAATACTGGGAATGTAAAACAAAGATTTTGGAAGTACATGAGGATTGTGGTTAATAATATAAATACAGGAATGTTTTAAGGGGTGTTAAGAAATGCAGTGATACATGGGAAAAATATAACTAATGTAATTTATGGACTATAATAACAACATAATTGCAATGTTTTTGTAGCAAAAGCAAAGTTGGTACTGTATTAATTATAAATGTAAAAAAAGAATATGGGGTTTAGTTTTTTTGAGATGTAAATTCGATTAAGCATTTTTTCTCTGCATTTTTTTTTCATTAATTAGGAGACCTTGACTATGTGATTTAACTTACCTGTTCATCTGTTCATCTTTGCGAACACCAGAACAACAACTAAATTCACAGTTGGGATTAGATGGGATTAAAGTGCCTGAAAAAGAACTTTTTAGGAGTAATGTTTCTATAACTTTTTGAGATCCCTTTTTCTGTTCTTTCATTTTTGTGCATTTGAAATGAAGTTAATAAAAATTGTAAAATATATAAAAAATTACCCTTTACTGAGTATCTCTTATGTGCCAGGCATTATAGTAAATGCTCTATATATGTTAACCTCATCTAAGCCTCACAGCAACTCTATTAAAATTTACTAATCTTATTTACTGATATAGCACTCTGACTTCCAGATTTAAGAAAGTCCTTACATAAGTTAAATATAATGCAGTTTCTTGTTCCAGAGACATTAAACAAATATAACCCCAGAAGCCTCTCTAAATACCAAAAGAAATGAATTATCTAAATACTTTAGTACCTTAAAAAAAAACTACTTGACTAATTAATTTGCAGAGGGAAGCCTGGCATCTTTCAATCCATTTAATATTCTGAAGAAAGGTACTATGTGAATCCCAAAGAGAAACGAATTCGTAAATACCTGAAAGCAACCCACTCTGAGAAGAAAATCCTGACAAATATTGCAATATAAATTTTCATCAGATATTAGCTGATGGTATGTGTAATGTTGAAATATTTTTACTAATATTTTTACAATTAAATTGAGTGGATTTCATGTTGAATGCTGTACATACTTTCTTATTTTATTGTCTTTATGACCAAATCTTGTAGATGAAGACAATAGGACAAATGTAAAGAACTGTATTACCCATGGTTGAAAGGTAACCGTAAGACTACTTGTTTTATGGCCTTATAGACCAGTTTATTTTAATAATTAAGTGGTGTCTTTTAAGATATATATTGGCAATAATAAATTGTAAAGCTTATGAATTATTTTATTTTAGAAACATTTTCCTTGTACCATCATCCTTTCACTCTTTTGCATTCAGATTTGATTTAATTGGGCATAAAATGCTGTTGAAGCTGGTGTATGTCATAGTAATGTATATTTTACATGACATCTTTTCCTCATTCACTTATTTATTAAAAAATATTCATTAGTGCCTACTAAGTGCTAGACTCTTTTATATGCTTGAGTTACATCAGTAAAAAAAATGGATAAAAGTCATGAAGCTTACATTTTAGCAGGCTCATGATTCAGGCAATAAACTTGATAAGTAAATAAGACAGTATCACATTGTGGATACTAGGTAAAGAAAAATTTCTATAGCTGCCCTTTTAAGCCAGGCTAAGGAAAATTACATAGAAAACTCTTATTTTTCAGTTTTGCTTAGTTTTGTTGGTCTTATTTTAAAATATGGATTAAGAACAGCAAAGTCTGAGGAAATATTTTCTCTAAAAACAGACTTAAAACAGTGCTATTGATTAAAAGAATTGACCAAGGTTTGCTCCTCCAACAATGTTTTTGCTTTTTATAACTCTTATAGTGTCAATATTGCTGCATAGTTTAGTATTTTAGTATCTTGGATATTTTTAATGTAGTGTCTTAGTCAGCCAAAGGGGTGTTGATGCAAAGTCCCAGAAATCTGCTGGGTTTTATAAAGTGTGTTTATTTGGAGTGAAAGCTTATAGTTACAAGACCCTAAAGACTCCAACTCAAGGTACCGTAAGAGGTACTTCCTCACCCAAAGTCTTTTGCCCCGTGCTGAAACAAGATGGCGGGCATATCTGCAAGGGTTCAACCTTCCTCTTTCCTCTTAAGGCTCTTTGGTCCCAGCTTCTTCCCATCTTAGCTGTAGGCTGGCATAGGGCTTGTCTGTTTTTCTCTGGGGCTTGTTCCTTTCCAGGCTCAGCTGCTCTGGTCTCTTCACAAGGTCAGCTGTAAATTATCAGGTGAATGGCTCATCACTCTTCCTGGGGCCTCTGCTGTGGCTATGCAGCTGTCTTTCTTTTCTTGTGTATCTGCTACTGTGTTCTTGATTGAGTGTCTGTTTATATAGCCCATCAAGGGGTGGGGTGGGGATTCAACCCTGCACTCCCTAATGACTTGGTTGAATCAAAGCCCTAATCTTGATTTACTCAAGTAAACGTAAAGCCTTTGAATTTAAATAAATCAAAGGGTATCATGCCCAGAGGTACAGACTAGTTTACATACATAATCTGTATCTCTTTTTGGAATTCATAAATAATCTCAAACTACCACAGGTAGTTTATGCAAATTTCAAGTATTTTTTGTATAATAAAATTTATGTTCCTGTTAACTTTTGTTTGTATTCAAGTTTTGTCTTTTGGTAACTAAAGATTTATGATAATTTATAAGTAAGCTAATTATAATTCTAAGTAAAATCTTACATTCTTTATTATTTGTAATTTAAATTATCCTTTTAAAAAAGCTATCTTTACTTTTGTTGTTTATCACAGTTGTTAAGTTAATTTTGCTTTGAAGGCAAATATTTAAAAATTTTAAAGTCTTGTTTTGCATAACTTTGAATTAGTTAGGATATATTACAGGTTCAGCATATGGTATGACAGCATTATATGGTTTTGTACATGTTGTCATATACAGTATTATTAACTGACATCTTGACTTATTGAATCAAATCTGTCCCTTAGGCCCTCCATCAGAATAGATTTATTTGTTTTTGGTATCAGAGAGCCCTAAATGACTATGTTGTTTCTACCTAAAATTGAAAGTAGACCTCAATTGACTGGATCTTTAAACTTTAACTGATGAATAGACTTTATTCTTGTGTTTTGATGAATAGGTAGGGATATCTGAGATTAGAGGAACAAGGTTTGAGAAAGAAAGAAAGAGACAGAATGAACAGTGGAGTAAAAAAGAGTGTACTTGATAGACTTAAGTGAAGAATAGCTATTAAAACAGCAGAGCCAAAGCACCAACATTTCATTTGGATTATTGCTTTTTTATTTGGTTCTTAATTCTCAATGAGTACATTTTTCTTTGTCCCATGTTTTCATTCCATTTTGTTTTCATTCTATGTCATTGTAAACCAGTAACATCAGGGGAAAATAATATGGGAATGAAGTAGAGTGTTTCTAGGACACTCATTTGAAGAAATTTCTCCTCAATAATAACAATTCTGTGTTCGATTTTAAAAGCCTCTTCCCTAACTTTTCTATCCAGTCTTGCACAATAGACTGTTTAATTAGTGGTAAAGTGCCCATCACATTTAATCTTGTATACAGAAACTGTTTCTTCTCTTTACTCTCCTCTTTTACAAAGAACTCTGTGCCTGGAGATATGACTTGTCTTTTATAGCTACAGAGTTATCAAATGGTTTTAAAGTTATATATTTGCCTACAAATTCTCTCTTTAGAGAAAAACATGTTTTGTTCCCAAGGGGAATTCTAGCCTAATGAGAGAGAAGTGATAAATGAAAGCTATATCCAAGCCTGAGAAAGCATGTACATTTATATTTTAAGATAAACAATAAACTAAATTTTAATGTTGGTATCTTTAATAAATTTGAAGAAGGGACAGTTTAGTCTGATGTATATGAACCTTTGCTTGTGACCCTTGGAGTGGTTGCCAGCTGCTTAATGGCTGTGATAACCTTAGCTTGGTTGATAGGCATGTTAATTTTAGAATTTATACCAAAAGCGACAATTTGCCTGTCACCTGCAGAGTTAAGTGGTGTAATGGCAGCTGAACAATGAGAGGGAGGAGAATAGGGTTGAGAACTTGCAAGCATTAATTTACTTATACAGAGAATGGGTTTCTGTTTGAGATAACTAAAATATCAGCCCAAAATACACAGTTGAATGCAATTTGTTTTTGATAGATTATTCAAAGACATAGTCTTTTAATATCCATATGTGAGTGATTACACAATGATATAAGAAGGAAAAGTGATGATAGAACTTAGAGAACTTTAAGACTTAGATTGAATTAATCTGTTACCTGGTAGTTCCTTATGTACTTGCTTGATTTGATATACCGATTAAAAACTTTTGCTTTTTCACTTGTTACTAGGATATCTGCCAATCTGTTGGCCAGTCAACACCAATGTGTTTCCTTTAACTCCATGAATTTCAACATATCCTATTTTACATATTAAATAATTTAAATACATTTCTTACTCTTTCCACAGCATATAGAGTCTGCGAAGCACAGAGCAATAAAGCTCCCTACTCATACCTTCAGGAGGATCTCTTTGAAAGAGTCACCATAGCGCTACCAGAAAGAATAATTCGTCTGAAGTTTCATGTGTTGAAACAACAGAAGGCTACCTCCTTTGCACTAGCTATAAACAGAGTTACGATGTTTTCAATTCTTTGAGCTCCAGGAAGCCAGAGGAGTGAGTTGAAAATCTGAAAATGCGGCAATGGACTGGTTCCTGGCGTTGGATTATGCTCATTCTCTTTGCCTGGGGGACCTTGCTATTTTATATAGGTGGTCACTTGGTACGAGATAACGACCACCCTGATCACTCTAGCCGTGAACTGTCCAAGATTCTGGCAAAGCTTGAGCGTTTAAAACAGCAAAATGAAGACTTGAGGCGAATGGCTGAATCTCTACGGTAGGTTCTAAAAAACTGAAGGAAGAGTGATAAAAACATTGTGCTTAAATTTTAGGTGCAGGGTTTCATTCAACTATTAAAAATACTTAATAATTTATATAAATTTCTGTCTTTGCAAAAATTCAAGTCTCAGTAGGACATTTTTTATACCAATGGTGTCTCTAGTCTTTATATATTTAACATAGAGAATTTCTCCATAGTGACAAATTTTATTTTGCATATGAATTTTTATATAGAAAAACTATGCTATTTACTTTATGTACTTATATTTTATTTTAAATTATCTTAAGCATTTTAATAATTTTGATATATTAAATCCAAACCTTTTATGATTGAAATTTTTAGAATATTAAAAATATTTTATTATCTGATAGCATTATACTAATTGATAGTATAAGTTAGTCTAACTATAACTTATTAAAATGAAAAATAATTCATCCTTACAGTTAAAAAAACGACCTGAAATCTGGAGAATTATTAACCTTGCTACTTCTAGATCTATAAGAAAAATGTAATATGTGTCTGTTAGAAGACATCAACTGTTTGGAACACCAAAAGTCTCATATTTTCAGGGAGCAAATGAACATAGTATTACATAGATGATCTCAACGTATTTTACTCAAAGTTAATGAGTTTAAAAGTTATCTAGTCTACTAAACAAAATTGAAACTGTACAAGTATATTGAACTTTTAGTAGACGCATTTCTGAAAAGTTGAATGTGTATCAAAAACAAGGGTTATCTTATATTGAGCACAAGTTTGATTCATAAATATGATGAATTCAAAATGAAAAAAGTGATTATTTACAATATTCATTATGTTTTCTATAGAAGTGTTTAAAACTTGGATTCCATGATGCTCTAAAATATGAGGACAATACATGATGATAGGAAGGTTAGCAACCACTGTTAGAGGACACTGATCTGGCATGCTATTGTGGTTGGCACTGTTGACCACTTTATATTCTTCTAGAATTTTGTTCTGTGAGAATAAGAACTCTATTTTGTTCTCTGCTGTATCCCCAGTACCCTGAATAATGCTTAGCACATAGAAAGCAGTTAGTAAGCATTTCTTGAATGAATTGAGGAAAAAGCCTAAGTCCCATTATATTTTTATTTTTTATTTTTTTAGGAGGTACCAGGGTTTGAACCCAGGACCTTGCACATGGGAAAAAGGCACTCAAACCACTGAGTTATATCTGCTTCCCAATGAGAGTTGATTTTTTCATTTGTTTTGTTTTGTTTGCTTGTTTTTAGGAAGTACCAGGGATTGAACCTGAGACCTTGTACATAGGAAGCAGGCACTCAACCACTTGAGCTACATCCACTCTCCTATGATTTTATTTAGCTATTATCATTGAGCTTTCTCAGCAAAAAAGGGCATAGTTTTCCTATAAAATGCAATGAAAATGCCCTTTTTATCTTCTATACATTTTGGTTGATTGTATATATTATTAATATTAACCATTTCTTTTTTCCAAATAATATCATTGTTGCTCTCTTTTTTAAAAATGAGATTAAATGTACTATGTGGCTGAGTGGGAAGAGGTAATGTGATAGTAATAAACGCTAACTTTCCTGTGTGTGCTGTAATTTTCTTTTTCTTCTATAATTTTTTCCTATAATTTTCTTTTTTAAAATTTTTACCAGGACGTCAAATGCTAGGCCTTTTTTGGATATATTCTCATTCAGTTCTTATTTTTTTAATGCTAACTATAATTTTTATTTTAACATCATTTCTAATTTACAGAAAAGTTGCAGGAATAGTGCAAAGAACATTTTCTCCTGAACCATTTGAATCACCCTGAATTCTTTAATATATAATTCCTGAAAAGGCACATGTTTACATACCCAGGATACTATCATCAAAATCAGGAAATTAACTTTGATAAATTACTACTATTTAATTTATAGATTTTGTTCAAGTTTTGCCAATTTTTCAACAATGTCTTTTATAGTTAAATGATCCAAACTAAGATTACACATTGCACTTATTTGTTCATGTCTTCTTTAGTCTCCTTGAAGCTGGAACAGTTTCTTAGTCTTTGACTTTAATGAACTTTCCACTTTTGATAACTACAAGTCTGTTAAGACCCTCACTTTGGGTTTGTCTGATGTTTCCTAATATTAGATATGGGTTATGCATTTGGGGCAGAGATGTCATAGAAGTATTGTTGTGTTCCTGTTGCATCATATCAGGGGATACATGATACTAATTTATCCTATTACTGGTGATGTTAACTTTGATCACTTGATTAAAATGATGTAGATATACTCTTTTCTTTTTTATAATTAATGGTGCATTGTGGAGAGGTACTTCAATGAGAATCTAAATATCCTTTTCCTCCATAAACTGTCATCCACTAGTTTTAGCATCCCTTGATATTTCTTGGCTGATGTAATTATTGCTGTAATGATTGCCAATGGTGATATTCTCATTCTGTCATTCCTTCTATATTTATTAATTGACATTCTATTGTAGGGAAGAAATTTCTCTTCTTTTTTGTTTATTTCTTTATATCATTGTTGATGCATTGCATTGCATTTTATTCCTTGGGTTAACATCCATTACTATCATTATTTATTTATTTAAACAATTTATTGAAGTGTATCATTCATACATGAACATACATAAACTATAAGTGTTCAGTAAACATCGTGATCTTATAAAACAAACATGCATAACATCATACAGGGCTCCCACACATCACTCCCCCACAAACAACCTGCATTGTTGTGAAACATTTATTAACAAATCATGGAAGAGCATCAGCAAAGTATTACTACTAACTATAGTCTGAATCTTCCTCCCCTACACATTTTTTAAAGGATTTATTTATTTATTTACTTTTATCCATTTTTAACCCCCCCACCCCCCGTTTTTGCTGTTTCTGTGTCCATTCGCTGGGCAACTCTCTGTACCCATCTCCTGCCCTCTCTTCTCATCCTTCTCCTCCTGTCTTCACTGGGATTTGATCCTGGGAATCTCCAGTGTGGGAGAAAGGCATCCTACTGCCTGCGCCACCTTAGTTCCTGGTTTTTCGGTGTGTTTCGTCTTGGCTCTCCCCTGTGTCACTCTCCTGTTATGTCATTATCTTGCTGCGTGCCTTGCGGGGGCCTGGCGGCGCACCTGCTCGTGGGGCCTGGTGGCCCCCACGCCTTCTATAATTTTCTGTTTTTAAATTTTTACCAGGAGGTCCCAGGGATCGAAGCTAGGTTCCTCCATATGGGAGACGGACGTCCAACCACCTGAGCCACATCCACCCCCCTGCTATATCTCTTAAGGTTGACCAAAGATACCCAAAGTTACAGTCATTTCCCATACAGGATGGTCATATATTAAATCAGGCTTGGTTTATCACCAGCATTCTAAAAACCAGACTTAGGGAGAAAAACAAACCAAAAAGAATGCATAATTAACCTGCTTCCCCCCCCCCCCCATCCAGATGTATTAGAGTCCAAGTTAACACGTGCATGGTTTCTAATATAGCGAATGTTTAGCCTACCCTCATTATCACAAAATCAGGACAGTGAGAATATTCACAGCATTATTTATATTAATGTTCAAATTACCCCAGATTTGGCCAGGTAAGAATTCTTTAAAACTACCTTCTATGTCCTATGAGACATTTCCATCATTCTTTCATCACTTTAATTTTAAATATTCCAGATTTCTATAGTGCTTCCTCAACTCAGACTTGGACTTAGCCATTTCTTCAAGGACTCCTAGTTCCTTTTTTTTTTTTTTTTTTTTTGGATATTGGTCTTTAGAGATTAAAATCTGGATGCTAGGTGTGTTCTTCCTTATTGGAGAGTCTCTGCTCCAGACTTAGGGAATATGTGTGTGTGTACATATATACACAGACACATTTCCTTCTGTATTTTTATATTGATCTGTATTATTGAAAATCACCAATACCTCCAATTCTAGCTCAACACCATAGGGCTCCTTTTAGTTTTTTACCCTTCCATATTTGTAATTTTCTTTTCCAGTAGTCTTCAGAAACCTGGCTGTCATTATTCTCAATATATTTTCTTAATGGATCAATCCCCTATATGTGGAAGGACTCTGTTGCCATTGCCCCCACCTAGATGACTGCCATGCTTGCTTCTACCAAATAGTTTTGGACTGAATAATTCAGGGACAGAGTGAAAAAAAGGAGGGAGGAAAGAAGAAAGGAAGGAAAGCCTAATTTAATTCTTGGCATTCAGAGAGCTTAATTGACAAAACCAGCATCTAATTCAATTCCTATGACTACAGAATTCTGCATTTTCCACAGTCTTTTAAGGACACAATGGATGCTGAATGTGCACTTGCTGAATGGTGCATGTACTATCTCTGATAGAGAAACAACAAACTATCATAGAATATCAATGACAATAACAAATGATAGCTTACTTCTTGACTACAGAGAAGCATTAATGGCTTTGATATTTATCTAATCCATAAACACTGGTAGAATAATATTCAGTATAGCAGGAAAGGAAATAGAATTGTTAATGCAGAAAAAAAGATTAATTATTTCTTATAGTTGGAAATATGTTCTGTAATGCATGATTTCTCAAATCAACATATTTCATATAAATGAAAGCCATTATGTGTGTGATGTTAGCATAAAGTCAGACATATAGATCAATGGAATACAACTGAGAGCCCAGAAATAAAACCATGTGTCTACAGTCAGCTAGTTTTCGCCAAGGGCGCCAAGACTATTAAGTAAGAAATGGTTTATGTTCTCAGCCAATTCTATAATGTAGTTAAGGAGAAACAGTCGTGCACATAGAACAGAAACAATTCAATACAATAAGTAATGATGTTGAATTGTGTTTTACATGTCTTAAGGACTGTAGTTGTTTTAGAGAAAAGAGAACAATGACTTCAAGAATACATGAGAGGGCCATCAGAGGGAAGCGGCTGTGGCTCAATCAATAGGGCTCCCGTTTACCATATGGGAGGCCCCGGGTTCGGTTCCCGGGGCCTCCTGGTGAAGGCAAGCCCGCCCGCACGGCGTGGTTAGCTGACCCAGCGAGCACAAGCAGCAAGGGGGGGATAAATGAATAAATAAATAAAATCTTTAAAAAAAAAAAAAAATACATGAGAATCTTCATGAAGGAGATGAAATGCAGTCTATACTAAATTGTTGAAAAATGGAGGTAAATTGGTGTTCTAGACTTGGGAACAACATAAGGAAGACCTAGGAATGATAATGAACAAGCTATTCCTCCTAATATAGACTCATTGTTTACTTATTTCTTGCTGTATAACAAACAACCCCAAAACATGGTAACTTTTATTTGCTTATGATTTTGCAATTTGGTTGCTCTCAGCTGGGCAGTTTTTCTAGTCTTTTCAAAGGTCATTCACACAGTTGCAGTCATCTGATTGCTCAGCTTCGGTAGAGTAGTCCAAGATGACTGCACTCATGTGCTTGGTGACTAGCTAGGGTTGTCAGCTTGTTCCAGTCCATGTGGAACCTCCAGCTAGATATCGAGATGGTAGTGTTCCCAGAAGGCAAGATCAGAATTTGCAAGGCCTCTTTAGGTCGAGGCTCAGAAATCACAGTGTCACATCTATCAAATTCATCAGTCAGTTGATTGCATCTACGGCTGATTACATTGACAATCATCTGAGGAGACTGAAGTCCACAAAATGTCCTCACAGTAACAATTAAGCCAGTGCTTCCTTGACCAAACAACTGGACACCATTACCCGGTGAAGATGACACATGAGCCTAACCATCACACAAGTCATAGTGCCAACCCATATTCAGGAACTTGAGAAATAGACCCACCACTTGGTGGGAATAACTGCAAATAACTTATAACCATGTTTAACCTACCACTCTCATCTTCAGAAATAAGGTTGAATAGATTGGGTTATTAGGTCAAGCAAGGGTTGTCCTAAAAAGCTAGGATCAAGAGTTTAGACTTGATAGATAATAGGAAACCATTGCCAGTTTTTAGTAGAGGAATGATACAGTGAAAATAGTTGAGGAAGAGTTAAATTGTCAGATGAATTCTGGCCATGAGTCTGACTAGAGTTAAGAGATTGAGAAATTCTTAGAATATTAATCTAGACATGAGGTGATGTATCATCTAGACTTAAATTTAATGATTGAATCTGTTGACTTGGGTACTTAGGTACATCTGCTTATTTTCCCATGTTTTCCTCATGCTTTTGTTTCCTAAACATCCTTTTCTTACTTGCTAGTTGCTAGCATGGAAGGTATAAATGTAGTAGGCTTTCCTTTAAAATCTTAAAAATTACCTCACCACTTTCTCAGCCTGCCACCTACAGGAATACCCTTTCATGCTTTATGTTTGTTTTGTCTCAGTATTTAATAATGTGAAATTGCTACTGGCCCACATAATTTTTGCTCATTGTGATTTGAACTGGCTGCTTTGTCTCTCAGTCAGAGCTGAAATTTAGAAAATACCCTGAAAATTAGTGAAGCTTGTGCAAAAACCCCTTGAGCAGTGATGCCCAAATTGGACAGATGTCAGAATCTGACAGTTTGTAAAATCTAAAGAATTCTTAATTGACAGCTTTCTCCTTCATTATGTCCTTGTCATTTTAGGGGCATTTATTTTTGAGAGGCACAATTAAAAAAATTCAAATGTGGTCTATTAATAAAGTTGTTTTTGTTTTTTGGTCCAGGAAAGCAGAAGAGATTTCTTCTGGAATTTAAATGCCAGCTGTGAACTGTAAATTTACAAACCAAAAAGAATGCATAATTAACCTGTTTCCCCCCCCCCGCCCCCCCATCCAGATGTATTAGAGTCCAAGTGTGAACCTTATGGTGGGAAAATTTGTCCCAGGCAACAGGGTTGTGGAAGTTAACTTGAATATGATTTTTCACAGGTCATGTCTTACTTGTTCTGTTTGAAAAACTTGTAGTAGAACAAAGGGGATGCCTTTGTTCTAGATGGTTGGTTTAAAGATATGCAATATCTGTAACTGTCCACCTCTCAAAATGTAGGGAATGTACTTATTCTTAGGACAAGTGACCTGGATTGTAATGTATAGAGCACCTGCTATCTAGCTATAACCATCCCTTTTTATGGCTTTTATTTTTGCTAATCGTGCAGCCATTATCCCTTATCCTGGCAAGAATATCTGTTTTTCCTTATTATTTGGGATTTTTAGTAAAAATTCCTAGCCTTCCCATCCAGAGGAGTGGGCATGTGACCCAAGCTGTGTTAATCAAATACTTTCTTCCTGGAGTTTGTGTTAACTTTTTATATATTGCTGGACTCAATTTGCTAATGTTTTGTTTTGGATTTTTTCTTTGTTAACAAAAGATACTGAACATGTGATTTTTCCTTATAATGTCCTGCAGGCATATCCTATTCTTTGAGTTTGTGTAAAATTGGTATCTCTTTTTTTGAAATGTTTGATAGAATTGCACCAGTGAAACCATTTGGGTCAAGTGTCTTTTTTTTTTTTTCCTTTTTGGTGAATGGGAAGATCTTTAATTCTAGAAATGATCTTTTTAATAGAAAGTACTATTCAGATTTTCTATTTTTCTTGTGTCAGTTTTCGTAAGATGCGCTTTTTAAAGGAAAGTGTTGATTTTATCAAAGTTTTCAAATGTATTAACACAAAGTTGTACATAACGCCATCTTATCCTCTCCATACATGTAATATCTGTAGTAGTGTCCTTGTTTTCATTCTTGATATTGGTTGTCTTTTAAATTTTTATCTTGATTAGAGTTTATCAATTTTATTAATCTTTGAAAAAAAACAGTCTATAGTTTTGTTCTTTTTTTTCCTATTCTATGCCTGTTTTGTAGTTAATTGATTTATATTCTTACTTCAGTTATTTCCTTTCTTATATTATCTTTGGGTTTATTTTGCAGTTCTATTTTAATCTTTTTCAGAAAGAAGCTTATATCTTGATTTTCGGCCATTCTTCTTTCCTAATATATGCCTGGATAGCTTGAAATTTCTCTGTAAACACAGGTTTAAGTTGTGTCTCATAAGTTTTGATAATGCCCTATTTTGACTATTATCTAGTTAAAAATATTTGCAGATTTTGAATGTGATTTCTTCTCTGACTCATGGGTTATTTAGTACTTTTATGCTGAATATCCAAATAGAGCAATTCAATTTATTATATTTTATTTATTAACTTTTTTAGGAGGTACCAGGGATCCAACCTGGGACCTTGTACATGGGAAGCACAGGCGCTTAACCACTTGAGCTACTACTGCCCTATTTTTGTCTTTGAATTCTAGTTCCTTCACAAAAAAATAGAATTATATTCTGTATGATTTCAGCTCTTTGAATTTGATTTAATGGCTCTTCAAATAACTTATTTTGGGGAATGTTTAAGAAGAATGTGTACTCTGCTATTGTTGGATGTGGTCTTTAGGTCAGTTAGGTTAGGTTGGCTAATTGTGTTTTTCAGATTATCTAAATTCCTACCGATTTTTAAAAAAATTTGCTTGTTCTGTCATCTAATGAGAGAGGCATGTTAAAATCTCTAAAACGGTTGTGGAACTTTCTGTTTTCCTTTCAGCACTGTCAACTTTTGCTTTATATGCCTTTAATCTACTTTATTTGCTGCACGAAAGTTTAGGATTATTTTATCTTTTATGAATTAACCCTTTAATCATTTTGAAATGTCCTTATTTATTTCTAGTAATACTTTTTTAGGTGATTAGTTTATTTTATATTAATAGTGCTATACCAGCTTTCTTTTGGTTAATGTTTGCATAACATATCCTTTCCATCCTTTCAGTTTAAAACTTCTTGGGTCCTTATATTTAAAGTATCTCTTACAAGCAGAATATATTTGGGTCTTGTTATTTTTTATCAGACTGATATCTTTGTTTTTTCGCTTGGACTTTTTTCCCATTGACTATTGGATATAAGTCTACAAACTTGTTGTTTGTTCTCCATTTGTCCCATCTTTTTTTAATCCTTATTTTCACTTTCTTTCTTTCTTCTGAATTGATAACATATTCTTTATTCTATTTTTTCACTTCTACTAGAGTTTTAGTAATAATTCTTATTCTTTAAGTGGATATTCTACCTATTATAATATATGCATCCTTTTTATTACAGTCCATCTTAAATTAGTATTTTTATCATTTCCAAAGCATTGCAACAATCTTACAATACTTAAACTTTTAACCCCCCACCCACATTTGGTGTTGTTATTGTCATATGCTTTAACCCAACATAAATTAAAGAGTACACATTATGTTGTTATTTTTGTTTCGTTCCTCTATACTTGACCACGTTTTTATCTTTTCTGATGCTCTTTAGTCCTCCATCCAGTTAAGTACATCCAGTTGACTTATTTTCCTTCAATGTGAAGAATACAAATTATATTTTATGTAGTATAGATTTGATGGTACTAAATTTGCTCAGATTTTGTTTTTTTCTAATTTTTTTATTAGAGAAGTATATAGGGTTACAGAAATATGCAGAAAATACAGAATTCCTATATATTCCCCCTATTATTAACACTTGGCTTAAGTTTGGTACCTTTGATACAGTTGATAAAGGAATGTTTTTATAATTGTTCTATTAAATATAATATACATTACAGTTCATGTTTTAAAACTTTCACTCTAGTAATAATCTAAAATTTTCCCTTTTAAGCTCATACAAACATACAATTCACTGGTCTCATTCACATTCATGATGTTATGCTACTATACCTACTTTCCATTACCAAAACCTTTTCATCACCCCAAACAGAAATTCTGTACCAATTAAGCATTAACTCCCCATTCTTTATCCCCACCCCAGCCCCTGGTAACCCATAATCAAGTTTCTGACTGTGTGAACTTGCTTATTCTAATTATTTCATGTCAGTGAAATCATACAATATTAGCCTTGTTGTGTCTGGCTTATTCCACTCAACATGATGTCTTTAAGGTTCATGCATGTTGTCACGTGTATCAGAATTTCATTCCTTTTTACAGCTGAATAATATTACATCATATGTATATACCACATTTTGTTTATCTATTCATTGGTTGATGAACACTTGGGTGCTTCCACCTTTGGCACTTGTGAATAATGCTGCTATGTATGTTGGTATGAAAATATTTGTTTGAGACCTTGCTTTCAATTCTTTCGGATCTATAACTAAAAGTGGAATTGCCAGGTCATGTGTAATTCTATACTTAACTTTCTAAGGAGCCACCAAACTGTTGTCCACAGTGGCCACACCATTTACATACTCAACGGCAATGAATGAATGTTCCTATTTGTATACATCCTCTCCAACACTTGTACTTTTCCAATTTTTAAATACTCGCCATTCTAGTGGATGTGAAATGCTATTTCATTGTGGTTTTGATTTGCATTTTCTGTAATATCTAAAGATATCGAGCATCTTTTCATGTACTTTTTTGGCCATTATTCTATCTTCTTTAGAGAAATGTCTGTTCAACTCTTTTGTCCATTTATTAATTGGGTTTTCTTTTTGTTGAGTTGCAGGTATTCTTTATATACTCTACATATTAAACCCTTATTGATATGTGCTTTACAAATGTTTTCTTCCTTCAATACATCTTTTTACTTTCATGATGAAGTCTTTTGATGCAAAAACTTTAATTTTCACGAAGTCCCCATTTATCTGTTTTTTTCTTTTGTTGCTTGTGTTTTGGGTGTGAAGTCTCAGAAACCATTGCCTAACACAAAGTCCAGAAAATGTTTCCCTATATTTCCTTTTAGGAGTTTTACAGTTCTTGTTCTCATATGGCTTTTTTTGCATTTATCCAGTTTGAATCTGGAAGGTGGTGAGTTTTATCAATTTTTAAAATTCCTTAGCCATTATCTCTTCAATACTTCTGTACCATTCTTTTTCTTCTCTTCTTCTGGGACACCAATTACAAGTTTTTTCTTACTGTGCCTCATATGCCTTTCATATGTCTTTCTCAATCTAATTTCTCTTTGGGCTTCAGTTTACATATTTTCTACTGACTTGTCTTCTAGTTTTCTTTAACCTATCTTTTGCTGCATTCATTCTGCTGTTATACGCACCCATTCAGTAATTTTTCTTTGTGTTTCTTTACCATTAAATTGGTTATTTTTGATCATTCATATGTCTTTGGAAATTCTCCATTTTTCAAATATGTTGTCCATTTTTTAGTTTCTTTAACATAGTTATTCTAATATAACTATTATATTGTCTGCAAATTCCAATAGCTGGATAATCTTTGGTCAATTTCTATTGAATTTTCTCTGGATTATTGGTCAAATTTTTCTTCCTCTTTGCATATCTAGTAATTTTTTAATTTTGAGTGATCTGTTGTGTGTAAAGGAACTGTGAAGGTTACAGAGGCCTTATTCTGTTGGGATATATTATCTAGTATCTGTCTGAGTTCAGTTAGGTATTGAGTTGGCTCATGACTGTGCTGTGGTTTTAGTAAAATTTAGCTCACTTCTTCCCTGTTCCTCAGTCTTAGTCCTTCTAGAGATTTGATTGTGAACCTGGTGAAATTCTCCTCAAACCTGAAACACTTGAGAAATTTCAGTTACCCATTAGAGATTTTGAGCTTTGCTCTTTGGCCTCTTGCACTATGCTGCTTCTAAATTTGACAAATACCTTGCAGAGAGACTATCTGTGAGTTTAATGTAGATGTCAAGCAAGATTTATCTCATAAAGATCACAAGAGTATGAGAGATTTCAGTTTGTCTTATAACTACTCTTTAACTTCTCTCAGAGACCCAGAATTCAACAAGTATACCATAGACAAAACAGGCTATGTTTATTGCTCCTCAAGTTTCCAAATTTTACAACAGCCTTCTGTGTGATTTAAGTCTGTATATCATCTCACATCCAGAATTGGCAGATGCCCTCAAATAAGAAAATGGCCAGTTCTAAACTGCTCCCCTGTATAATTTTATTTTATTTAATCCTGCCGTTCCATAGCTTTCTGATTGCTTTAAGGAGATTATTTTTTACAATTTATCAGACTTTTTGTTGTTGTTGTCATCATTATTACAGTGAGAATGGGGTTTGCCATGACTTACCTTATTGTATTTGTAATCGGAAATGTTCCCCTTGGAGTGATAATAGTTATAGTTCATTCATTCCAATGGTGCTGACTTAGAGACATTCTCATTAGTTCCTGTACCTAGATCTGTAGAGCTGCCTGGCTCTTGCCCTTTTTAAGATCTATTCTTTAAGTTTTACTTTGATTCCCTTTTAACCTTGTCTTCAGCTGTATCTCCAGTTGGGGAAAAGGAAAAGGAGTATTTCAGGTAAATTGGAAATTTTTTAAATTGTCAAAGTAATCTGCCTATTGACTGGTATAGGAAATCTAGTAGGAGAACTAGATATTGGGATCAGATTCAGATAGTTTGAGCTTGATGTGCTTGTTGAACCCATCTAACAGAGTTGGAAAGTGAATGTGTAACCCAGAAATAAAAAGCCAGGACGAGAGAGAAAGGTTCCTTTTGGGAGTCTTCAACATAGAAATGATTGCCAAAAAATGCATGAAACAAAATTAAAAATTCCTCCATTCACTTTAGGTGATCCATGGTTTCTCTAAACACCATAAATTACGTAGAGGAAGTAATGTGGCAATAGCATTAGCATACTCTTATTTGCAGGGCCAGCAAGAAGCTCACATGGTAGAAAAATTTCTTAAAATTTTAACCCATGTACATGTTTCCGTGGGTGTAAAAATGTGTTATGCTGCAGAGACAAATAGGATCACACTTATCTGTCCATACTTTTGTGTGTATGTGAACATGATCTGAAAATAAGTCTAAGTCTCATTATTGATATTATTCCTAGTTCTTGCTGACTTTTACTATATATAAATCTTTATCAGCTTTCCTTGTAGTACCTCTGATTCTTTCTTGCCTTAAGGTTTTATTATATGCTTAACTATAATGTGATGTCTTCTCTTTGCCCTCTCAAGGCAGCTTGTTTTTAGAGCTGAAGTAGGGCTGAGAGAGATTGGGGATGTTTAGAAATGAGCAGTCTGGTGAAATGAAAGGAGCATAGGGTTTAATATCTATTTTTAATGTTAAGTTTTAAATGGGATTTTTAAAAAAATCTAGAAGAATTCCTGCTTATTATTTGGTTCTCAATAAATAGATTTTTAGCTAATAGTAGCTGTTAGTCTGAAAGAGAGAAGCCTATTACCACCAACAGGGATGGAGTCTCACCACATGAAAGGGTGGCAAGAGCATAACAATGTCTGTGACCAGGACCTCAGACTATGGGAACATACCCACTCCACAGTTTGCAGATATCAGGGTCACCAACAGAAGCAAGACTCACACAACACTGTGGATAGAATGTTTTACTCACTTAGAGAAGAGACAGAGTAAAGTCAGCTTTACTAGTAGGCCTCAGTTTCCCATAGCCGGTGGGTCTCAAATCATGGCCAATACAGAGAGCTGTTCTATGTGCAGCACCTCTCTTGAGTGTGTGTGCCATAGTGGATGAACTCTGTTTCCTCCCCTCCTGGGACAGATATGCCACTGGGGTGTGAACTGGATGCCATAAAACATGACCACTTTAATCAGATTGTGAAAATTTACATATGCTCAGGAAAACAGAGAAAAGAATGTATTGGTAGTTCCCTTATCTGCTAGGGAATATCCTGGCATATCCTGTCCTGAGCACTTAGGGAAAGGTATCAGGCCACCACTAAGACTGTTCCCTAACGCAGTAGCTGATAATCTAAAAAGTACATAACATTACATATTTTCATAGAACTTAAGAGTACTTGTTTCCTTTTTTTTTTAATAGGAAAGGGAAAGAATTATACGAAATATTTAACACTGTGGTTTAGAATTCAGAAAACTTAGATCTTCTTCAGAGTTACTGTTCATCCGAAGAAATCACTTTACCTTTTTAGTCCTAGAATCTATAATTGTAGAGAAAGCAGATTAGGGCAGACAATCTCTAATGATCTCATTTAATAAATAGGTATGCCTTCATAGAAACAGAGTAAATAATATATTAGGTTAAGTAGGAGTGTAGAATGGGCTTTATTCCTCATAATTTGGCTTTCAAGACAGAATTATAGGTCCTCCCCCCCCCCCTTTTTTTATTACTAGTTGATGCTTTCAGATATGAGAATTATAATTGTTCACTCTAGGCTTTATTTAGAATATAAGAATTTTACTTATTCATTATCACCACCCAGAAAGGCCTCTTTGGAAGAATGTAATATTCTCGGAGAATAGGTATCACATGAATAAAAATAGTAAAATCTCAAATAACTGAATTGAAAAAGTTGAGTTTTTATTTGTATTTGAATGTCCTCTTCTACATAAAAATGCCACATAGCCAAAGTGAATTTACTTTAATGAAAATCACATTTTTTATAATGTGTGAATATTTTAGCTTAGGAATTGATTAAACATTTTTTACACTTTATCCTAGTATTCCTGCGTTGATGATGGCTCCAAGAACTTCTTTTTTTTTTTTTTTTTTTTTTTTTAACAATATGCATTTTTTAAAAAAGAAGTTGTAGGTTTACAGAAAAATCATGCATAAAATACAGAGTTCCCATACCACCCTATTAACACCTTGTATTAGTGTGATACCTTTGTTACAACGCATGAAAGAGCATTTTTGAAAATTCTCTTAATTATAGTCCATCATTTACAATAGGGTTCACCATTTGTGTTATACAGTCTATGGCAGTTCGGTATTTATGAATCCAAAAATAGATATTGGATTATGTTTGTAAACTGGTCTGTTCCTCTGGGTGTATTAGATTGTATTAAATTCAGAGGTTTCACTTTTACTTGATTAAATAATGATTAAGGCTTTGATAGGGCCAAGTCAGTAGGATGTTGAGTCCCCAGCCCTTTGGTGGGTGGGAACTCACAGAGAAAACAAAATAGCAGAGGAGTTAGTGGGAGTTTTTAATGCTGGAGCCCTGGGAAGTAACTATACAGAGAAGCAGATATGTGAGGAAAGAGAGAAGGCTACATTAGACATGGTAGAGGCCCCTGGAGAAGAGATGAGCCATTTTCCTGGTAGTTTACATCTCTGGCCTTGTGGAGAGAGCAGAGCAGCTGAGCCCGGAGAGAAATGAGCCCCGGGAGAGAGACAAGACTTATCCCAGCTTATAGCTGATATTGGAAGAAGCTGGGACCATGGAACCTTAAGAGGAAGAGGAAGCCTGAACCCTTGCAGACATTGGCAACCATCTTGCTCCAACACATGGCAACAGATTTTGGTGAGGGAAGTAACTTATGTTTAATGGCCTGGTAACTATAAGCTTCTGCCCCAAATAAATAGCCTTTATAAAAGCCAACAGATTTCTGGTATTTTTCATCAGCACCCCTTTGGCTGACTAATACAGTGACAGTGTAGTGGAAAAAAAAAGAGGTGCTCTGCAGGCAGACAGATATGTGAGGGACACCTATTCTTCTTTTTCATGATTATGAGACCTTGGGCAGGTAATAAAATCTTTCTGTTGGATTCCATTTGCTAGTATTTTGTTGGGGATTTTTACATCTATATTCATAAGGCATTATTGGTCTGTAGTTTTCTTTTTCTTGTATCCTTATCAATCCTTATCTGGCTTTATAGAGGGTCAAGATGACCTCATAGGATGAGCTAAGGATTATTACCTCTTCTTGAATTTTTTGGAAGACTCTGAGCAGGATAGGCATAAATTCTTCTTGGAATGTTGCTGGAATTCACCTGTGAAGCTGGTCCTGAGCTTTTGTGTTGCTGGGAGGGTTTTCATTAGTGATTCAATTTCCTTACTAGTTACTAATCTGTTGAGATCTTCTATATTTTCTTGTGTCAGTGTAGGTAGTATGTGTGTTTCTAGGAATTTGTCCATTTCATCTAGGTTATCCAATTTGTTGGTGTACAGTTGTTCATAGTGTTTTCATATAGTTCTTTTTCTTTCTGTGGTGTTGGTAGTAATGCCCCCTTTTTCATTTCTGATTTTAGTTATTTGTATTCTCTCTTTTTTTTCCTTTGTCAGTTTATTTAAAGGTTTGTCAATTTTATTGGTCTTTCCAAAGATGCAACTTTTGGTTTTGTTTATTCTATTGTTTTTTTTTTTTTCCTTCTATTTCATTTGCTTCCTCTCTAGTCTTTGTTATATCCTTTCTTCTTGCTTTGGATTTAGTTTGTTCTGTTTCTAGATCCTCTGGTTTTGAGGTTTGTTCCCTGATTTGAAATCTTTCTTTCTTCTTTTTTGCTTTTTTTTCCCAAAGAGATAGTTTTATTGGTTGTACAAGCAGTGGAGTACAAGTGGCCTCATAGCCCAAAACTGCCTTCTGATCTGCAGAAATTCTAATATTTTATAACATTAGGGTGCTAATGAATAATTGGGGTGGACCTGAACACAGGTTCCTTCAGTATAAATTTACCTCTCAGTGTTGCCTTTGTTGCATTCCATAAGTTTTGCTATGTTGTGTTTTCATATTTATTTGCCTCAAGATATTTCATAATTTGTCTTGTGATTTCTTCTTTGACCCATAGGTTGTTTAAGAGTATATTGTGTAATTCCCACATAGTTGTGAATTATCCATTTTTGCCTCTCATTGATTTCTAGCTTCATTCCATTGTGCTTGGAGGAGATATATTGTATGATTTCAGTATTTTTAAAAATTTATTGAAACTTATGATCTAACATATGAACTATCATGGAGAATGATCCATGTGTACTAGAGAAGAATGTGTTTTCTCGTGCTGTTCGTGAAATGTTCTATGTATGTCTGTTAAGTCTAGCTGGTTTAGAGTATCTTTAAAGTCTTCCATTTCCTTATTGTTATTCTGTCTAGGTGTCTAGGTGTTCTATCCTTTATTGAAATGGTTTATTGAAATCTCCTACTATTAATGTAGAACAGTCTATTTCTCCCTTCAAATCTGTCCTTATTTGCTCCATATATTTTGGGCCTCTGCTATAAGGTGATATATATTTATTATTGTTATGTCTTCCTGTTGAATTGACCCCTTTATCAGTATATAATGATCCTCTTTGTCCCTCATAACAGTTTTTGACTTAGTCAATTTTATCATATAATTAATATAGCTACCCCAGCTCTCTTTCAGTTACTGCTCCTTTGGTATTTTTTTTTCCATCCTTTCACTTTCAGCCTACTTATGTCTTTGAATTTAAGGTGAGTGTCTTGTAAACAGCGTATATAATTGGGTCATTTTTAAAAAATCTGTTCTGCCAGTCTCTGCCTTTGACTGGGGAGTTTATTCCATTTATATTTAAAATAACTACTGATATTGCAGGACTTTCTTTTGCCATTTGTTAATTAGTCTTTGTAAGTCTTTTAACTTTCTTGACTCTCAATTCTTCTATTTATGCCTATTTCCCTCCATATTTGTTTGGCTTTTTGGATATTGTACCTTTTTTGAATCCCTTCTCATTTCTTTCTGAATATATTTTTCATGTTTTTTGTTTGTGGTTACCATGAGGTTAAAATTTAACATCCTAAATCTCTAATAATCATATTTGGTTTGATACGCATTTATCTTCATTAGCATGTACATACACTGTTCCTCTACCCCTCTGTTCCCTACTTTTTTGTTGTACTTGTTACAAATTATATATTTGTACATTATATGTCCCAAACTATTGCTTTGTCATACTTTTTATGTATTTGCATTTTAACACCTGTAAGAAGCAAGGTGTGGAGTTATATAACAAACAATACGATAGTATTGTCATTTGTCTTTATTTTTTTATGCTGCTTAAATCTATTCTCTAGTGTACTTTAATTTCAGCCTGAAGACTTCTCTCAGCTTTTTTTTTTATCTGAATATGTCTTGATCCCTCATTTTTGAAAGAAAGTCTTGCCATATATAAAATTCTTGGTTGGCAAATGTTTTCTTTCAGCACTTTAAATATTTCATACTGCTGCCTTTTTGCATCCATGGTTTCTGATGAGAAATCACCACTTAGCCTTATTTGGATTTTCTTGTACATAACTCTTTGCTTTTCTCTTGCAGCTTTCAGAACTTTGTCCTTGTCTTTGGCATTGGACATGGTTCTCTTTGTGTTTTTCCTGTTTGGGGTTTGTTGGGATTCTTGAATGTGCTTATTCATGTCTTTCCTGATATTTGTTAAGTTCCCAGCCATTATTTCTTTGACTATTCCTTCTGTCCCTTTCTCTCTTCTCCTTCTTGTTTATTTTGGTATGCTTGATGATATCCCACAGGTTTCTTAGGCTCTGTTTGTTCTTTTTTATTCTTTTATCTTTTGCTCCTCAGCCTGAATCATTTCAGTTGTCTTTTCTTTTAGTTTACTGATTCTTACTTCTTCCACCTCTAATCTGTTGAAATGGTCTAGGGAATTTTTCATTTCAGTTATTCTGTTCTTCAAATCCAATATTTCTCTGGATGTATTCCCATATTGTTCTATCATTGTTTTCTTCATATCCTTCAGTTTTTTCTCTGTGTTTTCCTTTATCTCCTTGAGCATATTGAGGATCATTATTTTAAAGTCTCTGTCTGGTAAGTCCAAAGTCTGCTCCTCTTCATTGATGGTTTCTGAATTTTTATCTTGTTTCTTTGGTTGGCTATCAGGAAATATGGCTATTTCCTGTTTCTTTGTTTGTCTTGTAGTCTTTTGTTGCACAGTGTACATTTTAATATTTTAGAGTGTTAACTCTCGGATTTAGTCCTTGGGCTGTCCCTTAATTTGTATCCAGCTAGTGATATGAGATAGATTTTCTTCCATGCCAGGGGCTAATGAAAACCAACCAAGGCAAAAAGCACATTTCACTGTTCTTGCAAATTGGCTGTGCTTTGGCTGCAGTTCTCCTTCAGAGGTGAGCCCTCCTATTAAGAGGATCAGTTCCAGAAAAATGGAAAGTGTAGAGTCCTCTCTGTCTTATCTAATCCTGAGTGGAACCTGAGTAGGGGAGCCTGCTTCTTTCCTGGGCTTTAGCTTGCTAGAGGCCCTAGGAATTCCATGTTTATGGTTTGCGGGAGTTCAAGTGAACACCCCCTCTATTCCCTTTGAAATAGACCTCTTCGCCCTCCTGCTATCTTGGGTAAAGTAATGCAGGTAGTCCTTTGCTCCAGGCTGTTTCAACTTGTTTTTCACACTGTCCTAGCTACCTGCAAAGTGGCTTCTCTTCCCTCAGGATGAACTCTGAGACTGGTAGCCCTTGACAATTCCCTGGCTTAATCTCTCAGATTTCTACCAGATAGATTGGTACTGACATACATGCACCCAGTATGCACACCGTGGCCACTCTGCTCCCTCTGGAAACAGGTCCAAGGGTCCCATAATGGGAGTGCAAGCTGGCACCAGCCTGTGTTGTTGAGGGGGAGGGGGAATGGGCCAGCAAGGGTACCGGGACCTTCTTTTATGGCTTTTGAAACTGCATTTTCTTAATTCAGATTAATGTAGCCCTTCAAGTGTTTTCCTTGGTTTTCAATGTTACTGTCTTTTAAGATTCCCCTGCCCTCTTTGCCCCAGGGAGTTAGAACAATGGCCAGTCTCATAGCTAGCTCCCAGCCATCTTAAATAGCTGATCAAAGGTTCAGAGCATGTATCACAGGTGTTTGGAGGACTAATTCTTTATGTCCCACCCTGGCGCCAACAAGCTGCAACAGGAGCTAGAGCTCCAGTCCCCACTATTGCCTGCCTCAAGTCTGTGGGTAAGGGGACAGTAACCACTGCAGGGTGGGTGAAACTCACCAGTCTTTACAGCAGTTTACAAGCCTCTTTCTCCCTCTCCTCCCTTGATGCTGTACAGTGTTCCACTAGACTCCAGAGTTTCAAAGTGGTTGATTCAGACAATTCCTGCCAGTTAAAAGTTGTTTTGGTGGAGGGACTGATTCCTGGAGCATCCTACTCTACTGTCTTCCCACAATTCACTCCTGAGAACTTCTTGATAAATGAAAATAAATAACAGTAGGAAATATAGCCATAGTAGCTCATCAACTTCACTGTCACGTGATTTATAGATGGCATTTAATCTGCTAGTTACTATTTAGAAAAAAACTTTCTCTTTATTTCCCACATTTCTTTTAGGCAAACTTCTATTTCAGAATGAAGCTTTCTTTTGCTTGTTTTTTGTTTTATTTTTGAGATTGCCATATTGATGTTTGATAACTCATTTAAGTGAATTCAGGAACCAAAGTGATTGTTTAATTTGGTAAGTCAATATTACATAAGAAGCTGTCTGAAGGAGAACAAATATAAAAAGCCTATGATGAATTACAATAGCTAGAAGAAAGTTTAGTATAAAATAACACACTGTGCTTTCCTTGTTATTGTTGTTTGGCTCACATAAAGTGAGTTTGATTTTAATCAGTATCTTTTGTTTAAGATTTATGCAGAAGATGTTGCATGTGTTTCATACCAGAAATGCATAAGAGATTCCAGTAGGGTTTGGAGAAAAACAGAGGTATACTTAATAAATATAAGATGCTATTTCTTCAAATAAACACAGGCAAAGGGACATTCAAAAGAATACTTTAATGTTAATTCTCATTTATATTCAGCAACATTTTAAAATATCTCTTTTACCACATGATAAATGTAGACGCTAAGTGACTTAGCCATTTTTCTGGAAGTTAGTGGTAGAAGCAGACATAGAATCTTCCAAGGAATTATAGGATTGTATCTGATTTTCAGTTTACTGCTAACACTATCATTTTTTATACCTTCTCAAGTTTCCCATCCTTTAAGTATTATTAAGGCAGGTCAATTTGTTTTGTTAGCCTATGGATAATGACAAAATATCTTGTTTCATATTACAATTACTTTTGGTAAGTGTTATGTTTGATTGGAGGTTCCCATGTATTGGTCAAGACCCCCATCTTTAGGATATATAAATGCAGGTATATAAAAATATAGAGGCCATATTTAATATTTATTGAACTTAATTATAGTGATAGGTTAGTATCTATAAAGATACTTGATTATACTAATAGGTTAGTATTTATATAGATACCTAACTATAGGAAAGATTAGTATTATATAGATAAATATAAATGGCACATTTAGAATATAAGTTTGCTACAGTAGGCCCCTGCGGTACTTTATGTGGGTAATGGCTCAATGGGAAAAGATCACATACTGAATAAGGTTAAATTAAGTTCCCACTTTATTTGGTCAATCATACCAAATAACCTCACAGGGTTATAATTTTGCCAATAGTTAATATGTTACTGTGAAAGCAAGACTCAGATTGAATTCTGCTGCACATACAAACATTAGTAAGTACAAAACCTGTCACACAATTTGTTTTGTGCTCTGGCTAAATCCAAGCTCTCTGCCCTTTTAGGCATTGCTGCAATATCTTGTGTGAATGGTTCTTTTAAGGTAGTTGTGACATTATTCTAGTAACAGGATTCAGCTAACCTTCTGTTCAGATGATAGAGAATAATTTCACTTAGTACCTGGACACAGGATGGTTTTGAAACCTAAGTCTAGGGCACCATTCTAAATCCAGACTACTGGATAAATTAGATTCTTTCACACTAATTGCAAAAACTGGGTATGCCTCTACATTATTTTTAGGTGTTTTACATATGTTTAATTAATTTTACCAGTGAAATATTATTTCTAGAATATCTTTAATAACAAACTGTCTGGTGTTGATTGGAGAAAAAGCTGGCTGAAGACCTGAAGATAGCAGCTGCCTTTGGAATGTGGAATTTTGATTATATTATAGTCTATTAATCAAGAAGTTTCGTTCCCAAATAAAGTACCTGACCACTTCTAGAGTGTAGATTAGAACACATGTACACGACACGTGTACCTCAAGTCTGTGGGTAAGGGGACAGAAACCACTGCAGGGTGGGTGAAACTCACCAGTCTTTATGGCAGTTTACAAGCCTCTTTTTCTCTCTCCTCCCTTGGTGCTGCACAGTGTTCCACTAGACTCCAGAGTTCCAAATCCAGACCATACCAACACATATAAACACAGACATCATACAGTCTTTGCTAAGGTATTTTAGCAAGTAAATTACTGACAACATAACCTAATTGTATAGAGACTTTGACTAGTCTTTTATTGATAATTCTTTCATGCATGTTTTATTTGGTGCTCACCTTATTTTTGTTCGTATTATGTTTCTAATAATATTTGTATTCAGAGAACCAGTGCTTCAGATCCATACATTGGCCTATTCTACCTTATTTAAAGGAAATCAAAATTTATAGAAATTATAGATTATGTAAATGGCTCTTTTTTTTTTTTTCCATGAGAGTACTTTTACTAATTTTCAAACTAAACAAGCAAGGTTTCTGTTTCATGGTGGTTGTTTTTTTTTTCAGTCTAAGAAAAAAATTTAACTCATCGGGTAAGGAGATGACAACCATTGTGACACCCTTGTGAAACTCCTTGAAACCTAAAGGTGCAGTAAGTTTCACAACAGGTTAAATGGCTCTTTTAAATGACACATCTCAAATACAGTATACAATACTATAACTTTAGAACAATCATCTTTTAAGTAATCCCAGTAGCTGTTGTTAGGCAAAAAATCCTACATTAGATTAACAGTCCTAGTCTAGTAAGTAGCAACAAACAGGCATATGCTAAATTGAACTGTGGAACTATGGGTTTTATTAATGTTTAAAATAGAACAGACTTAAATATTTTAATTTAAACTCTTGTATTTATTAAACTATGCAAATCAAAAGATATGTCTTGCTCACAAGGGTCCAACTCCAAGAGAATGCAGTTCTCTCTATATTATGTGTGTGTATGTATGCATAAATATTAATACAATCACACTTTCTCTCCTCCCCTGAAAAGTTCTTTCTGTACATTGAAGTCTTGTTCATTTTTCAAGGCCCACATGAAATAATCATCTTCCCAAAGCCTTTTCTCAGTTTCTATATTTTATATAGAATCACTCCCTTCCGTGATCCCCCATACTATTTGCTGGCACCTCTCAGGTGTTTATTAGAGAGTTACTTTAGTTTCCTTGGCTGCTCAAGAAAATACCATATAATGTGTCGGCTTAAACAATGGGAATTTATTAGCTCACGATTTTGAGCTTATGAAAAAGTCCACATCAATGCATCATCAAGGCAATGCTTTTTCCCTGAACACTGTGATATTCTGGGGCTGGCAATCCTTGATTTTTGGTCCTTGGCTCCTCTGTCACATGGCAAGACACACGGCAGCCTTTCCTGGCCTTTCTGTTCTTATCTGGATTCTGTTGAATTTCAGCTTCATGCTTCCTGTGGCTTTCTCTTTTTGTCTGTCTGAATTTCATTCTGCTTATAAAGGACTCCAGTAATAGGATTAAGACCCATCCTGATTGAGGTGGGCTACACCTTAACTGAAGTAACCACATCAAAAAGTCCTACTTACAATGGGTTAGCACCTAGGAATGGATTAAGTTTAAGAACATGTTTTTCTAAGCTCTAAGATGGCATCAGAGTAGCTCATGCAGGGTGTAGCTATCTTGCAAAATAGGGGAGAAGGTGTAGAAGTGGTCTGATGGAGCCACTTTGGGGACCTGCAGACCAGAAGAGTTCTGCAGGCATCATTTAGGAGGGACTGGGTATGCAGAGATAGAGGGGTGGAAGGGAAAACTGTGAGTTGATGCCCACCCATCTGCCACCTCTAAGGTGAAAAGCCTCAGTAAAACCTGTGGCTACAGGTCAACAGAGAGGGGAAAGGACAGATTCCTCTCTGCTGGCCACCTGGGAAAGTGAAGGAGTACAGGCTTGTCTACCCCATTTTTTCCCCAGGCACTGTAGATCTGGCCTATGCCCCATTAGCGGCTCCCTGCCCTTGTTTTGATAAATTAAACAAGGCAATTTTAAGGTTTCAGAAAAAATTAAACCAAAAATCAAAGAAGAACTGTGAAATAAAACCTCTAGGCAAAATAGAGAAATGGATCAACAGAGTAAAATCACCAATAAAAGCAGATGTCTAGATACGAACAAAAGATAACAAGCCATACTAAGAAACAGGAAGATATAGCCTGGCTAATGGAATAAACCAAGAATACAGAGGAGACAGAAGACTTGAGAAAACTAATCAGTGACATTCACTCAAACCTCTTTAATCAGTTTAAGAAGGTAAAGGAAAATATGACTGAAGAGATAAAGGATATTAAGATGACACTGTGGGAGGATAAAGAGCAATTTGAGAGCCTCCAAAAAAATTAACAGAGCTTCTGGGAATGAAAGACACAATGGATGAGATTAAAAATATATTAGAGGGAAGCGGCTGTGGCTTAATCAGTGGGGCTCCCGTTTACCATATGGGAGGCCCCGGGTTCGGTTCCCGGGGCCTCCTGGTGAAGGCAAGCCCGCCCGCACAGCGTGGTTAGCTGACCCAGCGAGCACAAGCAGCAAGGGGGGGGGGAAAAATAAATAAATAAATAAAATCTTAAAAAAAAAAAATATATATATATATATATATATATATATATATATATATATTAGAGGCATGCAACAGCAGATTTGAAATGGTAGAAGAACAAATAAGTGAAATTAAGGATGGAACATTTCAACTTGAAAAGATTGGAGAACAGACAAAAAAGAATTGAAAAAATTGAGCACAGTCTCAGAGAATTGAAGGAAAGCATGAAATGCACAAACATACATGTTTATAGGTGTCCCAGAAGGAGAAGAGAATGGAAAAAGGGTAAAAATATTTAAGGAAATACTGACTGAAGACTTCCCAATCCTTATGAAATCTTGAATATCAATATTCAAGAAGGACAATGCACTCCAAACAGAATAAATCTAAATAGACCTACTCTGAGACACCTACTATTCAGAATGCCAAAGGTGAAAGATAAGGAGAGGATTTTGAGAGCAGCAAGAGAAAAGCAGTGTACTGCTTACAAGGGAGCCTCAATAAGGCTAAGTGCTCATCTCTCATTAGAAACCATGGAGGTGAGAAGGCAGTAGTATGATTTATTTAAGGCTGTGTTAGAGAAATATTGCCAGCCAAGAATTCATTTTCTGGCAAAACTATCCTTCAGAAATGAAGGTGAGTTTAAAGTCTTCACAAACAAACAAAAACTGAGAGAGTTACCAAGATACTAATACCATATTTACAAGAGATATTAAAGGGTATATTAACAGCCTGAAAGGAATAGACAGGGCGAGAGGCCTGGAGCAGAGTGTAGAAATGAATATAAATAAGAGAAACTGAAAGGGTTAAAAGACAGACAATAGTAAGATATGACAGCAGAAAGCCAAGGGATAAAATACATAAAGTAAATAAATGCCTTTATAGTAGTAACACTGAATATTAATGGATGAACTCCCAAAATAAATAACATAGATTGACAGAATAGACAAAAACACATGAGTTACCCATTTGTTGTCTACAAGAGACTCACCTTTGACATAAGGACACAATCAGGTAGAAAGTGAAAGGTTGGAAAAAGATATTCCACGCTAATAGCAATCAAAAAAGACCTGGAGCAATGATACTAATGTCAAATAAAATAGATTTTAAATGGAAATCTGTTATAGGAGATGAAGAAGGTTAGTATATATTAATAAAATGGACAATTCACTGTGAAGAAATAATATTTATGCACCTAACATAAGAGCCATAAAATACATGAGACACATACTGTCAAAACTGAAAAGAGAAATAGAAGTCTCTACAATAATTTTTGGAGACTTCAACACACCATTCTAAGCATTAGATAGAACATCTGAACAGAGGCTAAATAAAGAAACTGAGAACTTGAATAATATGATAAATGAATTAGACCTAACATACATTTATTACACCCCCAAGCAGCAGGATATACATTCATCTCAAGTGCTCATGATTCTTTCTCCAGGATAGACCCCGTGCTGGGGCATAAGTCAGATCTCAATAAATTTAATAACATTGAAATTACACAAAGCACTTTCTCTAATCATAATGGAATGAAGTTGGAAGTTAATAAGAGGTAGAAAAGGAAAATTCACAACCATATGGAGATTAAATAATACACTGTTAAATAATTGGTTGAAGAAATTTCAAGAGAAATGAGTAAATATCTTATGACAAAGGAAAATTAGAATACAACATATTTAAATTTATGGGATACAGGGGAGCAGATGTGGCTCAAGAAGTTGAGCACCTGCCTCCCACATGGGAGCTCCTAGGTTTGATTCTTGGTGCCTCCTGAAAAAAAAAAAAAAAAAAAAAACAAATGAAAAAATCGACTCAGGGAAGCCTATGTGTTCAGTGGTTGAGTATTGGCTTTCTACATACGAGGTCCCAGGTTCAATCCCCGGTCCCTGGTGCCTCAAAAAAACAAAAAAAACAACAAAACAACTTATGGGATACAGCAAAGGCAGTGCTAAGAAAGGGAAATTTATAGCCCTCAATGCTCATGTGTTGGAAGACTAAATATCATTAAGATCAATCCTCCCAAATTTATCTATGGATTTAACACAATCCCAATAAAAATTCTAATATCCTTCTTTGTAGAATTGGAAAAGCCAATTATCAAATTTATTTGGAAGGATAAGGACCCCAAATAACCAAAATTATCGTAAAAAAGAACAAAATTGGACTCTTAACTTCCCAACTTTAAAGCACATTATCTAGTTACACTGGTAAAAACAGCATGGTGCTGGTATAAAGATTTTGACCAATGGAATCTATTCGGGAGTTTGGAAATAGACCCTCACTTCTATGGTCACGTGATTTTTGACCCACTCAGCTGGGTCAGAACACCCTATTCAACAAATGGTGTTGGAAAACTGCATATCCATATGTAAAAGAAAGAAAGAGGACCTTATCTCACACCTTATACCAGAATTAATTCAAAATGGATCAAGAACCTAAATATAAAAACTAGAACCATAAAATTCCTAGAAGAAAATGTAGGGAAACATCTTCAAGATCTTGTGTTTTGGTGATAGTTTCTTGGACTGTCTACCCAAACATGAGCAACCAAAGAAAACGTAGGTAAGTGGGATTTCCTCAAAATTAAACACTTTTGTATTTCCAATGATTTTGTTAAGAAGCTGAAAAGGCAGCCAACTTGATGGAAAAAAATCTTTGGAAACCACACATCTGACAAGAGTTTAATTTCCATGTTATATAAAGAGATTACACAATGAGAAAGCGACACCAACCCAATTAAAAAATGGGCAAAAACTTGAAAATACATTTTTCTGAAGTGAAAATACAAATCGGCAAAAACACATGAAAAGATGCTCAACATCGCTAGCTATTAGGGAAATCCGCATCTAAAACTACAATGAGATATTATTTTATGTCTTACAGAATGGCCATTATGAAACAAAATAAAGAACTGCAAGTGCTGGACAGGACCCAGAGGAATAGGAACACTCTTTCATTGTTGATGGAGTGTAAAATGGAGCAGCCTTTGTGGAAGCCAATTTGGTGGGTCCTCAGGAAACTAAACATAGAACTGCCATATAGTTTGGCAGCCCTGCCTCCCACATGGGGAGAACTGAAAACAAGGACGTGAACAGATATTTGCACCGATATGTGGCATTATTCACAATTGCTAAAATGTGGAAACATCCTAAATATCCATCAACTAATGAATGGATAAACTAGATGTGATATATAGTTATGATGGAATACTGTTCAGCTGTAAGAAGAAATCAACTGGGAAAGCACATGAGCACATGGAGGAACCTTGAGGGCATTATGTTGAGTGAACTAAATCAGACACAAAAGGCTGAATATTGTATGGTCTCACTGATATAGACTAAATACAATGAGTAGACTTACGGAGTTGGACTATGGAGTATAGGTTGGTGGGAGATGGAATGTGGGTTGAGAAGGGGAAGCTGGAGCTGGACTTATATAGAATTTTTAATAGGGTGAATTGTAAATATGTGGTAATAGATGGAGTTGATGGTGGCACTTTATAATGAGTGTAACAAACACTTGATTTATGTGTGTGTTGTGGCTGAAACACGTAGTCTAAGGAGATTAATCTTAGTTGCAGGACAGCTGGAGGATAATATAAGGAATGTATAACAGTGATTTTGGCAGTAGATGAGAATTGTGGTTAATAATATTAAAATAGGAATATTCTTTTGCTACAAGTTGTTAAGAATGTTGTGATACATGGGAAAATATAACTAATGTAATTTATAGACTATAGTTAACAATATTATAATGTTTTTGTAGCAAAAGCAAAGAAGTTACTATATTAGTGCTAAAGGTAAAAAAATATGGGGTTTGTGTTTGTGAGATATGAATAAGATTAAGCATTTTTTCTCTTCATTTTATTCATTAATAAGGAGACCTTGACTATGTCATTTAACTATCTGTGTTCATCTATGTGTCTTTCTGAACACTCGAGTAACAGCTGAGTTTGTTGTTGGAATTAGATGAGATAAACATGCCTAGACAGAACTTTTGTATATTTTTCAAAGAAACTTTAGATTACATAAATCTTACATCAAAAATATAGGGGAGGAAGAGGATGTGGCTCAAGCAGTTGAGCACCTGCCTATAACATGGGAGGTCCCGGGTTCGGTTCCCAGTGCCTCCTAAAGACGATGAACAAGACAGTGAGCTGACACAACAGGCTGGCATGGCGAGTTGACGCAATGAGGAGACACAATGAGAAAACACAATGAGAGACACCACAAGCAGGGAGCGGAGGTGGCTCAAACAGTTGCGTGCCTCCCTCCCACTTGGGAGGTCCCGGTGTCTCCTAAAAAAAAAGAAAAAGAAAAAAGACGAGCAGACAGAGCACACCACGAACAGGCTCAGAGAGCAGACAAGCGAGTATAAACAACGAGGGGAAGGAGAAATAAATAAATAAAATAAATCTTAAAAAAAAAAAAAAAAAAATTAGGGGATTCCCATATACCCCCCACACCCACACACATACTTTCCCAAATTAACATCTTTCATTAGTGTGGTATATTTGTTAAAATTAATGAACACATATTGAAGCATTGTACTAATCATGGACTTTAGTTTACATTATAGTTTACACTTTGCCCTGCAAAATTTTATAGATTTTGACAAAATATATAATGGCCTCTATCCATCATTGTAATGTCATGCAGTACAGTTCTGGTGTCCCCGAAAATGCCCCCATGTTGCACCTATTCTTCCCTCTCCCTCCCCTCAGAGCCTCGGGTAGCCACTGGCTTTATATCAATGATACAAATTCTTCCTTTACTAAAAGAATAATATGTCTATTTTAAGTCCATAGTTGCTTTCCCCCCTTATGTTTGTTCATTCTTCAATCTTGAGGATTTGGGGATCGTGAAGCCCACTCTGCCTCTGATTGAGAGGGGGCCTAGATCCTGTGAGGTCGATGCAAGGAACTATCTTGCTTGAAGTTACAGATACTCTCTGCTTCCTGGTATGGGCGTTGTCCATCACATCCTTTTTTTAGTTGTCCTGGGTGAGTCCAATGAATGGAAGAGTAGTTGTTGCAACTGTGCTGAGATTCAGGGCTCAATCAGCATATGAACATATCAAAGATTTAAGTCTCTGGGACATATACTTAACAAATACAGTGCTGATTATAGGTTGGACAGAACTTTTAAGATTAATTCTTCCATAACTTATTGAACTGCCTTTTGTATTTTATTTTTTGAATTTGAATTAAAGTTGAATAAAAATAAAAGAACATGTTTTTAGAGCTCCAAACTGCAACAGTATATTAAAAACATTTATGAGCTTTTAAAATTTTGACCTCTTCCTTTCTTTGTGACGCCCTTGAAAGCAAGGTCTGTTTCATTCATCTTTGTAACCTCTTCAAAATTAAACATAATGCTCCCTACGTTTTAAAGTACATTTTTAGAAAGGCATTTATTCAGGATTCTAATGCCAACAGATCCACGAAATTTTTATTGCCAGGGCAAGTGTTTCCTTTTCCTTCTTCACTGATATTCATAAGTAGTTTTTCTTTTTTCTTTCTTTTTTTTTTTTTTTAAGATTTAATTTATTTATTCATTTATCCCCCCCTTGCTGCTTGTGCTCGCTGGGTCAGCTAAACACGCCGTGCGGGCGGGCTTGCCTTCACCAGGAGGCCCCAGGAATCGAACCCCGGGCCTCCCATATGGTAAACGGGAGCCCTACTGATTGAGCCACAGCTGCTTCCCCATAAGTAGTTTTTCTAATTTGTTTTTGCTGAGTTCAAAACTCTTTAAGGGAAAATTCTTAGAAATAACGGGAAACACCTTGACATTTTTTTATGGATGGTATTTTAGCTTTTGGGGGAAAATTGTGTCTTTATATCAAAGTGTAGATGGTGACAAGAATTGCTGGTAATTATAAGAAGAGGGATATTTAAAGTGCATGCCATTGTAGGTTGCCATTGTATCTCTCCTCTCTCTGCTGAACTCCATCTATACCCCACAAATATCCAGTCATCAGGAGTGGACTAGGAGAATTTTCTTAGAGCTTAACTGCTAACCTTATTAATAATGCTAAAAACTTTGCAAGAATATGGTCTGCTCTTTCAGTTGATGAGTTTTTTTTTTTTTTTATAACTTCATAGATTAGAAATAGGAGAGTTTATGTATTATGATTAAAGTATTCAAAAACTTGAAAATAATTTTATATTCTCTATTTAGTTTATGTTATTTACCAGAGTAATTTTTACTGGAAGGAAAAAATTGCTGGAAGGAAATTTATGCCAGAATAGTATATAAGCAGTCTTCTATTTCATGGAAAATGCTGAGCATTTGTTTCCAATATGTAATATTTGGATAGCAGCATCAGCATTACCTGGGATCTTGTTAGAAATCCAAATTCTCAGGCCCCAACTTATATCTATTGAATCATAAACTGTGGAAATGGGGTCCAGCAACCTGTGTTTTAACAAGCTCTCCAGGTAGATCTGAGTATGCTACAGTTAGAGAATTACTGCTCTTAAATATAATATTTTGATATTTAAATTCCTGAGTGAGAAAATTCATAATTGAAAAAGAAACAATCGCTACCAGTGAGTCGTCTTTGGGAGTTTTAGTATGACCAGAGTTAGACTCAGGTACCTGGAGTCCACCAATAAAAGAAATATTTACCTCTTGTTTTCTGTTAAGTATAGAATTCATATATTATGGGGGAAGTGAGATTCAGTTCAGTTCAAAGAATTTATTGGATCCCTTCTTTCTATTCATTTTAGGAGGACTTCTGCTTTTTCAAGACTTTTATGGACTTATTTATGCAGCCAGAGCTTTTGTTCATGACCAGAGCTTTGAAATAAGAATGTAAATAGAAGATTGCTATCCATGTTTGTGTCAAAGAATATAAACAACATATCCAAATTTAAAATATAATTTTAGTTTTCCTGGTCCAGCCTTGATTTCCAGAAAAAAGTTATGAGTATCTTTTTAAATATCTTGTCTATGTGTGATATGTGAATTGATATGTTTTATTATTAATAGATGTAAAACATTTTCACCTTTTTTTATTCTACCCAATATTTCTTTCATTGAATGATACCATTCCTTACAAATCAACAAGAAGATATTTATGATTTCTCTGTTTCTACCAGGATTTTTACATGTTCACATACAACTAGTGGTTAAAAAAAAGGTATGCATTTATATTATGCCAGGTTTTTAATTTCTCATTCTTGGGAGGATACAATATATTTTGCCCATTATATCTGGGTGAGACAATTAGAAACTTCTTGCTGTTACTATAAGTCATGATGTTAAATGCCTTTGAGGTATAGAAAATAGAACAAACAATATGTTTAAATACACATTGCCCCATAGAAACATGAATTGAAAGGGGCATAAATGTCTGTATGGTGAGTTGAACCAGATGAAATTTTCTTCTGTCCAATTAAAATCATATTTATGATCATGAATACCAGTTGTGATTAAATATCCATATTCTCTTTATGATTAATATGATTTATTTTGTATTTTTGCATGAGTTTTTCCTGGAAGCTGTATGCTCTCCTAAGATCTTTTGATATAAAATCTATTTACTTCATTATTTTTAGATGAAATTTATAACAATGTTGGCATTTCCTGATCTCTGCTTACTTCATTAACCTTTGCTCTCAGTACTTGCTAATTTGTTTCCTAAACTTCAGCCTTATTGAAGAAACTCAGTTCTCCATATGCACTATGCTTCATGTCTCTTTATGCATTTGCACATTTTGATTCTACCCGTAGCTTCCTCATCCTTCCCTCACCTACAACTTTCCTAAGCATTTTAAATGTCATATTTGTCCTTTAAGACTCAGTCTATGCATGTACCCCTCAGAAAATCCTTTCCCAAACCCACTCATCTGGATTAGGTACCCTTTCTTGCATCTTCTCCCAGCATATCTGGCTTACTCTTGTTGTACTTAACAACAGTTATATATAATTTAATATACAGTTCTTCAGTTCTTCAAGTGAATCTTAAGTGAATTTCTTGAGGGAATGGACCATATAATACTCATCTTTGTATCATAGTGCTTAGCTTAGAACCTGGCACATGTCAAGCCTTTAAGAAAATGTCCATCAAATGAATGAATGAATGACCCTGGATTGATTTGGGGAACATTTGTATCTGACTAAAAATCATTCCTGTACTCTCAGATGATACCTTTGTAACAGTCATTCATCTTAGGCATGCTGACTTTTATATCTTTGATCTCACATATTACTTAGCCAAGCACCTTGGACATAGTGAATTGGAATTTTGGTAAATCATGTAAAAATCACAGAGAAATCTGTGGATTTAGTCATTTTATGGTTTAAATTTAAAATCTTTGGATGCCATCTTTTAAAGATTTGTTGATCTTTTAAAACCTTTGGGTCAAAGTACTCCTTTTGAGGTCCATTGCATTGTGGACATTTTTGGATCTAGCCATAGATTTCTTGTCAACAGTTATACATTAATTTCCCTTGAAATTTTGCATTCTTACGTCATTGTGGAAGATATTAGTGATAATACTTTCTATAGATTAGGTCACTATGACAGTTATCTCTGTGATAAAATAGAAGAACACAGCTGCTATTCAAAACCAGCAGGAAGATCTAATAAAGATCTAATAAGTGCCTTATAAGCTATAGGCAATATAAGCCAAGTTTAATTTATTTAATTTGCTGAACATAATAAGCCAAAAAAGATAAAGGAGAACCCTGAACCAGTCTGCCTATACAATAACTTGGTTTTTAATGATTAGTGATTTTAATGATTTATCAGAGTGTGCATAAATGCTGTTTACTTGTTCCTACCCCATATTTAGATCTTGAGGATCTCATCTTTGTTGTGTAGAGTAGGTAGATATTCAGGAAAACACTGTTTCACATTTATTTCTTTTAAATTTTTAAATTAGATCTGAAATAAGTAAATGCCTTTTTTACTTCTTAATATCAAATTTAAAACTCTTCAAAAGATTTTAAAAAGTTACTTGCTCTCAATCACTGTTGCTATTTGTTTACTAGGGACAGACAAAAATGGAGATGGAAAGAAGATAGGTCAGGGTGGTATTAATTTAAAAAGTAGAGAGAAAAGTAAATCAAGAGATTGAAAACATGTAGATTCAGAGTTAGGTTCTACTAATATTTTTCTTTATTTATTACCCTCCAGATGGTTCTCTAGTCTGCTCATTGTTTACTCGCCTTCTCCAGGAGGCATCAGGAACTGAACCTGAGACCTCCCACATGAGAGGCGAATGCCCAATGGCCTGAGCCACATCTGCTCCCCTACTAATATTTTTAATGCATCCTATGTGCTAGGATCTAGGTGCTTTCACATATGTTATCTTCATATTTAACTTCAAATGAAAATTATAGTTTAATTTGCCTCAGGCCCTTCTTTTGCATCTTCTCAACATTTGGGTACATGTTAGCCTTTTTCATACTGGTTTGTAAAACTACACAAGTGATTCATTGATTCAATCATTTGTTGAGGCTTTGTAGTCAGACAAATGAATTTATATTCCATTTCTGCTATTTAATTATTAGCTAAGTGTGACATCTGTGAATTACTTATCTGAGACTTAATTTCTTCATTTATAAACCATGGAAATTATTAAACATATTGGTCAAAGTTTTTTTGGTTTTAGATTACAGAAATCTACCTAACCACAAAATGAGATTATTTTGCAGGGACATGTGGATATGTTTTGGAACTCAAGGGCAAGAAACAAATCAAGGCCCTATGAGGGCTAATACACAGGAATTGCAAAGCTGATAGAAACTCAGACCTTTAGTCAATCTGTCTCTCTGTGTCTGTCTTTTGTTGTCAACCTCACTTTTTCTCTGTTAGACTCATCTATCTTTTCCTGATTCATCCTTTTCCTTTATTTCTCTTTCTCTTATCTCTGACTTCTGACTCTATTTGTACATCTGCCTTACTCTTCTTTCTCTCTCCGCAGATAAGCTTTCATAACTAAAATGTGTACATTGCCAAACATGGGAGCCCCACAGCTCCTGAACTTATATAACTTCAATTTGAGTGACCAGCTGAGGGTAATTAGTGACTCAGTCCAAATTTCCAAATTTCCAGGAGATAGAAACTGATTGGGCCAACTTGGATTAGGTGGGCGAACCCTGTCCCATAAACTATGGGGAGGGAAGGAGTGGTCACGTGGTACAAATATGATTCCCAGGATAACTCTATAGGTGGTGGCAGGAGTTGGTGCTTAAAACAAAATAAAACAAAAGAAAAAAAAATGGCTGTTTGCTATCCACTGTCTCAATTAGGGCTTCTGTGATGGTTAAATCAAATATTACGTGAAAACATGTGAGTTCCTAATAGACACCCAACTGCTGTCTATTAGGTAGAGAGTACTATGTAGCATCACAAAGTAGATGACTCCTCAAATTTTAATTGCTTGAGTAAATGAAGCAGTCCTCAATCACATTTTATTGTTGGCCACATAAATACTAAGCAACTACTTAATGTCAGAGAATGAAGTAGTTTTAGACTTAGAAATAAAAGCTAGGGCTGTAGAATTTCTGTCCTTCAAAATGGACTTAATAAATTCCTAATAGCACATGAGGCCATGTCAAGAAAATTACATTGACCCTTCCCTGATCTACAGTAGCTTGTAATTAAGACATGTATTAGACATTACAAATAGCCAATAAGAAATATGAAGTGAGTCATGAAAGGGTTAGTAATGCACTTACATTTAATGCAATTTTAGGATGCATATATGCATTAGTAGTATTAAATGTAATGTTGGAGTATATTTTATTTTATTTTATTTTTTTCATTTTTTCCCCACCCACCCATCCTTCCTTCCACCCATCCACCCATCCACCCACCTATCCCCTCACCCATACACCTATCCACCTGTCCACCCTTCCTTCCGACCATCCACCTGGAGTGGATTTTATATTCTTTTTTTTTTTTTTTTAACGGGAGGTCCTGGGGATCGAACCCGGGTCCCTCCATATGGGAGACAGACGCCCAACCAGTTGAGCCACATCTGACCCCAGGAGTGGATTTTAAATTGAAGTGTGGCCATGGGAATTATACATCTCATTTGAGTGGGGTAAAGGAGTGTCATCAGTGTAGTATACCCTGGACTGTAGTATAAAACCTCTTCTATATTAAAATATATATATATATATATATTTTATATATATATTAAAAAAAAAGAAAAAAATATATATAATCAGATTCAAAACTTGAATGGTTGTTTAAAATTATAAAATCTATTTTTAGGTAATAATATAAAGGCTATAGAATTTCTCAACTGGTTCATTGCCAGACAGTCTTAGAAAGGAAAGAAAGATTAAGAGATGGGGGTAGGGTTACTAGTTGTATGAAGACAGAGAAGCGTTGGATTCCTCTAGGTTCTTGGCTATGATATATAAAAGAATTTATAACACTCCAGTTTAGTTAGGCCAGTAAAAAGAATTTATTTTATAAATGGGGGAAAGAACAGAGCTTGCTGAGAAATGGGAGAGAAAGACGGAAATAGACACCAAGACTTGGTGCGGTCCCCTCTAGGCAGAGAGAACAGGCTCTGCCTCCTGTGATTACCTTTTAAACTGTTAATTATTCCACCCCCTTGCTAATGATAAGGAGAAGGGCCCCAGTGGTTATTGGTTGCCCTACCTATGGTGGGGGCCAATGGTGAGGACTTTTTAGGATATCTGGGGCCAAGGGGAGGTCCCGGAAAGAGAAACTGGAACCTCAAGGTTAAACCCAAGGTCCCAGTGAGGTCTTGCAGCCATGTTGTCTGCTGGCCATGTTGTCTGTCAGTCATGTTGTGGGTCGTATTCTCCTCCATTACCCTGTACTAACCTGCCTCAGTTGCATTGCTTATGCTGTCTCTGTCTGCTTTATCTATCTAAAAGAGGAATAGTAAACTTACTGAGCTAATTATAGGTTATATGTAGGCACTGCCGTTGATCTTATTAATTATTAAGACAGTGCTGGTAACATTACGCATAGTCTTCATATAAGTTGATGCATAAACTGTAGAGACTTAACCTACAAGGTCTTTTAATTTGGAATTTGTGATGGCAGAGAATAAATCATCAATTGTGCTGAAAGAGGTATGCCACATTGGAAAAAAATTCCTTTAAGGGCTTTGTTAGCATTCTAAAACTATTGATGAGAGAATTTTTTTTACAGGTGTAAGAGAGAAAATATTGTTCTGTTTATTCAGAAATATCAAGAAAATACAGCAAATGGTAATTTCTTTAATAAGATGGAAAGTCGAAAAGAGACCTTGATGGTTGAAGCCATTAAAATGGTATGTTGTGGTCAAGATATATGAAATTACTTTCATATTGTGCTACAGCAGGTCTAAAAGTGACAAAATAAAATAGCAAAACAAGGGGAAATTATTTCATTAGCCCATATGTTTCTATTGATTGTATGTGCAATGAATATAAAGAAAATTTGTAGAAAGACATAATTCCCATTCCTGCAAGGAATAAAGTCTAGCCTGGAGAAAAGCCTTTCAGGGAAGATCAATCATTTTGTATAAGACTTTAAAAGAGACTACTGGGTTAGAATACAGAAATGTCTAACAATTAGGTTTGATTAAAATAGAAGATAAGTAACAGAACAGTGGAAAAGGAGATAATAGTTCATTATCCAAGTTTATATTTATGATTTTAGGATATTATTTCTTATGCATTTGAATAGATTTCCAATCACAGGTATGTTCTTTTCCAGTTAGATGGTGTTTTGGGCTCCTTTGGATGTTACATACCCTTAAAATATTTGTAGCCTGATATATTGCATGCATTATGACCATACCAAAGTTTATTAAGGAAGGAATTAACACCAAAATAACTGTCAAGTAAAAAGTTAGCTAATTGGATATTTGTGTAGAAAAAGCCAAAATGCATAAAGAAAATGGGAGTTTGGAGGCAGGAGTAAAAATGCTGCTGTCGTGCTTTTTCCTTCTCTATTGAAACTCAAAAATTAAATTGTTTATGAATGATTAAACCATCCATTTCCTTCATGGATAAAGGACAAATATGATTTCACCAGGTTTATAGCACAGGCAGTTCTGCCTGAAGTTAAAGGTAGAATTGTGGTTTTAGGGATAATACAGTTAATTACAAATCTAACCACTGCAGTTATTTTAGCAAAGTGACTATGAGACCTTATTCCTCTGGCTAGTGAAGACATACGTGTTTAGAAAATACAGTGCCAACTGCATTTAGTTGAGGTTAATGGCTCAAGTACATTTTACCATTTCACAGGGAATAATATCTCTTTAAAATTATGTTAACAAACTTACTTGTGCTTCAAAATGAGGAGGGGCTTTGAGGTGCTCTTTTTTTTCCCAGCAGAGAAGACAAATGGGGATTACCTTGACAAGTGACCTTTAGAATTTGTTAATTCACAAGACAGGTTCTGCCCCAGATGATGTTTATCATCTGAAGTGTAAAGTGCCTCACTGACAGTTTTTGTAAACCTCATTTGGAGATTTAGTTCAGTTTCATATAATACATTGTAACCCTCAGAATATATAGCAATCTAACATCTCATACAAAAATAACTACAGAAGTTTACTTTGTCAAGCAATGACATATTAAACTTGTAGTTCAGACTGCAATAATAGAGTTTGAGTCAGTTGACCTAGTTGATATAAAAAAGCATAGTATTAATGAAAATTTAATCCATACACCAAACTAGTTGGTTTGTATGGAGAGAAAATCTATTTTGTGTTCAGAGATAGCTTTCTTCATCTTATATACCTATAAATATTTGTCATACTAATTACTTATACCCTCTTTGAACAGTGAGGTAAATTTTGCGGGAAAGAAAATAGAATGAGCTAGCTCAAAGCATGTATTGTTCCATTGACCTAGTTTATTGCTGCATAAAAAATTACCCACAAATTTAACTTAGTGTTTCACAACATGGCATCTGGCTTCCCCTAGAGCAAGTGGTTCAAGAGAGCAAGGTGGCAGCTGCATTCTCTTACATGAGCTAGGATCAGAAGTCATGCTCCATTTGTTTACATAATATCCTATTGGTTACACGGGTCATCTCTTTTCTGCTTTAGAGTGGCCACACAAGGGAGTACACACCAGGAAAGAATCGTTGTGGGTCATTTTGGAGACTTGCTACTATACTAATACCATAATTTTCTCACAAGTTCATAGAATTTGAGACTTAAAAAGAACTTTAAGGGTCATGTTTATCAATTGATTTTTACAGCTTAAGAAATGGAAAATTCTATGGTTTCCTGAATATTTACCCCCAGCTGATATAGCTAGTTCATGACAGAGCCTAGAGTAGAACTCAAGTCTCTAAACTTCAAGAAAAATCATTGTTCTTTTAGACCTTATAATGCCACCATTGGTTATAATAACATGTTACAATTTGGAAATATATTTAAATTTAATATGTACTCATTCTAATCATTATTCCTAATTGCACATATCGATTAAATTAATTTATAAAAATTTGCTTCCAACCCTCAATTTTCAGGGTGCTGTTGTTCTCTCACCCTCTCTGCCTCCTCCCTTTCTCCCTCTCAGTTTCTCAATTTTGTGGTTCTCCAACTTGCAGGGTAATTTTGATTTGAAATGATAACCAGGATAAAGTTCTGGCTAGATGTAAGATAAAATAATATGAAATCATTTTAAATTGTACTTATAAAATCATGGATATTTTAAGCTACTTCCCCTATTGATGCAACTATGATTATTTGTATTTTTAATTTACTTGTAAATGAGGAGCAAAAATATACCAAGTAAATATAATTAAAGGGTTTTTTTCATAAGTTGTTATGTAACAGTGAAGATTGGGAAGTGACACTTCTAGTTACCATAGTTTTCTTTGGAAACAGTGGCTTCTGATTTCCTCAAAGCTGGCAGGATTCAACAAATACAAGCCAGGGTGCCTTGCCCCAGAAAGAGACTTGCTGTATGGTAATATGAAACAAAATTACGGAAAGAATAAATAAAGTAGAAATAGCAAGGAGTAGAAATGATAGTTAAAAATTAAATTACTGACATTGAAGAAAGGCTTGACATAATCACAGAGAATGCAGATTAAAAAGCACAATATTAAAACACACAGAATATGAGATATGGAGGCCCAACAAAGATACAGCATTAAGCTAATTGGTATCCATGCAGTAGAGAATGGAAAGTGTGGACAAGAAAAGTTATTCAAAGATATGATAAAGAAGTTTTCCCTGAAAAAATAAACCATTGAATCCTCAGGTCAAAATAATATTTTGGGGAAACGGATGTGGCTCGAGAGGTTCGGCGTCTGTCTACCATATGGAGAGACCAGGGTTCGATCCCCGGTACCTCCTGGTTAAAAAAAAATAATAATAATAATAATATTTTGCCTTCTAGGAATGCTTGATTGCTTGACATATGTAGATTAAATTATGGAACTTTGATATTTCTTCACTATCCAGAGAAAAAGAGCATATCATTTCAAAGGGGGAAATCAGGCCCTTAAACTTCTTCCCAGGAAAGATTAATATACCGGAGACCAATGTAGCAATTTCTGTACACTTCAGATATAAAGAAAAAATGAGGTCCAAGAATGTTATTCCTAGCCAAGATACCATTCAAGTATAAATTCAATTAGCTGACATTCCCAAATACCCATGAACCCTTCTTGAAAAAATACCACTTAATTATGGTTTCTAGCCAATTAAAAGATGAATCAAAATGAAGAATTTAGGAATGAACAAACTGTGATTTAAAAAAAAAAAAAAAAGGGGGGAAGCGGCTGTGGCTCAATCAGTAGGGCTCCCATTTACCATATGGGAAGCCCCGGGTTCGGTTCCCGGGGCCTCCTGGTGAAGGCAAGCCCGCCCGCACGGCGTGGTTAGCTGACCCAGCGAGCACAAGCAGCAAGGGGGAGATAAATGAATAAATAAATAAAACCTTTAAAAAAAAAAAAAAAAAAAGGTAGAAAATTGGCAGTGTCTTAATTTAATTTGAAATATTAGATATTCAAGTTGTGATTACAGAACAAATATATTTGTTTTATATATATATATTTACATCCCAACGAAATTTGGAGTTGGGAAGAAATGTGAGAATGCCATTGTTTTCATGTTTCAGTTAATAACATCTAAAATTAAAAATGTACCTCAAAGACATGATTAACATTCTCCACAATAACCTTAGATGTTTTAGAAAACATCCATTTGAAAGTGATAAATTCATGTGTTTTCATGGAAGTTGTGCTTTTAGTAAATTCGAGTAAAATTAAATGTATTGCTTATTTTTAAAGCACAAAGAACATCATCTAATTTTAATAAAAGTTTTTTTTAACCATTTCCACATATGCGTAGAAATATGGTTAGAATTATATTAATTTAATAAAAATGACAGCTGTTTCTGTGTGGTAGCGTTTGGGTTGTATTTTTTCCCCTTCTACATGTTTTCATAAATTTAATCCTTTAAAAAAATATTGTACTAATTTTTACAAAAATGATAAATTTTTAATATTTATGAAAAAGGTATGACTCTCTAATTTTACATATGAGAAAAGTGAGGTCCAGAAATGGCTTTCTTTAAAAAAGTTAAATATTCAGTTTGTTTTATACCCAGGCCAAGAATCTTCTGATTCTTTGTTTCTTTTATTATTATTTTTTTTCCTTTCACACAGTCCTAAAAGCAGAGGAGGTACTCTTATTTAAGCTCTGAATGTGGACTTGTTGATTTTTAAAATTATTCTTTAAAAGAATCATTATGAACATTTAAGAATTTGGTCTAGAAAACTTAGAGGCTGAAATATTTTACTAAGGCAAAATTAACCTCTATAGTATAGGACACATACTATTAATATGTTGTGGAAATATTTTTAAAAGTCTATGGGTAAAATTATATTGTCTAGGTAATATTTAGAGGATGTGTAAAAAAAGTAGGCATAAAAGATGGTAGCATAATATGAATACTGAATCCAAAGGATTCTTGGACTGTTAAAATATTGCTAAATATAAATATTCTTGGGCCTTATATATGTGCAAGTATTTTGTGTATGCATGCCTGATTTTATAAAGGCAGATAAGCCCATATATTAGTTGTATGGTTAAACATTACTAATTTGCACTTGTTTAGAGGGAGGTAGTAGATCTGAATTAATGTCAATTGTGAATTTTATAACATTTGACAATATATACAGCCTTATCACTTTCAAGTTCATGTAAATCAATATAAGTCTATTTTCTAAGTTAGAAAGCCCACTGAACCTGAATAATGAATGTATATGGGTAATTAGTAAATAGTACCATCTATTTGTATACCAATAATTAGTATATTTGTGTTCTGAAGAAATTTGTGTACTTAGGTTAAACACTGCCACCACCATTCGCCCCAGCAAATGTTTACACAATTAATTTACCTTTAAAATAATCATTTTTCTAGAGTTTAAGAAAACGAAATATATACTCTTCAGACTTCATTTCCCCCTACCTCATCTTCCCCTTCCTCTACCCTTTCCATCTTCACTTCCTCTCTTAGTACCATATGTTTCAGCCAAATAAAATGAGTCCGTATTTCCTGAATACAGCATGTTCTTTCTCACTGTTCTTCTTTTGCTTGTGCTGTTCCTTTTGCTTGAAATGTCTTTCCTTTCCTCAGCACCCAACAAAACCTTCCTTGATTTTTAGGATGGCTCAGACGTGCCTGTCCTTGTTAAGCTCTTTAGATACACCCAAAATTGTTTGTTCTTGCCCTGGTCTAAACCCTTATACCATATCAAAACTTTTATATTGTATTGTAATTCATCGTTTATGTTGGAGTTCTTCACAATATTGTGAACCTCTTGTGGGTAGATAGTAGCAGTTTCTGATTCATGTTTGTGTCTTTAAGTACCTGGCATATAACAAGCACTTGGCAAGTGATTTGTTTTTTTTTTTTTAATGAATTGTGACTCATAGTCCCGGAGAGATCGTATTATCACATTTTTCTATTCCTCTGTTTTCCTCCCCTCCTTCTTGTTTCTCTCTCTCTCCTTTTCCCTTCCTCTCCCTTTTTATTCTCCCTCTCTTTTCCCATTCCCTTCCTTCTCAATTGTACTCTTTCTTTCAGTGATATACGGAAGACAAGCAATTTTGGAGGTGTTTGCCAGGGAAAAAGGGTCATAAAATCCATCAATGAATACTATTTCCTTGTTCATAAAGATAATCTGGGTGGGTTTATTTGTGATGTAATTTCATTTAGAATAGTGATCCTAATTTCTTTAGAAAGGTCCTTTTTAAATATCAAAGTCTGTTAATAACATTAACTATATGCACATAAAAGAAACAGGGTAGATGTACCTAGACAAATTTGAAAATAAGAATTTGCCATAGAGATTTATAATTCTACGGAGGACACCATGGCACTTCTCAGAACTTTGCCTTGATATTCACCCTTTGCTTGTCAAGGGTTCTGCCTGTCAAGGGTTCTGCCTTAAATGTGTTGACTCAAAGTGATTCCCTTTCACTAATTCAGTATGAAGACTTCTCACTTCTTTCCCTTGCTCTCATAATAATAAAGATATGCCATTCACTTTAATAATTTTTGACACAGCAGGGTATTCCAGTTTTTTGAAAGGTGACCCATGTATATGGTAAAACATTCAAATAGTTCAAAAGGATATACAGTGGCAAAAATTTTCCCCCAGCAACCCAACTTCCAGCCTCTTTCTTCTCCTTCTCAGAGGCAGTCACTTCTGTCAGTTTCTTGTGCATACTATCTGTGCGGAATGAAATAGAATATGTATACCTATCAGTGGATCACCTCACCTGTTGAAGTAATCTCCTAGCTGTGTGTTTGGTGTTTGAGAACTCTGCCTACTTGATTTTGTCCTTATGAGTTCATATTTTTTTATTTACAACTTAGCCAAAAAAAAAAAAGTAAATAAAATACATGCCTAGAGAATTTTGAGAATTTTGTTTGTTTGTTTGTTTGTTTTTTTACCGGGAGGTCCCGGGGATCGAACCCGGGTCCCTCCATATGGGAGACGGACGCCCAACCAGTTGAGCCACATCCGACCCCAATTTTGAGAATTTTGACAGAAAATTTTTATTATTTTATATATATTTAATATATATACTTTATATGTTTTTAAAATATATTTAAATAACCATTTAAAACATGAAAAGCATTAGTCCTAAGTCTTAAGAATTGGAAATGACTTTTCATTGAATCTGATTTCACCCAACAAAGCCAGTTCATTTGTTACATGGGATAAAATAGACTTACAGGAAAGGTATAGAGTCTGGAATCCAGACATCTTGACCTAACCTGTAAAATTGTTTGTAAATCTTTGCGTCATGGAGCAAAGAATAGGTACCATTAGGAAAATCCCTTGAGATGTCTTTGTTTCTCTTTACCAAGCTAAGGAATACTAATAATAGAAAAAGTTTAATTGCCTAGATGGCAGCATGATAGAACTTGATGTGTCACTTAACCATTTCCTAAATGTAGATTAGTGTCTTGTATACTTTGGCTATGTGGGAGAACTACAGTCCTTTTTGTGAAGTGGGAATGCAATGAAAACCTAATACTATGATCCTTACCTACAGACAGAACAAAAGGTTTCAATACAACACTAAGTAACTTAAGGATTCGGTACCTCGGTGAACTCTTAGAACATTGATTTTTTTAGTCTCCTGGTATTTTTTGGAAACAGATTTTATGGTTAAAGGTGGTATTATATGCCTGAGAGCATAGGATAGTAATGCTTTTTCATCTCCTTCTGCCATTCCATCTGCCTAGATAAAAATTTCCATGGAGAGAAGAGGTGGTGTTACTGCTGTATTTGGGGGGGAATTTTACACGTTATTATAAGGAAAAAACAACAACAAAAGCATTTCTATATTAACGTGGGTAAATGTTATGTTCTGCAGTTTGAGTTCTTTTATCTATATTTGTTAAAACACTCACATATAAAATTAAGTCTGTAGTATACAATAATGGAAGAAAAATAGAAAGCACTTTGTTGATACGTTGGAAACTTTTTGGACATATGATGGATTGTTTCCTGGCAAGAATAGTTGTGTAAAGACATTTGTTGCTTAAATGAACAAAGAGTTTGTTTTAAATTTTCCCACTTTAATATGAAGAAACTCAAATTTGTATGGAAGACCATGTTTCCCCTTGAACTTGGTATTAATAGTTTGTATAGCTTTCTCTTGGCCTATCATTTGTCATTGTTTTCAATGGAGGGCAGAGAAATTGATATTTATTTCAGATTTAGATTGAAATATTTAAGAACATGAAAGGGACATGAGATTATAGTACATTATATCTCTGAATTTCAACTCCCTTGTTCTGACAACTGTTATATCCCAGCCAGACAGCAAGATAATATACAAGAAAAATCCAAGTCTTCCTTTGAAAGGATTAACGTTCAGTTATTGATAATGCTTATCTCACTGGGGTTTTGTAAAGCTTAATTAGCATTGGCAAAGCAGCTTGATAATGTTGGATGAAAGGCAGTTAAGTTATTAAAGTTTAAGTTGTGCTGTTATGCTTATGAATTTGCAAATTGATGAGCGTTTTTCATTGGTGACAAGAGGAGAAGTTCAGGAGAATCTTTATCTTGGTGTTAATCTCTCAGGTAGTGTAGCTAGAAGCCAAAATGTTTTATGAAGTGGACCCATTCTTTGATATCTCAGCTGAAAATTAGTTGTTGCCTTTCTCTTAAACTACTCTGGCACATTAACCATTAACAAAAATGTGGACCCTTAAAGCAGACATTCTTTTTGGTGTCATGTATAATCTCATAGCAGCACGCTCTATTGAAAAGGTTAACACTGTAGGTAAGCCACAGAATGATTGCAGCAATTCTTTGCATGACTTGGTTATGATTAAAAAGAAGGTGTAGGGACTTCTGGGAAGATGGCGGACTAGTAAGACACGGGAATCTCTTCTCTGGAAAAATAGCTAGAGCACATGCTGAAACAGCCCTGAAAAAGATCTTCTAGGGTTTAGACAGCAGGTGAAGGCTACATACCACCTAGAGGAGAGAGGGACAGAAGAGGGAAATTGTGACAGCAGAACCGTGAGTTGGAAGTAGCAGCTTCTGCTGCTGCCGGCACCCTCCCCCACACTCTTCAGAATTCTCGGGCCTCTGGGCCTGCGACCCCAGACAAAGGGGGCTCCAGGGATCTACCACTCCCAGAAAGGGGAGAGAGAGGGACACAGCCTTAGGCTGACTCAGGTTCTGACCTGTAAATTTGGGCTGCAGAGCCCCACGGACCCTTCCACACAGTGGTTTGCCCTGGGAGCCTAGGAAGGACTGGAGAAATCTGACCCTCGATACCTCCTTCTTTTCTAGCCTGGACTAATTGTTGAGGACTCCACAGGAGAGGGGAGAGAGACCCTGCTTTTGACTCCCAGGTTTGGTCTGCCCTGTCCCGAGAGCCCTTCCAGGCCGGGTGGGGCTGCGCCATTGTTTCCCTTAGAGCCTGCAAGGGGCTAAAGATATACAAACCTCCCAATCTCCTCCTCTACTAACAGGGACTGATTGTTGAGGATTCAGAAGTGAGTGGAAATATTTCCTAGCTGAGAAAAGGGGGGCGCTACAAGAGAAGTCTGGAGAACTGTCTCAGAAAGTTTGAATCACAGGGCTCTTAGCCCCCAGACAGGAAGCTCTATCACATTGCTCTGGTCTGTGTCACAACAAATACGCTTCGACCAGGCATTGATTTGATAGCTGCCAACAAGCGCCATCTCCTGGCAGACCAAGGAAGTGCACATAAGAAAATTAATAAGTAAGAGAGGCTTTTCCTGGCCTCTTCCCAAGGCCCTAGGAAACGACTCTACAACCAATTACTGGGTTCACTGCCCAGTTTTGAGCAACCAGCAGAAAAATCCTAACAATCAAGACTGAGCCAAAAATCAAAGAGCGGTGGTAACTCACAGCCTCCTGCCACTAAAACCCCATAAAAGAGAAGGAGATAGAGCATCTAAGTAAAATACAAACTAACCAGATGCCTAAGCACCAGCAAAAAATTATGGGCCATACTAAGAAAATAGAAGACATGGCCCAAGAAAAGGAATACAGCAAAGTCCCAGAAGAGATGCAGAATTTGAGAGAACTAATCAGTGAGAAAATTTCCAAAATCAAATTATTGAGATGAAAGAGAATATAGTTAAAGAGATAAATGACATCAAGAAGTCATTGAGCGAACGCAAAGAAGAATTTGAAATCCTGAACAGAAAAGTAACGGAGTTCATGGGAATGAAAGACACAGTAGGTGAAGTCAAAAATACATTTGAGGGATACAACAGCAGACTCGAAATGATAGAAGAAAGAGAAGAAAGCTCAGAGAGTTGAATGACAACACAAAACGCAAGAACATACGTGTCATGGGAGTTCCAGAAGGGGAAGAAAAAGGAAAAGGGGCAGAAAGAGTATTTGAGGAAATAATAGCTGAAAATTTCCCAACTCTCACGAAAGAAATGAACTTACATGTCCAAGAAGCACACTGTACTCCAACGAGAATAAATCCAAATAGACCTATGCCAATACACATATTATTCAGAATGTCAAATGTAAAAGATAAAGAGAAAATTCTCAGAGCAGCAAGAGAGAAGCAAACGATCACGTACGAAGGACGTTCAGTAAGACTTTGTGCAGATTTCTCTTCAGAAACCATGGAGGCGAGAAGACAGTGGTATGATACAGTTAGGAAAGTGAAAGAGAAAAACTGCCAGGCGAGAGAATTCTTTATCCAGCAAAACTGTCCTTCAAATATGAAGGTGAATATAAAGTATTCACAAACAAACTGAAACTAGGAGAGTTTGCAAAAAAGAATCCACCTTTGCAGGAAATATTAAAGGAAGCCTTAGAACCTGAAAGACAAAGAGAGGAGAGAGAGGCTTGGAGGACAGTATAGAAGAAAGAAAAGCAGAAAGAATAATCAAAAGAGTAAAACAGAGACAAAAATAAGATGACATATGAAAACCAAAGAATAAAAATGGAGGAAATAAATAGTGCATTTTCAGTAATATCATTGAATGTGAATGGATTAAATCCCCAATCAAAAGATACAGGCTGACAGAATGGATAAAAAAACATGAGCCATCCATATGCTGCTTACAAGAAACTCACCTCAGACCCAAGGATACAAACTGGCTGAAAGTAAAAGGTTGGAAAAAGATACTCCATGCAAATAGTAAACAGAAAAGAGCAGGGGTAGCTATACTAATATCAGACAAAACAGACTTCAAATGCAAAAAGTGATTAGAGATGTGGAAGATCATTATATATTAGTAAAAGCGACTATCCTCCAGGAAGATATAACAGTCATAAATATCTACACACCTAACCACGGTGCCCTAAAATATATGAGAGAAACCCTGGCAAAACTGAAGGGAGAAATTGACATTCCTACAATAATCGTTGGAGACTTCAACACCCCTCTCACATCATTAGATAGAACAACTAGACAGAAGATCAACAAGGAAACAGAGAACTTGAACAATATGATAAACAAGTTAGACCTAACAGACATATACAGAACACTGCATCCAAACTCAGTGGGTTATACATTCTTCTCAAGTGCCCATGGATCTTTCTTCAGGGTAGAACACATGTTAGGTCACAATACAGCTCTCAATAAATATAAAAAGATTGAAATTATACAAAGCACCTTCTCAGATCATTATGGAATGAAACTAGAAATCAATAACAGACAGGAAAAAAATAAATTTGCAAATGTGTGGAGACTGAACAACACACTCCTAAATATTCGGTGGGTCAAAGAAGAAATTGCAAGTGAAATCAGTAAATATATTGAGACAAATGAAAATGAGAACAGAACGTATCAAAACTTATGGTATACAGCAAAGGCAATCTTGAGAGAGAAATTTATAGCCCTAAATGCCTATATTAAAAAACAAGAAAGAGATATACTCAAAGATTTAACTGAACAACTTGAGAAACTAGGAAAAGAACAGCAAACCAATCCCAAAGCAAAAAGAAGAAATAATAAAGATTAGAGCAGAAATAAATGAAAATGAGAAAAGAAAAACAAGAGAGAAAATCAACAAAACCAAAAGCTGGTTCTTTGAGAAGATCAATAAAATTGACAAACCCCTGGCTAAACTAACAAAGAACAAAAGAGAGAAGATGCAAATAAATACAATCAGAAATGAAAGGGGGGAAATTACAAATGACCTCACAGAAATAAAAAGAATCATAAGAGGGTATTATGAGAAACTATATGCCAACGAACTAGACAACCTGGATGAAATGGACAAATTTCTAGAAACTCATAACCAACCTGCACTGACACAACAAGAAATACAAGAGCTTAACAAACCAATCATAATTAAGGAGATAGTATCTGTCATAAAAAATCTCCCAGCAAAGAAAGGTCCAGGACCAGATGGATTCATGGGTGAATTTTACCAAGCGTTTCTAAAAGAATTAACACCAATCCTATTTAAACTCTTCCAAAAAATTGAAGAGGACAGAAAATTACCCAACACATTTTATGAAGCCAACATTACCCTTATACGAAAGCCAGATAAAGATTCCACAAGAAAAGAAAATTACAGACCAATCTCTCTCATGAACATAGATGCAAAAATTCTCAACAAAATACTTGCAAGTCGAATCCAACAGCATATCTAAATACTTATACATCACTACCAAGTGGGATTTATTCCTGGTGTGCAAGGCTGGTTCAACATAAGAAAATCAATCAATGTAATACACCACATTAACAACTTTAAGGAAAAAAAACCATATGATCCTCTCAATAGATGCAGAAAAGGCATTCGACAAAATCCAACATCCTTTTTTGATAAAAAGACTTCAAAAGATAGGAATAAAAGGAAAATTCCTCAATATGATAAAAGGCATATATAAAAAACTCACAGCCAACATCATACTCAATGGGGAAAGGTTGAAAGCTTTCCCCCTAAGATCAGGAACAAGACAAGGATGCCCACTGTCACCATTGTTATTCAGCATTGTACTAGAAGTTCTAGCTAGGGTAATTAGAAAAGACAAAATATTAAAGGCGTCCAAATAGGAAAAGAGGAAGTAAACTTCTCACTGTTTGTGGATGACATGGTCCTGTATTTAGAAAATCCTGAAGTATCCACAACTAAGCTACTTGAACTAATAAATGAGTTCAGCAAAGTGGCAGGATACAAGATGAACATGCAAAAATCAGTAATGTTTTTGTACACTAGTACTGAACAATCTGAGGAGGAAATCAGGAGGAAAATTCCATTTTCAATAGCAACAAAAAGATTCAAATACCTAGGAGTTAATTTAACCAAAGAAGTACAGGACCTATATGCAGAAAACTACAAAACAATGCTAAAAGAAATTTAAAAAGACCTAAACAAATGGAAAGACATTCCATGTTCATGGATTGGAAGAATAAATATCGTGAAGATGTCAATCTTGCCCAAACTGATTTATAGATTCAATGCAATACTAATCAAAATCCCAATAGCTTACTTTACAGAATTAAAGAAGGCAATTACCAAGTTCATCTGGAAGGGTAAGTGCACCCGAATAGCCAAAAGTATTCTAAAAAAGAAGAGCAATGTGGGAGGAATTTCACTGCCTGACCATATTAAACAAAGCTACAGTGGTCAAAACATCATGGTACTGGCATAAAGATAGACATATCGATCAGTGGAATACAATTGAGAATCCAGAAATATACCCTCACCTATATAGTCAACTGGTTTTTGACAAACCAACCAAGACCATGCTAATGGGAAAAAGCAGTCTCTTCAACAAATGGTGTTGGGAGAACTGGATATCTATAACCAAAAGAATGAAAGAGGACCCCTGTCTCACCCCCTATACAAGAATCAACTCAAAATGGATCAAAGGTCTAAATATAAAAGCCAGGACCATAAAACTACTAGAAGAAAATGTAGGGAAACATCTTCAAGACCTTGTAGTAGGTGGTGGTTTCTTGGACCTTACACCCAAAGCACGTGCAACAAAAGAAAAAGTAGATAAATGAGACCTCCTTAAAATTAAACACTTTTTCACCTCACAGGACTTTGTCAGAAGGGTGAAAAGGCAGCCAACTCAATGGGAAAAAGTATTTGGAAATCACATATCTGATAAGGGTTTAATATCCAGGATATGTAAAGAGATGTTACAACTCAACAATAAAAAGACAAATGACCCAATTAAAAAATGGGCAAAAGACTTGAATAGACATTTCTCTAAAGAAGAAATACAAATGGCAAAAAAACACATGAAGAAATGCTCAACATCACTCATGATTAGGGAAATGCAAATCAAAACTACAATGAGATATCATTTCACACCTATCAGAATGGCCACTATTAAAAAGACAGAGAACTACAAGTGTTGGAGAGGATGTGGAGAGTTAGGAACACTTCTTCACTGTTGGTGGGAATGCAGGATGGTACAACCACTATGGAGGACTGTTTGGCAGTTCCTAAAGAAGTTGAATATAGACTTGCCATGTGACCCTGCAATACCACTACTGGGTATATACCCAGAAGAACTGAGAGCAGTGCCACGAACAGACATCTGCACACCGATGTTCATAGCCACATTATTCACCATTGCCAAAAGTTGGAAACAACCCAGGTGTCCATCAACAGGTGAATGGATAAACAAACTGTGGTCTTTTCACACTATGGAATATTATGCAGCTGTAAGAAGAAATGAAGTCATAAAGCATATGGCAACATGGATGAACCTGGAGGACATTATGTTGAATGAAGCAAGCCAGACACAAAAGGACAAATACTGTATGAATGCGTTCCTATGAACCAAATATATTGTGTAATATATTCATTAAAAAAAAAAATTATATGTATCCATTACATTTAATTGAGAAATGTATGTATTTTTTCATCTGTGTTTACTTTTTAGTTAATTGTTTATATTTTCAATTATTAAATGTACAAAATAAAGTTAAAAAAATGTTTTAAAAAAAGGTGTAAAATAGATTGTAAGGCAATCAAATATTTAAAAATCGAGAATAAACAGAAGGTCATTGCTTCTAGATCTCATGTCCTAATTCTTCAGGAAGTTTCCAATTGCTTATTACCTGGAGGATTAATTATAAAGCCTTTCCTGCAACTTTGTGCACTCATAGCTTATGTGCAATTGGTTTTTTGTCAGCTTAATTTTTAAAACAGGCACTGAATCCCTTTGGCTATATGAGGGTTTTCCCTTTGTTTCTGTGTTATAATTATTTTTCAACTAGAAAGTAGTTCATAAAAAAATGATTGTGTGAGTGTGACTTGAAATAAAGTCTATGTCTGTAATTCGTCGGCAAAAGAATGACCAGGTTTGCAGGAAGACAGTGACCATTTTCCCCCTTCATTCAAGCAATGGCATCTTATAGGGGAAGTAATTGTGTTTTCAGAGAGAAAGAACTCAGAAATGGATGAGCTCTTCCTTAATTATCAAAGATATTGAGGGTTTGTTCATACCTCAACATTTGGCAGAATGCAAAAGAGGACTCTACCAGAGTATGTGACACTGGGCTTGTATTGAAGGAATGCCATTCTTTCATGTAAATAGCCTAGTCCTGTCTAATAATGACACTATAGGACATGTCATATTGTTTTAGTCAGTTTATCCTCCAGGATACAGTGTCAGAAGTTTTCAGGCATACTCAGTCACCTTCTCCCCTTAAAATTACCCCTGTGGATCTGCTATCCATCTGATTTATTGAAATTTTGTTTAAACCTGAGTATATTGTCAGCATTGGGAATAGTGCATTTCATGTATTTCTGTCTCCTATGGAAAAATACTGATCTCTTTTACTTGTTAAGGTACTACAATCTCCAGTCATTCTTTTACTTGTCGTTCATTAGGTAGACATTTGCTGATCACTTGCTGTATGTCAGCACTTAGGCTGCACCGTGTTATGTTCATAGAGATGAATAAGACATAGTAGATGTTCTTAAAATGGAGTATTATTATTTGTCGATACCGGGTGTTTTGTCTTCTCTGTCACCCTTCTCCCTCCCTCCCTTCCATTTTTATAAGCAACAGATAAAATTTGCAATTATAATACCTTTCACATACTGCTGCAGCATGTCTTCACTTCCAGAAATTCCTTAGCAATACACTTCTCATTGTTTATAAAGTACTTTTTGTTTTTCAAATGAAAATCAATTATGTTCTGCAAATTATATTTCTTTTTATTTAATTGGATAGGAATAATCAAGTGAAAAAACCTAAAATGTCCTTTTTAGGATACTTTTTTTGCTCTTAAGAGTGAATATTCACTATCACTGCCAGTAGCTGGATCCAGATTCCACCAGTACTTTTTCCTCACTCCTAATGGACAGATTGCTCTTTTGCACACCTTCCTTGTCTGTTGACAGTTATCAGGTATGTTCCATTGCTGAGACTTGATAATCACTCACTACTTAGATGATTGTTTGGCTCACTTCATGACCATTGGCTGAGTTCCAAATAGGTCAGGAATTATGAACCACCAAAAGAAATATTATATTAACCTTTCCCTATTTTCTTTAGCATTCTTTTGTGTTAGATTCTAAATCAATGATTCAAAACCTGACTGTTAGAATTATCTGAGGTTTTTTATTTCTATTTTTTAGTGTTTTAGATTTCTGGACCATTTTAAAGGATTAAATGTTTGTAAAGTGAAAAAACCTGATCCCCCACCCCCCAACATCGTTTTCCTATAGAATTCTGTGAACTGTTATTTCAAGGAAGTGAACTTGGTTGATTCTCTTAGGAATCTAATTAACTAAATTGATTAGTAATGGAAACTCCTGAAATCCCAGCACTTTTCTTTTATTTCTTAAACATTATTTCCCACCACCTCTTTTGTTTTTGATAGTTTTATTCTGGACTTGTAATGGAAGAAGGAGAGCAGGATGAGACTCTTTCCTCCCATTTGTCCTATCCAATATGCGCTCAGTCTCTTCAACATCTCTTGCTATATTATTGCCCATAGTTCTGACTCACAGTGTCTCCTGCCATAGTAACTGATCTGTTTCTCTCCCTGCCATCGCTATACTGGGGCAACTCTTAACAATCTTATTTTGCTACTCTCAGTGTCTCCTTTAATGTCCACCTTTCAATATAGGAAACATGTCTAAACTTTTTCTTTGTATGGCTAGGAGATCTTTATGAACTGGCTCTTATCTACCTCTCTGTTCTCATTTCTCACCACTCCCACATCAGCAGTACTAATCTGCCATTCCATTTCACACCACCATTCCTTCACATGTGCTGTTCTTTCTATATAATAATGCTTTCCAATCCCTTCTGCCTAATTCCAGTTTATCCTTTAAAATACAGCATGTACATTGCACTCTTTGTAGGATTGCCTTTGCTTTTCCTCACAGTGTCAGTTACTTCCTTCTCTCTGCTATACCTAAATTTGGTACTGCACTTTGTACACTGAACTGTAATTGCTTGCTTAATTGTTGCTACTCAACATTGTACTAGAAGTTCTAGCTATAGCAGTTGGGCAAGAAAAATAAATAAAATGCATCCAAATTAGAAAGGAAGAAATAAAAGTATAATCACATCTGGCATGATCCTATAGATAGAAAATCCCAAACAAACCATGAGAAAGTCAGTAGAATGAATAAGTGAATTCAACAGAGTTGCTGGGTACAAGATTAACATGCAAAAATCAATTCTGCTTCTATACGCAAACAATGAACAGTCTGAAAAGGAAATTGTGATGGTTTGAAGCTGTGTATGTACCCCAGAAAACCATGTTATTAAATTTAATCCATCCCTGTGAGTGTGAACCCATTACAAGTAGAATCTTTTGATTTGGTTACTTCAGTTAATAAGGTATAGCCCAGCCCAGTTAAGATGCATCTTAATCTTATTTCTGGGGTCTTTTATAAACAATAAGACTGAAATTCAGACACACAGAGAGAAAGGCACAAAGGAAGTAGCCAGACGCTGAAATCAACAGAACCTGGAAGAGAAGGGAGAGACCCAGAGATGCTGTCATGTGTCTTGCTGTGTGACAAACTGAGCAGCCAAGGATCATTGTCAGCCAGCCCCAGAACACCACAGTCTTTGGGGAGGAAGCATTGCCCTGATGAAGCCTTGATTTGGACATTTTATTGGCCTCAAAACTGTGAGTGAATAAATGCTCATTGTTTAAGCCAACCCATTTCATGATATTTGCTTAAGCGGCCTAGGGAACCAAAACAGAAATCAAGAAAACAATTTAAATTTTTTTTTTTTTTTTTTTTTTTTACCGGGAGGTCCCGAGTATCGAACCCGGGTCCCTCCATATGGGAGACGGACGCCCAACCATTTGAGCCACATCCGTCCCCCGAAAACAACTTAATTTACAATAGCAACTAAAAGAATAAAATACCTAGGAATAAATTTAACCAACGATGTAAGATTTATACACTAAAAAGTACAGCTCATGGATGAAAGAAATTAAAGAAGACTTAAATAAATGGAAAGACATCCCATGTTCATGATTTATGACTTAATATTGTTAAGATGTCAGTACTACCCAAAGTGATTTACACGTTCATCCAACACAATCCTGATCAAAATTCCAGCAGCTGTTTTTACAAAAATGGAAAAGCCAGTCATCAAATTCATAAGGCAGGGCAAGGTGCCTAAATCGCCAAAACCATCTTGAAGAAAAAAGAAAAAAAGTTTTAGGAACTCACAATTCCCAATTTCAAAACTTAATACACCAACCTCAGTGAACTATGGGAGATGTTTGTGTTGGATGTGGTGGGAGGTGTGGGAGGTGGGCAACATGGGAATCCGAGTGGGTTCCGTATAATATTTTAGGTAATCTAAGCACCTCTTAAAATATATGTATATATATATATAAAAAATAACATTTTTGTAAGCAAATACACATATATGCATATATATTTATATATCATTTTACAAATGTTTGTATGTATTGTGAGAATTTTGATTTTTACCCATAATAAAAAAATAAAAATAAAAAAAAAAATAAATAAATAAAAAAAAAATAAAAATAAAAAAAATAAAAAAAAAAAAAAAAACTTAATACAAAGCTACAGTAATCATAACAGTGTGGTGATGGGATAATAACAGACAAATAGACCAATGGAATAGACTTGAGAGTTCAGAAATAAACCTACACATCTATGGCTGATTGGTTTTCAACAAGGGTGCCAAGTCTACTCAGTGAGGAAAGAATAGTCTCCTAACAACTGGTGCTGGGAAAACTGAATATCTGCATGCAAAAGACTGACATGGCCCTCTACCTCACACCATCTACAAAAATTAACTCACAATGGATCAACAACCTAAATATAAGAGCTAAAACCATAAACTCTTAGGAGAAGACATAGGGAAAAATCTTCAGGACCTTAGATTAGGCAATGCATTCTTAAATAAGACACCAAAAGCATTAGCAACAACAACAAACAATAGATAAATTGGACATCATCATAATTAAAACCTGTTGTGCATCATAGGACATTATCAAGAAAGTGAACAGACAACCTACAGAATGAGAGAAAATATTTGGAAATCATGTATCCATCAACTTTGTTGGTGGGAATGCAAAATGGTATAGCCCCTATGGAAAACATTTTGGCAGTGTTCTAATTTGCCAAATGGATGCCAAAGCAAAGTACCAGAAACATGTTGGCTTTATAAAGTGTATTTATTTGGGGGTAAAAGCTTATAGTTCCAAGGCCATGAAATGTCCAAATCGAGGCACCTGCAGAGATGCTTTCTCACCCAAAGTCAGCTACTGTTGACTTTTTATGTTGCCACGTGGTGAAATAAGATGACTGCTTATCTCTGCCATGGTTTCCACCTTCCTCTCCTGGCTCACCTTCTCCTCTTGAGCTGCTCTGTGGGTTCAGCCCCTTGGGGCTTCGTGCTTAAGCGATCCTATAGTCCTCTCTCTACTGGTATAGTGGCTTGTCCTTGCATCTCAACTGTGGGCAAAAATGAAGTCTTTTCTCTCATATGGCAGAATCAAACATGACAGTTCCCTTTTTTTGTGTGCCTGTCCCTGTGAATCATTTTATATCAGACCCAGCAAGGGGGTGGGGACTCAATGTGAGTCACACCTCAGGGACATGGTACAATCAAAAGCCCTAAAGCAATCTTATCAAGTAATTTAACCAAAGGCCCCTCAACTGAATTTAATACAATCAAAGGGTATCACACCTAGAGGAATAGATTAGTTTATAAACATAATCTTTCTCTTTTTGGGGTTCATAAAATAATCTCAAACTGCCACAGGCAGTTTCTCAGAAAGTTAAGTATAGAATTACTGTATGACTTGGCAATCCCACTTCTAAGTATAAACCCCAAATAATTGAAAACATGAACTCAAACAGTTATTTGAACACCAGTGTTCAGAGCAGGGTTATTCATAGTAACCAAAAGGTGGAAGCAATCTAAATGTCTATCAAAAATTGATTGGATAAATGAAATGGTAGTATATATAAGCAATGGAATATTGTTCAGTCATAAAAAGGCATGGAGTTCTTACCATGCTACAATATGAATGACTCTTGAACAGAATAATTCATCAGCATTAAAGTAAACAGAAAAAATGGTTGCAAAATACAGTGCCCACTCAAGTATCAGGCATATAAGAGGAGAAAAGAAAGTAATGCAACGTCATTGAAAATTCCTTGTCTTTTTCCCTCTCCTCCTGACATACACTTAAAGCAGTGGTTCAACTTTTGCTTCATTTATTTCTTAAAGCATTTCTTAAAAATCAAAGGTGTGCCTAAAAGGAAGCAAAAAAAACAAAGCAAAACAAAACAAAAAACAAACAAAAATAACCCTATTGCTCTTGTTCTTGTTTTTGTTCTTGGTTTGGCGTATTTTCATTAATATTCTAAATTCTTACTCATTTTAGAGGCTTGCTAATAACAGGCTGATAAGGAAGCTGATTTTGGACCTATGTCATATAAAGGTCTTGCCATCGTATTGCAGGAAGCCTATACTTAGAACAACTCTGTGATATTTTCCTGTCCAGACAGCCAAGGATATTCTGTGGTCTGCAAGATTTACAAGTCCCTTTTCAACATTTTGTCCTCAGTGTTCTGCTTCATTTAGTAAACTAGTAATTGTGCTGTCTTTATTTTTCCCATACCTTTTTGAACTTTGTATCTAAAAGATTGCCAGTAGTGTGAATGGACAACCAAGGTTTATTTCTTAATAAAGCCATTCACTTCTTTATGTACGTGTAAGAAGAGATTTCCAGTAATTTATTTTATTGGTTTTACTTGGTACATAAGCTCTGAGAAAACTGTAATATCTGTTGTAAATTTAATACTCAGAAGATTTTCTTACCAAGGATTCTTGCCCTGTAGAATACATGAAGAAAAGAACCCATTATTGTTGAGAAACATCTTTGGGAGGTAGACATTTCTCCAGAGATCCATGGATTTTAAAAGTAGAATTCTTTGATAACAATGCTGGTATTGGAAACTTATTTTAACCAAGAAAATCCGGAATATTTGATGTTGATACCACATAATCCTAGAATTGAATTTGGATGCAGATATTATTCTGTTTAAAAGGGATGTCACTAGACCCTTATACTCCTTCTTGGAATCCATTTAACTCTGAAAGTTATAATGAAATTTTAAAACTATAAATGAATAATTTTGAATTTTTTCACATTAGGTAAAATGAATAAGAATACCTACAAAAAGCAGTTCAATTGAATAAAATATGACTTTCCCTCACTAGATTAAAAACCTGGCTCTTTCCTCTATCTAATTTGATGGATACTTGCAAACCTTGACATTTCAATAAATGTAATTAATTTTTGTGCTTTTGCTGGGAATATTTTTGTCCCATGGGGAACTAATTAAAATTCTAGTAGAAAAAAAGTGAGCATTTGTAAGTCATTATAACTCCCAATTTTCACTCAGTTTAGTTCATATTTATAAATAGTCCAAATACATGTGAGTCTTAGTAGTTTGATGAGAGGATGCAATTATTTATAGATTTTTCTTTATATATTGTTCTTTTTCTTCTTTAAAACTTTCTTTTATTGGATGAAATGCTCTTAATTTAGCAGCTTTTGTCCTATAAAACAGATAGTAGGAATTTAGATAGATTGTGGACAACTACGTTGGTTCATCTCTTCTGAATAAAAGACATTCCTCTTGCTATTTTTATAGTAATATTCTAATATGTAGTATTATATGATACCAGAAGTTGAGAATGAAGTATCATTAATGATGAGCAACTACTCAATTTTTATCTGATTTTATTAAAGGGTGTCTCTGTTTTTAAAGAATATTTTTAATGTATATGCAAAGTTCAGAAAATAATATAACCCCATGTTCCTATCAGATTGAACAAATGTTGATATTTTGCCATATTTGCTTCAGGTTGTTAGAAAAAAGTTACAGTTATAAATTCTTTCCTCAATCCCTTCCTTTTCACCTTTCCAGATATAATCACTCTTCTGATTATTATGTATGCCTCTTGTCTAGTTTTATTCTCATATTTTGTATGCACACATGAAACGTTATTTTATGTGATTTTAAATTTTGTGTAAATGGTATAATATTACATGTATATGTATTCTGCAAAATTTTTCACTTAACGTTGTCAAGATTATGCACGAGCGGTACTTGTAGATATAATTTATTCATTAAAACTGCAGTATAGATTACAGTATATGAATAGTCACAATTTATCCATTCCTCTATTGATGGATATCTTGTGTTGCTTTGTGCATGTCTCCTTGTCCAAGGTGCAAAATTTTCTCTAGGGTGATTACCTAAAAGGAGATGGGCTGGATCTTAATATATGTGCATTTTCAACTTTGGAGCAATGTAGTAATATTTTGTAAACTGTTCTAATTTTACATCCTTACCTTTCAAATATAAGATTTCCAGTTTCCTTGCATCTTCACCAGCATTCAACATCATTTTAGTTGTTGCCAGTCTGATAGGTGAGAAGTGATATCTCTGTTTTCATTTGAATACCTGGTTACCAAAAAGATGATAATTTCTTGGGATTATTCATCAATAAAGTCCTCATTTATGAATTGTTAGTTCATACACATTGCACATTTTCCTATTGGATTATTTGTCTTTTTTATGGATTTGAAGGAGTTCTTTATATATTCTAGATATTAATCCTATATCAGTTAAATGTTACCCATTTTCTTCTCTTTATCTGTGATTTGTCTTTTAACTTTATTGCATAGAAATTCCTAATTTTAAGGCAGTCACATTTACCAATTTTTCCCTTTACGGTGGCCTTTTAAAATCTTATTTAAGAAATTATTCCCTCTCCCAAGGCCATGAAGAAAGCAAAATTTCTTCCAAAATTTTAGTTTTCACTGTAAGATGATTTAGATTTTACTTTTGCCAAATACACAGCCAGCTGTCTCAAAATAATTTATTGAATAATGTATCCTTTCAATAGTAATTTAGAACAGTGTCCCTGTCATATAAGCAGGGATCTGTTTTTAGGTGCTTTATTCTATTCTGTTAGTTTACTTATCTGGTCCTGTGCCAATTACCACACTTTTTATTATTGTAAATTTATGTTGTGTTATCTGATAGGGCAAACCCTCCTTCCTTTTTCTTATTTTGCAAAATTATCTATTTTGGGTATTTTGTTCTTGGAGAGGAATTTTAGGATCACCTTGTCAAAAACAAGAAAAAATCTTTTTAGGGTTTTGAATAGAATTAATTACATCTGATTTACAAATCAACTTGGGGAGTGATTACACCTTCAAAAATTTTAGTTTTCTGCCATCCAAATTATATTACTCCTATGTTATATTTATTTCTTGGTAATTTTTAGTGTTTTTGTTGCTGTTGTAAATGTGATATTTTAAAAAATACATTTTGTAATTGGTGGTTGTCATTGTATAGGAGCTTAAAGCTAACTTTTGTAGATTGGTATTATATCTCGCAACTTCCCTGCACTCTCTTGTTACTACAGATAGTTTGTAGATTATCTTGGCTTTTCTACATTGAAGATCACATCATCTGTGAATAACAAGAATTGTTTCCCTCTTTCTATACTTGTAAGTCTTATTTCTTTCTTATGATATTACATTGGCAAAGATTTCCAGTACAGTGGTAAATAGAAGTGGGCCCTACTTCTATTGTTCTTAACTTTAAAGGGAATATTTGTGGTAATTTGATCTATGGAGTGTGATATCTAATATGTTTTATTCATAAATTCTTACCAGGTTAAGGAAATTAACTCCCATTCCTTGTTGCTAAGAATTTTATAATGAATAAATATTTAATTTTATCAATGATTTTTTCTGTTTCTATTGAGATTGTAATTTTATTTATTGTCTTTAATTTGTTTAACACAATTAATAGATTTTCATTACTTTAATACTTGACATTAATAGATTTTCTAATGGGAACCCAAACTTGTATTCTTGAGATAAAATCTAGATCATTATGACATATTTAAAAAAAATAATTGCTAGAATTATTAATATATCATTTATGATTTTGAAAATAAGTTTATAATTGAATTGGCCTTTGATTTTCCTTTCTTTTATTGTCCTTGTCTACTTTTTTTAAATACAATTTTTATTGAAGTATATCATTCATATATGACCATGCATAAACAATAAGTGTATAGTAAAGATTGTGAACTTACAAAATAAACATGCATAACATCATACAGGGGTTTCATATATCACCCCTCCACCAACACCTTGCATTGTTGTGAAACATTTGTTACAAACTATGCAAGAGCATGATCAAAAAATTACTACTAATTATAGTCCCTATCTTATATTTGGTGTATTTTTTCCCCCAACCCACTCTATTTTTAAAAATATATATATTTTTATTACAGAGGTTGTGAGCTTACAAAACAATCATGCACATGTGTAGAATTCCCATAGAATACCCCTTCACCAACACACCGCACCATGATGGAACATTTGTTACAGATTATGAGATAATATCATCATAATATTACCACCAACCATAGTCCAAAGTATACATTTGGCACACTTTTTCAATATCCCTCCATTATCAACACAGTACATCTTTGGCACTGATGCAAGAATATTATAGTATTGCTGTTAACCAGTCTATAGGTCACACCAATTGTAGTTTTCCCATGCTTTTCCACATTCCCACCACCTTACAATAGTGATGTACACCTGCTCTAGCTCACAGAAGGATACTCTTGCATTTGTACCCTCAGTCACAATTCTCATCCACCTCTGGGTTCACTGTGTTATTCAGTCCCTAGATTATTCTTTAGCTTTCTTTCAATTGACATTTACTTCTCCAGACTACCCTTTTCAGCCACAATCCCATTTATAAACCAGCTGCTGCTCACTATAATGTATTACCATCAACTCTATCCATTTCCACACTTTTGCAGTCAAGTTAATTAAAACTTCTACATACATTAACCATCAGTAGTTCTTCTCAACCCCCCTCTTATCTCCTAATAACCTATACTCTAGGTTTTAACTACCTGTGTATTCTTTGTGTTTAGTTCATATTAATGAGACCATGAAATATTTGTGCTTTTGTTTCTGGCTTACTTAGCTTAGTATAATGTCTTCAAGATTCATGTTGGGAAGAAGATGTGGCTCAGGCGACTGAGCTCCTGCCTACCACATGGAAGGTCTGGGATCGGTTCCCGGTGCCTCCTAGAGAAGATGGGCAAGACAGCAAGCTGGCACGACAAGCTGGTGTGATGGGCTGGCGTGGCAAGCTGATGCAATAGATTACACAGTGAGATGACACAACCAAGAATCACAATGAGGAAACACAATGAGAGACACAACAAAGCAGAGAGCAGAGGTAGCTCAGGCTCTTAGGCATCTCCCTCCCACATGGGAGGCCCTGGGTTCAGTTCCCGTTGCCACCTAAAAAGAGAAGACCGGCACACAACAGACAGACACAGCAAATGCAAACAACAAGGGGTTGGGGAGAAAAAATAAATCTTTAAAAAAAAAAAAAAAAAAGATTCATCCATGTTATCATATGTGTCCTAATTTCATTTCTTCTTACTGCAGCATCGTATTATATCGTATGTATATACCACATTTTGTTTATCCATTCATTGGTTGATGAACTCTTGGGTTGTTTCGATCTTTTGGCAATTGTGAATAACACTGTTATGAACATCGGTATGCAGATATCTGTTCGTGTCTTAGTTTTTAGTTCTTCTGGATATATTTCTAGTACATGAATTGCTGTATCATATGGCAGTTCTATATTTAGCTTCCTGAGGTACTGCCAAACTGTCTTCTACAGAGGCTGTAGCATTTTACAATCCCACCAGAAGTGAAGGAGTGTTCCTATTTCTCTACATCCTCTCTAGCACCTGTTGTTAAGTGTGTTTTTTTAATAATGGCCATTCTATGTGGTGTTAGATGATATCTCATTGTTTAGATTTGCATATCCCTAATAGCTAGTGATATGGAACATTTTTTCTTGTGCTTTTTGGCCATTTGTATTTCCTCTTTGGAGAAATGTCTATTTAAGTCTTTCGCCCATTTCTAAATTGGATTGCTTACTCTTTTATTGTTGAGTTGTATGATCTCTTTATATAGAATGGAAATCAAACTCTTATAAGATATGTGGTTTCCAAATATTTTCTCCCATTGAGTGGGCTGCCTTTTCACTTTCTTGATGAAGTCCTTTGAATCACAGAAATGGTTAAGTTTGGGGAGGTACCATTTATCCATGTTTTCTTTCATAGCTTGTGCTTTTGGTGTAAAGTTTAAGAAGCTGCCACCTACCACCAGGTTTTGAAGATGTTTCCCTACATTTTCTTCTAGGAACTTTATGTTACTTGCTTTTATATTTAGGTGTTTGATCCTTTGGAGTTAATTTTTGTATAAGGTGTGAGATAGGGGTCTTCTTTTCTTTCTGTTGGCTTTAGATATCTAGTTCTTCCAGCACCATTTATTGAATATAATGTTCTGTCCTAGCTGGGTGGGTTTTACAGGCTTGTCAATAATCACTTGGACATAGATGTGAGGGTTTGTTTCTGAACCATCATTTTGGTTCCTTTGGTCTATGTGTCTATCTTTACACCAATACCATGCTGTTTTTACATGGTAGATAGGTAATATGATTTAAAGTCCAAAAGTAAGAGTCCTCCAACTTCGCTTTTCCTTTTTAAGATGTTACTGGCTATTTGGGGCCTCTTACCCTTCCAGCTAAATTTGACAATTGTGTATCACATTTGTTTAAAAAATGCTGGTCGGGAAGCGGTTGTGGCTCAATCAGTAGGGCTCCTGTTTACCATATGGGAGGCCCCGGGTTCGGTTCCCGGGGCCTCCTAGTGAAGGCAAGCCCGCCTGCACGGCGTGGTTAGCTGACCCAGCGAGCACAAGCAGCAAGGGGGGGATAAATGAATAAATAAATAAAATCTTAAAAAAATAATAAAAAATAAAAAATAAAAATAAAAAATGCTGGTGGAATTTTTATTGGGATTGCATTGGATATGTATATCAATTTGGGTAGAATTGACAACTTAATGATATTTAGTCTTCCAATCCATGAGCATGGAATATTCTTCCAATTATTTAGGTCTCTTTAAAATTTCTTTTAGCAATGCATTATAGTTTTCTGAATATAAGTGCTTTACATCCTTGGTTAAGTTTATTCCTAAATATTTGATTCTTTTAGTTGCTATTGTAAATAGAATTTTTCTTCTGACTTCCTCCTTAGATTGCACATTACAATTGTATAGAAACACCACTGATTTTTGCATATTGTTCTTGTTTCCTGACACTCTAATGAAATCATTTATTAGCTCTAACAGCTTTGTTGTAGACTTTTCAGGACTTTCTCGATATAGGATCATTTCATTTCTGAATAGTGAAAGTTTTACTTCTTCCTTTCCGATTTGTATGCCTTTTATTTCTTTTTCTTGCCTGATAGCTCTAGCTAGAAGCTTTAGCATTATATTGAACAACAGTGGTGACAATGGGCATTCTTATCCCTGATCTCAATGTGAAAACTTTCAGCCTTTCACCATTGAGTACAATGTTAGCTGTGGGTTTTTCATATATGGCCTTTATCATGTTGAGAAAGTTTCCTTCAATTCCTATCTTTTGTGTATTTTTATCAAAAAAAGATGCTGTATTTTGTCAAATGCCTTTTCTGCATCAACCAATAAGATCATGTGGTTTTTCTTCTTTGATTTATTAATGTGGTGTATTATGCTGATTGATTTTCTTGTGTTGAGCCACCCTTGCATGCCTGGTATAAAACCCACTTGATCATGATGAACAATTCTTTTAATGTGTGTTGGATTAGATTAGCAAGTATTTTATTGAGGATTTTTGCATCTGTATTCATTAGAGAAATGGGTCTGTAATTTTCTTTTTTCATAATATCTTTATCTGGCTTTGGTATTAGAGTGATGCTGGCTTCATAGAATGAGTTTGGTAGTGTTCCTTGTTCAGTTTTTTCGTAGAGCTTGTAAGATTGGTATTGAATCTTCTTTGAATGCTTGGAGAACTCACCTGTGAAACTGTCTGGTCCTGGGCTTTTCATTTTGGGGAGCTGTTTGACAACTGTTTCAATCTCTTTACTTCTGATTGGTTTGTTGAGGTCTTCTATTTCTTCTAGGGTCAGTGTAGGTTGTATGTTTCCAGGAGTTTTTCCATTTTATCAACATTGTCTAGTTTTTTGGCAATAGTTGTTCATAGTATCCTCTTATGCTCTCTCTTATTTCTGTGGGGTCAGTAGTAATGTTACCGTTTTCATTTTTATTTCATTTATTTGCATCTTCTCTCTTTTTTTCTTAGTCATTCTAGCTAAGAGTTTGTCGATTTTGTTAATCTTCTCAAAGAACCAGCCTTTTTTGGGTTAATTCTCTATTGTTTTTTTGTTCTTAATTTCATTTATTTCTGCTCTGATCTTTGTTATTTCATTCCTTCTACTTGCTTTGGGATGAGTTTGCTGTTCTTTTTCTAGTTCCTCTAGCTGTGTAGTTAGGTCATTGATTTTAGCTCTTTCTTCTTTTTTAATATAAGTGTTGAGGGCTATAAATTTTCCTCTCAGCACTGCCTTCACTGCATCCTATAGGTTCTGATATGTTGTGTTCTCATTGTCATTCGTCTTGAGATATTTATGATTTCTCTTGAAATTTCTTCTTTGACCCACTGATTATTTGAGTGTGTTGTTTAATCTCCATATATATGTGAATTTTCCCTTTATCTGCTACTTGTTGATTTCCAACTTTATTCCATTATGATAAAGAAAGTGCTTTGTATAATTTCAATTTTGTTGAATTTATTGAGATCTGCTTTGTGACCAACATATGGTCTATCCTGGAGAAAGATCCATGAGCACTTGAAAAGAATGTATATCTTACTGGTTTGGGGTACAATTTTCTGTATATGTCTATTAGATTTAGTTTAATGATATTATTCAAGCTCTCTGTTTCTTTATTGATCCTCTGCCCAGGTGTTCTAACCAGTGCTGAGAGTGGTGTATTGAAGTCTCCAACTATTATTGTAGAGATGTCTATTTCTCTCTTCAGTGTTGCCAATGTTTGTCTCATGTATCTTGGGGCATCCTGGGTAGGTGCATATACATATATGATTATTATTTCTTCCTAGTGAATCATCCCTTTTATTAATATGTAATGTCCTTCCTTGTCTCTAATAACAGTTTTGTTTTTAAAGTCTATATCATCTGATATACGTATAGCTACCCCACTTTTTTTTGGTTACTGCATGCATGGAATATCTTTTTCCAACCTTTCACTTTCAATCTATTGATATCCTTGGGTCTAAGGTGAGTCTCTTGCAGACAGCATATAGATGGCTCATATTTTCTTATCCATTCCGTAAGTCTGTGTCATTTGATTGGGGGTTTAACCCATTAACATTCAACGTTACTATTGTAAATGCAGTTCGTATTTCATCCATTTTTATCTTTGGGTTTTATCTCTCATTTTATTTTCACCACTTTCTTGTCACTTTTAGTTACTGTTATTGATACAGTCATCATTTCTAGACTCTCTTCCAAGCCTCTCTCTCCTTTTCTTTTTAGGGTGTAACACTGTCTTTAGTATTTTCTGCAAAGCCAGTCTTTTTGTTATAAACTCTCTCAGTTTCTGCTTATCTGTGAATATTCTAATCTCGCCCTCATTTTTTAAAGATAATCTTTCCAGATATAAAATTCTTGGCTGACGGTTTTTCTCTTGCAGTATCTTAAATATATCATACCACTGCCTTCTTGCCTCCATGGTTTCTGATGAGAAATCGGCACTTAATCTTATTGGGTATCCCTTATATGTTATGCATTGCTTTTCTCTTGCTGCCCTCAGAATTCTTTGTCATTGGCATTTGATATTCTGATTATTATGTGTCTTGGGGTTGGTCTATTCGGATTTATTCAGATGGGAGTACATTGTGCTTCTTGGATACGGATATCTATGTCCTTCAGTATGGTTAGGAAATTTTCTACCATTATTTCTTCAAATATTTCTTCTGCCCCACCCCTACCCCCCCCCCCCCTTTTTCCCCCTTCTCCTTCTGGGACACCCATGATGTGTACATTTGCATGTCTCTTGCTGTCATTTAGTTCCCTGAGACCCTGTTCAATTTTTTTCCATTCTATTCTTCATTTGTTCTTTTGTATGTTTGCTTTTGGAGGCCATGTCTTCAAGCTCACCAATCCTTTCTTCTGCTTCTTCAAATCTGCTGTTATATGCCTCCAGTGTATTTTTAATTTCATTTATTGCGCTTTTCATTCCCATTAGGCCTGCTATTTTTCTATGTATACTTTCACATTCTTCTTTGTGCTCCCTCAGTGTCATCTTATATCCTTAATCTCTTTAGACATCTCATTGAATTTATTTATGAAGATTTGTTTGAATACCTATGATTAGTTGTCTCAACTCCTTTATGTCATTTGCAGGCTTATCTTGTTCCTTTAACTGGGCCATATCTTCCTGTTTCTTGGTATGGATTGTAATTTTTGTTGGTGTTTTCGCATCTGGCTTGCTAGATGTATTTATTCTGAATGCAGTTTTTCCCTTTAGTTTAGGGCTTTCTTGTCTTTTCTTCCTTGCTTTTTGTGTAGTAGGAGTTGAGGATATAGTTGGTGCTGTAAGCTATGGAGGCTGAAGCTGCCCACGTTGCCCCAGGAATTGATGAAGCTTCTGTCACCTTTCTACTCTATCAGGGGTAGGGACAGAGCTGCAGCTGTGTATAATAATCCAAGTTGGGCAGGACAAAACAATCTGTAGTTTCCCGGTAGGACTAATGAAGCTTCACACCCCTTCCTCCCCTACTTTGGACGCGGGTGGAGCTATAGTTGTGGGCAGTAATCTGTGCTGTGTGGGTCCAAAATGACCACAGTTGCCCAGGTAAATTGACGTAGCACCAGACCCCCTTCCTGCCGGGAGTAGGGATGAACCCTCTGGAGTGCCCAACAATCTAATAAATCTAATAAATCTAACAATCTAATAAAGCCGTATAGGCTGAATATGCCTGCAGTTGCCCTGAGAGGCTGAGGGAGTAATGTCACTCCTGCCCTTCAGAGGGTGGGAACAGAACCACCAATGCCCAACAGTTCAGTCCCTGTATGCCAGAAGTACCCGCTGTTGCCCGGAGAGGCTAAGGAAACACCAGTCCCCTCCTATCCTATTGGGTGGTGGGAGTAGTTCTATGGCTGCCCAACAGTTCATTCCCTTTAGACCGAGAATACCTGCCATTGCCTGGAGAGCCTGAGGAAACACCAGCCCCCTCCTATCCTATTGGGAGTGGGGGTGGGTCCACAGGCATCCAACAGTCCAGTCCATGCAGGCTGAAAGTGTCTGCCATTGTCCTGAAAGGCTGTGGAAACACCAGCCCCCTCCTTTCCTATTTGGAGGTGAGGGTGGATCCACAAGTACCCACCAGTCCAGGCTGTATGGGCCAAAAGCACCTGCAGTTACCCAGAGAGGCTGGGCAAACACAGTCCGTCTCTTGTCCTATTGGGGATGGGAATGGAACCACAGGTGCCCAACAGTCTGGTTTGTGTAGGTATATAGGGACTGCAGTTGCCCTGAAAGGCTGAGGGAACACCAGCCCCCTCCTATCCTATGGGGGGACAGAGGTGGAGATGGACTTGAAGGCACTCAACAAACCAGTTCATGTGGGCTAAAAACGCCTGCCGTTGCCCGAGAGGCCAAGGATACCCAGTTCCTCTCCTCTCCTATTGGGGTGCGGGCATGCAGCCCCAGGTGTCTGACTGTTCAGTCTGTGCCAGCGGAGAGCACCTGCAGTTGCCTGGAGAGTCTGGTGCAGGTCCCGCCAGCTTCCTCTCTGCTGGAGGTGGGGCTAGAGCTTAGGCTAGGGCTGCAGTCTGCTCTTGGTACAAAGAAGCCAGTCCCTAACTTCACTGGATTTTCAGTCAGCCTGGCTCCCCTCATGCTGGAGGCAGAAATCCTAGTTACTATTTTATATTCCGTGGTGTCACATGTAAGCAGTGGACCAGACCAGCCTACGTATCTAGTGCTGTAGCTACACAGTCCACCTTTCTTGCATTTCCCTAATGAATAATGATGTTGAGCTTCTTTTAATATGCTTTTTGCTATTTTTATATCTTTTTCTTTGTTGAAGTGTCTGTTCAAATGTTTTGTCCATTTTTTCCAGATGGGTTGTTTGCTGATGGTTGGGTCTTTAGTCCTTTATGTGGTCTGACTACAAGTCATTGAACAGATAGAGGATTTGCTGATAGTTTCTTCTCCAGTCTGTGGTTTGCCTTTTCATTCTCTTAATAGTATCTTTCTAAATGAAAAATTTTAATTTCAATAAGATTCAAATTATTAGGTTTTTTTTTTCTTTTAGGCTCTTTTGTGTCATATCTAATAAATCTGCCTGTCTAAAGGCCGCAGAAGTATGCTCCTTTGTTTTCTCCTAGAAGTTTTATTGTTTAAAGACTTTTCCTTCTCTTCTAAACTACTTTTGCAACTTTGCAGAAAACACGTTTTCCAAATGTGTGGACCAATTTCTGTACTCTCTATTCTGTTTTTTTTTTTTTTTAGGAGGTATCGGGGATTGAATCCAGGACCTCGTGTAGGGGAAGCAGGCATTCAACCTCTAAGCCGCATCTGTTCACCTCTATTCTGTTTTATTGATGTTTTGTCTATCTTTATGCCAATACCTCACTTACCTCACTGTATTGATTAATAAAGCTTTACAATAACTCTTGATAACGTGGTATTAGCCTTTCAATTTTGTCATCCTTTTCAGATTTTCTTTGACAATTTTATTTCCTTTGCATTTCCTTATGAAGTTTAGAATCAGCTTGTCAGTTTCTGAAAATGTCTCTCAGCACTGTGTTGTAATTTTCAGTTTATAGATTCACATCTTTTGCTAGATTTATCCTTAATTATTTCATTTTTTGATGCTTTTGTAAGTAATAATGTGTTTTAATTATCACTTTCCAACATTTTTCTGCTAGAATATTAGGAATACAGTTGTTTTATATGTTGATCTTGTATCTTGTAAAGTTGTTAAATTCCATCAGATTTTCTGCAGATGTTCATGTCATCTGTGAATAAGGATAGCTTTACTTCTTCTTTTCCAATGTGAATGTCTGTTTCTTTTTCCTGTCTTGTTGCACTGGATAGACTCTCCAATACATTGCCGATTGACAATGATGAAAGAGGTCACCCTTGTTTTGTTTCTCATCTAAGGGGAAAAATCTTTCACAATTAATGATGGTGTTAGCTGTAGATTTTTTCATAGACGCTTATTATCAGGTTGAGGAAGTTCAATTAATTTCCTCTTTTGCCGAGTTCATTTTATCAGAAGTGGATGTTGGATTTTTGTCGTCTTTTTATTGAGTGTATTGAGATGATCATATGTGTATTGTAAAAGTTTGTTAGTATGGTAAATTATAGTGATTTATTTTTTGACTGTTAAATCAGTCTTTGCCTTGCAAGGATAATCCCCATTTGGTCATGATTTACTGTCCTTTTTATATATAGGTGGGTTTGATTTGCTTTTATTTTCTTTTTTAGAATTTTCACATCTGTGTTCATGGGGAATGTTGAGCTTACTTTATTTGTAATTTATTTTCTTGTTTTTGTTTTATGTTGAGCAATACTGCCTCTATAGAATGAGTTGGGAAACATTTTCTCCTCTTTTTACTAGAAGAGTTTGTGAGACTTGATGCTATTTTCCTTCAGTGTTTGATAGAATTAATTAGTGAAGCCATCTGGGACTGGTATTGTATATGTGGGAAGATTTTTAACTACAATTCAGTTTCTTTAATGGATATAAGGCTACTTATAGGTTATCTATTTCTTCTTGAGTTAGCATTGGTATTTTGTGTCTTTCAGGGAATTTGTCCATTTTATATGAGTTGTTGAATTTATTGGCATAAAGTTATTCATACTTTTCTATTTAATATCTATAGCATCTGTAGTGGTGCCACCTCATTCTTTATATTGGTAATTTGTGTCTTCTCTCTTTGTTTTCTGATCAGTCTGGATAGAGCAGAGGTAGGTAAACCTGGGTAAACCCACGGGCAAAATCCCACCAGCTGTCTGATTTTTTTTGACCCACAAGCAAGCAAAGAAGGATTTTTACATTTTAAATGACTACATTTTAAATTCTTATATATGTACCTACATAATAGGCTTGATTTTATCTCTTGGCCCACAAAACCAAAATATTTGCTACTTAGCTTTCTAGGAAAAAGTTTGTCCACCCCTGAGTTAGAGGTCTATCAATTTATTGGTTTTTCTAAAGAACCAACTTTTGGTTTCAATGATTTTCTTCTATTGCTTTTCTTATTTGTATTTCATTGATTTCCTCTCTGATCTTAATTATTTTCTTCTACTAAATTTGTATTTCATTTGCTCTTTTTTTCTCTAGTATCTTAAGGTGAAAATTGAGATCATTAATTCAAGAGATTTCTTCTTTTCCGATAGAGGCATATTGTGGTATAAATTCTCTCCTAAATATTGCTTTACTTGTATCCCACACATCTTTATATATTACATTTACATTTTCATTCAGTTCAAAATACTTTCCAATTTCCTTAAAAAAAAAAAATTTTTTTTTTAAATTTATTTATCCACCCCCCCCCACCACTGTTTTGTGCTTACTGTCTGCTCTCTGTGTGTTCTTCTTTGTCTGCTTGTCTTCTCTTTAGGTGGCACCGGGAACCAATCCTGGGACCTTCCAGAGTGGAGAGAAGCGCTCAATCTCTTGCGCCACCTCAGCTCCCTGGTCTGCTGCGTCTCTTATTGTCTCTCTTCTGTTTGTCTTTTTGTTGTATCATCTTGCTGCGCCAGCTCTCCTCTTAGGCCAGCACTCTGTGCAGGCCAGCACTCCTGTGTAGGCCAGCACTCTTCGTGGGCCAGCACTCCACTTGGATCAGCTCGCTGCAGGGGCCAACTTGCTTTTCAACAGGAGACCCTGGGAATTGAACCTTGGACCTCCTATATGGTAGATGGGAGCCCAATCACTTGAGCCACATCTGTCTCCCTCATTTCCTTTTTGATGCATAAATTATTTAGAAGTGTACTATTTACTTTCCAGATATTTCAGATTTCCTAGATCTAATTTAATTTCATTGTAGTCCCTAAATATACTTTGTATGACTTAAATTCTTTCAAATTTACTGAGTTTATTTTATAGTTCAGAATGTGCTCTATCTTGGTAAATATTCCATATGTATTCTGCTCTTGCTGTGAGGAATGTTTTATTTCCTGGGCTCATTGATTTCAACTTCTGGAGGCTTCTCTCTGTCTGTCCAGCTTTTATCCTGTGTCTACAACTTTTTATTCCTCTTTTTATAAAGGACTCCAGTAAGAGGATTAAGACCCGTCCTGGGTCCTGCAATCTAATCATAGGCTATTAACTGAAATAATTTAATCAAAAGCTCCCACCTACAATAGGTTTACATACACAGGAGTGGATTAGCTTTAAGAACAGAATTTTCTGGAATCCACAACCTATTCAATCTGCCACAACCATGCATTAGTGTGGTACATTTGTTACAATTGAAAAAGTGTGTTTTTTATAATTATACTATTTACTACAGTCCATGGTTTTCCTAAGGGTTCACAGTTTGTGTTAGACAGTCCCATGGATATTTTTATTTTATTTTATTATAGTAACATATATGCAAACTAAAATTTCACCTTTTAACCACATTCAAATATGTGCCAGTGTTGTTAATTACATTAAAAATGCTGTGCTCCAGTCACCACCATCCATTACCAAAACTTTTCGATTATCCTAAATAGAAACTCTCTACATAATTTAAGCCTTATCTCTCTTTTCCCTACCCCCACCCTATCCCCTTGTAACCTGTATTCTAAATTCCAACTCTATGAATTTGTTTATTTTAATGATTTCATATCAGTGAGCTCATACAATATTTGTCCTTTTGTGTCTGGCTTATTTCACTCAACATGATGTATTCAGGATTCATCCACATTGCATGTTTCAGAACTTCATTCCCTTTTACAGCTGAATAAGACTCCATTATGGGTTTATATTACATTTTGTTTATCCATTCATCAGTAAATGGACAGTTGGATTGCTTCCATCTTTTGGCAATTTTGAATAATGTTGAATGAACATCAGCGTGCACATATCTGTTCAGGCCCTGCTATCAATTATTTTGGGTATATATCTAAAAGTGAGATTGCCAAGTCATATGGTAATTCTATACTTAACTTTTTGAGGAACCACTAAACTGCCTTACACTGTGGCTGAATGATTTCACATTCCTACCTACAATGAATGAGTGTAATTTTTATACATCCTCTTCAATACTATAATTTTCTGTTTTTTAAATAGTAGCCATTGTATTTGTGTGAAATGAAATCTTACTGTGGTTTTGATATGTATTTCCCTAATAGCTAATGATGTTTAGCATCTTATCATGTGCTTTGGGGCTATTTGTATATCTTCTTTGGAGAAATGTCTATTCAGGTCTTTCTCCATTTTAAAAATAAGACTGTCTTTTTGTTGCTGAGCTGTAGAATTTCTTTATATCTTCTGGATATTAATCCCTTATCAGATGTGTGGTTTCCAGATACTTTGTCCCATTGTTTAGGTTGTCCTTCTATTTTCATGATAAATTCCTTTGCACAGAAGTTTTTAATTTTGATGAGGTCCTATTTATCTTTTTTTTTTTTTTTCCTTTGTTGCTTGTGCTTTGGGTGTAAACCCTAAAAAACGATTGCATAGCACAAATTCCTGAAAATGCTTCCCTATATTTTCTTCTAGGAGTTTTATAGTTCTGGTTCTTATATTTAGGTCTTTGATCCATTTTTGAGTTCACTTTTGTTTATGGTGTGAGGTGGGAGTCCACTTTCATTACTTTGCAAATGGATATGCAGTTCACCCAACACCATTTGTTGAAGAGATTATTCTTTCCTATATGAGTTGTTTTCTCACAGTTGTGAAAAATCAGTTTGCCATAAATGTAAGGGTTGATTTCTGAACCCTCAATTCTATTCCTTTGGTCAGTGTGCTTGTCCTTGTGCCTAATACCATGCCATTTTGATCACTGTGGCTTTGTAATAAGTTTTAAGATTAGGAAGAGTGAGTCTTCCAAGTTCATTCTTCTTTTTCAAGAAGTCTTTGCCTATTAGGAATACCTTACTCTTCTATATAAATTTGATGATTGACTTCCATTTTTGTGAAGAAGGCTGTTGGGATTTTGAATGGAATTGTGTTGAATCTGTAGATTGCTTTGGGCAGAATTGCCATCTTAACGATATTTAGTTTTCCAATCCATGAACATGCAATATCCTTCCATTTATTTAGGTCTTCTTTGATTTCTGTTAAAAATGTGTTGTGGTTTTCTGCATGCAAGTCTTTTATATCTTTTGGTTAGATTTATTCCTAGATAATTTATTCATTTAGTTGCTGTTGTAAATGGAATTTTTTTCTTGATTTCTTCTTCCTGCTGTTCATTTCTAGTGTATAGAAATGCATCTGGTATTAGCAATTGATCTTGTACACCGCCATTTTGCTGAATTCATTTATTAGCTCTTATAGCTTTGTTGTGGATTTTTCAGGAGTTTCTGTGTGTAGGATCATGTCATCTGCAAAACAAGGAATGTTTTACATCTTCCTTTCCAATTTGAATGTTGTTTATTTCTTTTCCTACCTAATTGCTCTGGCTAAAACTTCCAGTATTGTTTTTAATAACAGTGGTGACAGTGGATATCCTTGTCTTTTTCCTGATTTTAGCAGGAAAGCTTTCTGTACTTCACCATTGATTTCAAATCATTGAGCTCATACAATATGTTAATTATGGGTTTAACATATATGCCCTTTATCATGTTGAAAAAGTTTCCTTCTCTTCCTAGTTTTCTAAGAGTTTTCATCAAGAAGGGGTGCAGGATTTTCTCAAATGTCTTTTCTATGTAAATTGAGATGATCATGTGTTATTTTTCCTTCATTCCATTAATGTGATATAGTATTTTAATTGATTTTTTCATACTGAACTATCTTTGAATAACTGGTATTATAATTCTTTTAATGTGCTATTAGATTGGTTTGCTAGCATTTTGCCAAGGATTTTTGAATCAATGTTTATAAGAAATGCAAAAATCTCAGTTTCTTTTCTTATGATATCTTTATCTGGCTTTGGTATGTGGGTGATGTTGGCCTCATAGAATGAATTAGGGAGTGTTACCTCCTCTTTAATTTTTTGGAAGAGTTTGAACATGATTTCTGTTAATTCTTCTTGGAATATTGGGTGAAATTCCCCTGTGAAGCCATATGGTCCTTGGCTTTTCTTTGTTGGGAGGTTTTTTTATTATTTACCAAATGTCTTTACTAGTTATTGGTTTGTTGAGAGCTTCTGTTTTTTCCTGAGTTCATGTAGTAGTTTGTGTGTTTCTAGGAATTTGTCCATTTCATCTAGGTCATGTAATCTGTTGGTGTACAGTTGTTCATAGTACCCTTAGTTTGTTCTCTTTTTAATTCTAGTTTTGAGTTTGTTTCTGATTTGAAATCTTTTTTAAGCATTTAAAGTTATAAATTTTTCTCTTAGCATTGCCTTTCCTACATCTCATTAATTTTGGTATGTTCTTTTTCATTTATTTCCTAATTTCCCTTAAGACTTCTGCATTAACCCATTTATTGTTTCTGGATACAGTTTAAAATTTATACATATTTGTGAATTATCCATTTCTCCTTCTGTTATTGATTTCTAGCTTCGTTTCTTTGTGGTCAGAGAAGATACATTTCATGATTTCAATATTTTTTAATTTATTGAGACTTATTTTATGACATAACATATGTTCTATTCTGGAAACTGATCCGTCTGCCCTCAAGAAGATTGTGTATTCTGTTTCTGTTGGATGAAGTGTTCTATGTTTGTCGTTAGGTCTAGTTAATTTAGAGTATCATTCAAGTCTTCTATTTCCTTATTGATCATCTGTCTAGATGTTCTATCCGTTATTGAAAGTACTGTATTAAAGTCTCCTATTAATGTAGGACCATCTATTTCTTCCTTCAAACCTTTCAGTATTTGCTTCATATATTTGGTACTCTGCTTTTAAGTGCATTTATATTTATAATTGTTATGTCTTTTTGTTGACCCCTTTGTCTCTTGTAACTATTTATTACTTAAAGTCTGTTTTAATCTGATAGTAGTATAGCTGTCTCAGCTGTCTTTTGTTACTACTTGCATGGTATATATTTTTTTCCACCCTTTCGCTTTCAAATTACTTATGTGTTTGAATTTAAAGTAAGTTTCTTTTGAACTCTAACTCCCCTCCCCCCCTCCCCCCAGACTCTAACAATCTCTACCATTTACATTTAAAGTCACTACTGATAATGCAGGACTTTCTTCTGTCCATTTTGCTGTTTAGTCTTTTTAAGTTTTATACATGTTTTTAAAATCTTAATTCTTCTGTTAATTCCTATTTTCATATTTATTTGATTTTTTGTATTATACCATATTGAGAGCCTTCTCTTTTCTATTTGGATATATTTTTCCATATATTTTCCCTGTGGTTATCATGCGGTTAAAATTTAACATTCTAAATATATAACATTCCTATTTGACTTGATACCAACTTGACTTCAATAGCGTGCACATACTCTGTTCCTCTACCCCTCTGCCCCTTCCCCAGCTTTTTTTATACTTGTTGAAAATTATATCTTTGCACATTATATACCCAAAACCATAGATTTATCATTACTTTTTATGCATTTGAATGTTAGCAACTATAGGAATAAGAAGTGGAGTTACATACTAAAACATACAATGCAATACTACTGGCATTTGTTATTACTCAAATGGTTACCTTTACCGTAGGTCTTTAGTTCATTTGCCACTTCAGTACTCACTGTCTAGTGTCCTTTCCTTCCAGTCTGAAGAACCACCTTTAGCATTGTTTGTAGGACAGGTCTAGTGGTGATGAACTCTCTCAACTTTATGTGGGAATGTCTTGATCTCTGCCTTATTTTTTAAAGAAAGTCTCGCATGATATAAAATTCTTGGCAATTTTTTTTTTCCTGGCACTTTAATTATTCAACCCACTGCCTTCTTGCTTCCATGATTTCTGGTGAGAAATTGGCACTGAATCTATTTAGGACTCCATTGTATATGTAACAAGTTGGCTTTCTCTTTAAGCTTTCAGAACTCGCTCCTTATTCTTTGCATTTGACATTTTTTTTTTTAATAATATTCCACTTTACAGACATACCACATTTTATTTATCCATTTAGCAGTTGATGGACAATTGGGTCACCTCTACTTGTTTTTTTTTTTTTTTTTTTTTTGAAGATTTATTTATTTACTTTATCCATTTTAAACCCCCCCCCTCCCCATTTTGCTGTTTTCTGTGTCCATTCACTGGGCAATTCTCCGTGTCTGTTTCCTGCCATCTCTTCTCATCCTCCTCCTCCAGTCTTCACCAGGATTCGATCCTGGAGACTTCCGATGTAGGAGAGAGGTATTCTGCCGCCTGCGCCATCTCAGCTCCTGGCTAGCATTTGACATTTTGATCAGGATGTGACAGGGCATATATTTCTTCAAATTTATCCTGTTTGGCTTTCTCTGGGCTTCTTGGATATACATATTCACATCTTTTGCTAAGTTTGGGAAGTTTTCTGTTATTGTTTCTTTGAATATTCCTTCTGCACCTTTTTCTCTTTTTTCTTCTGGGACACCCATAATGCATGTATTGGTATGCCTGATAGTGTATATCAGAGGTCTGTTAGGTTATTTTCACTTTTCATAATTCTTTTTTCTTTCTATTCCTCAACCTTACTCATTTCAATTTTCTTGTCTTCAAGTTTGTGGATTTTTTCTTCTGCCAGCTCCAATCTTCTATTAAAATCCTCCCTGGGCATTTTTCATTTCAGTTATTGTATTCTTCAACTCCTGTAGTTTTGTTAAAATTTATGTCTCTATTGAGATTCTCATGTATCCATTATGTTTTATTTCTTTGTCTGTATTTTCCTTCATCTCCTTGAGCATATTGAAGGTCATTTTTTTTAAGTCTTTGTCTGATATGTGCACAGTCTGGTTTTCTTCAATGATGTGTCTGGATTTTTATCCTTTTCCTTTGGATAAGCCCTCCTTTCCTGTCTTTTTTTTTTGGGGGGGGGGTGTCTTATAATCTTTTGTTGTACATTGTACGTTTTAACATTTTAAAATGTTTACCCTTGGACTTATTCCCTAAGGTGTCTGTTTCTTGGGTTTGTAGCCAGCTGTTGTTATGACAAATTTTCTTGAATGTCAAGAGCTGGTAAAACTAAGCAAATCTTAGTAAAACACCTTGAGACATCTTTGAGTGGCTTTGTGTTGGGTGATTCTCTGTGTCAGATTTCAGCCCTCTTATCAGGAAGGTCTGCCCAAGGAGAATGCAAAGTACAGGGTCCTCACTTTCTTTTCTGGGCCTGTGTCTTTTCCTGGACTTGTGTTTGCTAGTGGCTTTAGGAGTTCCCCTGTTACAGATGTTTGAATGCTTCTTCTCATCCCAGGACACAGACCTCCTTCTACAGGTTTCTACAGCAGAACTTAAAAGAGTTAAGCTTTTGTCCCAGATTGCCTGATTCAGTTGTTTCTTTTTTTTTTGTTTTTTAAAGATTTTATTTATTTATTCATTTATCCCCCCCTTGCTGCCTGTGCTCGCTGGGTCAGCCAACCACGCCGTGTGGGCGGGCCTGCCTCCACCAGGAGGCCCCGGGAACCGAACCCGGGGCCTCCCATATGGTAAACGGGAGCCCTACTGATTGAGCCACAGCCGCTTCCCTCAGTTGTTTCTTACTTTGATTTTACTATCTTAGGCTGCTTTTGCCTGGAACAAGCATCCAAATTTTTAGATGGGGGCCATGCTGGAGAGGAGTTTTCTGAATCAGTCTTTCCTGGTCATAACAAGGCCAGAAACCCACAAAGGGAGCTACAGCCACTTCCAGATTGCCCTGGGAATATATGAGGGAGGGACCAGAATGGTTCCTGGAGCTTCTCCCCTCATCTTCCCAAATTTGTATTTTACTTGACTTGGCACCAGCCCAGCAAATGTAGTCCTTCAGCTGTCCTCCACAGCTCTGAGGAAGCGTATCATCTTTAAGTCTCCTCAAATGCCTTTGTTTGAGGTAGCTTGGAGTAATGCCCACTCTCAAATCGGGCCCCCAGCAATCTGAAGTGCCTAATAAAAAGGATTGATCAGCTATGGGACTGTACACTCCCAGATCGTAGGGAATTAGGCCTTTATGCCCCACCCTGGCACCAGCACTGTATACCAGATGCCAGGTTTTAGTACCTCACTGCTGTCAGCTGTGAGACTGAGGTGTGGTTATTGGTAGCTGCTGCCTGGAAGCCTAGAGAGCCACCAGTAATGTACTGGCATTTACTGCAATTTACCAGCCTCTTTCTCTCATTCTTTCCTCAATGCTGTACAGCATTCTTCTGGAATCTGGACTTTGAAATAGTTGATTCAGAAAGTCCCTGTCTGCTTAATAGTTGTTCTGGTTGAGGGACTGATTCCTAGAACTTCCTCCTCTGAAGTCTTCCCACAATCCAGGTTATCACTGACTTTTGTTGCCTGATTTTAGTGTCTTGAAAAGCATTGTTTCATGCAATTAGTCTGGATTTTTAGTTATTCCTGGCAGGAGGGTAAATCTTATCTCTGTTATTCCATCTTGGCCAGAAGAGGAAGATCTTTTACATAGTGATAATGATGAGAAAATTTCATTCCACACATATTCAAAAAAGGGACTGCTTGTGCTGATTGACTTTTCTGGATGAGGTTTAGAAGTAATCAGCCTGCTTCATGGCGTAATTTTTTACATTGGCTTCTCCAATACCTTTCTTTATTTATAGTTTGATTAGATTATTGCATATAATAATATCATGTAAATCACTAGACCTGACACATTTTATTAGAATTAGATTGAATTCAGTACTTAATGGAAATCTGCTGAAATGATCATGTACTATTTTCTCATACCTATTTTGACCATTATGTTATCACTGTAATGTGTAAAGAAATAAGATAAAAAAGGAGAACCTAGAAGTAATCTATTGTTTGGATTTTTTTTGCATCACTAAAGTGTCTTCTGAAATTTATTATGCTCTCACGGAATATTGCTGCCAAAACAAATCCCAAGAGGTAGTAGTTTTATTATGCTTTCAAATTATTTCTTAGAAACCCACAGTGTAATTCGGGAAGAAATTAAGAGCTAAGTATTTAAAACTTATAGTTTTAAAACTATATCTGAAGAAATGCCTCATTTGTGAATATATATACATTTGTGCTCATACATTTGGGTCATTGTGCACTTAATTACTCTATTTGTTTTATCATTATTTTCTTTGTGCATATGTAAATGAAGGCTTTTTCATTCATATTCTGCAGCCTGGGACCCTTCTGATTGGATGGTGGTTATTTTTCTTATTCCTTTTCAATATTTATGCATACGTTCTCACATGAAGTTATAGAATGTATCATTTTACTCTGTTATAGTTCTAAAAGAGCTTCTTTACTTAACATATGTTTTGAAGTAGTTAAAGTCATTAATCGTTAATTTGACTTCATTGATTGTATAACAAATGTTAGAAAAGCTATTAAAAAAATATGTCTGCATCAAAGGACATAAGTTGACATATGAATTAAAGTTTTGTTGGTTATAATTTCAAAATTAAGTTCCTTTAACCTAGTTGTTATGGTAATAGTATATGATAATGATATAAATGAGTCGATATAAATTACTGCTTATCTCTAAAATGACTGAATAACCATAAGAAAGTTTTGTGCACTAAGTACTTTTACAGATATTTTCTTATTTAAATATATTGTAAGAAAATTCAGCCATTGTTCTATCTTCACATGATTTTTCATAATGGACAATACACACACATATATACATATATTTATATATGGATATATATACAAACATATTGTATGAACGTGTGTGTATGTAGGTATTAGTTTCCTTTTGCTTCTGTCACAAATTACCACAAACTCTATAACTTAAAACAGCAGAGATTAATTTTCTTACAGTTCTGGAGGCCAGAATTCCAAAATGAGTTTCTCTGGGCTGAAATCAGTTTGTTATCAGGGCTGCACTCCCTTGGAAGCTCTAAGGGAGAAGCTGCTCCTTGCCTTTTCCATCTTCTGTAGGTGCATTCCTTCCTCATTGCCCTTCATTCATCTTCAAAGACAGCAGCATAAATCATATGGCCTTCTCCTCTTTTGTAGTAGAATTCCCTTCTGCCTCTATTGTGATTGCAATTGTGGACCAACCAGATAATACAAAATAATCATCCCATCTCAAAATCCTTAACTTAATCATGTGCAAAAATTTTTTTGCCATATAAATTAACATCTACAGGTTTCAGGGATTAGAATATGGATATATTTGGGGCCATTATGAAGCCTACCACTAATTTGTCTGTCTATCTAAAATTTAAAAACCAAAATAGGATGCAGAATTATGCCAAAAGTCACATAAAAACAAAACATGTTAGAAAGAAGCACAATATGGAAACAAGTTGTACTTATAGGGTGGTAATATAAGCAAGAGATTGTAGATTTCTGCTGTGTTCCAGCACGTTATATTGTTGACTGATATTTTTGTTGCCATTAGAAACAAATAGGATATTAATCTTCAGGTTTCTTTTTTTTAAAAATGTACTTTATCTTCCACTCTAGTCTTTCCCTCCCCTATAAAATCTGTGCTTAGTAATGTCATGAATGCATGAATTTGAGCACAGGTTTTACATAGCCAGATATTTGGATTAATTTAGAAATAATTTGTATTTGATACATGATATTCATAGACACATGTTCAGATACGGTTTTTCTTATTCCCATTAAGCCTTTTCTTTAACCCTGTACCTCACCTTTGTTATTCTTAATACTAATGAAGAATTGACCACTCTGCTACTGGTGGTGGCACTCTAATAGGACGAGATTCGCTAGGATACAGTTCTTAAATTTCCTCAATTCCTAAGAAATCATAGATCTGTGACATAGATTATTCTTTCCTGTTTTTGTTCAGTATAAATCTTTTTACATTTTATCCTCTTCTTTTAAAGAAAAAACTTCATTTGGTGCATCTGTTATGCTGTATAGTTCAATGCCTTACAGAGTTATTAATAAATATTTTTTAGCAAAGTAAGCATGTATTTTGGTTCATAATTTATAAGCTGAATGTTTGTATTTTTTTTCCTGAACTATAGGATACCAGAAGGCCCTATTGATCAGGGGCCGGCTGCAGGAAGGGTACGTGCTTTAGAGGAGCAACTTGTAAAGGCCAAAGAACAGATTGAAAATTATAAGAAACAAACCAGAAATGGTAGGTAATTGTACAGTGTTTTCCTCCTCAAAATATTGGCATTAGCACAGATAATGAAAATTTCCTTTCATCAAAACGTTGGAAATGCTGTTAACTCTCTGTTCTTCAACTGCAGGTCTGGGGAAGGATCATGAAATCCTGAGGAGAAGGATTGAAAATGGAGCTAAAGAGCTCTGGTTTTTTCTACAGAGTGAATTAAAGAGATTAAAGAATTTAGAAGGAAATGAACTCCAAAGACATGCAGATGAATTTTTGTCAGATTTGGGACATCATGAAAGGTATTATTCTCCCTTTAAATTTCATTTGGGCTTTAGTAAAGATTATAATCTTAAGAATGGGAAACTAGAAGTTTTGTTAATTTCCCTGCTGAATGGTAGTTGATGCCTACCATGTTTGGGAGCTAAGAGTACCTTGGGTCTCAATAGACAGTAATTGCCAAGTGCAGTCTATCAACTAAAAGATATTGCAGGGAAATATCACTTAAACTACATCGAGAAATCTTTATAAGTAAGTTCTGTAGTTTGTGGTGTCAGCCAACAATATGTTAAAATATCTTCCTGTAAATTTCTTTATTATAACAATCAGTATTTGAAGTAGAGGGTGTGATTTTCCTGCAGTACATTGGAAATTATACTGAGGTGGCTACTCTATTTCTTATTTAAACATTAAAAACTTTAAAATGGCACTTTTTCAGGGTTTTTAATTAAAGGTTAAGTTTTTGATTGAAAACAGCATTCTGTTCATTTTTCTTCCATTTAGTTGCTAAAAAAGGGGAACCTGGAATCTGCCTAGTTAAATTTAATTCTCCTGTTTACACTTTTATCAAAGTATGCAGTGTATTATCTATCCAAAAGAAAACATTTTAATGCTGCTGTGTTCATGCAGAACAAAATTTATCTGAGAATCATTATAAATACAGTGAAACCTGTCCTTAGGCCTGCAATATTTAAAAGGCTATGTTCTCAGTAGGATTCTGATGATAATTACTGTTTTATTTAACAATAAAAGAAAATTGTTGTATTAACACAATCTACCACTGTGAAGATGAAAAGAATTACTCTATACATCCAAAAGATTCATATATAATAATATGCTCTGCTGTTTTAACAGAAATGACAAGTAAGAAATATCAGTTCATTGGAATAATTTTAGCATTAATGAATCTATGGAAATATGATGGCATGAATTTCAAGGAGCATTGAATTATTAGGCCACACATTTGTCGGTCCCTTTGAAATTTTTAGCCCAGCTTGCAGCTAAAATTTTCAGAATTAAAATGCTGAATAATTCTGTTCTTAACATTTCTCTGCACATTCTAAAGCTAAATCTAGGCACTGAGCATTTTTCTTTTAATTGGAAAGATGTGCTTGTTTGCTTTGTTTAAGGAAGCTTTGGAGGAAAATGCAGCTCTGAAGAGGATTTGAGTTGATAGGTTAGGTGGTATGTAAAGAAGAATTTTGGCTATTAACTTCTGACAGAATGTTTAATTTTGAAGTTTGAGTGATTTACTTAAACTACTTGAGAATTTAATTTTCAGGACTTTTCTTAATTATATAAAGATTATTTTGTAAATATAATTTATGCATATATTTTATACATGTTTTGTGAATATATGTACAAATGAAAATGAACAAAAAAGATGAGCCCCTGAAAAGTTGATGTAAATCAATGCCAGTATTTTTTGTAAAATGAATTCTATCATAAACACACTGTGATTCCTAATACTGCCATATAATTTATGTTAAGTGATATTTTACTGAAAATGAAAATGGAAAGTAAAGGTACCCAATTCAGGTTCTTTTGCCATCTTAAGTAAAAATTATAATGAACCTGGAATACAACTTCAGAGGGTAGTAATTTAGTTCCAGGCAGCCAGATAAGAGTACTGTAATACAAATAATGAGCAAAACGCAACCAGACATTAGAGAAATAATGTTTAAAGTGATGATTGTACAAATAAAGAGGATTTGCCTATGTGTGTGTATATATATATATATTTGCGTTGGTATCTGATCATGGACTATGTCCTCAGTGGTCTCTTACGACATCTTAAATTTGTTTAAAGATTTTAAAAACTGTTTGCTTCATGTTTTAGTTTCTCAAGCTGCTCAAGCAAATCATGCAGTGGTTTGGCTTAAACAATGGGAATTTATTTGCTCACAGTTTTGAGGCTAAGAGAAAGTTCACATCAATGCATCATCAAGGCGATGCTTTCTCCCTGAAGACTGTGGTGTTCTAGGACTGGTTGCCAATGGGCCTTGGTCCTTAGTATGTCACATGGCAAGGCACATGGTAGCCTCTCCTGGTCTCTCCCTTCTCTTTTAGCCTCAGCTTCTGGCTGCTCCCCTGTGGCTTTTCTCTCTGAATTTTATTCTGCTTATGAGGGACTCCAGTAATGGGATTAAGGCTCATCTGGGGCCATACCTTAACTGAAGCAACCTCATCAAAAGGTCCTGTTTACAATGAATTCACATCTACAGAAATGGATTAGGTTTAAGAACATGTTTTCTTGGGTGGACTCTAAATCACCATCCTCACCATAAACTCATTAATTAAAGTTGTAAGAGCCAGAGAACCGGTTTAAATTTTATGTCTCATCCCATGGTGTTACTGTTCCTGAACGGAGACAAGAAAGAGTAAAATGAGTAACACATTGTTTCTTTTGATGATTGTGAGATCTTGGGGTCAATCTGTCTATTTGCTTTTGGGACAAAACTGGAACTTCAGCTTAATACTGAAAAAATTAAAAAATGTTGTGTTAACCCTAACATGTTTTTATACATTTTCATGGTAAGCTTTCAAGGCCTTTTATAGTTTAATGTGATAAGTGAAATTGTACATCTTTCTTTTTCATTCTTTAAAATGTTAATACACCATACTCAAAGTACCTAAAATTAGAATCTTTTTACATATGCTAATCAGTGTATATTGGGTTTCCCTTTATTTGCATGAATAATGTGATTAGCTTATTGCACTATGTTATTTTGGAAGGTATATTTTTACTAAGTCAATTTTAAGAGAAGAGCCCTTTTTTTTTCTAAGCAGATTTTCTGGAACCCTAATATAAAGAACGAAATGTTGAAATAATGAGCAAACCACAGGGTATTGCTAATGACCTTAATTGTCATACTAGGTAGAAAGATTTAATTCACAAGCATTTAACCCATGCCATGATCATAGACGTATATAGCAATTTGAAGTGCAGTACATAACATTTGATTAATAGAGGCTTTGGGGATTGTATCATGTCCCCAATTGACATGTTCAAATCCTAACCCCCATCCTATGGTTGTGAACCCATTTGTAAATAGGACCTGTGAAAACGTTATCATTAGTTGAAGTGTGAACTGATTTGTGAATAAGATCTTTGATGATCCTATTTAGATGAGGCCAAATTAAGTCAGAGTGGGTCTTAATCCTTATGACTGGAGTCCTTATAAGGCCAAGGAAATTTCAGATGCATTGAGTCAGAAAAAGCCACAAGAAGCAGACCAAGGAGACAAATGACCTCATGATGGAGACAGCACTGCAAGCCAAAAAACACCAAGGATTACCGACAGCTGACCACCAGAACCCTGTAGGCTCTGGGAGAAAGCAAGGCCTGTCAATACCTTGGTTTTGGACTTCTAGCTTCCAAACCTGAGAGGCAATAAATTCCTGTATGCCACCAGTTTGTGGTATTTGTCATATCAGCCTTGGCAAACTAAGATAGTGGCATATCTCATAAAACTGTTTCCAACAAACAGGTAATCTTGAAAGTCAGTAGGGAAGCCAAAGGTTTTCCCTTCTAATTGTTAAGGACTATTGTGTGTCATTGTTATTGCAGCAGTGGTTTTCAAACTTTAGAATGCACCAAAATCACCTGGAGGGCTTCTTAAAATGCAGATTTCTAAACCCCAATCCTAGAGTTTCTGGAATAGTAGGTTTGGTGTGGGGTCCCAGACTTTGCATTTCTCACAATTTCCCCAGTAATACTGACATTGTGGTCTTTGAGAACTAAGGTTCAAGAATCCCTTGTTCTCTGTGAGTTCAACACGGAATCCTGTGTTTCCTGGTAAAATCATATTTCTCTATAGGCTAATGTCACTATCAGGAAGTTGAGGGGAAGACTTTTCTTTTTAGCTGCCTACTTGATGCTATTCTTGATTGTGAGGGTACCTTGTTTTCTCAACTGGAATGTGGTTCCCATTGTTCTTTGCTCTAAATACTAGGTATTAAAATCTGGCCTGGGGACCAGATATATGCTTGAATCTGAATTCAGCTCACCTTAGATTTTTAGCAAAACACTGCCATTTCCCTGATTACTCTATTACTTGTGACCTAGTAACTAGTAGGGCCTAGTCCCTACCACCACCACAGGTAGGTAATGAACTGCTAGTCAATTAGTGATATTCTTTGGCTTTTAGAAGCTTAGAGTGTTTTAAAGAATTTAGAGAGGTTAACGATACAATAAATACAGAGCAACATATTATAACTTGGCATACTGTTCTCAAGCTTTAGTATTACTAGATTTTCAATTGATTTCATTCTCATGATTGCATATGGCTATATTTCATAATAATACAGACAAATTTACCTGCTGCTTTTGATACCATTGATTATGAATTGACCCTGGCCTGCCTCTTTGAAGTAGGGAGAGAGAAATAAGCAGTTTAGAGTGATTACTTTTGTCATTGTGGTTTTATTATTTATGCAGCTCTGTAGGTTCAGTGCTTGGATTTATGGCAATATAGATTTGTACCTCAGTCTCTGAGGATATCATGGGACGTTTCGTCTTATCACCCTTTTAGGTTACCCCGAAGATACATTTAACTTAATGTTTCTTTGGTTCTTTTTGTCATCTTGATTTTGTCAGACACCAATCTATGAAACAGTTACTGGAGTTACTTATTTTCTGCTTTTAGATGATAGCAGTTATTAAACTTCAAGCTGAAGCATTCTCTACAGGAGGGCTCACATGACCAATGAGCTATTTTTCTACTACATTGCCTGAAAATATTGAAAAACACCTGGTAAATCAGCAATCTCTTCTCCCCTGCCTGGTCTGCACCATCTCATTATCAACAGTATATAAAGCAACTGTGCTAAGAATGAGATCAGAGGTGTTCCCCAAATGGTGAATGATATTTATGACTAATTATGCTGATTGACTTTTTGCTGTCCTGCAAAAGAGATTGTGAGAGATTATTTAACACAGGCAAGGACTGTGAACCAAATAATGGGTACAGTATCTGACAGTTATAGAGGAAGATTGTCATGTTAATATCTCTAGATTTGTTTGACCAAACTTGTAGGTCAAGGCTATTGTGGCCCAATAGCTTGTGTCTCACTCTTTGGAAATTAGACTCTCAGACTTTCTTTGAAAGATCCAAGAGTTTATATTTCCACTCTTGAAAAATTGAGTTTTGCGACCTTCATATCTTCTATTCTTTGTGTTCCATTTCATACACACACAATATACACACAGAGGAAGGAAGGAATGAATATCTAACCATAAGTTCCTTGAGGTGTGATTTAATTGAGATTTACATGAAACTAGAGTGTTTTAATTTCTTTGGACAGAAAGATTTTGTATGATTGTCTTTCTCCCAAGGAACATTCCTCCTAATAACCATAGACAAAGAAAGATATTTGCATATGAGATTACCCGTATTCTGCTTATCAGTTACTCTCTTTCAGCCAGTTAGTAATTCCTCCTCTTCTGTATGGGAACATTTCCCCCTAAAATAATGTTATACATTGGAAGGAGAATCTCCAGGTAGAAAAGGGAGTCTCATCTAGTAGCCTTGATTCTGCCACTACCTCACATCTTCTTGTGTTGGTTTTCAAACCCAAGAATTATATTACAGGACTTCTGGGAAGATGGCATCAGAGAAGGGTGGCAGGGCTCAACTCTCTTACAAAAACAAAGGAGGAAGGGCAAAAAGCTGTCTACTTCGGGAGTCTGTAGACCTGGGGAGCGCTGCACACCATCCAGGAGTGAGAGAGACAGAGACAGAGAGGCCAAAGCGAGAACCATAAGTTATTAGCCCCTGCAGCTGGGATTAGTACCCACCCTCCACCTTCAAAGTGAACAGCTTGGGTAAAACCTGTGGCTCGCTGCGACCAACTGAGAGGGGAATGGACATCTTCCTCCCTGTGAGGAGGGAGGGTACGTTGGAGGACAGAGTGGTTTCTCTTTGGTGAATTTGGCCGGCAGAGACCGTTTTGAATCTTGGTTCTGGTAGACCAAAATCACTAGCAGGTAGAGGTTGAAAAAGACACCTCTGTGGAAAGGTTCACAGAAGAGCACCATCTGCTAGCAGGCCAGGAAACTACAGGAAGTAAAAAACTTGGAGTTGCTCATGTCCAGGCATTATTGGATCAGGTCTGTGCCCCATTAGTAGATCCCTGGCCCTATTTTGATAAATTAAGCTGGGCAATCTTAAAGATTTAAAATAAGTTGAACCCCAAATCAAAGAAGAGCCAAGAAACAAAACTACTAGGCAAGAGAGAGAAATTGACTGTCAGAGTAAATTCACCGAAACATTCAGATGATTAGACATAAGCAAAAAATTAGAAGTCATTCTGAGAAACAGGAAGAAATGGCCCAGCCAAAATATCAAATAAAAAATCCTGATGAGAACAGGATTTTAGACAACTAGTCAATAATGTTCACACAAATCTCCTAAATCAATTAAGGAGTTGAAGGAAAATATGGCTAAAGAGAAAAAGGATATTAAAAAGACACTGGGTGAGCATAAAGAACAATATTGAAAGCCTGCAAAGAAAAGTAACAGATCTTATGGGAATGAAAGACACAATGGATGAGATTTAAGATACATTAGAGGCATATAATAGCAGATTTAAATTGGTTGAGGGCAAAATAAGAGAGCTTGAGGACAGAAAAGACAGGAGAACAGAAAGAGAAAAGAGTGGAAAAAATGGAACAGGGTCTCAGGGAATTGAATGGCAACTTGGGATGCACAAACATACGCATATAGGTGCCCAAGAAGAAGAAGAGAATGGAAATGGGGATGAAAAATATTTGAGTAAATTATGAACAAAAACTTTCCAACCCTTATGAAAGACATAAATACCAATATCCAAGAAGGACAATGCACCACAAACAGAATAAATCCAAATAGACCTACTGAGAGACACCTCCTGTTCAGAATGTCAATATCAGAGATAAAGAGAGGATTCTGAAAACAGCAAGAGAAAAGCAAAGCATCACATACAGGGAAAGTTCAGTAAGACTAAGTGCCAATCTCTCATCTGAAACCATGGAGGCAAAAAAGCAATGGTATGATATATTTAAGGTTCTGAAAGAGAAAAACTACCAGCTAAGAATTCTTTATCTGGAAAAACTGTCCTTCAAAAACGAGGGTGAATTTAAAATCTTCACAGACAAACAAAAACTGAGAGAGTTTGTTACCAAAAGATCAGCTTTGCTAGAGTTCTGCAGACTGAATGGAAAAGACAAGGGCAAGAGACTTGGAGAAGAGTGTAGAAATGAAGAATATTAGTAAGGGTAACTTAAAGGATGAAAAGACTGAAAATGGCAAGATAAGACAATGAAAAGTCAAAGGATAAAATGGATGAAGTAAGTAATGCCTTTATAATAATAGCATTGAATGTCAATGGAATGAACTTCCCAGTCAAAAGACATAGACTGACAAAATGGATTAAAAAAATATGAGCCATCTATATGCTATGAACAAGAGACACAACTTAGACATGAGGGCACAGTCAGGCTAAAAGTGAAAGGTTGGAAAAACAGATTCCATGCAAATAGTAATTTAAAAAGAGCTGGGGTAGTGATTCTAATAGCAGATAAAATAGATTTTAAATGCAAAACTTAAAAAAGATGAAGAAGGTCATTATATATTAATAAAAGGGGGTAATTCACCAAGAAGAAACGACAATCATATTTATGCACCTAACTTGGGTATCCCAAAATATCTGAGACATACACTGGCAAAACTGAAGGGAGAAATAGACTTCTCTGCAATAATAGTTGGAGACTTCAATATAACACTCTCAGCATTGGAAGAAGATCTGGACAGAGGATCAATAAGGGAAACAGACAACTTGAATAATATGACAAATGAACTAGACTCAACAGACATTTATTGAGTATTAATCCCAAAACAGCAGGATATACATTCTTCTCTAGTGCTCATGGATCCTTCTCCAGGATAGACCACATGTGGAGTCATAAAGCAGGTCTCAATAAATTTTAAAAAATTGAAATTATACAAAGCACTTTCTCTGATCATAATAGAATGAAGCTGGAAATCAATAACAGACAGAAAAGGGGAAAATTCACAAAAATATGGAGAATAAACAACACTATTAAGTAATCACTGAGTCAAAGAAGAAATTACAAGAGAAATGAGAAAATATTTTAAGACGAATGAAAATGAGAATACAACATACCAAAACCTATGGGATACACTGCAGGCAGTGCTGAGAGGGAAATTTATAGCTCTCAATGCTTATGTTGAAAAAGAAGAACAAGTTAAAATTGAAGACCTAACTGCACATCTGGAGGAACTAGGGAAAGAACAGCAAGCTAATCCCAAAACAAGCCGAGGGAAAGAAATAACAAAGATTAGAGCAGAAATAAATGAAATTGAGAACAGCAAAACCAAAAGTTGGTTCTTTGAGAAGATGAACAAAGTTGACAACCCATTAGCTAGACTCACAAAAAAAGAAAGAAGATGCAAATACATAAAATCAGAAATGGAAAGTGGGACATTACCACTGACCCTGCAGAAATAAAAGAGATCATAAGAGGATGCAATAAACTTCTGTATGTCAGCAAACTAGACAATGTAGATGAAATGAACAAATTCCTAGAAACACACAACCTACACTGACCTTTGAAGAAATTGAAGACCTAAACAAACCAATAACAAGGAATGAGATTGAAACGGTTATCAGAAACTTCCAGAAATGAAAATCCCAGCACCAGATGATTTCACAGATGAATTCTACCAATCATTTAAAAAAGATCTAATACTAATCTTGCTTAAACCTTCCAAAAAATTAAACAGAAGGAAATGCTACCAAACTCATTCAAAGAGGCTGACATTACCCTAATACCAAAGCCAGAAAAAGATATTACAAAAAAAGAAATTTACAGGCACGTTTCTCTAATCAATATAGATGCAAAAATCCTCAACAAAATACTTTCTAACCAAATCCAAAAGCCCATTAAAAGAAATTATCCACAATGATAAGTGGGTTTTATCCTAGGTGTGCAACAGTGGTTCAACCCAAGAAAATAATTGAATGTAGTAACCTAAATTAATTGAAGAAGAAAAATCACATAATTATCTCAATTGATACAGAAAAGGCATCTAACAAAATACAGCATCCTTTTCTTGTTAAAAGCACTCTGAAAGATAGGAATAGAAGGAAATTTTCTCAATATGGTAGAGCACATATATGAAAACCCCACAGCTAACATTGTACTCAACGGTGAAAGACTGAAAGCGTTCCTGCTGAGAATGGGAACAAGGAAACATGCCCACTGTCACTATTGTTATTCAGTATTGTGCAAGAAGTTCAAGTTAGAGCAATTAGACAGGAAACAGAAATAAAAGATACCCAAATAGGAAAGGAAGAAGAAAAACTTTTGCTATTTGCTTATGATATGATCCTATACCTAGAAAATCCTGAAAAATCCACAACAAAGCTCCTAGAAGTATAGACGAGTTCAGCAACATGGCGAGATACAAGATTAATATGAAAACAAAACAAAACAAAACAAAAAACAGTACCATTCTACCCACTACTAATGAGCAATCTGATGAGGAATTCAGGGGAAAAACTTCCACTTAAAATAACTACTGAGGGAAGCGGCTGTGGCTCAATCAGTAGGGCTCCCGTTTACCATATGGGAGGCCCCGGGTTCGGTTCCCGGGTCCTCCTGGTGAAGGCAAGCCCGCCCGCACGGCGTGGTTAGCTGACCCAGCGAGCACAAGCAGCAAGGGGGGGATAAATGAATAAATAAATAAAATCTTAAAAAAAAAAAAAAGAAAAAACTACTGAAAGAGTCAAATATTTAGGAGTCAACTTAACCAAGACATAAAGGATCTGTATTCAGAAAACTACAAAACATTGCTAAAAGAAATCACAGAAGACCTAATTAAATAGAAGTGCATTTTGTGTTCATAGATTGAAAGATTAAATATTGTTAAGAAGTTGATTCTATCTAAACTGATTTACAGGTTCAATACAATCCCAATAAAAATTCCACCAGCCTTTTTTACAGAAATGCAAAGGACAGTTATCAAATTTATTTGGAAGGGCAAGAGACTCAAATAATAAAAAATATCCTAAGAGGAATGAAGTTAGAGTATTGTCAGTTCTTGACTTTAAATCATATTACTTAGCAACAGTAATAAAAACAGCATAGTACTTGCCATAAAGATAGACATAATGACCAATGGAACCAAATTGAAAATTCAGAAATAGACCCTCACGTGGTCAAGTGATTTTCAACTAGGGTATCAAACCCACCCAGCTAGGTCGGATCAGTCCATTCGACAAATGGTGCTAGGAGAACTGGATAGCCATAGCTAACCTAAACATAAGCCTAGGGAATGTGCTCGCCAAATAGCATATGGTGATATGCCTTATATGACAGTATAAGCTCTATTTTTATTGTTGTCCTTTTGGACTCCTCCCTACCTATGTGGACTCTCAAAACTGTGGTATCCTAGACCATCCTCCTTGAGATGTCATCTTTTTATCCTTAACACATCCTTAGATCTACCCCAAGGGCAAACCAAAGTAAAAGGAGCCTTGGACAAGTCCAAGTAATTTTTCTTAGTTATAATCCAGATTTACCCGTGGACTAGACTCTATGGTGTAACCTCCTTTAATCACATTTACCTTAATAAATGTTAGTTCCTTTATCTTGGGATTTTCTTGCTCGAATTATATCTTCTCTGTACTATCCCTCAGGGGGAGCTTCTTTCTTTAATATTGTAAATCAGGTATAAACAAAATCCGCTCCTTGTGACTTTTCTTGGCACAATTGAGACTAGAACATTTATAAAAGGGTTTTGTGAATATTAAAATTAAAGAAAAACAGGGAAATGAACAGAAAATCCAAAGAATATAACACGTGCTTCATAAACTGACTATAATTTTTAAGCCTATCATGGCTGGCTTATAGATTCTGTTCTACCCATTTTCTTTTTTAAGCCTTTCATGGGTGGCTCATAGATTCTATTCTACTCATCTTCTTTAGCATCTGTTACTCAAATGGCTAGCACTATTTTGCTTGTACCTTGCCTGGGTTTGTGTTTCCCAGACCGTGCCCTGGCCTCATACCAGGCCTCTAGAGTTACCACCCACTTCCAAGGTTTCTTGATATCTTCTTAGTTTTAAGGTTCTTCTGGGAGATTTGGTTTCAGTGTAGAGCCACTGTGAACCCAGAACTTCTCTGTAGAATGGTTTGGAGTCACCATGTTTCCCAATAATGAATCACAATAGAAACTTTCTGGCTTGATTATCCTCATGTCTTTGGCTAAAAAATGATAAATTTTGCAGGATGATAACTTGCAAACATTATTGAGTGAACAAAGAACTAATTTTAATTTAAAGTTGTTTCCTGGACTTGCCTTCCTTACATAGTCTCCCAGGAGGAAGCCAAGAGACAAGCTTAATTTTAGTTGACTCTTGAGCTCGAGTGACTTATATTTAGATTATCCAACTGCGTTATTATGTTTAAAAAAAAAAAAAAGTGAGTTTTTTTGTGTTCTGCTTTCTAATTATAAGTTTGGTGTTACTCTCCTTCCTAGATAGAGACTGGAATGAATGTGAATAATTCTCAAGGCTGCGTATTGACGTAACTTGGTAAAAAATGTTCAGTTTCATGTTTTCCAATTTATTTATTTTTTTATTTTTTAAAGATTTATTTATTTACTTTATCCATTTTAAACCCCCCCTTCCCCATTTGCTGTTTTTTGTGTCCACTCGCTGGGCAATTCTCTGTGTCTGTTTCCTGCCATCTCTTCTCATCTTCCTCCTCCAGTCTTCACCAGGATTGTAGGAGAGAGGTGTCCTGCCACCTGCGCCACCTCGGTTCCTGGTTTTCAGAGCTTTGGGAGCATCTCGTCTTGTCTCTCCCCTGTTACGTCATCATCTTGCTGCATGGCTCCTGGGGCCTGGCGGCACACCGGCACATAGAGCCTGGCAGCCCATGCGCCTTCTATATATATATATTTTTTATTTTACCGGGAGATTCCGGGGATCAAACCCAGGTCCCTCCATATGGCAGACGGACGCCCAACCATTTGAGCCACATCCGCCCCCCTTTCCAATTTATTTAAAACAGAGATCAGCTTTCATTCCCAATGATGAAGGAATGACTTGATTCCTATGATTCCGATATGAAAGTATAAACCATACTAATTTTTATATTTCAAACAATTTTTCTCTCCAAATTAGGCATAATGCAGTTTTTACTTGGTTGTGGCTATATAATGTTTGTCAATGTAGTGCTATTTGTTTATGTGTATGTATGCCTGTATATATATCTATTTAGTTTAATGTATAACCAATCAGAGCCATTTGAATTCCCTTTTTTCTTCACTAGGTATTTGCTGATAGGCTAGTTGTTTATCCTACTGCCCTATATCTCCAGAAACAATACTACTATTTAAAGCTGAGGCTTACAACAAAATTTTATCACTCCTATTTGATGTGTACGAAAAAGTGAATTACAACATCTGCATATGATGAAACCTATGTAATATAAAAAAGTAATGAGTATAATGAAAATGAAGGGAAAGAGGCTTATAAAACTGAGAAAATAGTTTAAATAAACATCCAGCTGAGCCTTACAACACCATTATAGTTAAAATCTTCTCTTGTGTTCTATGATCAACTCACTGTTTAAAGTTACTGTGGCTTTTTCCTCAGTAACTATAAAAATAGCTCTATAGAATACATAATAGTCTTTAATCTGAATTTTAAAAACCTAAAAAAAAAAAAAAGTTGAAAAACAGTTGAACCTTCAGTGTAAGACTGCAGATTAATTTCTTAAGTAGGTATTAAGTTGTAGATTTGATTTTTCTCACTACAATCTCTTGTGCACTAAAAGAAAATGTTTTGACTCTTAGGTGAGAATAATAATAATAATAAACATAAATAAATAAAGTATCACATATTAGTCCCTTGCCCTCTTTTAAAAAGGTGAAAATGGAAACAGCCAAGCTACAAAGTACCATGTTCATGCATAATATTGATACATTAAACAAACGTCCAAAATGCTTCACATATGACCTAGTTGTTCCAAAGCAAACATGTTCTACCATAATTTAGGCCGGATATTCTAAACTATGGCCATGATTTTAAATTTTTATTTGTATATTATTAATAAATTTTCTTCATTCAAAGGGGCTGTTATTTAGATATTCTCTGTTAATCATGTTTATAGTTCTAATGGTTTCCTTTGGGAGTAAATAAGACTTTAATCTTTTTTTGTGGGCTGCTCTTGCTTTGTTACTAAATGGTTTGGCATTTAGTTAAGAATCAACAAGAAGAGAGAACTGAGACTGAGCAAAGGTAAATCACAGCTGTTGAGTGCTGTTTCATCATTTGTTAACTGTGTCCTTCACACTCTTCTTCAGAGTACTGCAGGGAACTGCCTATTAGATCATTTTTCTGACTGGCTTTGAGTTTTGCATATCAGTCACTCATACCCAATGCATCCTTCCTTTAGTTGCATAATTATTAGTAGGTGCATTTCAGACACAAGGTAAAATCTCTGATACAACCCTCTGATACTCTTCAGCATAAAAATAGCAGCTACCTCATATATTGCTAGTTTGCATGTATTATCAATAATTCTTTTAAAAGATATATGGAAGGTATTAAAATACTTATTTTAAGATGAAGTATCTAAAACACAGACACAAAGCTAGTAAGAGGTAGAGCCAAACTTGAGAAATAGGTTTGTCTGTCTCCCAAAGCTCTTTCTTCTCTAATTCAGAATTTTTTTATTTTGAATATTTACATTGAACAGAGTCCACATTTTTGTTCTCTGGGCCCCCTACTTTATTATTTAGTAGTGCAAAAGTTAGAAGCTGAACTTTAAAATCAGATTGTTTGGGTTTGAATTCCCACTCTGCCATTTCTTAAATCTGTGACCTTAAGCAAACTATTTAACCTCTCAGTGCCTTACATTCCTTATCTAATTTAAAACGTGGTTGTGAACATTAAATGAAATAATGTAAAGCACCTAGACTAGGTGTCTGGCCCATATTAAGAGCTCAATACCTATTCATTTTTCTTATTATCATTTAATGTTACAGATCACCTTTCTCTAAGTACTCTGAAGTCCAGCTAATGCTTTAAGTTTTTAGTTAATGCATAATATCACTGTAGGTGGTTTCTAAAAGTGAATGTATGATTTCGTTTACTTACACTTTTCTGACAAATGAAGTAATTTTCTACTTTATAATTTTCACAAGCAACTAATCCACATTCATAAGTATGGCTTGATAGAGGCAGTGTTAATACAAAGTATAGAGAAGAGATGGAGTTGGGGTTCTAACTAGTTAAGGATTGTTCTCCCAAACCTCTCTTCATCACCAAATTGGATTTGTGAAAGGTAAAAATTATCATTTTGCCCTTACCTAAAACTCTTGAAGATTTTTCTTTTCTTACTCTTTTACTCACATATCCATTTAAAGATATTTCTTGAACATTTTCTATGTAACAGCACTTTTCCAAGAGCTGATATAAAAGCAGTTAAAAAATAATAATCTGCAGAAACGAGTTGTGCTTGCAAAGACTTCATAGCTCCCAAGAATTTAAAAAAAGAATAATTCCACTTGATCAACTTAATTCCTTTTTCTTTATCTTCCTTCCCTCCCTCCCCCTCCCTTCTACTCTCTTTTCTGAGCTGTTTCGCTTTGCAATATGTTACTGGTAATGAATTGCAGGATAATGCAATCTCAACTTGTTTTCTCGTAAGTATTTGAGTTCAAAACTCCTGTATCTAAAGAAATACGGTTGAGGTCATTAATAAAGAAAATCTTTCTATCTTAAAAAAAAATAATAATAATAATAACAAACCTACTCTCATGGAGCTTAAATTCTATTAGAGGCAGAGAGATGAGAAAAACAAAGAAGTTAGATGATACTGAGTTTTAGAGGATGATAATAGCTTGAAGAAAAATAAAGCAGGGAAGGAGAGGGAAAGCCAAGGGAGGGTGGTGAGGAGAGAGGGTGTTGGATTTTTAAGTGGGAGAGTCTGGAAAAGCCTCATGGAAAAAAAGTGATATTTGTGGAAAGATTTGAAGGACATTTGGGTGAGCCATTTTGGTATCTGGAAATGAGCACTCCAGGGGTGGGAAGAGCAACTCTAAAATCCCTGAAGTAGGAACATGTCTGACATGTTTAGAGATCACCAGTGAAACCAGTGTGGCTGAAGTAGAGAGTATGAAAGGGCGACAGTAGTAGGAGATGAGATCAAAGAGGTAATGGGGTGCCATATTGGGTGGTTGCTTGTAGATCAAAGTAAAAGCTTTGACTTTGACTTTGACTCTGAGTGATATGAAGAGCCATTTCATTGTTAAGAATAGAGGAATAACATGATTTGATTGATGTTTTTAACAGGATCTGGCTGCTATGTTGAGAACAAGTTGTAGAGATAGACAAATTTGGAAGAGGGACACCTAGGAGTATTACAATAATCTAGGAGAAAAGAAGCTAGAGAGTACGTAGGTAGCAGTGCTGACAGTGATACATGTCAGAAATTGGCTATATATTTGCTGACAGATTGGTAAGTGGTATTAGAGAAAGAGAGAAGTCTTGTTTTTTTACTTTATCTGTAAATATAAGTCATAACTTTTATTTAATGCAATATAAATAAAACCACCTGTGCAAGTCCTAAAGTTTTTTTATCCTAGTTTACCAGGGATTCTACTTTACTCTGCAGGAAATCCAGCATGTTATCATTGAAATTACTGATGCTGCACAGAGGGATAAAGTATCTTAGAAATGAATTTATTAGATTTGACCATGGATCAACAAATTATAGCCCATTGGCCAAATCTGGCTAACCATGTGTTTCTGTAAATGAAGTTTTATTGGAACACAGCCACACCAATTTATTTACATACTGCTTTTGGATTCTTGCATGTTGCTAAGGCAACAGAGGCCCACTAAGCCTAAAATATTTATTATCTGGCCCTTTGTAGAAAAAGTTTGCTGCCTCCTGGTTTAGACAGTTGCTTAAGAGTTGTTTTAAAAATTTCCCCTGATCTTTTTCCAACCACTCAGAGTATTTATGAAGAGAAAATGTAAGTGGTAGCATGAAGTGACAATTGAGCAAACAAAGAGGCACTATACAAATACTGGCATCAACTTTTTTCCTTCTGTTATGTTAATCTACCTATCTCTAGTGCTTTGTCTGTGTTTCGAAGTAAGTACAGCTGACTGGCCTGAAAAACATATGTGCTTTTCTCAACAGAAAAGCTTTACTCTAGGAATAGGTCTTGGATGGTAGAGACCAATTATTGAATTTCACAGCCTTAATAGACAATAAAAGATGAGTACCAGCATCAGTGTGAGCATCGGTTGCAAGAATTTGGCTCTCTTTTCACACACTCTTCTTGTGACTGTGTATTCAGTGTGAACAAGTTACATCGCCAGTGTTATTCGTTTTTACAGGTCTATAATGACAGATCTATACTACCTCAGTCAAATAGATGGAGCAGGTGACTGGCGGGAAAAAGAGGCCAAAGATTTGACAGAGTTGGTCCAGCGGAGAATAACATATCTTCAGGTAAGAAGCTTACGTTTAAAAATAAACCTAAGTGAAGAAAGAAGGAAAATCATCATAAAAACCAAAAGTGAGAATTTCTTTTGGTTTTTAATCTTCCTAACCATTGCCTTTATATATATAAAATAAATGATTAGTGTTATTTTAAGTCTAAATTTTGGAGTGTCTTGTTTCACAGAAACAGGTATCTCAAACAATTTATTTTGAAAAAGATTCCTTACATAGATGTCTTACATGGAAGTGTTCTTTATATTACCTACATTGCTTCAAAGAAATCAACTGAAGTAAACTTATTTTTTTTCTGCTAAAGTATAAGAGCATGCAAGTCCAATTCCTGATGAAGTAAGCAAGATTTTCCTGAACTTTTTACATAAAGATATTCATAGACAAATGAAGTATCTGACATGTAATTTTTTTTTTGCTAGATCTGCAAGTGAATTGTGACCTATTTACTTGATTGATCCTCACAATACTTACAGTTGTGAGCTAATGTTAATTAACTAGCAAAATGTGTTAGGCATCAAACCAATGTACCAATGACTGACTAATATTTTGATCATTCTCTGTTTATATTGTATTATTCACCTTATAAAATATCATTAGAAATTCATTACCAATTCTTATTTTTAAGAATTTTCTCATTTGAAAATTCTAAGTGTGACATAAATCGATGATGAAAATAATATTTAAAATGCATACTTTAAAATTTACATTATTATTCTAAAGACATGAAAAATATTCAAAGATATTTTACTATGAACTTATATTTTCAATTTGGCATTCAATTTCAAATGAATTCAGTTTTAAAAGAAGAATTATTTAAACTGTTCTATTTTATGTGTCATTATAATTTAGTGATACACCTCAGAAAGAAAAGTGTATCCAAGAGAAATATCAGTTCAGTCAACTCCTTGGAAAGTTTTATATCATAAATCTATAAAATAACCATTGCCTTTTGAAAGTATTTACTCACTCATTTCAAATATTTATTCAGGAAGACTCTATGATTTGCCTTGAGTAGAATACAAAGATGGCTAAAACAAGATCCCTGCCTTAAAGGAGGCTAATTCTTATATGCAAAAAGCTACAATACAGAATAGAGAATGCTACATCTTATATGAGGGATATAGATGGAATGCTTATTGGGGTTTTGAGGAAGGAGACATCAGGGATGATTTTGTGGCGGATGTATTATTTGAACTGAGCTGAATTTGGACACACAAAGACGGCGGATAAGAGTGTTCTAGCTGGAGGATGTAGGCAGTAACCCATAGCTGGGAAAGGGCAGTACATCAATCCAAATGAGAAATAGAGCAGTTCACTTTGTCTGCAGTTTTAGGTTGTGTGAAAAGGAAGAATGGAAAATAAGCTCACAAGATGGGTTTGGGAACCAAATTGCAGAAGGCCTTGGATGCTGGGTTAAGAAGTTTAAACTTTGGGGAGCGGATATGACTCAAGCAGTTGAGCTCCCACCTCCCACATGGGAAGTCCCCAGTTCAGTTCCTGGTGCCTCCTGAAAAAACAAAAACAAACAACAAGTAAAATAAATGAAAAAACCCAGGGAAGCCAATGTGGCTCAGTGGTTGAGCGCCGGCTTGCCACATAAGAGGTCCAGGGTTCAATCCCTGGCCCCTGGTACCTCAAAAAAAAAAAAGAGAAATTTAAATTTTATGATGCATAAGCAGTAAGTGGTCACAAAGATTTCATTTGTTTATTATATAAAAATCATTATTATAACAAATAAAATATAAACCAAGGGAAACCCCAAAATCCCAGACCCTTTCAATTCTTTTCATTTTTTTGCATTATCTTCTAGTTCTTATTAATATGCATATGCAATATTACATATCTGTAAAGATATATTGAATTTTACTTTTGAATTTTGTTCTTTTGCTTAACAGTGTACCATAAGCATCTTTCTATTTCATGGTTACAACCTGCTATTACTCATAAGAGTGGCATGCTGAAATGGTGCTTTAGTGATATTAATCTGAAAGTAGTGTATTGGTTGGACTGGATTAGTATTGTTAAGAGACTCAAAGCAGGGAGACCATATAGGGATGAGAATCATAATGCAGGTGAGAAGTATTGAGGAATTTGGCAGTTTGGATTGTAGGTGAAGAGATAAATTTGAGAGAGATTAAGAAGGTAGAATTGATTGGCCTTGCCAAGTAGGTGAATGAGCCAAAATGGCTAGGATAATGGGGCATCATGAACTGACAAGGAACCCAGATATAGAACAGTCTTCAGGGGGAAGCAATGAATTAGTAGACTTCTTTAACACTTAAAAATGCCTGAAACTGAAATGACCATGTGCTTTAGTTTGCTAGGCTGCTGAAAGCAGATATCATGAAATGGCTTGGCTTAACAATGGGAATTTATTAGCTTACAGTTTGGAAGCTGAGAAAAATGTCCAAATCAAGGCATCATCAACGTGATGCTTTCTTCCAGAAGACTTGTTGCTGGCAATCCTTGACTCCTCTGCCACATGGCAAGGCACATGGTGGCGTATGCTGGTCTTTCCCTTCTCTTCCTGGTTTCTTTGCTTTCAGCTTCTTCCTTCCATGGCTGTTCTTTCTCTCTGTATCTGTCTGTTTATAAAGGACTCCAGTAAGAGGATGAAGACCCACCCTGAATGATATGGGTCACACCTTTACTGAAATAGTCTCATCAACAGATCCTACTTACAATGGGCCCACACTCACAGGAATGAATAAACTTTAAGAACATGCTTTTCTGGAGTACATACAATTTCAAACCACCACCCATGTAATACCTTCTACCCCCATCCTTTTCTAATGCTCTTGATGGCATACTTTCTGTGTACAATCACTCTGCTTTCCTTTTAAGGTCAAAGTGTCTTATAAAAGCAAAATAAGAACCAGTGACTTGCTTCTGTATATTTCATTGTACACATTTTCCTACACTTAAATAGGAAAAATTAGAAAATCAAGTGTTTAAAGAAATCATTAAAAACCAAACTGATCTTGGCATGGCATCTTGGTCCTATACTCCCTTGGCCATTCATCAGAGGTGTCTGCAGAATGAGAAACATTTTACCTCCTATAGGGAAGAGGTAATTATCTCTTGTTAACTAGATCCTCATTCAATGAACTATAAACAGCTGGTGGTGCAGAACTATTATCCTCTGTTAAAATGTAAATAGCTATGGATTCTGAGCTTCTTCCATTTCCACATGTTCATTGAATTTTCTCCAACAAAAATTTATATTTAAATTATGAACTGGTTGTAGTTCAGCTCCTACACTGTCTACTACCTGTTTTAGTTTCTTTGTTTTCTTTTCTCCTTGTTTTTAAGTGGCAAAGCACTTTTACCTGTAGTGCTAATTTGATCCTATATATGCTGATTTTTATTGTTCTGTATTAGAAAATCTCACTTGTAAATCATGCTAATGATTTGAAACTAAATATGGGTTTTTAATCTTTTAAACTGCAGCAAAACTTAGCAGTTTCAGTTGGACCTTAACTTCAATTTCACATATTGCTATTTATCAGATTCTTGCTGTCATGCTTTTTTTTTTTAATTGAAAAAGAAGAAGTGATTTTTTATATTCAAGGGTAGGGGGAAAACTTCGGTAGGAAAAATATATTTTATAAAAAATTTTTTCTTCAGTTACTTAACATACTTATGATTTCTTTTTCCATCTAGACCAAGAGTTCTTTGAGATCAGGAAATATATATATATATATGTAAATAACAGAAGTTGTGAACTTAGAAAACAATCTTGCATATGTGTAGAATTCCCATACAACAACCCTTCAACACACCATACCGTTGTGGAGCATTTGTTACAGATTATGACATAATATCAGACTGTTACTACTAACTATGGTCATATCATACATTTGGCATAATTTTTCCATACCCCACTATTATTAACAAAGTATATCTTTGGCATTGATGCAAGAATATTACAGTATTGCTGTTAACTATAGTCCATAGGTTACATTAATTGTATTTTTCCATGCTTCTCCACATTCCCACCACCATGCAATAGTGACATACCATCTGTTCTAATTCACAGAAAGACATTCTTGCATTTGTACTATTAACCACAATTCTCATCCACCTCACTGTGTTATTTAGTCCCTATATTATTCTCATCCACCTCACTGTGTTATTCAGTCCCTATATTATTCTCATCCACCTCACTGTGTTATTCAGTCTCTATTTTATTCTCTAGCTTTCTTTCAATTGACATTTACATCCCTAGACTACTCTTCAGCCATTTATAAACCAGCTACTCACTATAATGTGTTACTATCAACTCTACCCATTTCCACACATTTACAATCAAGTTAATTAAAACTTCTACATACATTAAGCATCAATAAATACTCTTTCACAGCCCTCCTCTTATCGCCTAATAACCTATACACAGTTTTTAACTCCTTGCGTTTATTCTTCATATTTAGTTCATGTTAGTGAGACCCTGCCATATTTGTTCTTTTGTATCTGGCTTATTTCACTTAGCATTATGTTTTCAAGATTCACCCATATTATCATATGTGCCCCAATTTCATTTCTTCTTTCTGCAGCATAGTATTCCAGCGTATACATGTACCACGTTGTGTTTATCCATTCATTGGTTGATGGACACTTGGGTTGTTTCCGTCTTTTGGCAATTGTGAATAATGCCACTATGAACATTGGTGTGCAGATGTCTGTTCATGTCACAGTTTTCAGTTCTTCTGGATATATTCCTAGTAGAGGAATTGCTGGCTCATTTGGCAGTTCTATATTTGGCTTCCTGAGGAACCTCCAAACGGTCCTCTACAGAGACTGACCAAACAGTGAAGGAGTGTTCCTATTTCTCCACATCCTCTCTAGCGCTTACTGTTTTCTGTTTTTTTTTTTATTAATTACCATTCTATGTGGTATGAGATGATATCTTATTGTCATTTTGATTTGCATTTCCCTAATAGCTAGTAATATTGAACATTTTTTTCATATGCTTTTTCCTCTTTGGAGAAATGTCTGTTTAAGTCTTTTGCCCATTTTTAATTTGAATTGCTTGCTCTTTTATTGTTGAGTTGTATGATCTCTTTATATAGAATGGAAATGAAACCCTTATTGGATATGTGGTTTCCAAATATTTTCTCCCTTTGAGTGGGCTGCCTTGTCACTTTTTCCTTTGAATCACAAAAGTGTTTAAGTTAGAGGAGGTCCCATTTATCCATGTTTTCTTTTACTGCTTGTGCTTTCAGTATAAGGTTTAAGAATGTACCACCTACCACCAGGTCTTGAAGATGTTTCCCTACATTTCTTCTAGGATATGGTTCTAGCTTTTATATTTAGGACTTTGGTCCATTTTGAGTTAATTTTTGTATAAGGTGTGAGATAGAGGTCTTCTTTCTTTCTTTTGGCTATGGTTATCCAGCTCCCCCAACACCATTTATTGATTAGACTGTTCTTACCCAACTGAGTGGATTTCACAAGCTTGTCAAAAATAACTTGACCACTCCACACTAATGAAGGATGTATATGTGAGATGTTGTGGGAGGAGTGGGAGGTGGGGCATATGGGAATCCCTACAATTTTTGTGTAACATTTATGTAATCTAAGTATCTTTTATTTTATTTTTATTTTTTAAAAAAGATTTTATTTATTTATTTATTTATCCCCCACTTGCTGCTTGTGCTCACTGGGTCAGCTAACCACGCCGTGCGGGTGGGCTTGCCTTCACCAGGAGGCCCCGGGAACCGAACCTGGGGCCTCCCATATGGTAAACAGGAGCCCTACTGATTGAGCCACAGCCGCTTCCCTCTAAGTATCTTTTAAAAAATAAAAAAAAAATTATTATAAAAAAATAAATAACTTGACCATAGATGTGAAGGTCTGATTCTGAACTATCAGTTCAGTTGCATTGGTCTATGTGTCTATCTTTATGCCAGTACTATGCTGTTTTTACCACTGTACCTAGGTAATATGATTTAAAGTCTAGAATTAAGAGTCCTCCAACTTTGCTTTTCCTTTTTAAGATGTTTCTGGTTATTCGGGGCCCCTGACCCTTCCAAAGAAATTTGATAATTATGTTTTCCATTTGTTTTAAAAATTCTGGTGGAATTTTTTATCAGGATTGCATTGCATCTGTATATCAGTTGCATGGACTTGACATCTTAATTATATTTAGTCTTCCAATCCATGAGAAAAGAGTGTTCTTCCAATTTTTTAGGTCTTTTTAAATTTCTTTTAGCAATGTATTTTTTCTGAATATAATTGCTTTACATCCTTGGTTAAGATTACTCCTAAGTATTTGATTCTTTTAGTAGTTATTGTAAATGGGATTTTTTCCTGACTTCCTCCTCAGATTGTGCATTACTGGTGTATAAAAACACCACTGGTTTTTGCTTATTCATCTTTTATCCTGACACTCTACTGAAATCATTTATTAGCTTTGGCGACTTTCTAGGTATAGGATCATATCATCTGTGAATAGCGAAAATTTTACTCCATCCTTTTTTATTTGGGTGCCTTTTATTTCTTTTTCTTGCCTGATTACTCTAGAATCTCTTGCACTATATTGAACAACAGTGGTGATAGTGGGCATCTTTGTCTTTTCCCTGATCCCAACAGGAAAGCTTTCATTCTTTCACCATTGACTACAATGTTAGCTGTGGGTTTTTCATATATATGGCCTTTATCATGTTGAGAAAGTTTCCTTCAATTCCCATCTTTTGTCATATTTTTATCAAGAAAGGATGCTGTATTTTGTCAAATGCCTTTTCTGCATCAATCAATAGGATCATGTGATTTTTCTTTTTAAATTTATTAATGTGTATTAGACTGATTGATTTTCTTGTGTTGAACCACCATTGGCATGCCTGGTATAAAACCCACTTGATCATGATGAACAACTCTTTTAATGTGTTGTTGAATTTGATTAGCTAGTATTTTTTGAGGTTTCTTGTATCTGTATTCATTAAGGAAATGGGTCTGTAATTTCTTTTTTCATATTATCTTTACCTGGCTTGGGTATTAGGGTGATATTGATCATGAGTTTGGTAGTGTTCCTTCTTGTTCAATTTTTTGGAAGAGCTTGAGTAAGATCGGTATTAAATCTTCTTTGAATGCTTGGTAGAATTCACCTGTGAAACCATCTGGTCCTGGGCTTTTTGTTTTGGGGAGTTGTTTGATGACTGTTTCAATCTCTTTACTTCTGATTGGTTTGTTGAGATCTTCATTTCTTCTAGGGTCAGGGTAGGTTGTTCATACATTCCTAGGAATTTTTCCATTTCATCTACATTTCTACATTGTCTAGTTTTTTGGAATAACCTTGTTCATAGTATCTGCTTATGATTTCTTTTATTTCTGTAGAGTCAGTAGTAATGTCCCTGTTTTCATTTTTTATTTTATTTATTTGTATCTTCTCTCGTTTTTTCTTTATCAGTCTAGCTTAGCTAAGAGTTTGTTGATTTTGTTAATCTTCTCAAATAACCAACTTTTGGTTTTGTTAATTCTATTGTTTTTTAAATACGGATTTCATTTATTTCTACTCTGATCTTTGTTATTTCATCCCTTCTACTTGCTTTGAGAATAGTTTGCTGTTCTTTTTCTAGTTCCTACAGCTGTGTGTTTAGATCATTGGTTTTAGCTCTTTCTTTTTTAATGTAAGCATTGAGGGCTATAAAATTCCCTATCAGCACTGTCTTCGCTTAACCCCCATAGGTTCTGATATGTTGTGTTCTCATTTTCATTCTTCTCAAGATATTTATTGATTTCTCTCACAATTTCTTCTTTGACCAACTGATTATTTAAGAGTATGTTGTTTAATCTCCATATATTTTTTATTTTTCCCTTTTTTCCTCTTGTTGATTTCCAACTTTATTCCATTATGATCAGAGAAAGCGCTTTGTATAATTTTGATCTTGTTGAATTTACTGAGTTCTGCTTAGTGATGCAACATATGATCTATCTTGGAGAAAGATCCATTAGCACTTGAGAAGAATGTATATCCTGCTGTTTTGGAGTGCAGTGTTCTATATATGTCTATTAGGTTTAGTGCATTTATCATATTATTCAAGCTCTGTTTCTTTATTAATCCTCTGCCAGATGCTCTGCCCAATACTAAAAGTGGTGTATTGAAATCGTCAACTGTTATTTTAGAGATATCTATTTCACCCTTCAGTTTTGCCAGTTTTGCCTCAAATATCTTAGGGCATCCTGGTTAGGTGCAATTACATTTATGATTGTTATTTCTTCCACATGAATCGCCCCTTTTATTAATATATAATGTCTTTCCTTGTCTCTAATAACAGCTTTGTTTTAAAGTCTATTTCATCCGATATAAGCTACTCCAGCTTTTTTTTTTTTTTTTTTTTTTTTTTTTGGTTCCTGCAAAGATGGTCTCTTGGTTACAAAGTCTCTTAGTTTCTGTTTATCTCTTGCATTATCTTAAATATACCATACCACTGTCTTCTTGCCTCCATGGTTTCTGATGAGAAATCGGCACTTAATCTTATTGGGTATCCCTTATATGTTAGGCATTGCTTTTCTCTTGCTGCTCTCAGAATTCTTTGTCTTTGGCATTTGACATTCTGATTAGTATGTCTCACAGTTTGTCTGTTCAGATTTATTCGGATGGGAGTATGTTGTGCTTCTTGGACATGGATAACTATGTCCCTCAATAGGGTTGGGAAATTTTCTACCATTATTTCTTCAAATATTCCTTCTGCCCCTTTTCTCTTCTCTTCTCCTTTGGGGACACCCATGACACTTATGTTTGCACATCTCTTGCTGTACTTTAGTTCCCTGAGACTCTGTTCAATTTTTTCCATTCTTTTCTTCATCTGTTTTTTTATACATTTGCTTTTAGAAGCCGTGTCTTCAAGCTCACTGATCCTTTCTTCTGCCTCCTCAAGTCTGCTTTTTGTGTGCCTCCAGTGTATTTTTAATTTCATTTATTGCATGTTTCATTTCCCACAAGATCTGCTATTTTCCTGTGTATGCTTTCAAATTCTTCTTTGTGCTCATCCAGTGTCTTCTTAATACCCTTAATCTCTTCAACCAGCTCATTGAACTTATTAAGGAGATTATTTCGAACATCTGTGATTAGTTGTCTCAACTCCTTTATGTCATCTGGAGGCTTATCTTGTTCCTTTGATTTGGCCATATCATTATGTTTCTTGGTATGGATTGTAATTTTTTGTTGGTGTCTTGGCATCTGGCTTACTAGATGTATTTATTCTGGGTGCAGTCTCTCTCTTTAAGGCTTTCTTGCCCGTTCTCCTTTGCTGGTTGTATAGTAGGTGCCAAAGATATAGTCAGTACTGTAAGCTGTGGAGGCTGAAGCTGCCCTCATTGCCCCAGGAACCGATGAAGGTTCTCCCACCTTTCTCCTCTTCCTGGAGGTAGGGACAGAACCACAGCTGCATATAATAATCCAAATCATGCAGGCCAACACCGTTTGTAGCTGCCCAAAAGACTGATCAACCTTCATGCCCTTCCTCCCCTACCTGGGGCAGGGATTGAGCTGCAGGTATGGGCAACAATCTATGTTATGCTGGTCCAAAATGACTGGAGTTGCCCAGGTAGATTGATATAGCACTGGCCCCCCTCCTCCCCTTCCAGGGGTGGGGATGGATCCTCTCTAGTGCCCAACAATCTAATCTGTGTGGACTGAATGTGCCTACAGTTGCCCTGAGAGGCTGAGGGAACACTGTCCCTTTTGCCCTTAGAGGACAGAGATGGAACCACAGCTGAACAAATGTTCAGTCTGTGTAGGCCCAAAGTGCCTGCCATTACCCAGAGAGGCTGAGGAAGCACCAGCCCCCTCCTATCCTATTGGGGGTTAGGGGTGGATCCACAGATGCCCAACAGTTCAGTCCCTGTAGGACTAAAGTACCTGTCATTGCCCAGAGAGGCTGAGGAAACACCAGCCCCCTCCTATCCTACTTGGGGGCAGGGATGGAGCTACATGTGTCTGACTATTCAGTCTGTGTGGGCCAAAAGGACCTGCAGTTACTCAGAGATGCTGGGGAAATACCGCTCCCCCCTTGACCTGCCGGTGGTGGGGGTGGAGCCACAGGCACCCAACAGTCGAGTACGTGCAGTCCGAAAGCCCATACAGTTACCCTGAAAGGCTAAGGAAACAATAGCCCCCTCCTACCCTATGGGGGGAGGGTGGGAGTGGAAATGGAGTTGAAGGCGCTCAACAAACCAGTCTGTGTGGGCCAAAAGCACCTGCAGTTGCCTGGAGAGGCCGAGGAAACACAGCTCCCCTCCTGTTTTATTGGGGGATGGGGATGGATCTACAGGTGTCCGAGTATCTGGTCTGTGTGGGCCAAAAGTGCCTGAAGTTGCTCAGAGAAGCTGAATAAACACCAGCCCCCTCCTTATCCTATGGGGGTGGAGGGGTGGAGATGGAATCGAAGGTGCTCAACAAACCAGTTCGTGTGGACCTAACATGCCTGCAGTTCCCTAGAGAGGCTGAGGAAGCACAGTTCCTCTCCTATCTTATTGGGGTGTGGGAATGGAGCCCCAGGTGTCCAACTCTTCGGTCTGTGTGGATTGAAAGTGACTGCAGTTACTCAGAGAGGCTGGTGCAGTTCCCCCCAGCTTCCTTCCTGCCACAGGTAGGGTAGGCTAGGGCTGCAATCCAACCTGGGTGGAATGAAGCCAGGACTTAATGTCACTGTGATTTTCCATCACCCTTGCTTCCCCTCATGTCAGAAGAAGAGTTAAAATGGAGGCTACTGGCCTTTTTGTAACTTGGACAGGTTCAAACTTTAGCTGTTCTTAGGGTTATACTTCAGCCAGCCAAGTTTACTAATCAGTAGCTGAAGTTGGTTACCAACCATCTCTTCCTCCCCTGTTTTAGGGAAGTGGAGCTTCCAATTCCAGCCACAAAATAGCTCCCAAGGCATCTTGTGCCACCAGTGGAGGATGGGCACCGGTCACTGCATGGAGTGCTCTACTCACGAATCTTCTCTGCAGATGGGCAGTCTCCTCCTTCCATTCTTTCAAGGATGTTTTGGGATGCTTTTCTGGTCTCCTGGGCCCCCCAGACAGGTGCTTTAGATAGCTCTGGGTGATTATTAACTGCCCTTTAGGACTAGCTGCCTCTTGGAGCTCCTTACTCAGCCGCCATCTTGCCTGTCTCTGTAGGAACTAGATATTTAACATATTATTTGTTAGAGATTAAAGATGTCTGCTTCTTCACTAGAGAGAGGTGAATAAAGATCCCATCCCCCCATTCTATCAAAATTAAATATATATTTAGAAGAAATGTTTACTCTGACTAGGATTTTTATTCTCAGTGCATTTTTAGGCACAAGTTACTTTAAGAAGAATGATTTGTCACTAGTTCAGCTAAGTGGATTTTTCAGTTTAATCAGAAGAGCTGAGGTAATTATCTACTTATACAGGTAAAGAGGTAACTAAATTTTTCTCATTATAACTTTTTGTAGTATTCTGGTCTATTGGTATTCCTTCTCATACCATTATTTTATTTTTATTTATTTATTTTTTTCACCTTTTTCTATGTTCTCATACCATTATTTTAAGTGAAATATTAATGTAAAAAGGCTGTCAAGTGATAGACTCCAACGGATATTAGTAGAATATAGGAAATAAAGCCAAAAAAGTATATAAATTTAAATAAAAAACAACTTTGACCTTTGATACCTATACTTAAAATAAAAATAAGCAGTTCATATAACTAAAAGGAGATTTGAGAATCCACTTCTTGTTTAACCCATCAGCTATTTCTATTCAGAGTTGTGGTTTCTGAATATTTATGGAATTTTCAGTTTGGCCACATGCTTTTAGTCAACCAAGCAATTCATTCAGTAAATAGTCAAGTTCCTTTTGGGCTTTTCTCTAACTTTTCACCCAATCTTGTAGCAGTAACTATTTTTACAGTATAATTTTGATCTTAAAATTGTGGATTATAACTTTGTAATGAATTTTTTAATTCTTATCTCCTGGGCCTACTGGTAAATGCCTGGGTCAATCATATAAATATTATGCTCTAGTGTTTTTCTGTTAATTATGCAAAGAACATTGCTATAGCAGAGAATGGATGAAATGAGTTAATCTTGGTAATGCATTCAAAGATCTTTTGAAAGGTACATGAGAGACATAAAAGTTCATAATAATTTGTCCCTGAATAGTACATAATAGGGAAATGTACGGTAAAAATAAATGTTTTTAATATTTTAGGTCCTTTGGGTAGATTTTAGTCATTTAAATACATTATTGTATTCCTGATAAATAATTCATACAATTTAAAAAATTACCTTTAGTGTTTGGTTTAGCCACCACTGATTAGGTAGGTTAAGTTCATGTTTCAGCCTGGCCATGTTATGGTGAACAGTTGTTTGGTCAAGCAGGCACTGGCCTAATTGTGACTGTAAGGATATTTTGTGGACTTAAATTATCAGTAAGTTGACTGCATCTGTGGTTGATTACATCTACAATCAACTGAGGAGATTGCCTTCAACATGAGAGAAATCTCATCCAATCAGTTGAAGGCTTTAAAAGGAGAAGTGATTATTTCAACAGCCAGAAGGTAGAATTTTCATCTCCACTTCAACCATCCAGCTTTTCCTGGGAAATTTATCGAAATCCTTTATCCGAATTCCTAGCTTCCTGTCTGCCCTATGGAATTTGGACTTGCCTGTTCCCACAGTCACATGATCCAATATAAAATATCTGATATTTATGTAGTATATACTTCCATGTACATTTATTCCATAGGTTCTGTTTCCCATGAGAACCCTGATTAATAGAGTAGTTTAAAATATTTTCAGTTTTATGATATTTTTACTAGTACTGATGAAATTTATCATCAGTTCTTGTTATCATCAACAAGCATTTATTAAATCCTGATTTGTTCAAAGTACAATACAAAACCCAGTACAAAGGAAACAGTCTAGATTAAGCTTCTATCTCAATCTTTAACAGGTTTCATTTTGAATCTAAGCCTTTCTCTACAATTTCCTAGTCCTGTGAATTGAGCGAATATCATTATGTCACATGAAAATCTTGCTTAACTTATAGTCATATTGCTCAGTTATGACAAAGAAGTTTGGTCTTAATTTGAAGTTTCCACTCTTTTATCCTATACTTTTTGTGTGTGTGTGGAAGGAGCAGTTTTACTGCATTATGTCACAGGAGATGCTGACAAATACAAAGCTACTTTTGGCAACTGGACTTTAATGGAACAAAGTCCATGGTTGTCCTAATTAAAGTAATTTTCTCTCTATTTTTGAGGCCGTTTGGAATGGTGTTCAAAGACTACATTGATTAAAAGATTATAATGATCTGATTGACAACAACCCAGGTATGCTAATATGCTCAAGTAGAATCTATCAAGCAAATCCACTATGGGGTCTTAGGCATTTTTTTATATATTTACCTTAAAAGTTCTTCATCCATAAACTGAACATTGGGTTGTTTTAAATATCATTCTGTGCTGATTTTTACTCTTGTGCTACATAAATAATAACAGATTGAGAAAGTGCTATTGTTTAACTTTTTCTAGTTTGTAATATTGACCTCAGCCTCATTTTAAAAACTGCATAATGATAAGATTTTCATTATGAGTCAGGACTTCACCATAATTAATATGTCATTTTCCTAGACTTTTGAGTGATTTTTGCATGGAAAAAATTCTCATTGTTATGGTTATTAGAATTTATGGTATAGTTTCTAGTCAGCTCAATTAAACAAACAGTGAAAGAGATCTGTGTAACTCAATCCTTATTTCTGGCCTTGCACGGAATAGCTGGAAGTGGGCACCTCCATTGGTGAGAGCTTCTAGTTAGGGCAGATAGCTTCTGGTGAAAGACATTTGCTATTTTAATTTGAAACTATCTATCTTCTGGTACAGGATGATAGTTTTTTCCTTACTGAATCCCAAAGTTGTTACTTTAAGCAAAACCGAACCCATTTCCGGTGGAATCTATAAATAAAGTATGTAAAAAGCAATAGTTAAATATTTTAATGAGGCTATTAAACATTTATTTCCTCAAACCCAGGTACAAACACATGCAGTTTTTAAATCCTGAGATTTCTTAGTATTGATGCTTATATTTTTTACTCTTTCTTTGGATCTTTCTACGATTTCCCATATCTCCATTACACTAATTTTTCCCATAAGCTCCTTACTTTATCACTTCTCTACTTCTTTTTTTAAAAACTTATTATGATAAACTTCAGCATACATAGAAGTACAAAGAGTAGTGAACCCTATTTACCTATCACCCAGCTTTAACAATTGTCAATTCATGGTCAATTATGTTTCATCTATGCTGGAATCCATATCTAACCAGTGTTAGGATCATTTTGAAACAAACCTCAGGCATTTTATCATTAAAATTAAGATGAAGATAATAAAACAAAGGACCAGATCAATGGATCTAAGAAGAAAAGAAGAAAATAATAGACATCACCTCAAGTGAAAAAGCAGAGGGTAAATATCAGTCAATTTTACTCTTAAGAAAAATTTTAGATTATCATATTGATTTTTTTGTTGTTGTTTCATTACTTAATTGGATTTCTCCAGCTAACAGTTTCTATTTCTCTTAACTATTTAACATTCTTGGTCAAAGCACGTAATTAAATACCTTAAGCAACAATTCCATTAAAAGATATTTCAATGTCTTCATTTCATAGATGATGGTAATTTGAACTTCAACTTTGTTGACCATCACACAAAAGTAGAAGATGTCAACAGTTTTTACTTTTATTACCTTATTTAATTTGAAGGCAAGAACTTTGAAGAATAGTTGATTGTGTCTATATTTTCTTACTGTTAAAACACTGTGTTCGACTTTGAAAATTTTTCCACCAAAACTCTCTGTACTCCAGAGCCTGGAACAGTGCCTGCATATTCATAAATATTCCATATATATTTTTGAATGAATGAATAAAAAATCTAAGCCTGAATTGATTATTGGAAGGAATTTGAAACAAACAAAAAAAACCTAGATGTTTTACCCAAAAATCAAGGCTTACTAATAACTTAAAAACTCTGGGATAGTCTCTTCATTGTGTGGCAATAATTTCTCTTTTATTTAGTTCATTTTCTTTTTCCCTTTTTACAGTTTTATTGTGCTATAACTGACATACGAAAACTGCACATATTTAAATATATATATATGTACCTATGAATAACTCTTTTCTCTATCATTGTTGATCAAAAAGAGTTTTGTAAAAACTATTGGTATTTTGATGTGTAAAATTTGCGACTTCACATACAGACATGTGGCATGTTAGTAGTGCTGCTTATAAGCTTGTGTCCTACAAACACAGGAATTGAGGTAAATTTTATTTCCTGTGAATCTTATTACAAAAGGTGGAAAGTATGGTACATTCTGTTATATTTTTAATTGTGTATACAACATTTTTTGGAGATATTAATGACAAAAGAGAACTTCTATTCTGACTAGGCCTCATTGAGAACTGATTCCTCCACGTCTCATGATCTCCTGCTTCCCATGCGGGATGCATTGGAGCTGTTCGTATCACATTGCCACCTCCACTCTGCACCTATGTATATCATGATCCTTGCCTTGTATTCTGCCTTTGTGTAATTCTCTCCCTCTGAGTGTGGGTATGACCTGTGACTTCTCTCTGTTCAGTAGGATGTGGCAAAGGTGATGGTATGTCACATTTGTGATTGTTACACTATATAAGGATTCTGTCTTGCTGGCAGACTCACTCTAGAAACTCTCCTTATTGACTTGGTGAAATGAGCAGCTATATTGAGAAAATACAGATGACAAGGAGCTGCAGGCAACCTCCAGCAGCTGATAGCAACCTTCACTCGATAGCCAGCATGGAGCCGGTGTCCTTAGTCCAACAGGTACAAGGAAATGAATTCTGCCAACAATATGAGTGAGCATGGAAGTGATTCTTCCCCGACTTAAACCTCCAGGTGAAAATGCAGTGTGACCAACACTTTGACTGCAGCATTCTGAGACCGTGAACAGAGGACCCAGTTAAGCCGTGTCTGGACTTGTGAACCACAGAAACATGAGATTCTAATAAATATGTGTTGTGTTAGGCTCCTAATAATGCTAAGCTTTTTACCCAAATTATTGTGCTAATTTTACACAACAATAATTTTACATAACATAGCAACAGAAAATTAATACATCTACTAAACATTTAAAAAATAAGTAACACCAATTCTACACAATCTCTTCCAAATAGAAGGGAACACTTTCCAACTCATTTTATGAGGCCAGCATTAACCTGATATCAAAACCAGACAAAGATAGTTACAATAAAAGACAACTACAAACTAATTTCCCTCATGAACATGGTCTCAGAAATCCTCAAAAATATATTAGCAAATTGATTCCAGAACCATATTTATTAAAAAATTAATAATAGACCATGAACAAATGGGGTTTATTCCAAGAATGTAAAGCTGGTTAACTATTCAAAAATCAGTCAATGTAATCTACCATATTAGCTGTTTAAAGAAGAAAAGCCACATCATCATCTAAATTAATGCATTAAAATCCAGCATTCATTCATGATAAAACTCTCAGCAAACTAGGAATAGAAGGGACAGGTCTCTCAATCTGATGAAGACCATCTACAAATGATGTAGTGGTAACATCATACTTAATGGTGAAAGATCAAATGCTTTCCCACTAAATTCTGGAATGAGACAAGATGTTTGATACCATCACTCTTATTTAACATAGTAATGGATTTCTATCTAATGCAATAAGGCAAGAACAAGAAATAAATGACATACATACCAGAAAGAAAAAAAATATTGTCCCTATTTGGATGTAACATAATTAACTATGTAGAAAAACCCCAAGTAGTTTACCAAAAAAAAAAAAAACCTCTTACAACTTAGTTTAGCAAAACGAAAAGATACGTGATCAAAACACAAAAATTAATCATACCCACTTATCCTAACAGTGAACAATTGCAAAATGAAATTTTGAAACAATACCAAATACAATTGCTCCCCCAAAATGGAAATGACATACTTAGGTATTAGGTATAAATGCTTACAAAATGAGGAAGAAATCAGAAGACATACTGTGTTCAGAGATTGAAAAACTCAACATAGAAAAGTTGTGAGTTTTTCACAAATTGATCCATAGGTTTACAACAGTTTCTGTCAGAATCCCAGCCGGGTTTGTTGTTGTTGTTATGTTTAGATATGTGTTTCAATGATTTATTTGGAAAGTTAAAGGAACTAGAATGGCTAAAACAATTTTGAAAAAGATTAAAGTTGGAGGAATCATACTTGCCAGTTTTAAGACCTAATCCTAAATTATAGCCACACTAATCAAGATAGTATGGTATTGGAGATTGTATAGATACATAGATCAATGGAACAGAATAGGATCCAAATAGACGCTTACAAGTATGCCCAATTGATTTTTTGTGTGTGGTAAAATTCACATAACAAAATTAACCATTTTAAAATGAACACTACACTGGCATCTACTGCATTCACAGTGTTGTGGAGCTATGTGCACCTTTATCTAGTTCCAAAACATTTTATCATCCCAGAAGGAAACTCCGTATCCATTAAACAGTTGCTCCTTATACCCTACTCCTCCCAGCCTTTGGCAACCACCAATTTTCATTCTATCTCTATGGATTTACCTATTCTGAAGATTTTATATAATTGGAATCATATAATATATGACCTTTTATATCTGGTTTCTTTTACTTAACATATTATTTCAAGGTTTTTCCAAGTTACAGCATGTATCAGTACTGCATTACTTTTTAAGGCTGAATAATATTCCATTGTGTGTTTACACCACAATTTGTTTATCTGTTGATGGAAATTTGGGCTATTTCCACTTTTTTGACTATTGTGAATAGTGCAGCTATGAATATGCATGTACATGTATTTGAGTACCAATTTTCAATTATTTTGGGTATATAGCTAGCAGTGCCCAGTTGATTTTTTACAAAGGTGCAAAAGCACTTGAATAGAGGATGAATAGTCTTTTCAATAAACGATGTTGGAACAATCCCAGAGGCCAAAAAAGTAAACCGTCACCTAAACCTCATACTTCATGCAAAATTAACTCAAAATACATCATAAATCTAAGTGTGGCACATAAAACTATCAACTTTTTAGGAGAAAACATTGGGATAAATCTTTGTGACCCAGGCCAAAAATTCTTAAACATGACTCCAAAAGAAAGATCCATAAAAGAAAAAAAAAATTAACTTTATCAAAATTGAAAACTTCTCTCTGTAAATGAGCTTGTTAATAGGATGAAAAGACAAGCCATAGACTGGGAGAAAATTTTTGCAAATCACATACCTGACAAAGGTCTTCTATTCAGAATGTATAAAGAACTCTATTAGCCATGAGAAACAATACCATTAGAAAGTGGGAAAAGTCTTGAATAGGCGCTTTACCTAAGAGGATATTTGGATGGCAAATAAGCTCATGAAAAGATGTTTAATAACATTAGCGATTAGGAAACTGCAACTTAAAGACATGATGAAATATAAGTACAGACCTATCAGAATGGTTGAAATTAAAAATACCAAGAATGTGGAAACCAAACAGGACATTGAAGAGACATTGTTGCTTCTGGCAAAAAGACTAATGCAACAGAGAGCCATCACTCCATGTTTAGTGCTTGCTCAGGATTTACATTATCAACGTAAATGGAGATTTGAAATTGGAAAAAAAAAGAATGTGGAGCAGTCAATTCTCTTATACATACTTGTGAGAATGTAAAATGGTACAGCCACTCTGGAAAACAGTTTGGCAGTTTATCTTATAAAGTTAACCATACACTTGCCATATGACCCAGTGGTCATAATCCTCTACATTAATCCTAGAGAAATGAAAACTAATGTCCACAATAAAAACCTATGCACTCATTTGCATAGCTTAATTTAATACTTAATTTGTAATGACCAAAAACTGGACACAACCTAAATGTCCTTCATCAATAAATAGATAATCTAACTATGGTAGTTCACACAATGACTACTACTTAGCAGTAAAAAGGAATGGACTACTGATACAAACAAAAACTTGGATGGATCTCCAGAGCATTATGCTGAGTGATTAAAAAAAAAAAAAAGCCAATCTCAAAAGGTTAAATATTGTCTGAACCATTTCTATAACACTCTGAAAATGTCAAAATTTGGGTGATGGAGAGCAGATCAATGGTTGCCAAGAGATAAGGTTTGGGGAAGAGTGTGATTGTGAAAGGGATAGCCCTTAAGAGAGCTTTTTGTGCTTTTCTTTTTATTAAGAAAAAACAAAAACTTGGGATTCCAAAGAAATTTATGTTCAGGTGATAGTGAATTCTCACGTATGGCTGACTGTATGGAGAGATGGGACAAAGCCTCTATCTAGGAGGATAGGTAATCAGATTTAACATCTAGTTTAATTATTGCTGGTAGTTTGATTTAAAAGCCAGTGAATACAAAGTGCCATAAGTGCTAGTACTACCCAGAAGAATGGCACATTGCAGAATGAAAAAGCTAGCATAATAGTGCAAGTTACTCTGGTTTATTAAAAATAAATAAATAAATAAATAAAATCTGCAGCATCCTTTGCATTATAAGCCCAGGACAAACTGCCAACCAGTGTTTCCCTTTTGTATCTGTTATCTGCTTCATCTTTTGATCCTATATAAAACAAAACTATTCACCAGCTCGCTTTTGCTCCTCCTCTGCTTCCCCCTCTCCTCACCCTTTCCTTGCCCTCTCCTTTCTCCTCTCTCTTTCCCCTTCTTTCTCTCCCTTCTTCCTTCCTATTCACGCTGTTTTTGTTGTTGTTGTTTTTAAGAATAGCTGCCATATCCTTCCCTGTATTTCAGTTTTGAGGAAAGAAAGTCTAATGAATCCTGTTAAGTAAAATGATGATAGAGAACTTTTCTGAAATTCAGCCTTAATTTTGTTAGCATGTTATTGTTAACCTCACCAGTTAAGCTGGTTCTAAAGCCTGGAATCAAGCTTCATAAACTTACTGAGAAAAGTTAAAGGTACTTGAGTTATGTCTTCTGTGCATTTATGTAGGATTGGCAAACTCTGGCTCCTCATGTAAATAAACTTTTCTTCCCTATATATCTTTGGAGGGGATTTTTTTCATATTATATTCTTAAATGAGAGAACTAGACTCAATGCATTTCTTTCATCCTCTGCCTTTCTTTTGTGGCACTTAAGGTTGCAGAAAATATTACCCAAGGTCGTTCTAGTGTGCAGGTCTCTTGCATCTGAGGTGGGGGTTTCTAGAGGCCAGCTGGAATATGCAGGGATGACTGAAAACTGTCTTGAAGACCCTCAGTAGAAGAAATGCCCCACGTTTGTTTTTTGCCTTCTACTGGATTCATAGAATTTCCATCTTTTTAAAAAAGGTTTTAAAGCATTCAGTAGAGTCTCTTAGGCAAAGAACATAAGATTTAAAACTACATTTAAAATAAGCCAATTGTTGCTTTCCTTAGCCAAGATAAGCTTTCCTCCTCCATAACTGTAGTGACAATTTGTCTTTGCTGCAGTCTATTAGGATAACACCTATAAACTATATATCTTGATATCTTTTCTCCATTAAGTTTTCACACTTAAATTTTACAAAATACTGAAAAGGAAATTGATTTTCCAAAGCACTTGGTAGCCTAGTTGGGCCTAAGTTATTTTGTTGCCCTTACAACTTGCCACAGATTGTTCTTTGCTGGGAGGGTGGAAAGAATACCTTGATAATATCTTAACTTTGCTTTGAAAATATTCTTGCTTAATATGTTACGAGACAATAATTTCCAGTCTTTGCTTTAAAAATGAGAATGCTTTTTTACTTCTTTCATGGTTATTAACTATGCCCAGAGTCTTCATTTTAATTACCACAGTGCCGTATTTCATTCTCTTATTTGCTTCATTACCTTTTCTGCTTTGGCTTTGAAAATAATTTTAGAAAAATAAAATCAGATTGTTTCCAATACAATTGAAATGCTTTCACCACTATTAATGAATCTTCATTACCAACAAAAAGCTAGATGTTATAAATCTTTTTAAACAAACAAATTAAAAAACTGTTTGGCCTTGTGATTAAAACAAATACCAGGGAAGCGGCTGTGGCTCAATCAGTAGGGCTCCCATTTACCATATGGGAGGCCCCGGGTTCGGTTCCCGGGGCCTCCTGGTGAAGGCAAGCCCGCCCGCACAGCATGGTTAGCTGACCCAGCGAGCACAAGCAGCAAGGGGGGCATAAATGAATAAATAAATAAAATCTTTAAAAAAATAAAAATAAATAAATAAATAAAACAAATACCATAATAAAATATAACTTACTTTACCCAGGTAGAATGGACACACATCTGCAATTTAAACAAGTGTTAAACATAGCCTCTACCACTCATTAAATAGCCAAGTAATGATATAATCCTTAAGTGTATAATCAGTCACCTTGTACTATAGGCATCCCGTTGTTTGCCTTCCCACCCATCTAAACTCTCACCAACTTAGGGAGGTCTTAGGTATACAAAAGAGGTAAGCAAGCTTTTTGTCTCCAAGACTGTATTAGAGACTTATTTAATGTTTTAAGTATTGTTGCAATATAAACAAATTCTTCCAGATAGAGCAGGTTGAAATTAATTCTGGGAGAAATCATCTCATATCAATTTCATTTCTACTAAATTTTTAATATCAACTTCTGGTTATCCAAATTATAGATTACATGAGGATACATGTAGGCTTGAGTCATAGCCCACAATCCCAACCTACGTAATGTTAGGGATACTCGAGTTATAGTCTTTCTTTTAAATACAGTGATAGTATTGATAAATTAATGAATGTTACTATGTATTCGACATCATCTCATGCTTTCAATAACACTGTGAAATAAGTGGCATGCACATTATTTTAAACATAGGGAACTGATGCTTAGAACAGTTATGTAACTTCTCAAGATTACACAGTTAGTAAATGCCAGAGGCAGTATTTCAACCCAGTTCTATCTGACTCAAAAACCAGTCTCTTAACCACCATGTTATGCCCATGGTCATCCAAGGCCTTTCATCACTATCTGAGTCAAGACCATTCTTAGAAGTCCTGGTAGATTTAGCTGGTTTTAAAGTAAGCATTTGTTGAGTATCAGAATAAAGAGTTCAATTATTATTACTATTATTTAATGTTTTACAAATCATGACCCTCTTTGTCTCCATAGATGCAATTCAGTTGAGCTCATAATTATTGAGCATTTACTCTTTGCAAGAGATCTCTTGAGATACTGTGTCCAGTTTATATTGACTAAACATTTGTTTTTTATTTAGCATTTTTCTGCAATATCTTTGGTCAGTAACTCTGGGCAGATATGTGAGGGAAATTACATTTTTACTGGAAATTGTATACTTTAAAGAGGCTTTTATTTGTGTGTTTGGAAAAATCTTTCTAAATAAGGCAACACCAAAAACTTTATCTGTGATTAATTAAAAAGCCAGAGAATCATTACTATTTGGTAATACTACCTCATTCATTTACAAAATATTTACTAAGTGGAGACAGTGGAAATACCTAAATCCTGGTCATATTAAATAATAATATGATAATTACTGTGGTATACTAGTTGGTTCAAAATTGTTCTCTTTTAGCAAAGCAGGAATTAAGCTGGCTTCCAGATTTGAAGTATGTCCAACAGTAACTACTTTCAGATTTTAACCAAAGTAAAAAAGGCTAAAATATTTCAGCAAATGATGGTCCCTTTACTGAATTAGTAATCATTTATTTCTAAGAAATGCTGATTTCCTTTATTTAGCATCTTGTTTAGAAACATATTTATTCAGGTATATTTCCCAATGTTGATTTATAGGACAGTGAGAGCAAATATAGCTTGCAGTTCTGTTGATACAGGGTCATTCTTGAAAACTTACAGTGTTAAGTTTTCAAATGCCTTAGATTATGTACAAAAATAGCTGAAGAAAATAAGAAGGGAACTAAATACAGAAGGCCCCTATTATTCTATCTTTATTCCTTATTTCTTGATTTATATGTCTTGTGGTGATAACTTTGCTGCTGAAGTATAACTGTAAAATGTGATAGAGCAATGTGAGCCTATAAGGGCCCGTGTTTGGGCCACCTTACAACCCCAAATGTAAAAGTATATTATTTAACCAATGTGAAATAATGTCCCCTGAAATTATGAGGATAAATGAGATGGTATATTTGAATTATCTTTGGGCATATACTATCTTATTTACCCTCATGGTATCTCTGAGAAGGAAGGGTGAGTTAGCAGGGAGAGGTTGTGGCATCTTTTCCTCAATTTTAAAAGAACAAATTGAAGCAGAATCACACAAATGAGATCATAGCAGTCCCTGAATTGGAACAAAATTGTATCTTAAACCTCACTATCCAGAGCTCTTTCATTAGAGCATGTTGTCTCAAGTAATTTTGACAGATTTACCTCATATTTCTAAAACTTGAAGTTATCATCATCATTGCAAGGAGCTAAACTGTATCGCCTGTTGGTGAGTCAGACTTTAAGAAGACACCATATATGAAAAAATCTCATATTATGAACAAAAATTATGAAGTCTTTGCTTCTCACAAGTATTCTTTACAATACAATTATTAAATATGTTTTAAAATGTACATTCACTTAGCCTTTCATAAACATAACAAATTATGTCCTTCAAAGTTTAGCTTAAATGCAATTTTATTCATTATCCTTTCCTTAGTTACTTTTTTTTATCACAGTCTTAAAACATTTAAATTGTCTACTATTGTAGTTATTTGTGAATATAATTTCTTTGGATTGTCATCTCCCAAGATTCCTTGCGTATATTAGGTATTCAATAAATGAACAGAAGTTCACCTCTTCTTGATATGTGAGTAATGCTCAAAACAGGAGGAGCAAGAGATGAATGAGACTCTCCCCCAGGGTACTTATGGGGGTTATTTTCAATTTATATTCCCTCATCGGGAAGCGGCTGTGGCTCGATCAGTAGGGCTCCCGTTTACCATATGGGAGGCCCCGGGTTCGGTTCCCGGGGCCTCCTGGTGAAGGCAAGCCCGCCCGCATGGCGTGGTTGGCTGACCCAGCGAGCGCAGGCAGCAAGGGGGGGGATAAATGAATAAATAAATAAAATCTTTAAAAAAAAAAAAAAAAAAAAAATATTCCCTCATCTTCCACTCCCAAATAAATGCTTCCTAGTGAGCCTCACTTTTCTGGGAGTATATCATATCTCAAGAAAGAGAGAGAATGAGTGAGTAAGTGTGTGTGAGTGTGTGTGTGTGGTGAGTGGTGAGTGAAAGGAATGCCAAAGAAAGGGGAGGAAAGGAAAGATTGTTGAGAACCAATATAAAACTAAGCAGTACCCCTGCATTCTTGCATAACTGATAGAGAAATATAGAAAAAGGTGTTAGGCAAATTAGAGGCAATTGAAAAGCAGGTATTTTATGATCAGAAATAGTTACCCTATTAAAGTGTTGGCATGATTAAAGTAAACCTTCTTTTAGTAACAAGGCCCTTCTATATAATCGTACTCATGGATAGAAGCTTTTTGCAGAGATAAACAGAGTATAGAACCAGGATTAGTAACAAGTTTGTTTATAAGAAATTTGAAGGTTATACATACATACACACACACACACACACACACTCAACTTTGGCTTTTTTCCTTTTAATGGACTCCCATACATTTCCTTATATTTATTATAAGAAATATAAGATTACTCTCTAAGCCTTTGTTCTTAAAATAACAGTGGATAGGAAAGACAACTCAGATTAGGGTTATCCTATAAGTTTCCTGTCTATCCCAAAGAGTTGTTCCTTTGTTTTAAAAAAAAAAATCCTTTCTATTTACCTTAGAAATACTTGTTTATTTTTTCTAGATATTTATTCTGGTAAACCTAATCTTATATTATGAACACACTTACTTTTTCTACTTTTTACCATCTCTTTGCCTTTTTCTAAATCTTTCATGAACAAGATCCTTCAAATTATTATGGTAAAAAAAAATCGGGCTGTGGCTCTGAGCTTCTTCAGTGTTTCATTTTCTTTTATCATTCCAGTCATTCCTTTTCTTTTCTCTTGTTGCTAACTTTCTGCCTTGAAGCCTTCCATTAATTACCTTGTTTATGTAGATCTTTCTTAATCCAGAACCATACATAATGGATTGCTTTTCCTTTTACCATGTTACTTATCACATAATAAAAAGAATTAATATATTATCTCTTCAGCTTGATTTGAGGCATATCAAGCCTCTTGAATTAAGCCACATTTCATGAACTGCCTCTTCTTTCTCTTAGGTCTCAGCTTTTCTACACAAAGCACTGGATTCTAATTAAACTCCTCTCTTAGAACACACAATAGATGTGCTTTTCTTAAATGCATGTGTGAGTCTTCTTTTATTTATTTTTTTTTAAAAGATTTTATTTATTTATTCATTTATCCCCCCCTTGCTGCTTGTGCTCGCTGGGTCAGCTAACCACGCCATGCGGGCGGGCTTGCCTTCACCAGGAGGCCCTGGGAACCGAACCCGGGGCCTCCCATATGGTAAACGGGAGCCCTACTGATTGAGCCACAGCCGCTTCCCGTGAGTCTTCTTTTAAATTAAAAAATCCGTATCTTCCAAACTTAAAGTCAGTTGATTCAATTATTATATTCCTTTACACTCTTCCCCCCCCCCCCCAGTTATTATGTTCCCTCTCTTATGTAAGATATTGGTAATAGGGAAAACTGGGTATGGGTTATGTGGGAACTCTCTACTATGTTTGCAATAATTCTGACATTTAAAACTATTCTTAAAGAAAAAGTTTATTGAAAATTTATGAAGGTTGTATTATTTTTCTTTCATATTAAATTTAGAGATTTTCTAATACTGTATTTCTTATAAGACATGAAAAATTGGACAAATGTCTATGTTCTTTATCTGTTTACTTAATAAACTTCTGAGTCAGTAATAAGAATGAGTCAGCTTGAGAATATTATTTATTCCAGGATTCTTGTATGATATTGAAGAGAAATTTAATGGTATGACTCTCTCCCATTCCCACATAACATCACTCTCTTCTGTTTCTTTCAGTCTGATATGGCTTTCTCAACTAGAGTCAGATTGTTTATTGCCTTAGAAATCTGTCAAAAGTGTAAAGTCTCAAGTAAAATAAGTCAGCAACTCTAGTACTTGACTGGGAAACAATATTGACTTAATTCCCAGATATTTGAGGGTTTTTTTTTGTATTGTAAATGAGATTTTTTTTTCTAGATTTCCTCCTCATCTTGCTCATTACTAGTGTATAGAAACACTACTAGTATTTGTGTGTTGGTCTTATGCTGCCACTTTGCTGTACTCATTATCTCTAATAGCTTTGTCATAGGTATTTCAGAATTTTCTAAATATACAATCAAGTCATTTGCAAATAGAGTTTTACTTACTCTTTTCCAATTTGGATGTGTTTTATTTCTTTTCTTACCTAGTTGCTTTAGCTAGAACTTCTAGCACAATGTTGAATAACAGTGGTGACAATGGTCAACCTTGTGTTGTTCCCGATCGTAGAGGGAAAGCTTTCAACCTCTTTCCATTGAGTACGGTGTTGGCTGTGGGATTTTCATACAGGCTCTTTATCATGTTGAGGAACTTTCCTTCTATTCCTATCTTTCGAAGTGTTTTTATCAAGAAAGAATGCTGGGTTTTGTCAGGTGCCTTTCTGCACGATCAAGATGATCCTGTGGGTTTTTTCCTTCAATTTGTTAATGTAGTGTATTTGTTAATTTGTTATGTTAATTGATTTTATTATGTTGAATCAGCCTTGCATACCAGGAATAAATCCCACTTTATCATGGTATATAATTCTTTCAATGTGCTCTTGGATTCAAATTAGAAGTATTTTGTTGAGGATTTTTGCATCTATATTCATAAGAGAAATTGGTCTGTAACTTTCTTTTCTTGTAGTATCTTTATCTGAATTTGTTATTAAGCTGATGTTGGCCTTCTGTGTGGGGTGATTTTCCCTTCTTTTCAATTTTTTTGGGAGAGTTTAAATAGGATTGGTGTTAATTCTTCTCAAAATGTTAGGTAGAATTCACCTGTGAAGCCATCTCGTCCAAGACTTTTCTTTGTTGGAAGACGTTTGATGACTGATCCAATCTATTTACTTGTGATTGGTTTGTTGAGTTCCGTTATTTCTTGTAGAGTCAACATAGGTTGGTTGTGCATTTCTAGGAATTTGTCCATTTCATAGATTGTCTAATTTATTGACGTATAGTTTTTCACTACATCCTCTTATCCTTTTTATTTCTGTGGGGCCAGTTACAATGCCGTCCTTTCATTCCTGATTTTATTTATTTGCATTCTCTCTCTTTTTTTTCTTTGTTAGTCTGTCTAAGGGTTTGCCAATTTTAATGATCTTCTCAAGGAACCAAGCTTTTGGTTTTGTTGATTTTCTCCATTGTTTTGTTGTTCTCAATTTCATTTATTACTATTCTAATCTTTCTTTCTTTCTTTCTGCTTGCTTTGGGATTGGTTTGCTGTTCTTTTTCTAGTTCCTCCAGGTGTTCAGTTAAGTCTTTGATTTTAGCTCTTTCCTTTTTAGAAATAGGCATTTAGAGCTATAAATTTACCTCTCCGCACTGCCTTCTCTGTATCCTATAAGTTTTGATAAGTTGTGTTCTCGTTTTCATTCATCCCAAGATATCTAATTTCTCTTGAAATTTCTTCCTTAACCCACTGATTGTTTAGGAATGTGTTGCTTAGCCTCCATATATTTGCAAATTTCCCCCTTTCCTGCCTGTTATTGATTTTCAGCTTCATTCCCTTATGATCAGAGAAGGTACCTTGTATAATTTCAATCTTTTAAAATTTATTGAGAACTGTTTTGTGACCCAACATATGGTCTTCTCAGGAGAAATATCTGTGAGCATTTGAGAAGAATGCATAACCTGTTGATTCGGGGTGCAGTGTTCTGTACAATGTCTGTCAGGCCCAGCTCATTTATCACATTGTTCAAGTTCTCTGTTTTTTTGTTGTTGTTGATCTTCTGTCAGTTGTTCTATCTCTTGGTGTGAGTGGCATGTTGAAGTCTCCAAATATTATTGTAAAAATGTCTATTTCTCCTTTCGGTTTGGCCAGAGTTTGTCTCATGTGTTTTGGGGCACCCTAGTTAGGTGCATAGATATTTAACTCCTTCCTGGTGGATTGTCTCTTTTATAAATATATAATGGATTTCTGCATCATTTACCACTTTTTTTTTTTTTTTTTTCATTTAAAGTCTGTTTTATCCTGTACCAATATAGCTACCCCTGCTCTCTTTTGGTTACTGTTTGCATGGAATATCTTTTCCAACCTTTCACTTCAGTCTACTTGCATCCTTGGGTCTAAGGTGAGTCCCCTGCAGATAGCATATGGATGGCTTCTGTTTGTTTTTTTTTTTTTTATCAATTCTGTCAGCCTATGTCTTCTGATTGGGAAGTTTAATCCATTAACATTCAATGTTATTACTACAAAGGCATTATGTATTTCAACCGTTTTTTATCCTTTGGCTTACCTATGTCATATCTTATTTTTGTCTGTCTTTTTACCCTTTTGGTTATCCTTTCTGATAGTGTTCACTTCTACACTCTCATCCAAGTCTCTCTCTCCTGTCTTGTCTTTTCTGGCTGCAGAACTCCCTTTAGTATTTCCTCCAGAGCTGGATTGTTTTTCACAAACTCTCTTAGCTTCTGGTTATCTATGAATATTTTAAACTTACCATCATATTTGAAGAACATTTTTGCCAGATAAAGAATTCTTGGCTGGCAGTTTTTCTCTTTCAGTACCTTAATTATATCATACCACTACCTTCTCGCCTCCACATGGTTTCTGAAGAGAATTCCACACTAAGCCTTACTGGGAGTCCCTTTTATGTGATGTTTCTCTTCTCCCTTGCTGCCTGCAGAATCTTCTCTTTATCTTTGGCATCTGGCATTCTAAATATTATGTGTCTTGGTGTAGTTCTATTTGGATTTATTCTGATTGGAGTACTCTGTGCTTCCCTGGACACATATATTCATGTCTTTAATGAGAGTTGGGAAATTTTCCGCCATTATTTCCTCAAATACTCTTTCTGTTCCATTTCCCTTTTCTTCTCCTTTTTTGTATTCCCATGACATGTATATTGGTGTGCTTTGTACTGTCAACTCCCTGAGCCCCTGCTCATTTTTTTCCATTCCTTTATCTTTCTGTTGTTCTCTCTTTTCTAATCTTAGCTTTTCTGTCTCTACATCACTGACGCTTTCTTCTGTGATTTCATATCTACTGTTTATGCCTCTGTTGTATTTTTAATCTCACTTATTGTGTCTTTCATTCCCATAAACTCTGTTATTTGTCCTACTGTGCCTGGCTTAATTCACTCAAAATAATGTCCTCAAAGTTTATCCATGTTGTCATAAGCATCCCTATTTAATTTCTTCTTACAGCTGAATAGTATTCCATTGTGTGTATATATATATATATACCACATTTTGTTTATCCATTCTTCATGTTGATGGACACTTGGGCTTGTTCTAAGTTTTAGCAATTATGAATAATGCTGCTATAAACATTGGTGGGCAATGTCTGCATCACACTTTTCAGTTCTTCTTGATATATTCCTAGTAGAGGGATTGCTGGATCATATGGCAGTTCCATATGTAGCTTCCTGAGGAACCACCAATCTGTCTTCCACAGAGGCTGCGCCATTCTACATTCTCACCAACAGTGAAGGAATGTTACTATTTCTCCACATCCTTTGCAGCACTTGTAGTTTTCTGGGTTTTTTTTTTTTTTTTTTTTTTTTGTTTTTTTTTTTAAATAGCTGTTCTATAAAGTATGAAATGATATCTCATTGTAATTTTGATCTGCATTTCCTTAATAGCTAGGGCTGTCCAGTTCTCCCAGCACCATTTGTTGAATAGACTGGTCTGGCCCAGCTGGGTGGCTTGACCATCGATGTGAAGGTCTATTTCTGAGTTATTGATTTGGTTCGTTGGTCAATATGTTTATCTTTATGCCAGTACCATGCTGTATTTACCATTGTAGCTAGTCATATGCTTTAATGTCAGAAAGTGAGAGTCCTCCAACTTCATTCGTTTTAAAGATATTTTTGGCTATTTTGGGCCCCTTACCCTTCCAAATAAATTTGATGATTGGCTTTTCCATTTCCATAAAAAAAGGCTAATGGAATTTCTATTGGGATTTCGTTGAATCTGTAAATCATTTTAGGTAGAATTGACATCTTAATATTTAGTCTTCCAATCCATGAACATGGACTATCCTTATATTTATTTAGGTCTTCTTTTAGCAATGATTTGTCGTTTACACGTCCTTTATGTCCTTGGTTAAGTTGATTCCTAAATATTTGATTCTTTTAGCCACTATTATAAATGGAACTATTTTTATTTCTTCCTCACATTGCTCATTACTAGTGTATACAAATGCTCCTGATTTTTGTGTATTAATCTTGTATCCCACCACTTTGCTGAACTCATCTATTAGTTCTAGTAGCTTTTTTGTTGAATTTTTAGGATTGTCTAGAGAAAGGATCATATCATAAATGAAGAGTGAAAGTTTTACTTCTCCTCCTGGGACTCCTATAACATGTAGGCTTGTGTGTTTCATGTTATCATTAAATTCTTAAGATTTATTTTATTTATTTATTTCTCCCCATCCCCTTACTGTTTTTCACTTGCTGTGCCTGTTCATCTTCCTTGTTTCTTTAGGAGGCACTGGGAGCCAAGCCCGGGACCTCCAATGTGGGAGGGAGGTGCCTAATTGCTTGAGCCACCTCTGTTCCCTGCTTTGTTGTGTTTCTCATTATGTTTTTCCTCCCTGTGCCTCTTTTTGTGTCAGCTTGCCACACCTGCTGGTGACGTCAGCTCGCTGTCTTCTTTAGGAGACCCTGGGAACCTCTGCTCCCTGCTTTGTGTGTCTCTCATTATGTTTTTTCTTCTTATATCTCTTGTTGTGTCAGCTTGCCGTGTCTGCCTGTTATGCCAGCTCACTGTCTTCTTTAAGAGGCACCCGGATCCAAACCAGTGACCTCCCATGTGGTAGACAGGAGCCCAGTCACCTGAGCCACATCTGCTTCCCTCTAATGTATTTTTAATCTCATCCATTATGTCTTTCATTCCCATAAGCTCTCTTACTTTCCTTTTCAGGCTTTCAAATTGTTCTTTATACTAGCCCATTGTATTCTTAATATCCTTTATCTCTTTAGTTATAGTTCCCTTCAACTCCTTGAAATGATTTAGTTAGATTTGTGTGATTATCATTGATCAGTTATATTAAACCCTATGTCTCATAAAGATTTTTGGTTTGTTCCTTTGGCTGGGCCATCTTTTCCTATTTCTTATTTGGCTTGTAATTTTTTTGATCAGTTATATTAAACCCTATGTCTCATAAAGATTTTTGGTTTGTTTCTTTGGCTGGGCCATCTTTTCCTATTTCTTATTTGGCTTGTAATTTTTTTGCTAATGTGTCGGTGTCTCATTATGTTGGTGTACTCGTTCTGAGAGCCAGTATCTCTCCTTACATAGTGGTTTTGTTTCATGACTCTTCTTTGATGTACAACTTATTCCATGTCTTTTTAATTGCCCAGGTTAAGTTATCAAAATAGGGCCAGGGACACAAATGACACACAGATCTGATCCAAGGTGTCTTGGACATGAGAGACACTTGTGATTTTTCTTCTTGCAGTTACCCAGCCAGCCAGCAGATAGCGCTGTTCAAAGTTTTCCATGGAAGTGTCTCTTTTCACCTTCACTTGTCCATTCTTCTGGTCTGGCCAGAGCCAAGATTCAACATGGGCTTTGCTGGCCAAACTCAATGAAGAAAAACCACTGTCCACCATTCACTGTACCCTCCCTCTTAACCAGGGTGGAAGATGTCTGTTCCCCTCTCAGTTGGCTGCAGCGAGCAAGGAGTTTTACCCAGGCTGTTTGCCTTGAGAGTCGGGAATGGATGTCACTCCTGGCCATGGGGACTAGCAACTATTTCAGCTTCTTTGCCTCTCTGACCCTTACTGTCCTTGACGATATGTAGCACTCTCCTGTTTTGCAGATCCCCAAAGCAGCTCTGTCTGACAGCTTTTTGCCCTTCCTCCATTGTTTTGTAAGAGAGTTGTGCTCTGCCTACCTACTCTGACACCATCTTCCCGGAAGTCTCTGTTTTCACTTTTTTATAATTCCTTTTTCTTTTTGCTACTCAGCCTTACTCATTTCAGTTGTCTTGTATGCAGCTTCACTGATTCTTTCTACTGCCAGCTCCACTCTGCTGTTGAAACCCTTCTTGGGCTTCAACAGTTATTGTGGTCTTCAACTCTTATGGTTTTGTCTGGCTCCTTTTAAAAATATATTTCTCTTTGTTGAGTCTCATATTGTTTATTCATTGTTTTTCAGTATCTGTTAGTTCTTCGTGTTTTCCTTCATCTCCTTGAGCATAATGAAACTCTTTTTGTTTTTTTTTTTCTTCAAGTCTTTAATATGTTGACAGTCTGGTCTTCTTCATGGATGTATTCTGGCTTTTTATCCTCTTCCTTTGCATGGGCCCTTCTTTCATGTTTCTTTGTTTTTCTGGTAACCGTTTGTTGCACATTATACATTAACATTTTAAAATATTTACTCTTTTATTTATTCCCTGAGGTTTCTGTTTCTTGAGTTTGTAGCCAGCTGGTGTTATGACAAATTTTCTTGAGTGTCAGGAACTAACAAAATCAAGCAAATCTTAACAAAAATGCCCTTCAACATCTTTGCAGTTGGCTTTAGTTGGGTGGTTCTCTCCATCAAAGTTCAGCCCTCCTATCAGGAAGGTCTGCCCAAGGTAAATGCAAAGTACAAGGTCCTTCCTTTCTTTTCTGGACCTTTGTCTTTCCTAGGTATATGCTTATTGGTGGCCTTAGGAGTTCTCCTGTTTACAGGAGTTTGAATGTCCTCTCTACTTCCCTGGAAACATGCCTCCTTCTCCCAAGTCTAACACTGCAGGAGTTAAAGTAGGTAATCCTTTCCCCTAGGCTCTCTGCCTCAAGTATTTCTTAGATGCTTTTACTGTCCCATGCTCCATTGCCTGGAGGACAGATTCCAGAAGGTGGTCCATGCTGGAGAGGAATTTCCCGATTCAGTGCTTCCCAATTGGAACAAGGCCGGAGACCCACAAAGGAAGCGCCAGCCTACTCCAAACTGCCCTGGGGAGGGGATGAGGTTGAAGCCAAGTTGGCTCCAGAAATACCCCGATGCTTCACTTCCTTGGGCCCCAGCTAAGCCATCGCAGCCCTTAACTGTCTTCTGTAACTCTGAGGAAGCATACTGTCTTTACGTTTCCTCCACCACCTTTTCCCAGGGTGGTTGGGACAATGGTCCCCCTCAGAGCTGGGCCCCAGCCATCTGAAGTAGCTAATCAAAAACAGCAATCAGCTATAGCTCTCCCTCTTCCCTCGTTCCTGGGGATATGGATTTTTATGTCCCTCTCTGGCACCAAGAAGCAATGCCAGGGGCCAGATCCCACTGCTGAGGATGGGGATGGAGAGGGCAGTTTACTGGTATTTACCATAATTTACCAGTCTCTTCCTCCTGCTATTCCCTGGATGTTGTACAGTATCTACTGGATGCTATAGTTTTAAAATAGTTGATTCAGTCAGTTCCTGTCTGTTTAACAATTGTTCTGGTGGAAGGACTGATGCCTGGAGCTTCCTTACCTGCCTTCTTTCCACAATTCACCCCCCTACATAAGGTTCTGGATGATTTACTTTCTGATTTCATTAAAAACAACAACAATCTACTATTGACCCAATTGAATGTGAAAATTACTACTTCTAAGGTAGCTATTTTGATTCTCTCCCTAGCTTTTCTCTCAGAATCAGTTTACAGCCTCATTATCGTAGCTTTTGTTTCTAGGGCTCTACTTGACAGAGCAGGTGCTTTCTATGTAACATAGTTTTAGATTTGGGCTTGGTGATTGTTTTATCCAAGGCTCTTGGATAAAATAACAAATTGACAACTGTTTAACTTGTCTCTTGACATGTAGGAGAAAATACTCTGTTCACAGAGATACCCATCCTCTGTCTTCCCTTGTAGACAAGATACTTTGGTAAACTTCTCAAGCTAAAGAGTCCTTGTCAAAACAATTTATATTAAAATGCCTAAGGATATTTAAAAATAGTTCATATGATTAGAGCAGAATTGAAATTTTAGAGTGGGAAAAAAAATTCTCACATTAGCTAACCCCATTGCATCTACTGCTAGATAATATTAAGTGTTTAAACCATTTGCTGGCTTAATGGCAAATTATACAAATGGAAAAACGGATCTCCCGACCGCAAATTGGCATAACAAGTCTTAAGGTAGTCAACACAGAACATGTTCTATATACAATTGTGAAAATTGCCAGTAGGTATCACCAATGTTGGTTTTATCAAGCAAACAAAAAAATGTCCCATACTGATATTTTATGATTGTTGAACTCAGACGTCCTTATACTCAGTGGCTTTTATTTCTGGAATAAAATCATAGATTTTGTTTGTGATTGTAGAACTGTGTAGACTGATGGAGATAGTGGGTAAATTGTACTTTTTCCTTTAAGATAATTTGAATTTCTTTAGGGAAAGTAAGCTCAGAATGCTGAAGTGCTGCTGTAATAAATTAATTGTTTTACTCCTTTCATAAAGATCTAACTATATGCATTTTAAGTTTGGAAATTATCACATATGTATGTTCTGAGTGATAGAGAAGTGAATGAGTAATTTTAAATGTAACTGCTTAATTTTACATATGCTTAGTGAAGTTTCCAAAGTAACTGTTCTTTTTCACTGCCATATCCCTAAGTATGCACATAAAATTTTCTTTGAATTCTTTGAAACTGAATCCTTAAAGCTGTTTTCTTTGATTAATAATTAATATACTGGATCAGCCCTGGCTAGTTGTATGACTTTTGGCACATGTTACCTGCAAAAATAAGTTAACTTCTGGACAGCTTATCTTCACACTTGTTTCTCTTCTTCACTTCTAGAATCCCAAGGATTGCAGCAAAGCCAAGAAGCTAGTGTGTAATATCAACAAAGGCTGTGGCTATGGCTGTCAACTCCATCATGTGGTCTACTGTTTCATGATTGCATATGGTACCCAGAGAACACTCATCTTAGAATCTCAGAATTGGCGTTATGCTACTGGTGGATGGGAGACTGTGTTTAGACCTGTGAGTGAGACATGCACAGACAGATCTGGCATCTCCACTGGACACTGGTCAGGTAAGAATCTTGTGCAGTATGTCAGGTTTCTGTGTTGGATTCTACCGCATGACAGAATTAGCATATTTCTAGATATAGATTTATGGATCATAGTCATCTTTTCCTCTGGATTCATGAAGGCCATATATTAGCGAAAATCTAGAAAAATAATATTGTAGTTAAGTATTTTGTGATCTGTTTCACTTCCCTTTTTTTAAAAAAAATGAGTGATAATATATAAACAATATAATATTTCACACTTTACTTTCAAGTATACAATTCAGTGGTGATAATTACATTCCCAGTGTTGTGCTACCATCACCTCCATTCATTACCAAAACTTGTCCATCATCCCAAACAGAAATTATGTACCCATTAAGCATTAAATCCCTTCCCCATCCCCATCCCCATCCCTCCTATCCTATAATCTTCTTTCTGTCTCCTTGAATTTGCGTATTCTGGTTATTCCACATAAATGAAATCATACAGTATTTGTCATTGTTGTCTGGCATATTTCACTCAATATTATGTCTTCAAGGTTCATCCGTGTTGTAGCATATATTAGAACTTCATTTCTTTTTACAGCCTAATAATATCCCATTGTGTGCATATACCACATTTTGTTTATCTTTTCTTCTGTTGATTGACATTTGGGTTGCTTCCATCTTTGGGTTATTGTGCATAATGCTACTATGAATGTTGGTCTACATATATCTGTCCAAGTCCCTGCTCTCAATTATTTGGAATTTATGCTTAGATGTAGGATTTCCAAGTCATGTGGTAATTCTATACTTTACTTTCTGAGGAACCACCAAACTGTCTTCCACAGTAGCTGCACCATTTTACATTCCCACAGCAATGAATGAGTGTTCTGTTTCTCCACAGCCTCTCCAACACTTGTATTCTTTGTGTCCTTGCAAACACTTGTTATTTTCCATTTTCTTAGTAATAGACATTCTAGTGAGTGTGAAGTGGTATCTATGGTTTTGATTTGCATTTCCCTAATACCTGATGATGATGAACATCTTGTCATGTGCTTGTTGGCTATTTATATATAGTCTCTGGAAAAATGTCTATTCAAGACCTTGACTCACTTTTTAATTGGGTTGTCTTTTTGTTGGTGAGTTACAGTAGTTCTTTATATATTTCTGAATAATAAACCCTTTCCAGATATATGGTTTCCAAATATTTTCTCCCATTCAGTAGGTTGACTTTTCACTCTCTTAATATCCTTTGATGCACAACAGTTTTTATTTTTGTTTTTTTAAGGAGGTGTCAGGAATTGAACCCAGGACCTTGTACATGGGAAGCAGGAACTCAACCACTGAGCTACATCTGCTCCCCAATGAGAGTTGGTTTATTGTTTGTTTGTTTGTTTGTTTTTTTGAGGTACTGGGGATCAAACCCGGGGCCTTGTACATGGAAAGCAGGTGCTCAACCACTTGAGCTACATCTGGTCCTCAACAATTTTTTATTTTGATGACACCCAATGTATCTATTTTTTTCTTTGTTGCTTATCTTTTGGTGTAAAAATCTAAGAATCCATTGCCTAATACAAGATCCTGAAGATATTCCCTTATGTTTTCTTCTAGGAGTTTTTTTAATAAGTTCACTTCTGATAGTTATATCTTTGATCCATTTTGAGTTAAATTTTCTTTATGCTATGAGGTAGGAGTCCACATTCAGTCTTTTGCATGTGGATATCCAGTTTTCCCACACCATTTGGTGAATAGACTATATCTTTTCTCATTGAGTGGACTTGCTATTCATTTCTGATTCACTACATTTTTCCAAGGGGCATAATTTGCTCTTTTAGTAAAAATGATAATGATAGTACCATTCATTTTTAGGGGTGTTTCACATTAATGAACTCATTTGAGTCATAATTATCCTATAAGGTAGACAAGTGGTTCTCAAACTTAACATGCGTGAAAATCTTCTGGAGGGCTTGTTAAAACACCAATCTCTGATTCAGTAGATCTGAGAATTTGCATTTCTGAGAAAGTTCCCAAGTCCAGGATCCACACTTTGAGAACCACTGAGGTAGTCTCATGTAGTTCACATTATCTCCATTTTACAGAAGAGGACCATGAAGCCTAATTTGTTTATGATTTTAATTTGATTTAGCAAACATTTGATGCAGACTAACGTGAGTAAGGTACTATGCTGTGCATTTTAGGGGATATAAAGAACAGCAAGAAATTCCCCTTCTCTCCAAGGAAGTGGTGATAGAAGGACTATAGATTGAGTTTTTTACTGCTAATCTATTATTCTTCTTTGTACACTGATGATCTTTAAACAGGATCTCAAGTTGGGTACCTGGGTTAAAATCCTGACTTGCCAATTTATAATCTTTGGCAAGTTACTTAACTTGAGCCTCAGTCTCCTCATCAGTAAAATGAGGAATAATAATTTGCTTACCTCATTGAATTGTTGAAAGGATTAAATGAAATAATGTATATAATGCACTTAGTACAGTATTTGATATATAAGCTATTAGTAACTCTTAGCTTTTATTCTAAGTGCTTTTGTTTGTTTTTGTTTTGTTGTTTTTCTTTTTGTTTTACTTTATTTTGTACATTTAATAATTGAAAATATAATCAAAAACTAAAAAGTAAACGCAGATGAATAAATATATACATTTCTCAAATGTAATGGATACATATAAAAATTTTTTTTTTAATCAAACAATATGTTACACAATGTATTTGGTTCATAGTAACGCATTCATACAGTATTTGTCCTTTTGTGTCTGGCTTGCTTCCCTCAACATAATGTCCTCCAGGTTTATCCATGTTGTCATATGCTTTATGACTTCATTTCTTCTTTTAGCTGTATAATATTCCATCAAGTGACTAGACCACAGTTTGTTTATCCATTCGTCTGTTGATGGACACCTGGGTTGTTTCCAGCTTTTGGCAATGGTGAATAATGTTGCTATGAACATCGATGTGCAGATGTCTCTTCGCGTCACTTCTCTCAGTTCTTCTGTGTATATACCCAGTAGTGGTATTGCAGGGTCACGTGGCAAGTCTATATTCAACTTCTTTAGGAACTGCCAAACAGTCCTCCATAGTGGCTGTACCATTCTGCATTCCCACCAACAGTGAAGAAGTGTTCCTATCTTTCCACATCCTCTCCAACACTTGTAGTTCTCTGTCTTTATAATAGTGGCCATTCTGATAGGTGTGAAATGATACCTCATTGTAGTTTTGATTTGCATTTCCCTAATCATGAGTGATGTTGAGCATTTCTTCATGTGTTTTATTGCCATTAGTATTTCTTCTTTAGAGAAATGTCTATTCAAGTCTTTTGCCCATTTTTTAATTGGGTCATTTGTCTTTTTATTGTTGAGTTGTAACATCTCTTTATATATCCTGGCTATTAAACCTTTATCAGATATGTGATTTCCAAATATTTTTTCCCATTGAGTTGGCTGCCTTTTCACCCTTCTGACAAAGTCCTGTGAGGTGCAAAAGTTTAATTTTGAGGAGGTCCCATTTATCTACTTTTTCTTTTGTGGCACGTGCTTTGGGTGAAAGGTCCAAGGAACCACCACCTACTACAAGGTCTTGAAGATGTTTCTCTACATTTTCTTCTAGTAGTTTTATTGCCCTGGCTTTTATATTTAGATCTTTGATCCATTTTGAGTTGATTCTTCTATAGGGGGTGAGAAAGGGGTCCTCTTTGATTCTTTTGGTTATAGATATCCAGTTCTCCCAACACCATTTGTTGAAGAGACTGTTTTTTCCTGTTAGTGTGGACTTGGTAGGTTCATCAAAAACCAGTTGACTATATAGGTGAGGGTTTATTTCTGGGTTCTCAATTCTGTTCCACTGATCGATGGGTCTATCTTTATGCCAGTACCATGTTGTTTTGAACACTCTAGCTTTATAATATATTTCAAGGTCAGGCAGTGAAACTCCTCCCACGTCACTCTTCTTTTTTAGAATGCTTTTGGCTATTCGGGTGCACTTACCCTTCCAGATGAATTTGGTAATTGCCTTCTCTAATTCTGTAAAGTAAGCTGTTGGGGTTTTGCTTGGTATTGCCTTGAATCTAAAAATCAGTTGGGGCAAGATTGACATCTTCACGATATTTATTCTTCCAATCCATGAACATGGAATGTCTTTCCATTTGTTTAGGTCTTTTTTTATTTCTTTTAGCATTGTTTTGTCATTTTCTGCGTATAGGTCCTGTACTACTTTGGTTAAATTAACTCCTAGGTATTTGAGTCTTTTTGTTACTTATTGAAAATGGAATATTTCCCCTGATTTCCTCCTCGGGTTATTCAGTACTAGTGTACAAAAACATTACTGATTTTTGCGTGTTGATCTTGTATTCTACCGCTTTGCTGAACTCACTTATTAGTTCAAGGAGCTTTGTTGTGGATACTTCAGGATTTTCTAAGTACACCATCATGTCGTCCACAAACAGTGAGAGTTTTACTTCCTCTTTTCCTATTTGGATGCCTTTAATTTTTTTTTCTTGTCTAATTGCCCTAGCTAGAGCTTCTACTACAATGTTGAATAACAATAGTGACAGTGGGCATCCTTGTCTTGTTCCGGATCTTAGCGGGAAAGCTTTCAACCTTTCCCCGTTGAGTATGATGGTGGCTGTGGGTTTTTCATATGTGCCTTTTATCATATTGAGGAATTTTCCTTCTAAACCTATCTTTTGAAGTGTTTTTATCAAAAAAGGGTGTTGGATTTTGTCGAATGCCTTTTCTGCATCTATTGAGATGATCATGTGTTTTTTGTTTGTTTGTTTAATTTGTTAATGTAGTGTATTACATTGACTGATTTACTTATGTTGAACCAGCCTTGGATACCAGGAATAAATCCCACTTGTTCATGATGTATAAGTCTTCTGATAGGCTGTTGGATTCGATTTGCAAGTATTTTGTTGAGAATTTTTGCATCTATGTTTATTAGAGAGATTGGTATGTAATTTTATTTTCTTGTAGAATCTTTATTTGGCTTTGGTATTAGGGTGATGTTGGCTTCATAAAATGTGTTGGGTAATTTTCCCTCCTCTTCAATTTTTTGGAAGAGTTTAAACAGAATTGGTGTTAATTCTTTTTGAAATGCTTGGTAGAATTCACCTGTGAAGCCACCTGGTCCTGGACTTTTCTTTGCTGGGAGATTTTTGATGATGGATTCAATCTCCTTAAATATGATTGGTTTGTTAAGTTTTTGTATTTCTTGTAGCATCAGTGTAGGTTGGTTGTGTGTTTCTAGAAATCTGTCCGTTTCATCTAGGTTGTCCAGTTTGTTGACATATAGTTTCTCATAATATCCTCTTATGATTCTTTTTATTTCTGTGAGGTCATTTGTAACTTACCACCCTTTCATTTCTGATTGTATTCATTTGCATCTTCTCTCTTTTTTTCTTTGTTAGTCTAGTGAGGGATTTGTCAGTTTTATTGATTTTCTCAAAGAAGCAGCTTTTGGTTTTGTTGATTTTCTCTATTGTTTTTCTGTTCTCATTTTCATTTATTTCTGCTCTAATCTTTATTATTTCTTTCCTTCTGCTTGCTTTGGGATTAGTTTGCTGTTCTTTTTCTAGTTTCTCTAGTTGTTCAGTTAAATCTTTGAGTTTAGCTCTTTCTTGTTTTTTAATATAGGCATTTAGGGCTATAAATTTCCCTCTCAAGACTGCCTTTGCTGTATCCCATAAGTTTTGATACGTTGTGTTCTCATTTTCATTTTCTCAATATATTTACTGATTTCACTTGCAATTTCTTCCCACCGATTATTTAAGAGTGTGTTGTTCAGTCTCTACACATTTGCGAATTTGCTTTTTTCCTGTCTGTTATTGATTTCTAGTTTCATTCCATTATGATCTCAGAAGGTGCTTTGTATAACTTCAGTCTTTTTATATTTATTGAGAGCTGAATTGTGATCTAACATGTGATCTATCCTGGAGAAAGATCCATAGGCACTTCAGAAGAATGTATAATCCTCCTAGTTTGGATGCAGTGTTCTGTATATGTCTGTTAGGTCTAACTCGTTTATCATATTGTTCAAGTTCTCTGTTTCCTTGTTCATCTTTTGTTTAGTTGTTCTATCTGATGATGTGAGTGAGGTGTTGAATTCTCCAACAATTATTACAGATATGTCTGTTTCTCATTCCAGTTTTGTCAGAGTTTGTCTCATATATTTTGGGGGCACCCTGGTTAGGGGCGTAGATATTTATGACTGTTACATCTTCCTGGTGGATCGTCCCTTTTATTAATACATAATGGCCTTCTTTATCTCTTTTAACTTTTTTGCATGTAAAGTCTGATATTAGTATAGCTACCCCTGCTCTTTTCTGGTTACAATTCGCGTAGAATATCTTTTTCCAGCCTTTCACTGTCAGCTGGTTTGTATCCCTGGGTCTAAGGTGAGTTTCTTGTAAGCAGCATATGGATGGCTCATTTTTTTTATCCATTCCCTCAGCCTGTATCTTTTGATTGGGGAGTTTAATCCATTCACATTCAATGATATTATTGTAAATGCACTATTTACTTCCTCCATTTTATTCTTTGGTTTTCATATGTCATCTTGTTTTTGTCTCTCTTTTTACTCTTTCAGTTATCCTTTCTGCTATTCTTTCTTCTATATTCTCCTCCAAGCCTCTCTCTCCTGTCTTTTTCTTTCATGTTCTAAGGCTTCCTTTAATATTTCCTGCAATGGTGGGTTCTTTTTTGTAAACTCTCTTAGGTTCTGTTTGTTCGTGAATATTTTATACTCACCTTCATATTTGAAGGACAGTTTTGCTGGATAAAGAATTCTCGGCTGGCAGTTTTTCTCTGTCAGTTTCCTAATATTATCATACCACTGTCTTCTCACCTCCATGGTTTCTGAAGAGCAATCTACACTAATTCTTACTGGACATCCCTTGTATGCGACAGTTAGCATCTCCCTTGCTGCTCTCAAAATTTTCTCTTTATCTTTGACATTTGACATTCTGAGTAGCATGTGTCTTGGCATAGGTCTATTTGGATTTATTCTCATTGGGGTATGCTGTGCTTCTTGGACATGTAAGTTCATTTCTTTCATGAGAGTTGGGAAATTTTCAGCTATTTTCCTCAAATACTCTTTCTGCCCCTTTTCCCTTCTATTCCCCTCTGGAACTCCCATGACATGTATGTTGTTGCGTTTTGTGTTGTCATTCAACTCTCTGAGCCCTGCTCAATTTTTTCCATTCTTTTCTCTCTCTGTTCTTTTCTCTCTTCAATTTTAGCTGCTCTGTCTTCGGTATTACTTATTGTTTCTTCTATCATTTCGAGTCTGCTGTTTTATGCCTCAAATGTTTTTGACCTCACCAATTGTGTCTTTCATTCCCATGAACTCCGTTACTTTTCTGTTCAGGGTTTCAGATTCTTCTTTGCGTTCGCTCAGTGTCTTCTTGATGTCATTTATCTCTTTAACTATATTGTCCTTCAACTCATTAATTTGATTTTGGAAATTTGTGCTCATCTCGCTGATTAGTTCTCTCAAATTCTGCATCTCTTCTGGGACTTTGATGTATTCCTTTTCTTGGGCCATGTCTTCTATTTTCTTAGTATGGCTTGTGATTTTTTTCCTGGTGTTTAGGCATCTGGTTAGGATGTAGTTTACTCATATGCTCAATCTCTTTCTCTTTTATAGGGATTTAGTGGCAGGAGGCTGTGAGTTACCTCAGCTCTTTGATTTTTGGCTCGACCTGGATTGTTAGGATTGTCCTGCTGGTTGCTCAGAACTGGCACTGGACCAAGTAATTGGTTGTAGAGTTACTTCCTAGGGCTTTGGGCAGGGAGGCTATAGAGGCCAGGAAAAGCCTCTCCTACTTATTTTTAATTTTCTTGTGTGCACTTCCTTCATCTGCCAGGAGATGGCGCTCATTGGCAGCTCTCAATTCAATGCCTGGTTGGAGTGTATTTGTTGCAACACAGACCAGATCAATGTGATAGAGCTTCCTTTCTGGAGGCTAAGAGCCTTGTAATTCAAACTTTCTGAGACAATTCTCCAGTCTTCTCTGGCATCTCCCTCCCTTTTCCCAGCTAGGAAATATTTCCACTTCCCTCTGAGTCCTCAACAATCAATGCCTGTTAGTAGAGGAGGAGATTGGGATGTTTGTATATCTTTAGCCCCTTCCAGGCTCCAAGGCAAACAAGGGTGTAATCCCACCCAGCCTGGAAGGGCTCTCAGGACATGGCAGACCAAACCTGCGAGTCAAAAGCCAAGTCAGCCCCAGGTTCTCTCTCCCCTCTCCTGTGGAGTCCTCAACAATTAGTCCAGGCTAGAAGAGAGGGAGATTGCGAGGGTCAGATTTCTCCAGTCCTTCGCAGCTCCCAGGGCAAAGCACCGTGTGGATCCTGGCCTGGAAGGGCCCATGGGGCACTGCAGCCCAAATTTGCGGATCAGAACCTGAGTCAGCCTTAGTCTGTGTCCCTCTCTCTCCCCTTTCCTGGGGTGGTAGATCCCTGGAGCTCCCTTTGTCTGTAGTCACAGGCCCAGAGGCCGTAGAACTCTAAAGAGCCTTTAGTGTGGGGGGAGGGTGCTGGCAGCAGCAGGTGCTGCTGGTTCCAACTCACAGTTCTGTCTCGCAATTTCCCTCTTCTGTCCCTCTCTCTTCTGGGTGGTGTGCAACCTTCACCTGCTGTCCTAAACCCTGGAAGATCTTTTTTGGGGCTGTTTCAGCCTGTCCTCTAGCTATTTTTCTGGAGAAGAGATTCCCGTGTCTTACTAATCCACCATCTTCCCAGAAGTCCTCGAGGTTGGGTCTGTTAGCTATTATTAATAGCTTTTATTTACTCAGCAAATATATAACGTGCCAACACTGTGGCAGATACTGAACTAAGTATAAAGTTAAATACTAAGGAAAACAACACACTGTCTCTGCACTCACATTTTGTGAGAAGTCAAACATTTTTCACAAAGTCTGAGACATTTTTGTTAATATTTCTCATGGGACTGAGCCCCCTTTCTAACAATTTAAGATAATAGATTTGGAATTAGGAGCTTTGTCATTAGCAAATTGAGTAACTTTAGTTCCTTTGTTTCTTTTTTGCCTCCTTTGGAAAAAAATGGATAATACTTGTCTCTTCACTCAGGTGTCATGAAACTAACTCTGTTAATTTCTAAAAATGCTTTGAGTTTCTCTGTGAAAGGTCCTGTATGGATTAAGAGTATTATCTTGTAATATATTTTTGTCTCCTTTAAATGCCTTGTTTCTGTATCAACATATTTTTTTTTCTGTGTTACTTCAAATTTTAAGGTGCAACTCTTCATACAGAACTGAGCTGAGGTTACGTTTTCCACTGATCTCATCTGCAGAACAGATTTAGGTATCAGGATTAGTAAGATGCTAAATTTGTAAGCAAATCTGACAGTCTACCTGTGGCTAATGTGTTCATTTTATGAACTTGGTTCAGTTTCCACCTTCTTTGCAGAAGTGCATAGCCAGAGTAGGACAATGTTCCTGTGTTTCACCATTTCTAAGGGAGAAGGAACTTTTTAGGGGGGGTGGTTGTCAGTTAACATAAAAGTGAAAAGACCTCCTACACGTATCAAATTTAGTATACAGTATCTAGATTTATCAAATGTAGTATCTAGTTTGGCCCTGCCTATATGTTATAGCTAGTTCTCCATCCTTGTACGTTTTATAGCCTGCAGTGATAACCGTAGGATATAAAGATTAAAAATGGCTTGAATTTCAAACTTTCAATATCTCTTAATGTTTGAATTGTTTAGGATCTAGAAACTGTCCTTCCTTTATTCATGTGGAATCTGAAGCTAAGTGATTTATTCAAGGTCATTCTGCTTATAAATGACAGAACTTTGGTTCGCCCACTCACTTTTATTTAGTTCCACCTTGTTTTTCCCAATAAACTCATGCCAAACACCTTACTGAGCAGAATAATGATGAGAGGCGTAAAAGCTGTTCTGCATGTCTAAGAACTAACTAAATAACTAACTTTAGTTTTTCTATACCCATTCTTCCCTTCTTATCCTGTAAGTTATTCCAAACCTTCCGTTTAACTTTCAGTATTGAAGAGTTCTCAATTATACTTTCTTCTTAGTCATTTGTAGTCCCTGAGTAAAGAAGTCATTTTATCGTGGTGGCACAGAATTACAATTTTAACCAAATAGAAATTTCCTTTATCACAACAGCTATTGTATAAAATCATATATTTTTCTTCGTGTTAATGAATTGAACTGTGCCTGTTGGGCACCTTTAATGAATTAGACTGGTGATTATTTTCAACATGCTTGCAGAACTCATCATAACTAAAATAATTTAGATATGAATCTTATATTCAAAAGAAGACATTTGTATTTGAGCTTAGAATATTTTTGTTTTTATGAAAAGTATGGTTACCATCCATTTCTGTTTTCTACTTGTATGCATTATCTTTATGTTTACATTTTTAAGAAATATAATTAACATGTTTCTGGAATTAGAGACATCAGAATGAATTCTAATAAACTCTTTGACATTAATCCTCAGTTAGCTATAAATCAACTATATCTGTCATTGTTCTGGCATGTACAAAGAATGTTGGGCTATTCCTCTTGGCATCACTGCCATGAAATTATTATTGTTCATACTCACTTGACATGATGTGTCTGCAGGTGGAATTTAGTGACTCCTGTTCAAATCTGTCATCAGTTATAAGAATTAGTATGCACATCTGATGATTTCAGCAGCTGCATCATACCTTGTTGTACGTTGAGTTCTATTTTTCTTCTACATTATTTTACATTGTTATGAAAACATATCCTTTATAATACTTTGGTTAAGTGAAGCAAAATTTTAGAGATTATGTTTCTAATTAAAAATAATAAAAATCTTTTGTATCACCTACAGGTGTCATGTCTGTTCCTAACAGGTGTATATTCAAAAATTGCTTTTAAAACAATTTTTTCTATATTATAAGATGTTTCCTAAACATAAACTAACTGCACATAGTAGCCCTGATTCTTCCACATAGATTCCTTACGACAATTCAGAATGGTAATCTTGCCTGAGTAATTAATGGTTTGAAGTATCTTTCAAAAATTGTTGATTCATTTTCTAAAGTGTGTAGAATTTTTAGGCTAAGTATGACAGCTGGCTTCCTAAGTGCTATTTCAGTTGACATAAACATTCTTTTTTTTTTTTTTTTAAAGATTTTATTTATTTATTCATTTATTCCCCCCTTGCTGCTTGTGCTCGCTGGGTCAGCTAACCACGCCGTGCGGGCGGGCTTGCCTTCACCAGGAGGCCCCGGGAACCGAACCCGGGCCTCCCATATGGTAAACGGGAGCCCTACTGATTGAGCCACAGCCGCTTCCCAACATAAACATTCTTGAGTAGATGATTCAGTGATAGAGATCCCTTACCAATAAAACTCAATTCTTCAGTTTTTTTTCCTTTTAAAAACTGAAAATCTATTCACATTAAAAGTTCAACAGGTAGGCTGTTATGTCTTTCCTTCTCTGTCATTTTCCCATTTGTCTTAGTATATAAATTGAACTGATTTACTTAATTTGATACATTTAATTTCTTTGTAAATGAAAATAATAATGACTAGTAAAAAAACAGTGTTTGTAAATATCATGAAGTTTGATGCACTAGAGATGCCTGATTTAAGTACATGTTTAGGTAGACAGCCATTTGCTGTATTTACTTATCTAAACTGGGTGGTTACTTTCTCTCCATCTCTCATTTCAAAAAGGTTTTAGTCAATTTTATTTGGCTTCCTTTGTTTTAGGAAGGCTGCCAATGCAAAAATACCAGAAATGGGTTAGCTTTTATAATGGGAATTTATTAGGATAAAATCCAAGACTGTGAAAATGTCTAAATCGAGACATCATCAGAGATACTGTCTCAACAAAAGTCAGCTGCTGGCAGATCTTAGACTCCTGCCACCTGGTAAGGCAGAATGGCAGCCAGTCTCTGCTTTCTCTTCCAGGCTCGCTTTCTCTCTGAGCTCAGCTGTGGGCAATAAGGCATAGGGCATGTCTCTCCTCAGGCTACTTCTCTTCTGCTTCCAGCTGCTCTGCTGATTCCAGCCTCAGGTCTCTCTCTCAGCCTTTTGGGATTTTGCTGTCTTTCTGCAGCTGTAGGCAATCCTGAGTCCTCTCTCAATTGACAGCATAAAAAGGCAGCTCTCTCTCTGTGTCTGTCTTCATGTATCTCCCGTTTATGTAAGACTCCAACAAGAGGACAGGGACCCACCCTGGGACCCGCCTCACTGAAGTAATCCAATCACAGGCCCCTAACTGAATCCAATCCAGTCAAAGGATCCCATACCCATGAGAATGAATTGGATTTAAGAACATGATCTTTTCTGGGATTCACAAAGGCTTCAAACTGTCACATCCTTATATGGAGGCGGCCTTATTTAAAAAATAATTCAGGGGGCGGATGTGGCTCAAGTGGTTGGGCATCCATCTGCCATATGGAGGGACCTGGGTTCGATCCCCGAGACCTCCTGGTAAAATAAAAATTAAAAAAAAAAAAAATATATATATAGAAGGCGCATGGGCTGCCAGGCTGTGTGCCGGTGAGCCGCCAGGCCCCAGGAGCCATGCAGCAAGATAATGACGTAACAAGAGAGAGACAAGACAAGATGCTCCGAAAGCTCTGAAAGCCAGGAACCGAGGTGGTATAGGTGGCAGAACATCTCTCTCCTACATCAGAGGTCTCCAGGATCAAATCCTGGTGAAGACTGGAGGAAAAGGATGAGAAGAGATGGCAGAAAACAGACACAGAGAATTGCCCAGCAAATAGACACAAAACAGCAAATGGGGAAGGGATTTAAAATGGATAAAGGAAATAAATAAATCTTTAAAAAAATAATAATTCAGTAAAATCACACTGAACTAAGGTATAAGTAGGAGTCAACCAGGTAAAAATGTGGCAGAAAATTTTTTATCTTAATGTTTCCTTTTGAAATGTTTGTCACAGGGTTTCTATTTGGATGCTTGTGTGGTTTTGTTCCTCTTTAAAACCAACTGGTTTTAATTAGAATCAAAGCTCTTTTTGTTTTGTTTTTGCTTCAGTGAGTGGGCAGAGTTTTAAGAAGTCAAATTGCTTTCAGTTGACCCTTGATGTTATCTAGGAACCATTAAACTCTTTAAGCAAATATCTCACTCACGTCAGAGGGAAAATCTTTAGCAAGTAGAGCACATGTTAAATTACACTTTAAGTGTTTTTAACATTTACAAAATTACTAAGATGTCCATAGGAATCATGTAAATATTCTAATCAGCTTGTAACCTTAATCATGTCTAACTTCAGGTAGACTGATAAATTAATATTAAATGGTAAAATGGTGAAAATCTAAAGGTATAAATAGGCTGTAGATATGTTTATATTCTATTTATAGTAATATTTTCAGCTTTTGATTATTAGATTAAAAGAAACTTTACTAAATACATACGGTGTTTTAGATCCCTTATGCTACGAAAATGTCTTGATTTATGTCTAGGCATTGTGAGGAAGAAGAAATAATACTAGACTGCCAATTTGACTGTCTGATCCCAATTTTGCTCCTTTTTTGCTTTCTCAACTTCAGCAAATAATTATAACTTCTGAACTTCAATTTAGCTCTAACAACAACAACAACAACAAAAAAAAAAAACAAAGAGCTTATGATACTGGGTACCTACCTCCCTATCCACCTTTATAGGTCCGTAATCACAAGGGAATATGACTAAGAGCCATAGAAAGTATTAACATGATTTTCATATACAGTTTATTTTCATTTGCTATGTTTGGTATTCAAATTTTAAAACACAAACATGATCCTGGAATATATTACTATTAGATTGTAAGCTGCAATAACAGAAAAGTTATTTTCCTTTTATTTTGAGATGAAAACAGGTCTTTATAAGAGCTTAATATACATTTTTCTCTTTCAGAATTACAAAGTTAAATGAAAAAATAGAAAGAGTTCCAGAAAGGATAAATAACTTTAGATAATAATTTCTATATACTAGAATATTTCCGTGCATATTAAACCTATCTTTTAATCCTAATAAAAATCTGGACCAGTTAAAAAGTCTCTCCACAGCTACTTGAAGCCCAACCAGTATTTTTCAATATTTTTCTATCCCAAAATAACTGAGACAGAAGGTCTATTCCTACCTATAATGGGTAGCTCTCTGTAGTTAGTGATTTTAAATTTGGCTCTGTTGGAAGGAAGGGGCAGCCAGTGCTAGGATGTGATTTGGAAAGTAAGTTGGTGCCATATATAGTTGAAAGTGAGAGGTTTGCAACTGCCAAGGTAAACATGGTATTTTTTCCTGGATTATCAATTTTATTTGATGATAGGTACATAAATCATTTTTAAGTAACAAAACAAACATGATATATAAGAGTGTAAAATGAAAAATTTGCTAAAACATCAAACTTGAGCACATTAGGCCAGTCTTCATACCCTCAGTAGTATGAGTTTACCTTCCTCTGCTCCTCTTGGGAGCATTTTGCAGGAAAACTTTAAAAAGCACCATTCTATATTTAAATTTTTAGCTGTTTATCTTGTCTTGATGGAGACCCCATTCCAGGGCCTAAGGGTTACAGAGTACCAAGAACTTGGCCAGAATGCAATAAATGCAATAAAAGAAACAAATAAACCAACCTCTCCTGCATCCCTGTTCAAATCTCAAAACATTACCCTGAGAGCTCTGTGAGGTGATTTTGTTAAATTACAGGTTTTGTTTTAAAAAAAAAACTAGGCTATTGCTAAGCATGAATCTTTTTAGCAATATATTCTGCCCTTTTTTAGACAAGACTAGAAGAATGAGTTCAGAGATTTTTTTAAAAGTTGTGATTTATAAAGTAGCAATACAAAGTCACTTTGGAGTAGACATTTCATTGGAAAAGTTTTCAAAAAACTTTCTATTTAGAACCTCTGCAAGGTTGCTAGAGCCACAAATAGAATACAAGTGCTCTTATTGCCTGTATGTGGACGGTATAACCTTGATAACTTTCTCAGAAATTATCAGTGTTTTTGTATATGCTGATACACCATTATGTTACAGATGTGTTCCTTAAAGATTTGATATAAATTGAATTATTATAAATCAAGACATGTTTTAAACATTCTGGTGGAACTATGTTAAGAATCCCCAAAGGAAATCTTTCCATAAAGCAAGCACTCTCTTTTTATATATGTTTTCCTCTGGTTCACTTATGTGAGTAATTGAGGCGCAGTCACTTTTGGCTTTCAATTCAAACATCATACTATGTTAAAGAAAGAGCACAATCCTTCAATAGCAGTTTTTTTTTCGGTTGTGAAATCCATTTTTATTTTATATGGTCTAAAGAATTAGTAAAGGCACAATGTTCAGTTACACAATTACAGTTAGCACTAGGTAACTTAGAACAGAGCTCATGTGCAGGGTACATAAGGTACAGAAGATTTACACTGCTGCTATAATTCTGCAGACAAGTGTTTCCAAAGCTGGTAACATCAGAACCACCAAAGGAAGCCTTTAAAATAAATGGGGGGGGGGGGACACTATGACAGGGGGGACTGATTCCTATACCCGTACCCCCAAAATTCTTAAGCAGAAGGTTTAAGGGTAAGGCCTACAAATCTCTATTTTTCAAGAGCTCTCTAGGTGATCTACATGTACAGCCAGGCTCTGAACCACAGTTGTACAACACGGTAATTTCTTGATTGGATCTGGAGGGCTGAGAGTAGTGAAATGACAAAGTTAAGCAGGCTGAATTTCCTTATGCTCTGAAATTACTGATTTGGTGATGGGTATTGAGGTTTAAAAAATAAATAGCTTTTCTCTACTGTGCACATGGCTTGAGAGAGTCATCATTGACTTTGACCAGGGTGTAGATAGCTTTGTTTTCCAGCAGTTCCATCTTCGTTTTGCTTGGTTTCACTACGTTTTTCAGCCTTGCTCTAACCATGGTCACCACAGGCATAGTTATATCCACTGGCCTAAGATTCTGGTAAGCAGCCAAATAATGTCCTAATCAGCCATTCACCTGGATGAGATTCTTGCCTATCACATGTAGTTCTCCAGGCCTAAATACTGAGTAACAATCAAATTTTTAATTCTTCAAACTTGGCTTTCACTTCTCCCTTAACTATTGCTCAACTTATCAGCTCCTTTAGAGGACAGCAAGTCCTCTAAAGGATGCACCTTCCATCTTTTGCCAGCTCTGCAGACTTCAGCACATAATCTCAGTCAACATAAACATATCCCATCGCCTTTTTTTTTTTTTTTCAGTCATACCCAGTCAACAGAAAGCAACATCATGACCTTGAAAGGAAGAAGCTTAGTCATCCAACTTTTCAAAATCCACTACTTCTTGAGTCACATTTTTTTAATGAAAACAAATTTCATTGAAGTTTATCATTCCACATAAACATACATAAAAAATAAATGTATAGTAAAAGTTGTGAACTTACAAAACAGACATGCGTAGCATACAGGGCTCCCATACATCACCCCACCACTAACACCTTGCATTGTTGTGAAACATTTGTTACAAATTATGAAAGAACATTACTAATTATACTAACATATTACTAATTACTAATTATAGTCCATATTTTACATTTGGTATATTTTGCACCACCCCACCCTATTATTAATACCCTATATTAGTGTTATGAATTTGTTATAGTTCATGAGAAAATGTTCTTATATTTGTTCTGTTAACCAGTCATCTTCCACCACAAGATTCACTGTGTTAAACATTCTCATGCCCTGTACAGTACTTTCAGAGTGTACGCTCAGTACCTCTCATTTTCATCACAGAGTTGTGCTGTCATCACCTCAGTCAATTTTAGAATGTTTTCATTACTCCAAAATTTGAGTTGCATTTTTATAAGCTTCATCGTTAAAGGTGAGCTTCCTCCAGCCAATGAGCGTGACTTTGGAAACACAGGCTCTGTTGCAGGATTTAAGAGAACTTTGCCGGTTTCCCCACTGGTGGCCAGAATACAGACAGACTTATTTGCATCCTGAAGTCCTTCTGAAGCTGAGGCAGTGCCTCTGTCTCTGCCGTGCAGGCCTTGTCTTTTGAGTGACTGAGCTGCCCTGCTCACTTCAATAGCATTTTGGTAAGAGTCTTATTTGTTAAATGCATGTAGATTCATTCAAATTTAGAGTGACTCTACAAATAAGATAATTGTTGAAAAACAAAAGGAAGTTAAGATAAAATTAAAAAGAAAAGACAAACAAAAAAAAAGGAAGTTAAATGCCTCATTTTGGTAAGTCTTATATGCCAGAGCTCTGGGTATGATATGAATCAAGAATTTCCTTCTTTCTCTTCCTCAAGCTTATATAAATTATAGGCTAGTTCTGTGGAATAGGAAATAATATAGTTTATGATGTTTAGTGTAATTATATATAACTTTGTTCCTCTCCAAAAGGATGTCTATCTTTAAAAAAAATTAATGCTATACAGATTTATATGTTAGGTGGCATTAATACTTTGTGTGTATATGTATATATATATACATTAAGTATATTTAAAATAATAGATCCATTTCCCTTTATGTATTTTCATTGCCTTTAGCAGAAGATCACAAGCAGATTACAGAGTTACATATGTTGCCAGGTGGTGCTTTTGAGATTCAGGCTTCTTTCTACTGTTTTGCTTCCCAAAATACAAGAAATAAAAATAAAAATATTTCTGGCAATATTGAAAAGGATTAAAGTTCATCCTCCACCTTTTCCTACAGACATGCTCCCTTTGAATCAATTAAAGTTTAATCTAATACAAGTAGACTTTAAATTAATACAGGTTATATTTCCTGGAAGGAAGAAACTGCAAATAATAGTACTATAAGTCAAATAGATTTTCCCTAAATACTTAATATTAAAAGGAGCATTATTATAATTCTTGTTCAAAAGTATCATGGTCAACTTAATTTTTAAAAAATATAACTCCCACACAAATATATTTTGTTTATTTATTTAGGTGTTAATGGGCCCATTTATTTCTATAATGTTTTTTTATTACAAAGTTTCTTTAAAAATGGATCACTCACATAAACTCACATTCAGTAAAATTAAATATTAGTCATTCAATAAAAATTTGAGTGCTTCTGGATGCTATGAGGGCTATAAAGATAAATAAGACCCAGTCTCTGTCCTTCAGGAATTTACCATTGTGGTAGTTTGAGGCTTTTGTGGACCCCAGAAAAGATCACGTCCTTAGAGCTAATCCATTCCTGTGGGTGTGAACCTATTGTAGGTGAGGGCTTTTGATTAGATTACTTCGGTAGGATGTGACCTAGGGTGGGTCTTACTTCTTTCACTGGAGGAATAGGGAGCCACAGAGATAGAGCACACAAAGAGCAACAAGAGCAAGAAGCTGAAATCAGTGGAACCTGGGAGAGAGAAAGCCACTGAAACCAGAAGCTGAAAGCAACAATGCCCAGAGGAGAGGGGAAGAGACCAGCGGACACCATCATGTGTCTTGCCATATGAGAGAGGAATCCAGGACCACCAGCAACTGGTCCTTGGGGGCGGAGAAAAGCATTGCCTAGTGAAGTCTTGATTTGGAAATTTTCACAGCCTCAGAACTGTAAGCTTATAAGTTCATAAATCCCCATTGTAAAAGCCGGCCCATTTCTGGTATATTGCTTCTGGCAGCTTTTAGCTAACTAAAACAACATTGAGTATATTAAGACCATACATCTGTAAATGTAGGAAAGGTATGTTATGTTAAGTGTCATAAGAGAGGTTTAAAGTCCTGTGGGTCATCAGAGGATTGAGAAACGGTTTCTGGTAACGGAATTAAAGATGTCACTGGACTGCGAATATTCTCGCTGTCCTGATTTTGTGAATCAAGGTAGGCTAAACATTTGCTATATTAGAAACCATGCATGTGTCCCCAGACCTAGTTTTTCTCCCTAGGTCTGGTTTTCGGAATGCTGGTAATAAACTAAGCATAATTTATTATATAACCATCCTATATGGGAAAAGACTGTAATTTTGGGTATCTTTGGTCAGCCTTACGAGATACAGCAGGGAGACGGATGTGGTTCAGGTGGTTGGGCATCCGTCTCCCATGTGGAGGGACCTGGGTCTGATCCCCGGAACCTCCCAGTAAAAATTTTTAAAAGAAGAAAAATATAGGTGCATGTACCACCAGGCCCCGTGCGCAGGTGTGCCGCCAGCCCCCGCGCCCCCGCGAGCCGCACAGCAAGATGATGACTTAACAGGAGAGTGACACAAGGGAGAGCCAAAACGAGACGCACCGAAAAATCAGGAACTAAGGTGGTGCAGGCAGTGGGATGCCTCTCTCCCACATCAGAGATTGCGAGGATCAAATCCCAGTGAATACAGGAGGAGAAAGATGAGAAGAGAGGGCAGGAAACGGATGCAGAGAGTTGCCCAGCAGATGGACACAGAAACAGCAAAAATGGGGGGGGGTGCATAAAAATGGATAAAAATAAATAAATAAATCCTTTAAAAAAATGTGTAGGGGAGGAAGATACAGACTATAGTTAGTAGTGATACTTTGACTATGCTCTTTCATGATTTGTTAACAAATGTTTTACAACAGTGCAGGGTGTTTGTGTGGGGGGGTGATGTGTGGGAGCCCTGTATGATGTTATGCATGTTTGTTTTGTAAGTTCACAATGTTTACCGAACACTTATTGTTTATGTATGTTCATGTATGAATGATATACTTCAATAAATTGTTTTTAAAAAAAGATGTCACTGGAAGTATAAATTGGGCCTTTAAAGAGTGAGGGAAGGCATATTCTACAAGGATGAATCAATGTCATTGATTTAAAGACAGCAGTTACTAGCTGTGTGACTTTGGGTACTGTCCCTTATCCCCTCTTAGAAATACCCGTTCTAGGTACCTTACAGAGTTATGATGAGGATTCAAAGTGATGTATTTGACAGTGCTTTATATATTCAAAATAATCTTGTATGTTATTATTGCCACTTTAGTTTTATGGGAACAAAGCAAAATAACAATAATAGCATTATTGGGTCATGGGATTTCAGAAGGGCTTCTTCTGAGAAACTTTAACAACCAGCATTAATGAAACTTAGAACTCCTTGATAGCTTTTTGCAAAACTCATTCAGAAATGTAAATGAAAAGAGAAAAGAGAAATTATGATAGAGGACTAAGATGGAAATGGAGATTACCATCCTCTCTGCTCATTCTTCTAAGGAGAGCCAGCCTTGGCTTATCAGCTCTCTTCCATCCTTAGCCCACATGAGGGTCATTCCTCATCTCTCCTAGGTTTTATTTAGATTGACCAGTAAAATCCCAGTATCTAGCCTGATTAAGTACCAAAAATATCTCCTATCAAGGAACTTGACAGATTCCCTAGTTTCTGGACAGGGTTGCCTAAATTTTTAAAAAGCTCAAATCATTGCTGACCCCAATCAGAGAAACTTTCTGAAAAGGTAAACTTTGCTTAGTTCTTTAACTTTCCAAGCTGGTAAGATGATGATTTTAGGACGGGTTTGGGAATAAATTATGCTTTACTAGCACTGTAATATATATGTAATCCTAAGGGAAACAAGAATAGATTCTTGTGAAGGTTCTACTCCATGGGAGCTACGTCAAAATTAATGCTTAGGAATCTGAACATACCCAAGGTGTTAATTTCCATGTAATTTTTGCTTGAAAATTTTACTATAGAAGAAATGTCTGTATTTGAAGGAAGCTAAATTAAGAGGTATGTGAAGTCTCATCTTACGCATAAGCTTCTAGGATTCTCTGATTTTGATGGAAGTGAGCAGACTATATTTTTACAGAATATATTTTTACGTAGTATTCCTTGAGTTAAGTAAGGTAATTTCATTTGTTCTTCTCTTCTGGGAAGGGCTGAGTTTCCTCTCAGTACACTGGGGAAAATGCTCTTAGATATAACTCTTAAGTAGTTCATCTACTGAAATTCTCAGAATACCCTATGGAAATGTAATTTAGTTTAGCTATCAGACCCTCATTCATTCTGGAAGCCTCCCAGATGATGTATCTTTCCTTTTTCCCTCCATCCCTTTCTTCCTCTTTTCCTTTTTTCCTTGCTTGCTTTCATTTGAAAGCCCAGGCTCATTTCTTTATTCACTGCATTATGAAATATTTCAAACACAAAGCTAAATATGGAGTAACATACATAGCACTCATGTATCCAAAAATGATTTCACATATACTGTTATTTTGCCATATTTTCTTCAGATCATTTAAAAATATAAAATGATACAGATAGAATTCCATTTCTGGCAGTGATAAATGATCTTATTTTGGCCAAAATGTTTTCTCATTGAAAACAATGAGAAAAGTTTGACAAAATATCAAAATATATGTTTGAAGGCTTCAGAGAGCTACACTACAAGGACTTGAGGAAAAGGGTAGAAAGTACAGAAAAAGCATACGAGACATATGAGAAATGGTGAAACAGTTCATACTCATGTGATAGGAATCCTAGAAGATGGAGAAAGAGAGAATGGGGTAGAAACAATATTTGAAGAAATATGTACAAGAAGTTTCCAGGCCAAATAACTACAAAACAACAACATAAAAAAACACACACACACACCCAAAAAACAACCATGTATAGGCACATTATAATAAACCTGCCTGAAACCAGACAAAAATATTTAAAAGTAGCCAGGGAAAGTGTTACAGATGGAATTAAAGCTCTCTTTTTAAAATCTCTCTCTCCAGAAGTAACTACCATGTTGAATTTAGTGTGTATCATTTTCATCTGTTTATATATTTTCCTTATATATGTGTCCGTAAATCATATATTGTTTTATGTTTAGAGTTTATAGAAATAGTTTCAAACTATGTATATCTACCCTTCTGAATCTTATCTTTTTTGATCATCATTTGTGTTGATAATGGAAATTTAATTCATTTAATTATTGTGTTCTGTACAACTGAATCATGGTTTATATATTCTCCCACTGATGGACAATTAGATTTTTTCAAGTTTTTGCCATTTTACGCTGTGATGTAATGAGTATCTTTGTGCATGTATGAGTTTCTCTAGGACAATGCTTACCAAATTTTTTCACATCACATCATATGTAAAATATAATATTTGTACTATTCATATTATCACTGGTGTAGGGGGAGAGGAGAAATGCTGTATGGTAAATTTACAGAGGTCTCTGTGGCAGTGTGTTACATATAAAATCTTATGCTCTAAAATGGTTTGGCAAACTATGACCCTGAGGCCAAACCCAACCCACCACCTGTTTTTGTAAATAACATTTTTATTAGAACACAGCATGCCCATTTGTTTACATGTTGTCCTTAGCTGTTTCACACAATAATGGCAAAGTTGAATGATTGCAATGGAGATGTTATATTCCTCAAAGCCTAAAATTTTTTCCATCTGGCCCTTCACATAAAAAATTTGCTTATCTGTGCTCTAAAATAAGAGTTACTAAACAATATAGTTTCAACCATTGTAAATTTGTCCATTTTTTTGTTTGATTTTTTTCATGCACTTATTAAATTGAGGTAAAATTTATATATTGTGAAATAAACAGATCTCAAGTATATAATTCAATAAGTTTGATAAATGAACCAATACCTCTGTTCAAGTCTTTTTAGCAATTTTTAAAATTAGGGTTGTCTGTCTTTTTTATTTTTAATTTGTAGGAGTCTTTATATATATATATATATATTTTTTTTTTTTTTTTTTTTCTGGATACAAGTTCTTTATCAGAGATATGATTTGCAAATATTTTTTCTCCTTGCATGTCTTGCCTTTTCATTTTTTTAACTGTGTCTTTTGAAGGGCAAGGATTTTTAGTTTTACTGAAGTACAATTTATTTTTTCTCTTTTATGTTCGGTGCTTTTTGTCTTAGAAAATCTTTGCATACCATAATGTCGCAAAGATATTCCCTTATGTTGTCTTCTAGAAGCTTTATAGTTTTAGCTTTCACATTTATGTCTACGATCCCTCTTGTAACAAATTTTTGTTGGAGGGTGAAGGTTGAGGTTCATTTATTATCCATATGTTTATCCAGTTGTTCCAGACTTAGCTGTTAAAAAACTTTCCTTTCCCAGTTGAATTGCCTTTGTGCCTTTGGCAAAATCAATTGATAATGTATAGTTCTATTTCGGACTCTCTATTCTCTTCAACTTGTCTATTTATCTGTCCTTACACCTTAAATATTTATTAGCCATCATATATTTTGTAGCATATTGATTGGAAATCTTTGCATATGCCTATAAGTGTCATTTCTAGGTCACAGTAGAGTAAACATAACTTTAACTTGTCTACATATACTTAATCCTTCTATAGAAAATTTATTTCTTTAGTCTTCTAACTACCCTCTTTGCTTTCAGAATCTATCTCCTTGTAATCCATTCTCCTTAGTGCCATCAAAGTGATATTTCCAAAACCAAATATAACCTTGTCCCTTTTCTTAAAATCTTTCATGGCTGCTCAATGTCTAGAGAGGTACATATAAAGTCCTTACTTAGAATATAGGAAATAAGTCCCTTCTCATATACTGCCCACTCTTCAAAATGTGCCCTATACTCCAGACCTCACCAGTCTACCTACAAATTTATTCCTTAATAGTCCTTTTACTTCTAAACCGAGAATATGTTATTACTCTTTCTAGAGTACCTTTCCTCCATTTCATTCCATGAAATCCTATTTATCTTTTAGTATCATTTCCTCTGTGATGTTTCCCCACATCTGACTCCATGTTCTAATTTATATGCTGTATTCAAATAGTTTGCTTACATTTCTTTAACTATAGTGTGAGTTCCTTGAAAAGCTTGTCCTATTTATTTTTGTCTCTTGTTGCCTAATAGAACTGGCCGGTAGTTAACTTTTTAAATTAAATTGCCTCTGATAAACAGAATGATCCTTGAAAAAATTTAATCTCTGTTTCCTAATCTGTCAGATGGTGAAAATATGGCCTAATCTATATGATTCACAGGTTTCTGGTGAAGACCAAGGAGTCAATAGGGATGGAAATGTTTGAAAAGCGTTTCAAAAATAAAATGGCCTTATTTTTGTTTATAACAAAATTCCATGAAAATTAACTCTCTTGGTGCCTTATGGGCTATTTATATTTACTATGATGGAATTTCACCTCCACATATTTTTATTGAAGTTAAAATGAACCTAAATAATAAAAGGCTCTTTTTAAAATGTTATCCCTGTACTTTATATACTAAATATGGCATTTTCCTATACAAAAATCTCAGGAGTATATGTGTATGTCTATCTTTTCAAATATCTTTGATTCAGTAAACATTTACTGAGTGCCTGCTCAGTTCAGGCACTATGAAATAATAATAGTAATCATAGTGATATCTAGCATTTAGTCAACCTTACTCCGTACCAGTACCAGTACTACAAAATAGTACTTTGTATTATTTAATATTCACAATAAACCTTTATAGTAGGTACTATCATATTCACATTTTATATAGGTATGTAATTTACTGTAGGTGAAACATCAAATAAGATTTGGAAAAGCAGTCTGACTTCAGAATCTGACCTTTAAACATGATGTTCAGTAGTTAGCAAACTATAGCCTCCACAGTCTGATTTTGTAGGACCTGCTACCTTGTTAAAGTGTTTATAAAAGGAAGAAGAAGGCAAAGAATATGTGACAGATACATGTGGCATGTAAAATAGTTTCTATTTGGCCTTTTACATGAAAAGTTTGCCAACCTCAGTACAGGTGATTAAGACAGTCCCTGTTCTCAGGAAGTTCCCAATCTAAATAGGAGATAAACACTAACATTATTAAAACCTATGTTGTGAAGCAAAATATGGTTAGTGGTGTTATAAAGATGTAAACAACAAGCACAAGGGATTGGCATGTGGGGGATGGGATACTGTCCTTGCAGCTAGAAAAATTAGAAGTGGTATTTGAACTGGTCTTGAAAAATTTATAGAATCACTAGACATCTTAGTTTAGCGTTCCTATCCACTTGAAGTGCTTGACAGGTGATAAAAATTCTATAATGCCTATCATATCTTGTTTACAGTAGGTACCAAAGTATCAGAACCCCTTATTTTTTCCTCCTGCCTCTGATTTGCTGAATTATCTAGAAGAGAGCATTAAACCATCTGCTTCTCAATTTATCCTTCAGTAGAATATAACTAAAAAAATTTGTTTTGAGAGACAGAAACATTACATTTCTCAAGGAAATCGAAAATAAATTAATAAAGGGTACTTAGGTACAAATATTTTTTAAGTTGTATAAATATGAATATTATAGGGTTTTAGTTGAATAAACCTTGCATTTTATATTAATTCTTAACTTTCATTGAATAGGCAAAACTGAAATCCAATATTTACATCCATAATAATTGCAATTTTTATAATATATCTCCTATTTATAATAGATCTCCTATTTATAGGAATTTAGCATGTAATTTTATAAAACATTTGCAATAATTTGGGAAAAGCAATAAATAAATGCAACCTTGCTTTTGAAGAATATTGGCAAAAGTAGTCAAGTTAATATAGAGTTGCTTGTTAGGAAATTTTTTTTTAGGAGGTACCAGCGATTGAATCTAGGACCTTGTACACGGGAAGCATCAGCTCAACTACTGAGCTATATCCACTCCCTATTGAGAGTTGGTTTTTTCATTTGTTTGATTTTAGGAGGTACCGGGGATCTAACCTGGGACCTCGTATATGGGAAGCAGGCACTCAGCCACTTGAGCAACATCTGTTCCCCAGGAAATTTTTTAATTGCATTGAGGAAATGACACAGGATTGGCATTATTATTATTATTATTATTATTATTATTACCATTCCACCTTTCATTGAAAACAATGCCAAGGATATAAACAATGAATGTCACTCTGAAAGATTTGGGCTTTCTAAATTAAGCATACAGGAAAGTATTAAACTACATCGAGAGATGTATTTTCTGCTAACGTGATTTAGAACATGACAATTAAATAATTAATCAATTGATTGGATATTTAGGGATTTTTCTCAAAGAGAGAAAGTGGTAAATTACTCAATATTGGTTAAAAATTACTTCAGACACAGAACATAAAGGGAAGGAAGACATAAAAATTCCCTTATTTTATAGTTTGTGCAGACTCTCATCCATTGTAGGAGAGGTAAATTTTATGTCTATGTTTAGGACATTTTAAAAAATCTGATAATAACTTCAAACTACTTTTTTCTGCATATCACTAATATTAATAGGTAATCATTGAACTTGTTAATGTGCCTATGGGTAAATCACTGTACCCTGGTCTGCTGTGGGAATATAATTTAAATTAAATAATTTTCATTTGATTTAATGAAATCTCTTCTTTGAGCATTTTTCTTAACCTAAAAAGAAATATACATTAGTGATAAATTGCAAATTTGATTCCTTTGTTCAATATTGGTGCAAATATTTTGGTTGGCATTGATTTTATATTAGAATGTATATTTGATGGCATTTTCAGAAGTTTGACAAAAAGACTAATACATGTTTTACTATAACAACTATAATATGCCCTTAACTATTTGTCAGTTAAATATTCTTAACTCTTTTTGGTGGAATATCTTTGTAGTTGAGTAAAAATTGGAGTGGCCACAGATGCAAAGAAAAACACTTATATAAATCAATGCATTTGCCATACGGTTTCTTGAGGGCTGTCTTGCAGTTTTGTCTCATTGAAGTGAATTACCAGTAGGTCTTTAGAATATGCGGAGAAGATTAAAAGAAAGAAGAAAAAAATCGTTCTGAGAAGGTTTGAATGCAGTCTTTGCATTGAGGCTAGAAAATAGTCTGAACCCTCAGTCTACCATGTCAATCTTAAAAAATAATGGAGAAACGGTTCCACAACACTGCTTTGAAGGAATTATTTATTGTCAAGGGCAAACTAACATTTAAAAGCTATTGTTTTAGTAAAGCATAACATGATGTTATCTAGTTTTATGTTTAATTAGTTTAACTTGAATTAACCCAAACTATTTTGTATTAGGGATTACAGGTAAGAGAAACTTGTAGAAAAATACTGTTCAATTTGTGAATTTTTAAAGGTCGTTTTTCTCTCTATTTTTGTTTCTCTTCTCTATATTTAGGCTAGTGACTACCAGAAATTGGAAGAATGTGAAAGCCCCCTCTGTCATGGTTTTGTTTTGTTTTGTTTTGTTTTGTTTTGTTTTTTACAATCTCTTTAGTCAGTTGTAGGTGAGACAATGCATTTTTACAATCCGCTACCCAATTTCCCAATTCAAAACAGAAATGACACAGTTTTCTGTAGCACACTGGATGGAAGAATGTGATTTCTCTCAGTGGCGATACATAGAACAGTAAGAACAATGCAGTCGATTCTCCCCTAAAGGAATTAAAAGTGATGTACTTTTAGATCATTTAAAGTGAAAAATATTCCAAAAGTCACGTTGTCTGCAGTTTGGACACCTGCACTTTGGGCAGCTCTATGCTGTGCTTATAATAGCTTAACCCCAGGGTGCGGAAATGGTAGGCAGAGACCATAGTCCATCATGTGGATAAGACACAGCTCAAGAAATAGAGAGCTATTGTGTTTTTGTTGCATGATGATAAACAGCTGTAACCACCAGTGAGCTTGCCCTTTTTGACAGCTGGCATTTTTAGCAATTGTATGCTGTTTGCCTCTGGTGCCTGACATTCTTTGATTAAAATTTTAAAGACATTTTTATCACCCCCAAACACAGAGCTCGCTTACACATTCCCAAATCTAGCCTGTGACACCTGTTCTTGAATTTATTTATTTTTTAATAAGTTCAGTATGAAATAAATTTCTATGCCTCATCATGCTGCAAAGAAACAAAGCACATGTTATTATAATGGAGTCTGATCAAGACTTAAGAAGTGAATGGTTGAGGCATCAAAGACATTCTCAATAAAGGATTAATGTTGTTTGCTAAGTTTAGGAGTTGTCTTCCCACTACTTTCCATTCCCTTATTCTATTGTTTCTTGCTAATAAGAGAAGCTGTTTTAGGAACCTCTGGGCTGAAAGGGGATACTAAAGAGAAAGTACTAGATTATTTAAAACAAACAAAAAAATTCCTCAAACCTCTAGCCATGGACTTATAGGGCCTTTATACAGTCTGATTAATCAAAGAGACCATTGGTTGTTGGCAGTATCCCCTTAATGAACAAGCTGCCTATGGAACTGAAATGTGGAAAGTAATTTATATATATATATATAAAAGTTAAATGACAAAATTTGTTTCAGAAACATTAAGAATGACTGCAGGGAACCTTCTATTCATTGGCATGAAACAAAGTAACCTCTTTGGTCTTTTTTTCTTTTACACTGTCCTGCTGGTTTTATCCTGGGCTGCATAACTCACTAAGACATTACATATTTTCCATTAGATGTTTTTTAAGTCTCCTATCTAAGTTAAGTCTGTCAGAATATCATTAAGGTCAATCAACCATGAGCTCAGTTACCTTTGTAAGGCATTTCTGTTGCTAGTAAAAGCAGCAAGTATCTCATTAGAATGGGTACGCTCATGCCCATAGTGTGATATGCTAATTCCTAAGAATGTTGCTAACACTGCACAATGTTTTTTATATGATTGAATTTAGAACTTTTCACTCAATTGGTTGAAGACTTCAAACTGGCAATAATAACAGTCTTTTGAGTTGTTACTTAAATAGAGCGCTGGTGGAATTCATATGGCAGGCAACAGTTGCTTACTCAAGTCCAAAAAACATCTCTATCAGCCACAATAATTGAAAAATAAAAAGAAAGTAGTCCATATGTTCACTTTCAATAGTACATCTTTCCTCAATATTTTTTGTGGTTCTTTTTTTAAATTAACAACTTTATTTAAAATTCACAAAAATAAAATAATAGAAAAAGGTAGCTCAACAAGTTATGGAAACATTACTTCAAAAAAATTCTTTTTCAGGCACTTTTATCTCATCTAATTTCAACTGCTAACTCAGTTGTTCCTCTGCTGTTCAGAAAGATACACAGATGAACACAGATTAGATAAATGACATAGTCAGGATCTCCTTATTAATGAAAAAAAAAAAAAATGAAGAAGAGAAAAACTTAATTGTATTCATATCTCACAAAACCAAACCCCATATTCATATTTTACCTTTAGAATTAATATAGTACCAATTTTGATTTTGCTACAAAAACATTACAATGTTGTTGTTAACTACAGTCCATAATTACATTAGTTATATTTTTCCCATGTATCACCACAGTCTTAATACCCTGTAGTAGAAGAACATTCCTGTATTTATATTATTAACCATAATCCTCATCCACTTCCAAAATCATAATTATACATTCCTAGTATTATCCTCCAGCTGTCCTCCAACTAATCCTAATCTTCCTAGACTACTCCTTTCAGCCACAATCACATTCATAAATCAACAGTGTTACATTCATTATGTGTTACCATCAAGTTCAACCATTACACTTATTTGCATTTGATCTTATCAAACCATTCTACATACACCCAGCATCTTCTCCCACTTCTCATCCCATATTCCATCTTCCACAAACTTATACTTCATAGTCCAACTCCACAGGTCTACTCATTGTATTTAGTGCATATCAGTAAGACCACACAATAGTCGTCCTTTTGTGTTGGCTTATTTCACTCAACATAATATTCTCAAGTTTCTTCCATGTTGTCATGTGCTTCCCCAATTGATTTCTTCTTACAGAGGAATAATATTCCATCGTATGAATATCCCGCATATAGTTTATCCATTCATCAGTTGACAGACACTTGGTTGTTTCCATCTTTTAGTAATTGTGAGTAATGCCGCTATGAGCATCCATGTGCAAATATCTGTTCACGTTCTTGCTTTCAGTTCTTCTGAATTTATTCCTAGTAGCGGGATTGCTGGATCATATGGCATTTCTATATTTAGTTTCCTGAGGAACCAACAGATCATCTTCCATAGAGGTTGCACCATTTTACACTCCTACTAACAGTGAAGGAGTGTTCCTATTTCTGAACATCCTCTCCAGCACTTGAAGTTTTCTGTTCTTTTAATAATGGCCATTCTGTATGGTGTGATGAGATGCTATCTTACTGTAGTTTTCATCTGCATTTCTCTAAGATGCTGAGCATCTTTCATGTGTCTTTTGGCCATTTGTATTTCTGTTTTGGGGAAAATGTCTGTTCAGTTCTTTTGCCCATTTTTAATGGGGTTGCTTGTCACTTTGTCATGAAGTTGTGTGATCACTTTATATAAAATAGAAATTGTTCCCTTATCTGATATATGGTTTCTGAAGATTTTTTTCCCCTTTGAGTAGGCTGCCTTTTTACTTTATTGACAGAGTCTTCTGAAGAACAAAACTATTTAATTTTGCGGCAGTCCTACTTAACTATTTTTTCTTTTGTTGCTCATGCTTTGGGTGTAGGGTCAAAGAAACCAGCACCAACTACAAGATCTTGGAGATGGTTCCCTACATTTTCTTCCAAGAGTATTATGGTTCTAGTTTTTATATTTAGGTCATTGATCCATTTTGAATTAATTTTTGTAGGTGTGAGATAAGGGTCCTCTTTCTTTCTTTTAGATATGGATATCCAGTTTTCCCAGCACCATTTGTTGAATAGGCTATCCTGACCCAGCTGAGTGAGTTTGAAAGCCTTGTAAAAAATCACTTGACCATAGATTTGAGCGTCTATTTCTGAACTCTTGATTTGATTGCATTGGTCAACTTGTCTATCTTTATGCCAGTACCATGCTGTTTTTACCACTGTAGCTAGATAATATGCTTTAAAGTCTGGAAATGAGAGTCCTCCAACTTTGTTCATCATTTTAAGATATTTTTGGCTATTCAGAGGCCACCAGATATATTTGATAATTGGCTTTTCCAATTCTACAAATAAGGATACTGGAATTTTTATCGGGATTGCATTAAATCTGTAGATCAGTTTGAACTTCTAGCACAATATCGAATAGCAGTGGGGAGAATGTCTTGTCTTGTTCCTGATCTCAGTGAGAAAGCTTTCAGTCTTTCACAATTCAGTACAATGTTAGCTGTGGGTTTTTCATATGTGCACTTTATCATATTGAGAAAGTTTCCTTCTATTCCTATCTTTCAGAGTATTTTTTAATCAAGAAACGATGTTGTATTTTGTCAAATGCTTTTCTGCATCAATTGAAATGAACATACGAATTTTCTTCTTCAATTTATTAATGTGGTGTATTACGGATTAATTTTCTGATGTTGTACCACCCTTGTATACCTAGTATAAAGCCCATTGATCATGATATATAATTTTTAAGTGTTTTTGGATTCAGTTAGCAAGTATTTTGTTGAGGATTTTTGCACCCATATTCATTAAAGAAATTGGTCTGTGATTTTCTTTTTTGTAATATCTTTATTTGGCTTTGGTATTAGGGTGATGTTAACTTCATAAAAAGTGTTTGGTAGCTTTCCTTCCTTTTCAATTTTTTGGAAGACTTTGAGCAAGATTGGTATTAGATCTTTAAATAATTGGTAGAATTCACTTTTGAAGCCATCTGGTCCTGGAATTTTCATTTTGGACAGGTTTTTGATGATTGTTTCATTTTCTTTACTAATGATTCATTTGTTGAGATCTATTTTTTCTAGGGTCAGTGTGGTTTGCTCATGTGTTTCCAGAAATTTGTCCATTTCATCAACATTGTCTAGTTTGTTGGTATATAGTTGTTTATAGTATCCTCTTATGATCTATTTTATTTCTGCTGGGTCAATGGTAATGTCCCCTCTCATTTTTTATTTTATTTAATTATGTCTTCTCTCTTTTTTTCTTTGTTAATCTAACTAAGGATTTATCAATTTTTTTAATTTTCTCAAAGAACCAACTTTTACTTCTGTTTGATATTCTCTATCGCTTTTTTTTTCTTCATTTCTTTCTGCTCCTAATCTTTATTTCTCTTTCTGCTTTCTTTGGAATTGATTTGCTTATCTTTTTCTAATTCACCCGGGTGTGCAGTTAAGTCTTTGATTTCTACTCTTTCTTCTTTTTTAATATAAACATTGAGGACTATAAATTTCCCTCTCAGCACTGCCTTTGCTGTATCCCATAAGTTTTGGTATGCTGTGCTCTTGTTTTCATTTGTCTGGAGGTATTTACTGCTTCCTCCTGTAATTTCTTCTTTAATCCACTTATTATTTGAGAATGTATTGCTTAATCTCCATATATTTGTTAATTTTCCCTTTTTCTGCCAGTTATTAATTTCCAACTAAATTCCATTATGATCAGAGAAATTATTTTGTATAATTTCAATATTTTTTAAATTTATTGAGATCTGACTTATGTCCCAACATATGGTCTCTCCTGGAGAAAGATCAGTGAGCACTTGAGATGAATGTATAGCCTACTGTTTTGTGGTGTAATGCTCTATAAATGTCTATTAGATCTATCATATTATTCAAGCTCTCAGTTTCCTTATTATCCTCTGTCCATATGTTCATCTAATGCTGAGAGTGAAGTGTTGAAGTCTCCAACTATTATTGTAGGGAAATTTATTTCTCCCTTCCGTATTACCAGTGTGTGTCTCATGTATTTTGGGACACCTATGTTAGGTATATAAATATTTATTTTTGATATTTCTTCTTGGTTAATTGTCCCTATTATTAATATATAGTTATCTACTTCATCTCTTACGATAGTTTTGCATTTAAAATCTATTTTCTCTGATATTTGTATCACTATACCTGCTCCTTTTTGAGTGCTATTAGCATGGACTATCTTTTTCCAATCTTTCACTTTCAGTCTGATTGTGTCCTTTCATCTAGGATGAACCTCTTGTAGACAACAAATAGATGGCTCATGATTTTTTAATCCATTCTATCAGCCTATGTCTTTTAATTGGGGAATTCAGTCCATTAACATTCAGTGTTACTACTATAAATGCATTACTTCCTTCTATACCTTGGCTTTCTGTTATCTTACTATAGTCTGTCTTTTAACCCTTTCAATTTCTCTTACTTATATTCTTCATTTATACTCCTCTCCAGGACTCTCTCCCTTGTCTTTTCCTATCAGGCTGTAACAAATCCTTTAATATCTCTTGTAGATTCAGTCTCTTGGTAACAAACTCTCTCAGTTTTTGTTTGTCTGTAAAAACTTTAAATTCACCTTCATTTCTGTAGTATAGTTTTGCTGGATAAAGAATTCTTGGCTGGCAGTTTTTCTGTTTCAGTATCTTAAAGATATCATACCACCGCTTTCTCACCTCCAAGGTTTCTGAAGAGAGATCAGTACTTTGGCCTTATTAAGGCTCCCTTGTAAGGAATACATTGCTTTTCTCTTGCAAATCCTCTCTTTACATTTGGCCTTTGACAATCTTAATAGTAGATGTCTCAGAGTGGTATAGTAGGATTTATTCTGTTTGGGTTACGTTGTCCTTCTTGAATATTGGTATTCATGTCTTTCAGAAGGATTGGAAAATTTTCTATCAGTATTTCCTCAAATATTCTTTCTATCCCTCTTCCATTCTCTCCCCCTTCTGGGACACCTATAACATGTATGTTTTTGCATTTCACGTTGTCATTCAGTTCTCTGAGACCCTGTTCAATTTTTTTGCATTCTTTTCCCTGTCTCTTCTCCTATCTTTTCAATTTCAAATGCCCTGTCTTCAAATTCACTTATTCGTTCTAACATTTCAAATCTGTTGTTATATATTATATACCTCCAATGTATTTTTAATCTCATTTACTTTCTTTTGCAGGCTTTCAAAGTGTTCTTTCTGTTCTCATAATATCACCTTAATACCCTCTATCTCTTTAGTCATATTTTCCTTCATCTTCTTAAATTGATTAAGGGGGTTTGTTTGAACATCATTTATTAGTTGTTTTAAATTCTGAGTCTAATCTAGATTCTTAGCTTCTTCCTTTGATTGGGCCGAATCTTCCTGTTTCTTAGTATGGGTTGTTTTCTTTTTTGATACCTAGGCATCTGCTTATGTTGATGATTTTGCTATTAATAAGTTTCTCTCTCTTGCTTAGAGGTTTTATTTCACAGCTCTTCTTTGATTTTTAGTTTAATTTTTCCTTTAACTTTAGTATTACCCTGTTTAAGTAGTCAAAACTATGGCATGGAGCCACTAATGGGGCCCAACCAGGTCTACTGTGCCTGGAGAAGAGTTGAGTCAGGAGAGACCAGTCTATCTTCCTTCCCTTTCCTGGCTTGCCAGCAAATGGCACTCCTCCTCAGACTTTTCCATGAGATGAATCCTTCAATTTCCACTACCTCTCAGGAGCTAGCAAGTTATGGCAGTTACATTTGCCAAAGAAAAACTAGAGTCCGCCCTCCACTGTACCCTCCTTCTTTCCAGGGTAGAATCTGTTCTTTCCTCTCTCCATTGGCCACTTAGCTGCAGGTTTTACTGAGGCTGTTTGCCTTGGGTTTGGGGGATGAGCAGTGATGAGTAGTATCAACTCACGGTTTTTCTTTTGGCTCCTCCATCTCTGTGTCCCCAGTCCCACCTGGACAATGTGTGCAGCACTTTGCTGGTCTGCAAATATCCCCAAAGCAGCTCCCTCAGACTACTTCTATTCCTTTTCCCCTATTTTGCAAGAGAGCTGCGCCTTGTCTGAGCTACTCCAATGCCATCTTGTATAGTCTCTTTCCTCCATATTTTAAATAGAACAGAGCTCAATCATTAAATCAGTATATAAATTTTAATGTTATCATCATTGAAATCCCATAGAACAGACCTCACACATTTTCATGTTTTTTGTTTTGTTTTGTTTTGTTTTGTTTTAATGACCATCTTTTGTATCCAAGTAAAATAAAAAAGCTCCCCCATGCCTCTAGAGGTCTCACCACAGCTAGTTGGCTTTTAGCCCTGATCTCTTTTTACTCCTGTCATCTCTAATAAGTCTCAAATATTTTCTTAAGAACTTAATTAGTCATATTTGGCCACACAGTGTTCAAGAAAATGTCACCAAATCCCAGATATCCTGATAATCATTGTGGGTATAATTTAACATACAAATCTTTGCTGTAATATGAACCAGGAAGTAATACTTCCTGATTTAGGACAGTTAGCTGCTATTTGTGCTTTCAGTATAGAATAGAGGTGTGGTCAAGCCAAAGTAGTGATGATAGAAAATAAAACTTTCAAAGTGCTAGGAGTCACTGCTCTTCCAGTTTGATCATTTGTTGGATATGTTGAAAAGATAAAAGCTGCTCATTGTTCTGTTGCCTGTGGTAAACAGTATGGGAGTTTTGAAAGTGAGGGACTCACTGAAATTGTGTTTTCAAAGAATATGATATTTTGGCAAATAAGGACTTCCTTGACCAAACTGTAGCCTGCTTCTTGAAAGTTACTCAGGAGAATTAGCTCCTAGATTAAGAGCTAACATTTTTTGAGAATTACTCTGTGATAAGTATTATGTTCAACATTCTACATCCATTATCTCATTTCATCCTCAAAATAACTCAGTAATTAAGGTCCTATTATATTAATCTCAATTTACAGATGAAGAAACTGATGTGAAGTTATCCAAGGTCATTCAACTCATAAGTGATAGAACAATGAAGTGAACATTAATTTTTAGGATTCCAAAGCCCATACTCTTAATCCCTACCTGCTATAATCAAGGTACTGCATGAATAAGCATCTGCCTCAGTATATTTTGCTTGATATCTTTCCTTGCTCTGGCCTCAATTAGGTCACGAGTCTCAAAAGTTGACACAGTCCTTGGAATAACTGTAGATTTGATGACAGCTATAGCTATACTCATCCAAGACAACACATAGGAAAGGACTATAAAACCTCACTCTATCTCTTTCTTTACCTATTTGGGGGAAGTCAGTACCTACATGGGTAGGGAGGGAAACCTCTTTGGGAAGCTGCAGTCCAGAAAGTAGACACCAAAAAAAATTGGTAAAAATTCCTTCTCCCCCCAAACCACAAGTAAATTTTAAGTTCCAAGTAGAGATGCCTTATTCCAAATCTCTTTGTCTCAGCCATTCTGAGCTCTATGAATTCTATCTTCCAGAGGGGGAAAAGGAGATCTGCTTCTCTCACAAGTCAGGGTGGTAACAGTTGTTGAGTATCAACTGAACAAGGAAGACAGTAAATGGAAAAGAATCTCAAGGACTGGGACCCAAAATTCTTTCTACCCTTGAAACATTTTTCTTCACAGCAGAACCTGTTCACTCGTGGTAGATGTTAAACTTCTCAAGCCTTTTCTATTGTGAGTCAACTGAACACTAATATTTCTAATTGACCATCTTCAGAGCTAATGTCTCTGTCTTCTGTTACATGGCATGATGACAGTAGTAATCCTTTTAAATGGAGCTGTTATGAATTGACAAGCAGAGAAGAGGGCTTCTCTAGAGGTACTTGCCTGCTTCAGTCAGAAAGCTAAAATTCCATGAGTCTTATCTGCCCTTAGCAAAGAGAATAACGTTATAAAACAAGAATATTAGTAAGAAGGAGGTAGTCTTGAAAATGATTTCCTGAAAATAATCAGTAATGACTCTATCAATTCAGGTTGAATGCTGAATCAATTGTGTATACACGAGGCTGATTTATAGTGATTCTTCACAAATGAACAGTGCTGACTTTGGTATGATTTGTATATGAAAAACTTTCTCTTGATTCAGTATATGCTGTGTATTTTTTAAGAGCACTGATGTATTAATAGAATTGTAGGGCTCTCTTGATTGGTCAAAGGGGCCATATGTAAATGCTTTAAAAAATGTAGGTTTCAAAATGTTAAAAATATGGTGATACATGGGAAAATTACAACTAATGAAATTTATGGATGATTGTTGACAGTAATATTGTAATATTTTTGCAGCAATGGCAAAGAAGATATTATTTCAAATTCTAAGAGACAACAATAGAGGGATATAATGAGGTATGGGATTTTTCCTTTTGGAGTAATGAAAACATTCTAAAATTGACTAAGGTGAATAATAGCACAACTCTGATGAAATTGAGAGCCACTGAGTGTACACTTTGAGTGGATTGTGCAAAGCATGGGACTGTATTAACACAATAAATCCTGTGGTGGAAGATGGACTATAGTTAACAGAATATGAGAATGTTCTCTCATGAACTATAACAAATATATGATACTAATACAAGGTATTAATAATCGGGTGGGTTTGGGGAAAAATACACCAAATGTAAGATATGAGTTATAGTTAGTAGTAATATTTTTAACAGTACTCTTTCATAGTTTGTAACAAATGTTTCACAACAATGCATGGTGTTGGTGGTGGGGTGATGTATTGGGAGCCCTGTATGCAGTTGTAAGTTCTCAACTTATATACACTTATTGTTTATGTATGTTCATGTATGAATGATATACTTCATTAAATTTTTTAATGAAAAAAAGACTATGTATGTAGAAACAAAGGAAATGGATAGTTTTTTAAGTGGTTGTTTAAAAGGTCGATTTTAAGTCCCTTCATTCCCATGAAGTTCAATTAATTCTATAATAGTAATAGAAAATAATAACAATTTTTAAGACATAGATTTCAGAAAGCAGGATGTGGTATAAGAAATGGAATGAGCACTAGAGTCCAAGTCTGGTCCTTTTATTACCTGGCTGTGTTACCTTTGACAATTTCACTTAACTACTTTTAGTAGTTTGATAAAATACTAAAGTAAACATTGAACCACATAGTGAGAATGTTATCTTTTTTCTGTCTTTTTTATTATGTCAAGGAGAAAAATCTCAAATTGGTATCAAGATTTCCTTACTAGCTCTCTAGCTCTGGATCATTGTTGGGGAAGATTTAAGGGGGAAAGCAATTATCACCCTTTAAAACCTCACTAATAATCTCCCTGTTTAGTAGAAATCTTTGGATTCATAGTTCTTCATAAACAATAGTATCTATATAGAATTTAATAACATAGTTTTATTTTCAATAGGTTTATGTTTATGGTTACCATCTATAAAATAAATTTAAAGTTATAAAAAGTAAATTAATTTTGAATAGTAAATTGTACAGGTAGAATATTTATATGGGAAGAATCATAAAGGGGATACAAAATGACTAAAGTTTAGAAAACACTGAATAAGATTATCTATAGGATCTCTTCCAGATTTAAATTCTTTTTAATATATGTTCTTGTAGACAAAAAATGTTAAGTGGTAAACCATTTAAAGGAAGGGACCTTCTAACAGCATGTGCTATGTTTTCTTTCACTTAGGTATATCATTATTTTAAGGAAACTAAACTTTTATGTGCAGTTTTTTTTTCATTTATAAATATAAATACCCTTAACTTAATATTGTGCTAAGCACTTGAGTATTAATATCCTTTTAATAGCATGTCTGTTGTGATAGTGTTTTTGTTTATTTTTTCACTGAAAGCAGTCTAGTTCTCCATAAGATTTTTGAACTGGAAATTTTTAAGTGGCTATTTGGAGGGCAAGAACCAGTCTGTTTCACTCATCACAATGTTCTCTGCCTAGTACAATGTTTGGCACTTGTAGTGTTCAATAAATATTTGATGAACAAGTTAATGAATAATTAAAGAATCAACAAAAATGAACTGAGTTCTCTCTATATTATGGGTATATTTTTCATTTCTTCTAAAAGCTGTCAATAGGACTAGCTATATGGAAATGGAGAACTTGGAGCAAATCAGATGGTAACACTTTCATATAACACTTATTAGGAAGAAGTCACAAAAGGAAGGCAGTCCTATTAATTTTGGTTTTGATTATGATAGGCAGAATTTATGGTCATATATGAGAGGCTTGGAACTTTTTCTTCGTTTCTTTCTCTGTTTATATAAAAGAGAAATATTGTGGTAACATCCAGGAAGATGGTGGAGTAGGGAACTCCAGGACTCAGTCCATCCACCAAAACAGCTATTAAACAGTTCAGAAACTGTCTGAAACAACTATTTTGAAACTCGGCAGTCCAGAAGAACATTGTACAGCATCCAGGGAAGAGCGGGAGGAAGAGACTGATAAATTAAGATGAAGAATTGTAAATTGCTCTCTCCACAGTGGCTACCAGCACCCATCTCTCACCCTGTGTTAGGCTGCCCTGGCTAGCTGCTGGTGACAGTAAGGTACATAAAAATAAATCTCCCCAAAAACGGAGGTGGGCATGGCCAATCACTGATCACAACTTTTGATTACCAGATTTGGATCTCTAGGACCCAGCTCTCAGGGCAGCTATTGTTTCACCCTGCCCAGACAAAGGTGGTAGTAACCATTGTTTCAACCCTCCCCAAGCAGGGGCAGAGATGGTGGAGACTTAAAGACACAACACTTCCTGGGCACTACAGGGAACAGTTAGCTGAAGGGCTGCATTTGCTGGGCAGGCCAGGAAAGCTCAGTTTTGGGTAGCTGTCAGAGAAGCTTTTTGTGCTCTTCCTGTCATCCCTCCAAAGGCACCTTGGAGCCAATCAGCACTTCCTTTGGAGGCCCATTTTGGCTTGGGAAATTCCAACCCTGGTGTGACCCTCCTCCCAGAATTTGCCTCCAGGCAAAAGCAGCCTGAGACAATAGTAGTGTAAAAAGTTATAGAGGCAGTCAGTCTGGGACAAAGTCATGCCAGCTGCAAATACTGGGAGAGGGAGGTTTGTCACCTGGGAAACAGAGGGGACAACCAAACTCCTGTGAACAGGGGTACTCAAAAACAAGTAACAAGCAAAAGCCCAGGACAAGACAGAGGCCCAGAAAGACAAGGAAAACCCTGCACAATGTATTCCCCTTGGGTAGACCATCCTGATGGGATGGCTGAAGCTCAAGAAAATTTCTTTCTTAACACCAGCTGGTTACAAAACTGAGAAGCAGATATCCCAGGGAATATATCCCAGAGTTAACATTTTAAAATAATAAAATATACAGTGTGCAACAAAAGACTACAAGACAAACAAAGAAACAGGAAATGATGGCCCATCCAAAGGGAAGGAGATAAAGGTGCAGAAAATACCAATGAAGATGAGAATTTGAGCATACCAAACAAATCCTTTTAAAAAAGAAAAAGATCCTTAAAATGCTCAGGGAGATTAAGGAAAATACAGAGAAAGAACTAAAGGATATCAGGAAAATGATAACTAAACAATATGAGAGTCTAAAAGACATAGAAATTTTAAGAAGGAATCAAAAAGAACTATTGGAGTTGAAAACCACAGTAACTGAAATGAAAAGTGCCCAGGAGAGAGCTTCAAGAGAAGATTGGAGCTGGCAGAAGAATGAATCGGTGAACTTAAAGACAAGACACTTGAAATGAGACAGGCTGAAGAGCAGAAAGAAAGAAATATTAAAAGCAAAAATTGCCTAAGACAGCTATGAGACACCATGAAGTGCACTATTATACTCATTAGAGGAGCTCCAGAAGGAGAAGAAAGAGAGAAAAGGGCAGAAGGAATAGTCAGGAAATAATGACATAGAACTTCCCAAATTTAGCAAAAGATGTGAATATACACATCCAGGAAGCTCAGAGAGCAACAAACAGGATAAACAAGAAGAAAAGTTCTCCCTTTCATATATTGATTGCACTTTCAAATGCAAAGGACAGGGGAGAATTCTGAAAGCTGTAAGAGAAAAGCAACATGTTATATACAAGGGAGTCCCAATTAGATTGAGTGCTGATTTCTCATCAGAAACTAGGAAGCCAAAAGGCAGTGGGTTAAAATTCTTAAAGTTTTGAAAGAAAACAACTGCCAGCCTAAAATTTTAGATCCAACAAGACTTTCTATCAAAAACGAGGCAGAAATCAAGATATTCCCAGATAAACAAAAGCTGAGAGAATACTTTACCACTAGACCTGCCCTACAAGCAATGCTAGGGGGAGTTCTTGAGACTGAAATGAAGCATCATAAAGAAATAAAGACCTGTGATAAAGCTAACCATTTGGGTAATTATAAATGCCAGTATTATTGTTTTGTTTTTTTGTTTTTTTCATATGTAACTCCACTTCTTACTTCCTACACGTACATATAAAGTAATGATTAATCTAAGATTTTGGACATACAATGTACAGAGATATAATTGATAACAAGTACCAAAATGTGGGGGGAGAGGGCTGTAGGAAAAGTATATGTACATGCTATTGAAATTAAGTTGGTATCAAACCAAATACAATTGTTATATATTTAGGGTATTAAATTTTAACCCTATGATAACCACAAGAAAAATAGTGAAGATATATTGAGATAGAAATGAGAAGGCCCTCAATATGATACAACACAATATGATACTTTTATATATTTATAAAAGTAGGCTTTAACAGAAGTGAGGGACAGAAAGGGTATAAGACTTACAAAGGTTAAATAGCAAAATGGTAGAAGAAAGTCCTTTATTGTCAGTAGTGACTTTAAATGTAGATGGATTAAACCCTCCAATCAAAAGGCAGAGATTGGCATAATGGATTTTTTTTTTTTCATGTAGTTAAGTTTATTTACAAACACATCCAATATGCTATATGAGTTTAACAGAGGATGATCTGTATTTCAGGATTGAGCTTCTTAAAATGCTCCTCTTCATAGCTGTTTCCTGGATGAACTAAAATATCCTTATTTTTTAAGCAGTTTAGGTGCTCAATAAATGTTTAATGAATAGTTAAATACAATCTCTTTTGCACATACATTTAAAATCCAGACAAATTTGCAAAGGTACATAAGTTGGAAATAGACTTTCTGGCTGACTTCATGGGGTCCCACTGATGACTAGGAGTAAATCTTCATATCCATAGAAAACTCGAAAGTTGATAATTGTCTTTCCAGCCCCCCACTTTTGAGTGCCTTCCCTGGAGCTGTGGAGGAGGATGACACAAAGGGTAATAAAGGGGGGAGTGGAGGAGGAGGAGGCGAAGGAGGAGGAGGAGAGCTGGGGAAGTGGCTGCTCCTGGGTGTAGTGAGATGTCTCCAGCCAGGGCCAAGCAGCAGCAGTAGCAGCAGCACCAGCAGCAGCAGCACCAGCAGCAGCAGAGAAGGGTCTGTGTTGCTAAGAGGCTTTTGGTCTCTCTTTCTCTCCTCCTCTCACGGCCAAAGAGGAGGGTGGAGGGGGCTCGAGAGGGAGGCAAGTAGAGGGGTGAGGGGGTAGGAGTCGTAGATGGGGGGCTTCGAAGAAGAAGAAACTCCTTCTCCTTCTCTCTCAGGCTCAATCCCCCTCTCAGGGCTCAGGGTTGGAGGGTGGGGGAAGGAACTCAGACGCCTTCCCCCCACCCCCCTCAATTCAAGGTTGAAGTGGGGTAAAATTAGTGTCCTGTCCCTTTAAAAAGAGAAATAAAAGGTGCCCCCCCTCTGCCACTGCCTCTCTCTTCATCATCAGCTGCTGCTGTCTGTTAGTTCTAGGTGGTTTAGTGTATTAGTCGAGTACTGTATTTCCTTATGATCTTCTGGCTAGATGTTCTATTATTGAGAGTGGTGTGTTAAAGTCTCCTACTATTAATGTAGAACCATTAATTTCTCCCTTCAAATCTGTCAGTACTTGCTTCATGTATTTCGGGGCTCTGTTGTTAGGTACATATATATTTGTTATGCTTTCTTGTTGAATTGGCCTCTTTATCAGTACATAATGATCATCTTTGTCTGTTGTAACTATTTTTTATTTAAAGTCTATTATATTCAATATTAGTATCGTCACCCCAGCTTGCTTTTGGTTACTTACTTGCATCCTTTCACTGTTAACCTACTTGTATCTTTGACTTGAAGGAGAGTCTCTTGCAGACAGCATATAATTATGTCACTTAAAAAAATCCAGCCCTTTCAGTCCTTGCACGCCAGAGACAAGGTCGTGAAAGCGTGAGGAGTCGGTGTCGCCATTTCTGCTGCCTTGGGTCTCTGCGCTTTTTGCAGAGCCTCCAACAGCGCCATGTTGGGGCAGAGCATCTGAAGGTTCACAACTTCTGTGGTCCGTAGGAGCCACTATGAGGAGGGTCCAGGGAAGAATTTGCCCTTTTCGGTGGAAAATAAGTGGCGGTTACTAGTTATGATGACTTTGTATTTTGGATCTGGATTTGCCGCACCTTTCTTTATAGTAAGGCACCAACTGCTTAAGAAATAAGGATATTTAAGCAAGCTGGGGTGACGATACTAATATTGAATATAATAGACTTTAAATAAAAAATAGTTACAACAGACAAAGATGATCATTATGTACTGATAAAGAGGCCAATTCAACAAGAAAGCATAACAAATATATATGTACCTAACAACAGAGCCCCGAAATACATGAAGCAAGTACTGACAGATTTGAAGGGAGAAATTAATGGTTCTACATTAATAGTAGGAGACTTTAACACACCACTCTCAATAATAGAACATCTAGCCAGAAGATCATAAGGAAATACAGTACTCGACTAATACACTAAACCACCTAGAACTAACAGACATATGTAGAATATTGCACCCAAAAAAAACAAAACACACATTCTTCTCAAGTGCACATGAATCATTCTGTAGGACAGACCATATGTCATATCACAAAACAAGTCTCAATAAATTGAAAAATATTTAAATCATATAATGTATAGTCCCCTACCACAGCAGAATGAAGTTACAAAGCAATAACAGAGGAAGAAATGGAAAATTCACAAATATGTAGAAATTGAACAATTTACTCTTAAAGAGTTGGTTAAAGAAGAACTCAGAAGCAAATTAGGAAATATCTTGAGGCTAATAAAAATGAAAATACAGCATACCACAACTTACAGAATGCAGCAAAAGCAGTACCAAGAGGAAAACTTATTGCTCTAAATGCTTACATTATAAAAGAAGAAAGAATACCAAACAGAACTTTAAACTCAACACTGGATGAACAAACTAAACCCAGCATGAGCAGAAGGAAGGAAATAACAAAGATTAGAGTAGATATAAATGAATTAGAAAACAGAAAAACAATAGAGAGAATCAACAAAACCAAAAGTTGGTTCTTTGAAAAGCTCAATAAAATCAACAAACCTTTAGCTAGACTGACAGAGAGGATACAAATACAAAAATCAGAAATGAAAATGTGGACATTACTCCCAACCCTGCTGAAATAAAAAAGGACTATAAGTGGATATTATGAACAACAGTATAACAATAAATTAGATAACCTAGACGAAATGGATGAAATTCATAGAAACACACAAACTACATGCTTTGTCTCAAGAAGAAATAGAAGATCTAAACAAAGGAATTGCTAAGAAAGAGATGGAACCAGTAATTAAAAACCTCCCAACAATGTGTGTGTAGCACATTGAATGTCTACCATGTGCTACACACAGGTAATTTACAGGTGTGCTATCACCTCAAAGACTTACACAAATTATACAAGAGTAGTTGATATACCTCAGCTTGCCTAGATTGGACTCTCTTCTATGTATTGACTATTAGCCAATTACATAGCACATATTGTAAAATAAAATTTATTTCTATCTTTGTGGCTTCATTCTTAATTTTCTTATCAATTAGAAGGCAATTAGCCCCAAATAAAAAGAAATAAACTTTTTCTTTAATTTCTAAAAAAAAAAAAAAAAAAAAACCTCCCAACAAATTAAAGCCCAGGGCCCGATGGCTTCACAGGGGAATTCAACCAAACACTCCAAGAAGACTTAACTCCAATCCTGGTCAAACTCTTCCAAAAATTGAAGAGGAAGGACCACTCCCTAACTCATTTATGAGCCCAACATCACATACCAAAACTGGATAAAGACACCCAAGAAAAGAAAATTACAGACCAAGATCTCTTATGAATATGGATGCAAAATTTCTTAACAAAATAATAGCAAAATGAATCCAACAGTATATTATAAAAATTATATACCGTGATCAAGTGGGATTTTTCCCTGGTATGCACAATCAGTTCGACATAAGAAAATCAGTGCAATACAGCACATTAACAGAATAAAGGGGGAAAAACACATGATCATCTCAATCAAGGCAGAAAAAGCTTTTGACAAATCTAGCACTCTTCATTGATAAAAACACTTAGAACACGGAATAGAAGGAAACATCCTGAACGTGATAAAAGGCACTTATGAAAAGCCCACAGCTAACATCCTACTTAATGCTGAAAGAGGAAAAATTTCTCTCTAATATCAGGAATAAGACAAAGATGCCCACTGTCACCACTGTTATTCAACATTGTACTGGAAGTTCTTGCCAGAGCAATTAAGCAAGAAAAAGATGTAAAAGACATCCAACTTGGAAAGGAAGAAGTAAAACTTTCTCTATTTGCAGATGATATGATCCTATATACAGAAAATTCTGAAAAATCCACAGCAAAGTTCTTAGAGCTAATAAATGAATACAGCAAAGTGGTGAGAGGTATAAGATCAAGATCCCAAAATCAAAAGTGTTTCTATACATAAGCAATGAACAATCGAGAGAAAAATTCAAGAGAAAATTTCTGTTTACAGTAGCAACTAAAAGAACCAAATATCTAGGAATAAATATAACCAAGGATGTAAAGGTCTTGTACTGAGAAAACTACAAAACATTGCTAAAAGAAATTAAAGAAGATCTAATAAATGTAAGGCTCTTCCATGTTCATGAATTGGAAGACTAAATATCATTAAAATGTTGATACTACCCAAAGCAATTTATAGATGCAATACAATCCCAATCAAAATTCCAGAAACCTTCTTTGCAGAAATGGAAAAGTCAGTCATCAAATTCATATGGAAGGGTGAGGGGTAAGGGGCCCAAAATAGCCAAAGCCACCTTGTAAAAGAAGAATGAAGTTGGAGGGCTCATACTTCCCAATCTAACTTATTACAAAGCCACGGTAATAAAAAAACAGCATGATACTAGCATTAGAATAGACATATAGGTGAATGGACCTCAGAAATCAACCCTCACATTCATGGCCAAATAACTTTTGATGAAGCGGACAAAGTCAATTCAATTGGGAAAGAATAGTCTCTTCAACAAATGGTGCTGGAATAATCCATATGCAAGAGAATGAAGTGTGCACCCTTACCTCACACCATACATAAAAACATAAAATGGATCAAAGCCCTAAATATAAAAGATAAAACTACCAAACTCCTCGAAGAAAATATAAGGAAGCATCTTCAGGACCTTGTCTTAGGCACTAGTTTCTTAAGACTAACACAAAGCACAAGTAACAAAAGGAAAAAATAGATAAATGAGAGCTCATCAAAATGAAAAACTTGTTTCTCAAAGGACTTTATCATGAAAAGAAAAAGGCAGCCTACATAATGGGAGAAAAAATTTAGAAACCACTTATCCGATAAAGGATTAATATCCAGAATATATAAAGGAATCCTTCAACTTAACAGCAAAAAGACAAACAACCCAATTTTAAAAGGGGCAAAACACTTGAACAGACATCTCTCCAAAGAAGATATACCAATGTCCAAAAAGCACATAGAAAGATGCTCCTCATCATTAGCTATCAGGGAAATGTAAATCAAAACCACGAGTTACCACTTCACACCCATTAGAATGGCTGCTATTAAAAAAAAAAAAAAAAAAAACGAAAAATAACAAGTATTAGAAAAGATGTGGAGAAATAGAAAACTCATTCAAACACTCTTTCATTGCTGGTTGCATTGTAAAATAGTGCAGCCATTGTGGAAGGCAGTTTGACAATTCCTCAGAAAGCTAAGTATAGAACTACCATATGACCTCGCAATCCCACTGCTAGGTATATATCCAAAAGAATTGAAAGCAGGAACTTGAACAGATATTTGCACACCACTTTTTATAGTGGCATTATTTATAACTGCCCAAAGATGTGATACATACGCACATTATTCAGCCATAAAACGGAATGAAGTCCTGATAACATGTGACAACATGGATGAACCTCAAAGACATCATGTTGAGTGTAGGTTACCGGGGGGGGGCATGGGGATAGAGAATGGGAAGTTAAGGCTTAAAATGTACCAGGATCCTATTTGGAATGATGGAATGTTTTGGTAATAAATTGTGGTGATGGTAGCACAACATTGTGAACACAGTTAACAGCACTGGAATATATATCTGAATATGATTAAAGCAGAAACGTTAGGCTATATATATGTTAACAGAATAAAAATTTTAAAATAAAGTCCTTGGAGCTATACTACTCATCAGTGTACCCTAAGTTAAACCATGGACTTTAATTAATAGTACAATTATAAAAATTTACTGTCATCAATTGTAACAGATGTTCTATACCAATGCAAGGTATTGGTGGCAGGGTGATATGTGGGAATCCTGTCTTTTATGCATGGTTGAAGTAAACCCATAACTTTTCTAATAAACAAAACTCCCTTTCCCTCTTTTATTTTTTTTCTTCCTTTACTCTTTGATACTTGTACTACTTCTCTATATCCACATCAGGGAAAGTAGAGCAATTTTTCTTTCCTTAATAGAGTTTAATTTAAAATGCAGCTTACTTTTTCCACACACACTCTTAATTACAGTTTCTCATCTTATAAAGATGCCCAACTCTTGCTTAACTAGTACTTTAGATGAAAAACTAGTGGTAAATTTTCTTTTGTCATTTTTATGCAACAAATGTTTCAAAGACTTTGTTCTAAAAATCCTGAAATGAGTTTTATATATCAGAGAGGGAGAATATTAACCAGAGGTTTTTAATTCTTAGTTTTACCCACCTGACTTTCTAATAACCATACAATTGGTTCCCAGATCATTTATTTTTTTAAAAAAAATATCTAAAATATGCAGAAAAATGAAACTTGAAGACTGTTTCATTCTGGTGAATACATTTTAAAAGTATTATAAGTTTATTCTCCACAAGTGCATTATTTAATGGTCCAGTGAAGAAATGTGATTCTAATTCATTGTGCACAATGACAACATCTTAACTGGAGTTATTTTGTATTTTCAGGTTAATATTTTCTGTTATTGAAAATGTAATTCAATACATTTTACATTAGTGAAATCTCTCTGCTGGTATCTTTGTATTTTCTATTTATTACTCTGTGGTCTTTAAGATGTAAAATAAACTCTAGAGACTCTGGCTACTGCATTTTAATTTGTTCTTTCTTATCACTGTATTATAAACTGATGGAACAGAAGTAACATTAATGATATATAGGGGAGCAGATGTAGCTCAAGTGGTTGAGCACCTACTTCCCACGTATGAGGTCTTGAGTTTGATCCCCGGTACCTCCTAACAACAACAGCAACAACTACAACAACAAAAACTCTCATTGGGGAGCAGATGTAGCTCAGTGGTTGAGCACCTGCTTCCCATCTAAGGTCCTAGGTTCAATCCCTGGTACCTCCTAAAAAAAAAAGATACGTAGAAGTTGGATTGTAAAGGAATTATCTATAAAATTTAGCATCTAATCTCTCTTCTAACTTTAAATTAATAGCCAACTAAACAAGCAACACAGATTCTATTATTACCATAATTAAAAATATAGAATATCTATTTTAGCCAAAAACTAAAATTTTAGTATTATCTTTTTTTTTCCTTCTAAAGATAATAGATGCTTGGCTTAAAATTGTCATCTTTAGGCATTCCCAGAGTGAGAATGCTCTTTCATGAAAGTTAATACAAGAACCATTTGCTATAATGACAGCCTAAAAGGTTTAAGAATACTTTATTATCCAATTCGAAAACAACCACAGCAGTAGTAACAAAACAGAACTTTGCCCAGCTGGCTGTGTCTCATGGCAACCTGGCTCTTCTCCTTTAGATATTTTGAGTATCAAAAACTATCCTTACCCTAGAGTATGAGGTGTTGGGGTGGCAGCATGTTATAATAGAAAAGGCCATGGGCTTGCGAGGCAGACAACCTGAATGTGAAGCTCATCTCTGTCACTTTTGCTCTGGTACCTTGGGCAAGTTACTTAACTTCCTGGAACCTTCATTTTATCCTCTGTAAAGTGAAAATTATAACATTTCTTTAGAGTTGCTATAAGGATTAAAGCACTCAGAGTAAGTACTTGTTAAATGGAAGGTGTATGAGGAATACAGTATGGTGCTGATGATTTCTTTTGATACCCTCTTAGGTGAAGTGAAGGACAAGAATGTTCAGGTGGTCGAGCTCCCCATTGTAGATGGTCTTCATCCCCGTCCTCCATATTTACCTCTCGCTGTACCAGAAGACCTTGCTGACCGACTCTTACAAGTCCATGGTGATCCTGCAGTGTGGTGGGTGTCCCAGTTTGTCAAATACTTGATTCGCCCACAGCCTTGGCTGGAAAAGGAAATAGAAGAGGCCACGAAGAAGCTTGGCTTCAAACATCCAGTTATTGGGTAAGAATCTGATTTGTTTCTCATACAGTGAGGTGTAATAGCGGGGTTATGGACCTTTACAATATATTGTGAAAAGTGTCAAAGAAAAGCACCAAACAATAATTAAAGTGGCAGGACAGACTGTAGTCAAAATGCCATTACAGGAGAGAAGAGAAGCCAGCAGCAGCGAATCTCAACTCTGATTAGCACAGAGGTAGGTAGATTTTTTTTAAAAGGGCACAAGAGGGAAGTGAAATGGGGAACTAGAAGATTACTGAGGATCTGGCGGAGGTCTGAGAGGGATGTAGGGAGGGGAACTGTAAAATATCTGAGAAGGATATGGCAAAGGTCAGAGGGGATCAGTGGGCTTAGGAAAGAGGGTCAGGTAGCTGTGCAGTCATCCTGGGACCACTACATTCTGTGATTTAGCAGTTTTGCATCATCTTAGGTAAGAGCCAAGGATGAGATCAGAGGTCTGCCCAGGCACGTAGCCTAGCATGAGGGAAGTCCACACTAAAGTTTGTACAAGTTTCTGGTGCAAAGTTTGGACAAGTATGCAGGCTAAGCAAAGTCTCTTGGAAGAATTCACAAAGGCTAGTTTAATTTTCATAGCCCCACCAAAGAACAGAGGTTATTGAGAATATTTTGAATATAATACATGACTCCTATCTTACTCTAATAGGGCCATGAGATGAAGCTATCTCATTGATAGCTTTTCTATTGTACCTTATTCTTAGACCTCATAAATTGCCATTGGTGATTATCTTGCAATTTTTATATTTTGTTGTCTTTTCTGTCCTGAAAGCTTTTTTGAGAATAAGGATACCATTTGTAATGTAAAATAATGTTAACATTATTATTTAAAATTCTGTTGTGGCCCACTTGGGAGTTATGTACATATATATTCAGTCTCTTATTTGTGCTAAGCGGGAGATATATCAGGAAATCCTGGGAACAAGAAAAATTCCAAAAGAGCATCTTTACTCACAAACATGTGCTCCTGTACATATACCTCATTATGGAACAAGGAGTTTTCCTAGAACCTGATGCTAGATTTTACACCATGGAAAATGTTCTTGCCTTTAGACTAATAGAAAGAATACTAGACTAAGAGTTAAGTGGCCTGGGGATTAGTCCTATCTTTTCCCTAATAATGATTCTGGGCCAACCAGTTACTTAATAATAATATTGGGCTTTGATTTTTTTCATCTGTAAAATTAGAAAGGTAATACCTGCTTTAAAACTGATGATGTGATGATATAAGGACGAAAGGATTTTAGTTCTATCAAAGAAATGTACTGTTAGATATTGTTACCATTCAGAGAGACTGAAGATTAAATGATTCCTGACAATAGACTTTTAGACTACACTGTGGCATTCTATAACCTATAATGCTTGTAATAAAGTCAGCCATTGATTAATATTAATACATCTGATTCATTCACTTATTTGCAGAACATTTATTGATACCTGCTACTGTGGGGGACAGAGATTAATTTTTAAAAAACGACTCCTTCCTTCCAGCTTATTACAGTCTATGGGAGAAGAGACACAAGTAAGCATTATTCAGGGTAAAATGTGATAAATACCCTGAGAGAAGCATATAAAGCATTTTGGGAGGTCAAGAAAGGGAAAAAAGTATTTCCGTGTGGATCAGGAAAGGCTTCATAGCTGTAATGTTTGAAAGGGTTGAATTTCTAAACTATCATCAACTACATTATTTCGTTTGATCCTTTAACACAATTTTGTGAAGTAGGCAGAGATAACCATTTTGTAAATTAGGAAACTAAAGTGCAGAGAAATAACATTTCTATGTAAAGTTCCAGAATTAATCAAGGACTTAAACCAAGTCCAGTTCTTCACAATACCACATAGCTCTTCCTTCAACACTAGTCTGCCTACACAAAGATACATAGTTCAAATAGCAGTATACAATCCAAAGTTGAATGTCATCTTGGAGATGCATTATATAATTTTCTTTCTGTAGTAGATGGACCTTCTTAACTTTGTTTAGATTTCCTAATTTATATTCCAGAGAGCTAACCTTACCAGTTTGCTGTGGACAATCCACCATGCTAGGAGCTGACCAAATATAGTAAGCAGACAGTTAAGTTAGTTGTACATTGAAGTAGTGTACTGTAATAGAAAGAGGAGTGGACTGAGATTCAGGACTCTGGGAGCCCATCTAGCTTCCATCACTAACAAGTTGTGTAGCATTGGGCAACTTACTTTTTTACTCTGGGCCCCTGTTTCCTCATTTATTTAAAACAACAGCAACAAAAACCTTAAGTTAGTTGGCATCTAAGGTTTCTATTAACACAATACTAAACAATTAGATGTTTGTGTCTGCCTATCAATCAGTCATTTATTCTTTGTATTTGGTGCAGTTGAAAATAAATGAAATAGAATCCCCTGCTCTGAAAGAGCTTGATATTAATAGTGAAACTCAGGAAGTACACAAATAACTTTTACTTTTGTGAAGACTGGGTTGAAATGTACATGAGAGAAACCAGCCTCCCCTCACTTTATATTATCTTTTTGTACACTGAAATGTCTTTAGAAACATCAATTCCTTTAACTGTCAGATGAAGGCATTACATTAAATGACTTCTAACATCTTTCACGGGTCTAACATTCTGCCTTTTCTGTAAAGATTCTGTTATGGTCCTCTGAAATTATTGATCCAGGCCTAATTTCAGTACTTAGAGAACTGAGAAATTTTCTTCTTAGTGCTCTATCACTCTCTTCTCTTAAATGGTTATCTTCCTTTGGCTATCCCTTTTAATTTTCATATTTCCCACCCCACATCTTCCCTTGTTGTGTCTTAGTCTTCATGTGTAGAAAAATTACCAATCCCTATTCTAAATGTTAGAACTAAAGAAATTACATGGTGAAATCAGAGTATCTAATAGTATTTTCTCTTGTGAAACTTTTCATTGAAATTCAGTGGAATGGTTCTTTCTGCCCCACTTCATCTCTTTGAAGCACACTGAAAAATTCTAATTTCCTGAGAGAAGGTGGGAAGGAAAAGATAATAGTAAGTGTTTATATGATAGGATCTCCTTCTGCACTATAGTCAAGAATGCAAAAGAAAGAATAGCCATAAAGATTGCAGAGTGGTGAAATCAAACCCTCACTCCAGATTCATATTTTTAAAAAGTTGATCTTTAGCCTGTTAAATGCCTGTGTTCCAGTGCCTACATCAAGGTTGCAGTAGAATCAAAGTAAGAGGTGCTCATATGCTGTGAACCAAAGCAAAGCAAATTTACCATTTCTTACCACTTGTGAAAAGTGGTTTAGTAATTTTGAGGGAGTGGGACATATTTAAGGAAAATCTTTTAATTTATGAAAACAAACCATAACTGTTACTATTATTCCCATTATAATTACTTTGGCAACACTAAAATGTAGGAGAATACTGTGGAAGTCAATACCTTTTTCACTATAGGACAATGTAAATCCATATTCCCAGTTTCACAATTTCAGGGCTTTTCTTAAATAGAACAGATAAGAGCAGTATCTGCTTGCATTTGATAGAAAGAAATATATACAACAAAAGGGCTGGAATGACTCCATGAACTTAAAAATCCTAATATGGTTTGCCTGCTTTGACTGTGCTATAGGAAGAGTCCATGCAGGTCTTTGGTTTCCTTGGACAACTTTAAATTCTACAAGCTGGTAGTTACAGTGACTACATGGTAAAATTAAGAAAAAAATACCTAGCTTCAGAATGTTACAAACAGTATTTTTAATGTTCTGTAATAACTACTGTGAATCCTGGGGTCATTTGGACTCAAAAATCTTTAAAAGTTCTATTTTTTTTCTGGAAGGACTAGTTAGTATTTTGCCTCCTGGTAGGGATGATAACTCTGGAATCTTCTATTATTCCTGATAGGCCAATTACTTTCTCCATAAGAAAACATTTTTCAAAGGCTTCACTTACTTTCTGATTCCTCTGATATTGTTTAACATGCCTTGCAAATATATTTAGCAATATGTGTTTTAGTTGCTTTTTAAATATTTATTTTCCTTTTTCTAATGGTGAAAATAAAAGAAAAATTGGTTAAAAAACTGCCCATAACCCACAGTGAGTAGGGATATAAAGTTGAGTACTTATAAAACAACCAGAACATTGTCAGCAGTATCTGAATTTCTCCCTCTGCCCAACAGAGTTCATGTCAGACGCACAGATAAAGTGGGAACAGAAGCAGCCTTCCATCCCATTGAGGAGTACATGGTGCATGTTGAAGAGCATTTTCAGCTTCTCGCACGCAGAATGCAAGTGGACAAAAAAAGAGTATATTTGGCCACGGATGACCCTTCTTTATTAAAGGAGGCAAAAACAAAGTAAGTTAGATCAACTAGTGATTCTAGAGTGAAATTGTCTCTTCTTTGGAAAGAATCCTTAATTCCCATGTCGTGTGATTCTTGTTATAATATTGTTACTGATTACTGGGTTTTTTAAATTCAAATCACTGTGAATAACTGTTATCTAATCAAAGCATATTTTATTATCTATATCTAATAATACTTTCTAACAAAAAAAAATCCAAAATGAACTAAATCACTGACTTATGCATCATCAGCAATCATCATCATTATCATCATTAAAAGCATTTGCTAACTAACCATAGAAGACTGTTAACAAAACACATACTAGGTGCTTGCACTTCTGACCTCAATATCTTCACTCACAATTATAAGCAACTGAATACATATGTAAGATAAAGAGTTTTCATCTTATATAAAATTCTGGAATTTTGAATATAAAATGAAAGGTGAAAAAAATAAAAAAATGAGTTTTGTTAGTGGAAGAATTAAGGACTACTAGTAAATACTGAACAATAATCATCATTTATTGAGCCGGCCTCTGTTTCAAGCACTGTGCTAGATGCTGGGGATTCCATAATAAGTAAGACAGGCCCTGTTTTCAAGGAATTCCCAATCTGTTTGGGGAAATAGACAATTACTCTACTGTGTGAGTAATGCTACTATAGGATTAAGCTTAGGGTGTTATGAAACCACATAAACAAAGCACTGCACCTAATAAGAAATTTGTCATCATAAGATCTGTATGAACATGGAATTGGCCTTCATTTGCTATTAATAAATAAGAGATTTGTTAACTGTATGTGAAAGTAGGTAATGAGGGAGGAGAACATTTCAGCTCAACTCTACTCAGATACCATCTCTTCCAGAAATCCCTAACCCTTGACTGGGCTAAGTGACCATTCTCTTTAACCCCAAAATTTTTTGTGCATTCCTCTGTTGTAGCATTTAGTACTTGCTTACCTCTTTCTCCCTCATTAGCTTATATAAGCACTTTGGACACAGTTTCTAGCGCTTATAAATATCGAATTGTGCTTATTTCAATCCCATCAATTTGAGAAGATTTTATTTGCAGTAAATCATTTAAACTATTTGGCTATTTAATTATTGTACTTTTTAGGCCCCTTTTTATGTCATAAATGAGGGGACAAAATAGAAACAAATTAAGAATGAGAACTATTAATTCAGGTATTTATCCAGGTCATTGGATAAGAAGTTAAATCTAAATCCTATTTCTCCCAACTAAGAATATAAATTAATTGAATTCAAATTGATTTTTAAGGCACCCTCTTTTGACACAGACACATACACACACAAAGAGCAAAAATATACATTGGCCAAGTACAGGCATGAATTAATCATGAATTAATGTAAGAGTGTAAGAATTAAGATTAAATGAACATTTGCAACATTTGTAAGAGTTAGGGATTAAATTAAAAAAACACAATAAAAAAATTTCACAGACATTTTTCCAGATTGCTGGTCAGACCTATTTGAGAGAAACAAAGTTAAAATAGTTCACTATGCTCTGTCATTTTAAAACACCATACTGAAGTTATAATTTGGTTGAAGAAAAGGATACTAATTTTATCTACCCTTCCACTTATCCTTGAATGCATCACAAGCTTTTTCCACTTTTTCCTTTTTTCCTTGATTACCAAAATAATTCATGCTCATTAGAAAAGATAGATACTAGAAAATACACAAGCAAAGAAAAAAATTATTACCCACAATCCCATTACTTAGTGGCAACAATTGTTCTTGATATTGACATAGTCCTTCTAGCCATTTATATAGTCAACACTTTATAATAGTTGATCATACTCTATATAATCTGAATTCTTTTTCACTTAATATGACAATACATCCATTTTCCTAGATCACTAAAAACTCATTATAAATGTCTTTTAATGACTATATATCTGCTGTATGGAAATACTATTGCTTACTTTACCATGCTTCTAATGTTAGACAGTTAGGTCATTTCCAATTTTTTACTCTTATAAATAATACTATAATGAATGTCTAAAATTATCCACATTATTTTCTTAAACTAGATTTCTAGACTTGGAAGTATTTAGATCAAAGGATAGGAACATTTTTTACAACTTTTGATCCATAATGCAGCATGACATTTTTACACCAAGCAACCCTTAAAATACAGTTGACAGTATCTACTTGGACAATGGGAATAATAAAACTTGAATTTCCTCTTTCAGGTCAACAGCTATAACTCCTCTCCCTGTAGTAGTCCAGGCAGCAGTTTTCTCCATATTCTGTAATAAATGTAGTTGTAAGCATTTTATGCATAATTTTTCTCTCTTTGGAAATCCTTTCATTTTAATTTTCTGAGTCATTTTGAAGATTTTCTCAGGAATTCCAATGCTGTTTCTCTCCTTGATTATTACTTAAAGGTTTTTCCACTCTAAATTAACTCTGCTTTAGACATCTCAGGATTGGTTTTGATACCTAGGCAAATCATAAAACCTCTGCTATTGTTTTAGGAAAACCAAAGCAGTATCTCTCACAAGATATATAGTGTCCAAGACCATACTGACTTTTTTGCTTAAGAAGCATGAAGAGATAAAGATTTAAACTTAAAGGTCCATAGGGTTCACATGGTCAGAGGAGACTCCATATTCTGGGTAGCTTATCCTTTGAAAGGGGTCAAGATTAGCTTCATGGTTGTGCCTTTCTGTGTGAAGATAAGCAGTTAGTTTGGTGGTTACTATTATGCCTCAGGTTTCTTAGGATGAGATTGAGTTTATCCATGAGATTTTAGCACCAGCGTCCCAATAACTGCAGGCATTGCTAATGTGACAATATTTCTCTTAGATAATTCACTATTAGGGTTTATATCACAGAATTATTGGCAGTCAAAGGAATAAGTCAGTCTCAATCCTGTTAAAGTTGTCTATCCATTGTCTTCCGAGATTGTGGAGAGTGGGGGTAGGGGTGACATGGTGACACAGGAGATAAACAAGCCTTTAAAAATCTCCCACATTAAATATTTACATATCTGGTTTGCTCTGTATCAAAAACTAGATTCATTGAAATGGATGAGGCAAAAAAAAAAATTATTTTTTAATTTTTGTGACATGCTTGGTTGTCTTGTAAAATGAAGAATCAGCAGAAAAGAGTAATAACTTGCTTTACTAATTTATTGAACTCCTACAATATGCTGCTAGACACGTGTAGGACACTGAGAATACAAAGATAAGTAAAAGATAATATGTGATTGATTCTGTCTGGGATTAGGCAATACACATCTAACAAATACAGTATAGTTAGATAAGTGTCTTGAAGGAGTTATATACCAAGTACAGTGAAATTCACTAAGAACACTGACTCACTCAGTCTGAGGAAAGGCTTTAGAAAAGAAAATTTGATGTTAATTTATAACTTCAAGCTAGTCTTTTGTGGGTTATATAAAATAAATTTTTATAAAGGTGGAAGAAGAAATATTTCTTTTTATCATTGCCAATCTTTGCAACCTCAAGATAGAAGAATTCCTCTGCTGTCATATGTGTGGGGAAAAGAAAGAAGCATGTTTGTATAGTAAAATCCAGAAAATTGGATTTCCATTACCACTATTGGTTAAGAGTAGATGATGCTTCAAGAAGTGGGGATGAGATGAGATTGAATCTAAGAGCTTTTTAAAATATTCATTTCTTAAATTTTTTGTATTGCTAGCTTGTAATATCAATGAAGACTTACAAAGTGTAACCCATGTCTCAATTGTCACAAATTCTAAATTAAAAATATTGAATGAAGTTTTATCATGATATTTATATTCTAAAGGAAAAGTTCAGTGACCAAATATGAGAGCAACTTGAAAAATCTCTTAAAGATTGCTCATTTCAGAGAATAAAGAGCCAACAGGTTGCAATTCTTTCATATATTGAGAAAGGACATTTTTGGGTATGTGTGTGTGTATGTGTGTGTGTGTGTATGAGAGAGAGATAGAGAGAGAGAGAGAGAGACATGCCAATAATTTTAATATACAGGGCATTCCAGAACTGTTTCTTCCCCATTGATAGATTTAAAGATGCCTCACTGACTACTCTATTGAATGCCATAATTAAAGCTTTTCTTACTTTAGAAAGAGAAGTTCTTGGTCAAGGAGCAGGTCTGCCTCTCCTGATAGGCTATTGTGATTTCAGTGACTATGTATAAATTTATTTCCTTTTTCAGGTACCCCAGTTATGAATTTATTAGTGATAACTCTATCTCTTGGTCAGCTGGACTACACAATCGATATACAGAAAATTCACTTCGGGGTGTAATCCTGGATATACATTTTCTCTCCCAGGCAGACTTCCTAGTGTGTACTTTCTCATCCCAGGTAAGTGACAGTAAGACATTTTTAAGTGGTCAATACTTTTGGTCATTTTGGGGTCAGGAAATTTGTTTTTGGTATTTTTTTTCTTTTGCCTTTTTTTAATGTTAGTTACTGTGATTCTGGTGTAATTTTCCTGATGTTTGGTAATCATCCCTTTTGTGAAAGATTGAAAAGAATCCATAACATAGCTATTTGAGTGCCCTGAATATTTACTTGTTTGCAAGCAATGGTTGAATACTTCTCCACTGAAGCCAGTTATTGGAGTTGTTTAAAGTACTTTGCTTGTGACAGCATTTAACAGAAACAGCAAGTAATTAAACTTACGGAATACTTTTTGATTTTGCATACAGTCAATATGTAAGCAGAATCCATCCATTCCTACACATCATATCAGTACACTGATACTGAGAGACTTAAATGCTCAGCATTTTGCCTCACTTGATTACTTTATAGAAAATTAGTAAGAATAAATGTGATTCCTCCTTAAGTCCTACATTTCTCCCAAATAAGAAACTGTACACTTAATTTAAGCAGTACTCACAATCGTTCTTTGAGTTTAATTGTTGCTGATAATTATATGTTTATGGGCTTAGGGTATATGCTTTTTTTCAATTTTTAATTTTTTAAATATATTTAGATTACATAAATGTTACATAAAAAATATAGGGGATTCCCATATGCCCTGCTCCCCACACCACACCCATTTGCCCCCAATACAACATCCTTCATTAGTGTGGTACATTCATTGCAATTGATGAACACATTTTGGAGCATTGCTACTAAGCATGGATTATACTTTATATTATAGTTTACACTCTCTCCCACACAATTCTGTAAGTTATGGCCAGAGGTGTATGTGCTTTTATGAGTGTTCCAATCAGCCTTATATACACAGTGGAATACCAGTATAGCAATATTTATTGTGAATTTTATTTGCTCTTTCATTTATACACATATTATTGGTTAGTTCGTTCAACAAGGTATTAAATGACTAATTTGTGCTCAGCATTATACTAGGGTACAGAGAGGAGTTCAAAAGAGATTGAAGATACAGATCTTGCCCTGGTCTAGAATCAAATAAGCAAAATACTCATATGAAATAACTAGAGAATAACTATCAAGAACTATAAATCAGTATAAGATAAATGTCTAAATGCTAAGAAGAAGCAGAGAAAAATATGTGAAAAGGAAAGACATTTTCATGGGATTATACTTCCGAGGGCATTATGTTAGGAACATTTTTTTATTATGTGAAAATGTGCATTGTTACAATGGGATGGTGATATGATTGTTGGAAAGATACCTACCCAGGCAAAGACTACAAGTTATTTCAATATGGAACAAGAGTACAACTTACTACCCAAAGACATCTGTACAGAATAGGTATCACACAGCAGTAATCCTAGTCAGAAGGAAAAACTTCCTTGACCTTCAAGTTCCCATGAAAACATCCATGGCTACTGTTTTTCCCTAATTGTTGTGAGGATCCTGTCTTTGAGAAGCATCATTTTTCATTATCATTGGGGTTCCCAGGGTGTTATACCTACCTGATCCCTCCCAACTGAGAATCTGGCTATATGCTTATCTGATCAATAGGTCCAAGTAGCTAGCAACACCTCCTACACAATACTGAATGTTAATTGTTAGAATGAGTGAATCAAGGGTCAGTGTCCCAGGTGTACCACCTCCTCTGTAGGCCTAAGTTTTAGGCCTGCCTGAAGTCTATTGTTCTAGTCCAGGGATCACAACCTCAGCACTATTGGCATTTTGAGCTGGATAATTCTTTGCTGTGGGGAGCTGCCCCATGCATTGGAGGATATTCTGCAGCTTCTCTGGCCTCTACTTATTAGATGTCAGTCGCACTCCCACCTCAGATTGTGACAAACAAACCGAAAAAATGTCTTCAGATGTTGCACAATTGTCCCTGGTAAGAACCACTGTTCTGGTCTTGAAGCTTTAAAATTAAATAAAGATATACATGTCTGAACAGTCACTTAGCTTACATGTAGCTAGGCATTGAGACTTATAGGAATATTCTTTATTCTTTACCTTCCTTCTTCTAGGCCTTAATAATACCATTATGCTCCCTCTGGGAAGAAAAACCTTTTTCTCTTGTTTTCCTTTTCAAGGATGTGCTATAGAATTTTTCATCTTCATAACCCTGATTTTGACCCAGATATCAGGACATTTGACACTTCATGGTGGGTCCAGAGAAGCAGTTCATGTGGAGAAAGAATGGTGCTAAGAGGAGTTTTTGTATCCAAAGGAATGAGATTAATACTTAAATTGTTCCTAAAACTCTTGACAAGTCAAAGTTCATCTAAAATGATTTCTATTTATTTGAACCAAAGCAAGACTTAAACATTATTTTGTATCCCAAGATATATTTGAACACCTCAAAATATTTCAGGTTAGTGTTCAGAATAAAAGTTTAACAGTAAAACCACCTTATATTTATATAGTGAATGGTTGTTTGCCAGGCATACTCGCTTCCAGTATCACATACCTTATATAATGACTAACACCACCATTTGAGATCATGGAATAATTCCAGATTCAATGATAAATCTGAGGGCTTACAGCACCCCAACATTTTTTGCAGGTGTTTATGGTAGAGAGGTATTTTAGTAGAGTTTAATATTTTTTCTATATGAATGAAATTAGTTGGTGAGTTGTAGCACTTTCCTTGCCATAAATCAAAATTAGAATTGCTTGAAAATTGCCTAGAAATATCTCATTATCATCACTGATGTGGTGGGAGAAAGAGTTACTGAAAGAATCAAAATGCCAAGCCACTGATTTCACTGGGCAAATAAAAAGAATGGGCCCTAGAGCCATACTATCTGGGTTTGAGTCCAGCTTTGACCATTTAGTGGCCTTGAACAAATTACTTAGCCTATCTCTGGCTGGGATTTTTTTACATATATAAATGATGATAATACTAGTACCTACTGCACAGAGTTTTGTGAAGATGAGAGAGAATAGTGTTTGGCAATATGTTAATCGCAATAAATGTTAGCTGCTATTATATATTTAGGTATAGGAATATCTTTGCCTGTTGGACAAACTCTGCAGTATTTGTTTTATCAGCTTTTTTTCACAGGACACATTTTCAGACCATATGTTCTCACCTTTTAGGGGTATAAAACATTGCTGTATGGGCATGGGTAATGCTTAGACTCTACCATGTGCACTGAATAAGCATAACGATCCTTCATAAAGAAAAGTAACCAGTAATATTCAGCATATTTCTCTGTGTCAAGGTACTACATCAATTCCATTTTATTTAGCTTATTGAAAGGGAGCATAGCCATATAATGTGAATTATCAGAAACAAAAGTTCTTCAGTCCCAAAAGGTGAGTGAGAAGCAATAGTATTTGCTCTGGCCAGTCCAAGTAAACTTTTGTGTGTGTGTGTGTGTTGTCTTAAGAGAAATTAATCTGCAGAATTTCCTATATATACCACATGCATGCTTGAAAATAGGGGATGACTAAAGTCAAACCTCTAGAAAGAGGACAAAAGAATAAAACATCAAGAACCAAATCTCAATTCAGTATAAGACATGTACAACCAACACTCAACATGCCAAGAGATGATTAGGAAGTGACACAAGTTTAATGTCTCATTTATAATGCCTCAACAATCCTGACGTTTTATTCATGTAACCTTTCTGTATCCTAGGTTCTTTCCTTTGAGAAATTTTACACTGTATGGCAATAGTGAGAAAGAGTTTATATGTTGACCATGAGCTATTGTAAACAATGTCGAAAGACTGAAATGCTGCACTAGAAGTAAAAATGCACGGCTTAATATTTGAGAAACCGCAGGCCTGAATGTCATGGCACAATAACCAGGATTCCTCATAATGTTTTGGACCCACTCTTCTCAGTCTCAGGGTTTCTCATCTTTCTTGGTTTGATATCTACAAGTGAGATCTAGGAATTCTCCTTAAATGAAACGTTTTTAAAAAGAAGCAGGGGGCAGATGTGGCTCAAATGGTTGGGCGTCCATCTGCCATATGGAGGGACCTGGGTTCGATCCCTGGGACCTCCCGGTAAAATAAAAAATATATATATAGAAGGGGCATGGGCTGCCAGGCTCTGTGTGCCGGTGAGCCGCCAGGCCCCAGGAGCCATGCAGCAAGATGATGACCGGGAGCCATGCAGCAAGATGATGACGTAACAGGAGAGAGATTCAGGGGAGAGTCAAGACAAGATGCTCCGAAAGCTCCAAAAACCAGGAACCGAGATGGCACAGGTAGCAGAACACCTCTTTACTACATCGGAGGTCTTCAGGATCAAATCCTTGTGAAGACTGGAGGAGAAGTATGAGAAGAGATGGGAGGAAACAGACACAGAGAATTGCCCAGCGAATGGACACACAAAACACCAGCAAAATGGGGAAGGGGGGTTTAAAATGGATAACATAAATAAGTCTTTGAAAAAAAGAAGCAGGAATGTGGTTCTACTCTCTAATTTTGTTACCATTGTTGCTCTTAGATTTCCAAATCCCTTCATCAAAGCCAAGTTTGTCCTAAAAGCCTCATAAATTGAAAAGAATAGTTCTGGGGGTTTAATCTGAAAATTAGAGACAATATTAGCATTTTCCAAGAGCATCAAATGAGTTTTGAAAGCCATGCAGTCACATTCCAAACTGTTCTTCCAAATACTCCAATCTCGATCTTCGTTACTGGAAACTGCCTATGCCCAAAGCATCTCTTACTGAAGTTATTCTCTATTTTTCTGAAACCATCTTAATCTGAAGGAAATAAATTATAGTTTGAGAAATAGCAGTGATCGACCGTTTAGTTTTAGATGGTCAGAATATCAGGTAATTTTTTAAAATTGTTTATGTTCTGGTATCATATTTTTATTACTCTGGAATCTGATTTACAGATATGGTTGTAGATGCTCACTGTAAAGACTTTAGGCAGTCAACATTTTTTTAGTGAGCTGTCAACATTGCTCAAGAGTTCCAGCCATTAAAATCTGGAATATAGGTTACAAGGGGTCAGATTGGGGGTAGGGAATGGGGAGTTAATGCTTGAGTTGTAGAGTTTCTATTTGGGCTGATTTTAAAGTTTTTGTAATGGATGGTGGTGATGGTAGCACAGCATTGTGAATGTAATTAATAGCACTGAATTATATATATGAGTACAATTGAAAGGTGGAAATTTTAGGTTGTAAATATGTTACTAGAATAAAAATTATATTTTAAAAAGTATAGGACTGTACAAAACAAACAGTAACCCTGTGGACAATAGTTAGTACAATTATGAAAATGTGCTTTCATGAATTGTGACAAATATACCACACTAATGAAGGTGTTAATAATAGGATGGTAGATGGGAACTCTGTATTTTATGTAGTTTGTGCATGACTTTTCTGTAAACCTACAACTGCTCTAATAAAAAATCAACTTAGAGCAAAATTGATACCTCCCTTTATGCCACTCAATACACCATTCCTGTGGCACTCTTTGTTGTCTAATTCCAAATCCACTAACAACACATTTAGGTTCATTACACTTTGAATCAGACTTTGGAAGGCCCAGAGGGCAAAACCAGGAACTACATTCATTTTATTCAAGACAGATCCTCCGGATAGGAATTTCCACTGAGATGGGTTCATGAAACTGCAATGAAACACTTAATGCATGTTCAGAGCACCATGGAGAAAGCACAGGATGAAGACCCAAGATGGTTACTTTGCAGAGCAGAAGGCAAGAATAGTAGTTTACATCAGCATGGGCTCTAGCTTGCAATGCTGAATGCTGCATTGTACAGCTGGTGTCACACTAATCCTTTTGTCATCTCTCACAATGTAGCAAAGACCTTGGTCTTTGTCTCATATTAGATAGCAAAGCAAAGTAGTTTACAGAAAAGTTGCATAACTCCCAGAATCCATTTGCAGCTTCTCACACTAGGAGAGCCTCCCTGGCCTTGTCTTGACAAAAACAAGATCCCATCTGCTCTGAGAAAGTTTTGGAGGCTCATGAAAACTCATCTGGCTGCTCTTCAGGAATGAAATTCAGCCTAATGGACTCCCCACCCACTTAAAAAAAATTTTTTTTAATACAATCACATTTCTGTGCTTTATCCTGTGGTAGGGTTTCTGCCTTTACCCTTTACTCTGTGCCTAGTGGTGTACTAAAAAGGAAGTAGTGTTATAGCAACTTAAAACACACTACATGTGGCCAGCCTCTGCTTTGCAAACCATAGCCTGCCTTTCTCAGTCATGCTACCTGTCAAGTATCAAGCCTGACTTAATATTGGCATCAGCTGAAAGCCTTCACTTACCTGCTAAGTGATTTGGATTTGTAAAGCATAAAAAGGAAACCTGGGGTAATTAATTGCAAACATAAACATCATAGTAATCTTTCTAGGCCTTTGTGATTAATTGCCCCTGATTGATACAGAGACAGTTTTTTTTGATTACCTCCTCAGAGTGTTATAAATAGCCCTTAAGGAGTAAATATCACCCATGCTGGATTGGTATTATGCATGGAGCAGTATTCATCCAACAGATAAATATTTAGCGCCCACTAGTGCCAGGCACTGTTCTAGGTGCTTTTCCTAAAGCAGTTCAGTGTGATTGAGAGCACATACTCTCAATCAGAGTTCTGATTGTGGCTCTGCCATTTACTAGCTACATTTTTGTTTTTGTTTTGTTGGTAATTTGATTAATCTTTCTCTAATCTTTCTGAAAGTAAGAGTCTTAAGTTTGTCCAAGGCTGGCCTTAGCCTTTCTTTCTGTTGTTAAAATGTAAACAAGGAGAACAGAACCTCCAACAGATAATATACAAAGTAGTTGCAAAGACAGGCAAACTGCCTGGATTAAAAACCTAAATCTTTCACTTAAATCTAAATCTACCACAATAGTGTAAGCTTGGGCAAATTCCTTAACTTCTCTGTGCTTTAGTTTTGGCATCTGTAAAATGAGCATAATGATAGAATCTTATGGGAATATTGAGAGAATTAAATTAGACAGTACCTTAAAACAATATCTGAGAGCAAAGGCTCAGTAAATATTAGCCTCTATCATTATTATTATAGTTTGCTATTATTGTAATTCCTTTAATTATTTAGTTTCTTCCTTTATAGAGTTCCCACTTAATTTTATCACCCCATGTGGGCCTTTGGCTGAATTTGAAGTTCAAGTTACAAATCTTTTTGATCTTCATTTTGTTATAGTCTCAGTATTCTACCGGTAATATCCTTTGTGCCATGCCATTCCTGATATAAAATTACTTCTTTTAGCAAAGTAGCAAACTTGCAAACAAAGTTCTCATCGTCTTGTTTCTATGTCTAGTTGTAATTCTAATACTAGAACTTGGGCAAATCATTTAATGTCCTTGTATTTTAGTCCCTATCTGCAAAATTAAAAATTATGCCTAAACCCAGTTTCATTTGAAAATTATATATAGCATTTTAGAATACTTCAAGTTCCTAAATTCAGATCCTCTGAGCAGTTGAGGTGATGATTAAGCCAATCAGATCCCATTTTCCCAAAACAAGAAGGAGCATCTCCATTCAGTTTTTGGAGATCTTCATGAATGCTGAGATTTTAAAGGACAGCCAGGTAATCATAAATTGCTCCACTCAGCAGAATTACAACCACTATCAGTATCATTTTAAATATATGCAAAAACATTGATATAGGAACAGTAAAACTTCATTGACAGAGATACCACAACTAGAGATTTAGGAAAATTTGACCTGAGTTGAGCTCTCTATTCATAATGTATAAAGTAAGGATTTCTAAACAAAATTCCAGTATTCTTTGTTTTGTCTTCATGTATTCCTAGAATAGATTCTGAAACCTATTTACTCTATAATGAAAAAAAAACTATTAATTGCTTAAAATATTATCCCTCCATGGAGATAGTTATAGTTTACCTTTGTCACAAAGCATTAAACTCAAGGTTCAGTGAAGCTCAGATTGTGGAATTTCAGCTGCCATCCACTGGGCAGAAAGGGACCTTTTACAACGTCCTAAAATTATACTAATTAGACAGGTGCAAATCCTGTCTTTCCCAGAGGCTAGCCCAGATATCAGTCCAAGCACACCACTATCTGCTCATCACACTTTAAAAACTCTTTGCAACATAAATGGCAGTTATGATTTTATTTCACTTGCCAGTGCCATTTGATTGTCAGTAACACTGAATCTCTATTGAGAAGAGTTCTGAGATCAAGTCCTAAAGAAGCAGAAGTGCATATATAATTGGTTAGAAAAAAAAAAATAATAATAATAATAATAATTGGTTAGTATTAAATGAAGGAAAAGGTAGTGGTGGCATTTGTGTGAAGTATTTACAGTCCTAATCCTAAACCTTAACTTCTTCAAAGGCATAGGAACTATGTCTTACTACTTTTTTTTTTTTTTTAATCACCAGTGCCCAGCATAGGGTACTGTGTGACTCTTAATAAATGCTTATTGAAATTAACTGATTCCTTTTCTTAAAGGACTTTGTATCACTTTTTTGCTTCCAGAGACTTTAATTTTTTTAAATCCTTTTGATTAAAAAAAAAAAAAAAAAAAAAAGATACAAGCACAGAGATGAAGATTGACTTGTACCAGCATCTAAGAGCAAATGGACTGAAATTTGTGACTAGACTCCACTAGTCTCAGCCTCTCAGTAGTGTGGCCCATCTCTTTGGTCAGGGGTTTTCAGATTGCTATGAAAGACAGCTTTTATATACTAACAGATTATTTTATCATTCTTTTCCAAGGTCTGTCGAGTTGCTTATGAAATCATGCAAACACTGCATCCTGATGCTTCTGCAAACTTCCATTCTTTGGATGACATTTACTATTTTGGGGGCCAAAATGCCCACAACCAAATTGCCATTTATCCTCACCAACCTCGAACTGCAGATGAAATCCCCATGGAGCCTGGAGATATCATTGGTGTAGCTGGAAATCATTGGAATGGCTATTCTAAAGGTGTCAACAGAAAACTGGGAAGGACGGGCCTATATCCCTCCTACAAAGTCAGAGAAAAGATAGAAACTGTCAAGTACCCTATATATCCTGAGGCTGAGAAATAAAGCTCAGATGGAAGAGATTGACAACCAAACTCATTTCAAACCATTTGAGCCAAACAGTAGACCAAGAAGGCCCTTGACTTAACAACATGTGATTAAATGAAAAACACCTTCAGCGCTGAGAGCAACTGGGAACAGACAGATGCTTCATTGATGGAATTACTCTTTAACAAGAGCTACAATGCCCTTACTGCACAGTTCATTAATGTACTCACAATGTATAACATACAATTTGTTTACTACTTTTCTCCGTCTTTTAAGACTGTGTCCCCATGAAACAAACACTGCCACAATGTGTAATTTAAGTGACACAGACATATTTTGTGTGAGACTTCAAACTTGGTGCCTATATCCGAGAGACTTCTGTGACCTAAAGAGAAGACCCGAACAGCTCCCTACTACAGGGAAAAGTTGATTCTTAGCCAGTGGTGATGTTATGACCACTGAATTCAGCAGATTCAGATGAGAATGGTTGTTTTTTTTTCCTTTATAAGGTTGTCTGATTTTTTTTTTTAAGTAATTGCATCAGTACATCCACTTTGTCATTAATAAGTGAAGGATACATCAAAAAATAAAATAATCACACTCTATTAGGAATTTTTGTAAAACAATGCCATGAACAGATTCTTTAGTACTTAATGTTTCTGGACACGTTCTTTGATAACAAAAAATAAATTTTAAAAAGAGGAATTTTGTAAAGTTTCTAGAATTTTGCATCATTGGATGATGTAGTGGTCAGCTTTATAGTAGAAGAACTATGATAAACGAGGAATTTTATAGTTTTTTGCTTTATTTTTTCCTTTTTTTTTTTTTTCTGATTTTGATAGACTTGGCTAACAGGTCTTAGCTCAGAGAGTCATTGGTAACACTTTAATACTAGATTTATTTGGTGCACATTACCAAGTTTTAAGAACACAACTTCGTTTTATTTGTTTTAATTGAAGTAATCATACTCCTTGTCCTCAGAGGAACTATCACCTCTATTTCTAAAGCTAACCATTTCAGGCGTGTTTGGTAATCTTATTGTGACTTTTCCACTTTTTGTGAGTTGGGTCTTGTTGCTTTATCTATGTACAGTCTTGTGCCCTTTCCTATCATGTGCTGCTTTTGAAAGTACCAGGTTTCTTTGGGTCTGGAAAGCTGGCTGTGTCTGAAATATGTGTCTCACTGTGTGTAGAAGTTGGTGAACAAAGGAGAAAGTGACCACTATGAGAACCAAAATGGACTTGGGATAATTCCATGTCAGAACCACTTTAAAGATAGACTTTGATTTTCTCTCTCTGAGCATCAATTTTCTCCTCATAAAAACATTCCCTGTTTGTATGTAGCCAGCCTGCCTGACAGGAGCATTGCACTGCTTATGTTCTACTGGCAAAAAAAAAAGGGAATTTTGATGCATGTAGCAAACCTGGTGATGAATATCAGGGATCTAACAAAGAAAACTCAGTTATCCCCTGACCTTCAAATCCTCACTAAAACAAAAAGATTTCTATACAAAATCTCTCCACCAAACTTCCCTAAATTCTTTCCACTTCTCAAGTCAAGCCTTCTGCAAAGGCTAACTACTTTTAGTGTCGGCAAGCAATTTTCAATTTAGTTTTGGTACAAAACTTTCCAGCTGATCAGAGGTAATTTTGTATATGAGTTACTTCCCAACACCCATCTCACTTGTCATCAGAACATCAGTAACTGTGGTCTGATTTGTATCCTTGTAGAAGAGCCAAAGATAAATCAGTCTCTTTTCATTCAAAATTGATATAGTTCCAGAGGTAAAAGGACCAAAGAACAGAAAGATGAAGGAAATAAATTGAGTGGTTTCCAAATAGAAGCAAAGACTTAATTCCACATATTGTATCTTTCTGTTTTATTTCCATTTGCTTCTTTTTTATAATTTATATTTCCTAGATTTCCTCTTTTTATTCACAAGCATGTTTTCCTTTGCACCATTGAACGTAGTTATAATATCTACTTTAAAATCCTTTTCTGCTAAATCCAACATCTGAATCATCCACGAGTTGGTCTCTACTATTTGTCTTTGGAACATAGTTCAAATTTCTCTGGTTCTTCATATGTTCAGTAATTTTAGATTATATCCTGACCATTATAAATGTTTATGTTGTGGATCCTGTTATATTCCTCCAAAGAGTACTGATTATTTTTTGTTGTTGTTTGTGTTAGCAGGCAGTTAACTTTATTGGTCTCAGATCATAAATCATGTCTTGGGAAACAGCACAAATCTCAATTAGTTTTTTCATCTTTAGCTAGAGTCCATCCCACACATGTATGATTCAGGAGTCAGCCACAGATATAGAGTTCTACACAGAATGTGGGACTCTTCCTTATTTGGCTGTCTTTTTTTTCAAGATTTCCCCCTTCACTTTCCAGCAGCTATCCTCCTGTTCATTGACCAGAAAGACTGCAGTTTCTATCAAATTAAAAGCTCTAAAAATGGCACTTAACCCATGCCATTCCCTTCTTCCAAGTTTCAACTTCTGTACAGAATTTGCCTGCTTCCTTTTCTTTGGTTTCTAGTGACTTCAGGTGGTTTTTTGTATTCTGTCAAGAGTTTATAGTTGTTATCTGTGGGAAAATTAGTCCAGTCTGTGCTTATTCAACCATACAGAAAGTGGAATTTCAAGAAAGAGGCAAAATGAAAAAAGTGGGAGACTTAGTCCCCTACTGGCCTATGTTTAGACTCTTGCCTTGATAGCTAAGCAGTCAGTAGCCTCAAGCAGGAAGGAAGGTGAACTAAATTGCTATACCTGCTAATGAACACTGTTAACTACATCTTTCAGGAAAAGCTTTTCTGAGCCACTGCTTTGCAAATCATCGTATACTTGGTGATTCCTTCTATACCCATTACTGTGCTAGGAGGACTGACATTTCCTCACTACTATTGTTCTTTCTTCATGAGGACCTTGTACTTAAAAACCCTGAAAGGTTTTGAATTGAGTGACCAGTGCTAGATTAAGATGATGTGGGACTTTTCCTTGTCAGAAGACCTATTTCTAAAAGAGACTTATCTGGAACCAAATTACTAGCTTGGGCTCATTCAATATGGATAACAATCCTGAAAATTAATGACAAAGCAGTTATAAAAGGGCTTACTGAGGCTTTCCTTGTCCTGCCACTCAAGTCTGATGTATTGCTGAGCTGGGCACTAAAAAGAGTTCATGCCTTCTGTGAAAGGGCTTCCAGCCACAGTCTAGGGTTTCTTTGTGTCCCAAATGAATGAGACTAGTTGCTTCCCTCTCTGATCTTTAGTTTTTCCTATTATATAAAGCCAAGCCTTTGTCCTGGGTTCCCTTTTTAAAAAGTTGAGAAGATAAATGGCTTCAGCTTCTGAGGGAATTGAGGGTTAAGAGAGAAAAGGCATATTTTAAGAGCTACCTCATAAAGTAATTACTGTCATCACAATTTAGTTCCCAGGGAATACAGTCCCTGTATATTCAATGACCAGGAAAAGTATTGGGGTCTGAATGGTATAGGTAGTAAGTCTCCTTTATCACACTGAGAATAAATCGCTATCACTTGAGGGGAAATAGACAAGGCCCCATTGGCCATAGCCAGCTGCCTAATGGTTTTTTTGTTCTCTCTGGAGACTGTAACAGCCAGGATTGATAAACCTGTATAGAATAAATGTGTGGCTTGGGGATTGGTGAATCTGGGAATTTAGCATTAATGCCCTAATTTATGCTAGATATAGACTCTAGGAAACTTAAAGTACAGTGCCCAGAGGGGAACACAAAAGGAAATTTGCCTCTGTATTTAATGGATTCCTGACAGCAGTCTCCCCCATGGAAACAAGCTGTTCCAGGATCTTTGGCAGAGCAGAGGCAGGCCTTGGCAAGTTCTTTGGCTTCAACTTGACTTTATGCATGTTTGAGCATGCCCTTTGGCTGTGCATTTACTTCTGGTTCTTTATATAACTCAGAATTTCTGACGCTGAGTACCTGCTCAGCTATTCAGTCAGTTCTCTTGCCTCAGCAAAACCGTTTTCTCCTCTCTTAGCTTTAAATAAGACAATCTTAATTTCGATCCCCTACCACCTTCACAGAGAATGATCTCGTGTGAATGGCTACCTTGTTACTATTTCATTGTAGATGCATTTCCTATTTTAATTACTTACATAGACTATAGTTTTGCCATTGGCATCTCCAACATGTAAAGGGAACCAAATCATCCTCAAACAAAGGGAGAGATTTAGATATTTCTGGACCTGAAGCAGAAGGAAACTAATATTATGTGTTATGTCCATTTAAACTAAAGATTTAAAAGATTTTCACAAATTAATGTCACTACACTCAAGGGGAGCGTGGCTAGACCATGCTTTGTATAAAACTATGCCAATCTAGACAGAGCCTACACTTTTTTAAAAGCAATATATTGAAGTTCGTGGCTGTGGCCATTTGATGTTTTGGGAAGAGAGTCAGGAAGAAAGTTCAGAGCTCCTACTGACCTGTCATCTGTAACTGTTCTCTATAACCTCTTCTCCCATTCCAGTGTCCCATGGAGGCTATTGTTCCCTAACTGCCTGTATGGGTAGAGAAAAGGCCATTAACAAAAGAAAAAAGAACAGCTTTTTTGTTCATAACAGAGCTGTATATAAGAGCATCTGTGGATACTGGAAAATGCTTTACTTTGTATAGAGAGCACAGATATTTTAGACTGAGGATGCTGGGACCTCAAATTCCTAGCTTGTCTTACCTCCCCAGTGGATTGCAGCCCCTAAGAATTTCTGGACCAGCAAAGTAAATGGAAGGTGCAAAGGTAGAAGACCTGGCTCTCAGTTTTGTTTCCCCTTGTCATAGTGCCTATGAGCAAATAATATCCCTGAATCTCAGATTCTATTGGTGGCTAATTTTTTAAAATATGTAAAATATTAAAGGACCTCTTGGACCATGGGCCATTAGTTTACAGCCTTTGGACTAGATCAAGAAGGTTCTTTTCTGACTTCAAGATTCCATCTCTGGTAGGGATTGGTAAGGTGGGTTACAACTACACAAGGCTTTCAGGTTCAGTTGATCCACATATCCTAATTCTTTGGAAATATCTGCTTGTCTGGCTCTTATCCTGGGCTCAGAGTTAACATAGTATGCTAAAGGACAGCTTTGCTCTGACAGCTTATACCTTGGGCCCCTTTCAGACCTGGCCTTGAGGACCCAAAGCTGGGATGTGCTGCCCCATTTCAACTGCCTTGAGCAGTTGAAACCAATTTTGATTTCCTATGCTTAGGCTCATAAAGAGGCCACGACTCAATAGGCTAGATGCCAACTTAGGGGGTCCTGTTATCTTTCTCCATTACACCCTAATATCAGGAGATCAGAGTATGCTTCAAGTCTCTGGTTCCCAGTGTAGGGAGAGATACTCAAACTCCTGGTAGACTTTAAGAAAGCATGGTTAACTAGGAAAAAAAAAAAAAACTAGAAAGTGTGGTGCTAAATGACTGAAGATGAGCAAATATTTCTGTTTTTATAAAAGGGATATGGGTAACCAAATACAGATTGATAAACTTGATTTATTATGAGTAAGGTTTTAGACTGTATTATTTAAAAGAAAAGTGATAACTCTAAGAATGAGATATACCAGACTAATCTTTTTCTTGTTTTGACATGGCCATTAGAGTGGTGAAAATTGTAATAATAGCTAACATTTACTGAGCACATTCTATGTACCTAGGCTTGTTCTAAACACTTTGGATTAATTAATTTACTCCTCACTATGATCATAAGGTAGATACTATCATTACCCCCCATTTTATTGACTAGCAAAGTAAAGCACAGAAGTCTTAAGTAATTTGCCCATGGTCATGAAGCTAGAGGGTGTTAAAAGCCAGGATTCAAATGTTTACTGCCTGGCTTTTAACCACTTCAAGGAATACCATATGCATATTGCCTATAGGATTTCAACATAGCATTAACTATGTTATTGTGGACAAGACTGAGCAACTGAGGCTACATGAGCATAGGTAGTCATGTTAAAAATTAGTTGCATTACTTTATTCAAAAAGTACAATTGATTCAAGTCTCTCCTTATTTGCCACTGGGCTCTATCTAGACTTCTTGATATAATTTATTAATGCTTTGAAAAAGGATATTGAGAACAATATGATGTAGTAGTTAAAAGTATGGGATTTATTGTCAATCTGTTTGGGTTCAAATTCTGGGTCCTCTACCTACTGGCATTGTGACCTTGAGCAAGTAACTTAATCTCTTTGTACCTTGCTTTGCCCATCAATAAAATGAAAATTATATTAGTGACTCCTTCATCGGGTTTTTGTGAGAGTTAAATGAGTTAACATATGTAAACCGCTTCTTAATCCAGTGTTTGGCACAAAGCTCAACAAATGTGAGCTATTATTGCATTATTATAAAAATTTCTAGCAACTAAAAGCCAAGGTAATAGTAAATTATATTGTTTGAAAGAATCAAGATCTCTAAAAGTTGCTTAAAAATTTGAATGAAAGAGGAAATCTAGCACATAGAGCTGAAAATCAGTGCATTAGATAATGAATGCTAGAGAACTTCATATACTGTAGAGCTTACAAACATAATTTACTCTTAGATCCAGAAAGCCAGTGTGCCTTAATTCAGCATGTGGGAGTTGTAACTAGAAGCATAAAGAATTTAGTTGACCATAAACTCAGTATGAACCAATAATGTGCTGTGACTCCCCCTCCTTTGCACCCCACCCCTCAAAAAAAGAGGGTGAAGACAGTTGAAGTCTTCAACTCCTGAGTCGCATTTTGAATCCTGTGCATGGTCCTCCACAGTAGCATCTTCAGGTATTGGTGATGCTGCTCTGGGAAAAAGCAGGCAGGCTTGTTTTATGTGACTGCAGTGTGCAGAACCGGCAACCATTAGAATCAGTTTAACTCAAAACATGAAAAAACTTTCTAGTAAAATTGTATAATTGAAAATGACACAAGCTGATTTAGGTGATAGCTTCCTGTCTTTGCAGGAATGTCCAAGCAGAATTGGATGCTGTGGTGGATTGAATTGTGTACCCCAGTTTGGACATGTTATTAGTCTTGGTCCACATGCTGGTGGGTATGGACCCACTGTAAATATAATCTCTTCAGGACATTACTTCAGTAAAGGTGTAGTCCATCTGAATCAGGTTGGGCTTTAATCTAGATTACTGGAATCCTTTATAAGCAAAGTGAAAGTCAGATGGAGAAAAACCCGTAAGAGAAGCAAGAAGCTGGAAGTCAACAGAACCCAGAAGAGAAAGAAGACACCACCGCGTGCATTGCCATGTGACAGAAAAGCCAAGGAATGCCAAAGATTACCAGCCAGCTGGAAGATACTGACCCAGGAAGGAAGGAAGCCCTCAGCCTTTCTAGCCTCTGAAACTATAAGCCAATAAATTCCTGTTGTTAAGCCAACCCATTGCATGGTATTTATTTTAGTCACCAAGAAACTAAAACAGATGCCAAAAACCTCAAGCATATAATGGGGGTTAGATAACCGCCAAGTTCCCTTTCAGCCCTAAATTTCTAAAGACATCATATTAGAAGCTGAGATTCCAACAAGGTCATAAGGGGTGCCAACCAGAAGCTACCGGAGTTAGAAGCCTGGGCTGCTTTATCTGGTAGCAAGAGAAAGATGGGCCTGTTCGCTAGACTAGACCAGCTGACTAGCCCTTTTTTAGGCCTCAGTTAAAATAGAATAACTTAATTCCTAACTTAATTTAACAGGCTTTATAAACCCGCCCCTTTATATTTGGGGACTCCTCTTTTGTTGTTTGTTTTCTTTCCTTTGTTTCCTGGTAAAGCTTCTTTCAAAGAATTACTGCTTTGTTTCATGTAAAGTAGGGAATTTTAGACACAAAGAGCAAGAGAAGTGAGGAGTCAGTTTTCTTTGAGGCCAAGAGTGGGTCACAACACCAGTATGCTTCTTGGAGGCACACTGATGGGTCACAACACTAAGAATGAGAACATCTGAAATGTGTTAATGTTAAGGAAGAAGGGGCTCTAGTTTCAAGTTTGGGATTCACGAAGCCTGTTGAGTTCATCAGCAGGTTCAATCTAACTGAGGTAATGCTCCTTGAAGAAACTCATTGGTAATTCACATAACCAGAATTCTGGCAAACTCCAGTCCACCACCTGTTTTCATTATGAAGTTATATTGGAGCACATCCACATTCATTTCTATCATATTGTCTATGACCACTTTCAGGCCACAACAGCAGAATTGAGTAGTTTTAACAAAGACCCTGTGGCCCACAATGCTTAAAATAGTTTCTATCGGGCCTTTTACAGAAAACATTTGCTGACCCCTGCTATTAGTAGTCCTGTCTTTCAGATTCAAAATGATAATCCAAAGAGGCTCAACATACCAGAATATTGTCTGAATCATCAGAGAGAATTTTGATTGTGGCAGTAGTCTATTAGTGCCTCCACTTAAGCTATATGTACCTTTGAGCATATTGGATAAAGGTGTTCCTTAAAACAACTATTGTAATATACTGTTGGGAATTGAATCATGTCCCCTACAGATGGCATTTTCAGATCCCAATCCCTGGCCCTGTGTCTGTGAACCCATTTATAAATAGGACCTTTGGAGATGTTATTAGTTAAGGTGTGCCCAACCTGAATGATTGTGGACTTTAATCCAACATGGCTTAAGTTCTAATAAGCAAAGGAAATTGGGTGCAGAAAAAAGAGAAGCTACAGGGAGCAGCCAGAAGTTGTTAAGTCAACAGAACCCAGAAAAAAAAAACAAAAAAAAAATAAGACAACACAATGTGCTTTGCCATGTGATGGAAAAGTCAAGGACCCAAGAATCACAGGCAGCCAGCCACAGAAATGTGAAGGTGGTAGGGAATTGAAATTAAGATTGTCTTATGAAATAAGAAAAATGTGAAAATGCTTTACTTTGTACAGAGAGCACAGGAAAGAAAGCATCAACTTGCGGTACTTACTGGACTTCTAGCCTCAAAACTCTGAGCCAATAAGTTCCCATTGTTTCAGCAAACCCATTGAATAGTATTTGTTTTAGCACCCTGGAAACTAACACTGATTTTGTTATAACAAAACACTTAACTGCTATCTGCCAGAATATTGTCCTCATAAATATACAAATATACAATGTATATACTAGGACTCGCACTCCCCTGTACACTGCATGCAACACCCCCAATGTAGCAATGTGGTCTGGTGAAAAGAGCACTGTACTTGGAGTCAGTAGACCTGGGTTATACTTCCAGCGGTGAAACTAACTCACTGATATCTTGAGCAAGCCAGGCCACATCTGGGCCTCAGTTTTTCTGCCTTTAAAATGGAGGTATCTTTTTTTAAAAAAAAAAAAAGATTTTATTTCTACATATTAATAAAGCATACAATTCATCCAAAGTGTATAATCAATGGTATTTGGTATAATCACATAGTTGTGCATTTATCACTTCAATCATTACTAGAGCATTTTCATTATTTCAATAATAGTAATAAACAAAAAACAGACAAGAAAATCTTCATAGAGGTATTTTATAGTTATTTTGAGAAAATAAATAATAAATAAAACAAAATTGCTTTGTAAAGGTTAACAACGCTGCAAAATCAATCTCTATTTTTTAGACAACTTCTATGGCTCTACAAGTGTAATAGGTCCTGAAGAGAATGAAACCAGTATAATGAACTTTACAATCCAATTAGAATAAAAAGCATGAACTAATTAGAGTACTAGTCATGTTAGTTCTTATTTATTGATTTCCTATTATGTGTCAGGCACGTGTGTCTGATCTTCAACAGTGAGGTAAGTATTACTCCCGTCTCACAGGTAAAGAAAAAATAAAAATAACTGGCATTTATTATTTAGTTACTATGTTCCAGATACTCTTAAGTGCTTTACTTATTTTAATTAATTTCATCCTTACAACAACCCTATGAAATATGTATTATAATTCCCATTTTTAAGATGAGGAAATATATTCCCAGAGATCGAATCAGTACTTTCCGATCTTTTTCACATGGTGGCACACTTAGAAAATTCTAAAATTTGTTGACAGTCTGGGATTTGAGGCACCTTCATGGGGCTTGATGAAAAACTGTACATCTGTATTAATGATTTTACTAACTGAGATGATTCAGTGGAGGATCAAGAAAATTATGTGGAATGCGGTCACTTCAGGCTGCTCCTCAGCAATGGAAACAAGTATTATGTAAAGTATGCAGTAAAATAATTATTTTATTCAGGAAGTTTCAGAGGGAGCCTACAATTCATATAGTGATAAAATGTAATTTCAACAGTTATATTGAACAGTTATAAAAATTGCTTTGAATATTTTATCATAAAATGTTTTACAATCAACAGCATTTTATGGTGCACCTGCAACACATTCATGGTCAAGGAGCTCTGGGTTAAATTACTTGCAAGGCAAATGGCTACTAAATGGCTAAGTGGAATTAAGGCTCGAATCCAGGGCTAACTCTGAAGTCTATTCTTCCAGCCTCTATACAATCTTGCACTTCTGCAGTGAAGAACCAAACTGTGTGACTCAGACTGCATTTATCCTTAGAATATTTGATTATTTGAAGTTTGGTCACTCAAGCTCACTATAAGAGTGAGCTTTTTGTTAATCACGGTCTTCAATTAATCTTGTCCCCATTTCCCAACAATTTTGGAACTAGCATTCCATTCTTCTTTATATTCTTTATATTTCTTACCATAGCAAGAAATAGATGGGCAAGTGGGGCAAGTGAAGACTCTGAATTGATAGGAAGCAGACTGCTTCTGTGTTCCGGTGACACCTGCTTGGGTTTATTCTCTCTTTGGGCCTCTGCTTGCCGGCATTCACTGGAAGATGAGTCTCGGCAGAGAACCCATTCCGAGGGCAGCCTATTGTGCTTATACAGAGATACTAGATTATAATAAATGGCTACATACATTTTCACTTACCCAACCCCTAAAATGCAAGAGGCAAACTCTAGGTGTGATTCTATTCATTTTCCCTGCTTAGCAAGATACACCTCTAAGCAGAAACGATTTCCCATGTGCTTCAGAGAACCCACTGTCTCATGCAGGTGAATATACTGGGACTGATAGTGATGTTGGAATTATTTGTGTACATTAGGACACATTGTTTTAAAATGAAGCTTGATATTGTATATGTTTTACCTAATGATTGTTTGCCTAATTTCCAAGCCAACTTGCATTTGAATTTCACTCTCCAGGCTTTTGCACAACGGGGGAATCTGAAGGAAGTGGAAGACAATGTATTTTATTCCTGGCTTTGTCTGGCATGCTGGATGCCTGGCGTACAGGTGGTAATATGTGGCAGGACATCTGGGGCAAGGTTGGTGGCCCATTAAGGTATCCAGAGCCCTGATCAGAGAGAGCTTGGAGCCAACAGAGCTGTCAACACTCAGTTTCTTTCTGATTAAGATTCTTCCTCTTAACCCCTGAAGGCCACTTAACCTTCCCACCTCCAGGAAAAGATAGCTTTAAAACCTGAGGTCATTGCTTAGTGGAAGGCCCAGTAGCTGACTGGGCCAAGAAGGGTCTCTCTTAGCCTCTCTGAGCTGCTATTCCATTATCCGGCTTCTCTGCTGACAGGTAAGCTCATGGCCTGTGACATACAGAACTCCTAAGATAAAATGGCTCCCACAGGAGCAGCTTCTTAAGGAAGAGTGAAGACGATTAAGGAACCCTCTGGTCAGGGGAAAATAGGGTTATTAATTATTGTGGTCACTTGGCTGCTTCAGGGGAGGTGTGGGTTTTTTGTTTTGTTTTTGTTTTTTTTTTTGAGCTCATGCTTGGAAGGTCAGGATACTATCCTCCCAAGTAGGAAGAGAGTTAGATTTTCTATTCTCATTGTGATTCAGTCTGGCTTATCTCAATAAACTTTAGTGTATAAACTTCTCACTCCACTCCAACTCCTTAAAGGCAGAAATTAACATCTTACTCATCATTGTATTTCTAATATATGTACAGTGACTGATATATAGTAAGTACTTTAAAATGTATCATGCTGAAATAATTACAGGTTTAACGATGCAATGCCTGGACTTTAAAGTAATATGGGAGGAAGGAAGAATTGGGTTGAAATACAGATGAAACAAGATTGACCATGAGATGAAAACTGTTTAAGCTGGGTTCTATGTCACTGGAGTTTGTTATACTTTATTCTCTCCAGTTTTGTGCTTGTTTGACATTCCCATAATAAAAAATTTTAATGTCTGAATAAAAAGCATAACAAAATGTTGAAAGAGGTAGCAAAGACTGGCCTGATGCTCTTTAAATAGTATCATCTTCTAACTAAGAACATAGTTGCATTGCATTTTTCTTGTCAGGCCATGTGACTTAAGTTCTGACCAATGAAATGTAAACAGAAGTGATGTAAGCCTCTTCCATTTGTGACCCTTAAAATGTTTTGCATGATCTTCTAAGCTTTCTCTCTTCCATTTCCTCCAGGTGGATGCAGAAAATCTAGTGAAAGACTCAAAGCTCCTAGGGAATGATAGCGCCTAGGTGAAAGAGCATGGACCTCTGGGGAGCAGAGCCACCTCCCACCCTCTACTGATGAATCTGCAATAGGCAATGATGTGAGCGAGAAATAAGCCTTGTATTTTTTTAGAAAGTACAGTATTTAATTGTTCATAAATCAAGTTTTGAATTTAAACATGGAAGGAGACTCTCAGTAGTTATTTGGCTTTTTAGCAAATCCATAGCTATAATTAAATACTTCTGAGGATAATGATAATAACAAAACTAACATTTATTGAGTAGCCATTATATGGTACTCACTGTTTTAAATGTTTTATGTGTATTAATTCATTTAATCCTCACAACAACCCTATGAAGTTGAAGCTAGTATTGTCCCCATTTTATAGAGGAGGAAACTGAGAAAATTAAGTAACTTGCCTAAGTCAAATATACAGTAAGTGAGAGAGTCAAGATTCAAATCCAGCTCGCAATACTACCTCAGTATTTTGGACTTTGTCTTGAGGGAGGTGTACTGGCATGACGTAAAATCTAGGTACCATGAGGTATCCCCTATAGAGGCAGTGCTGGACCCCCATTCTGGGAGTGGTACAAAGAATGGGATAAGATCCAAAGTCTGATCTTTCTGAGTCCATGTAAAGGATGACCTAAGTGAGCAAAACCTAATGATGGTGTCCTTGATCGATCATCTGGGCCAAAACCAAGTGTGACGGCTTCATTTGCTCTGAATGAGTCTTCTGTGATTCAGTTCTCTTCCATTTCCTCTCAGCCCTGGCCTTTTCTGCTTTTACCATAAGAAGAAAATACCTGTCATCTTCTTCACCATCATACCCCACTCCCCTACACCCTTTACCTGGCCCAACCTACTGACTGCCTCTTCTTGACCACACACCCCAACCCCCACCCCCAGAGCCTACCTTTTCTCCTCTCTTCCAGGCAGCCCAGAACACATATTAAAGCAGAGAGTCAGTAATGCTCATCAGATCTCCAAATGACACAGTAGTTAATAACTCCCTTGCTTCCTGACTTCACTTGCTACTGTGAATGCTGCCTATCACTAGCCAGCAGAGCTGAGGAGGCGACACCATCAAACTTTTTTCCAGGGTGCTACTTAGGACAGAGATTTTTAAACTGCTCTTCTTGGAGAAGTTTCAGGAACCGCCTGAGAAGGTGGGGAAAGGATACAAAGGATGTTGAATGAGTGGACCTCTAAATAACCCAACCCCACTGCTAAGAGAGCAGCACCACTTTATCTGTTCCATGTAAGATTTCATTTGAGTCATTCCACTGTTAGAGAATTAATGAATGAAGAATACCCTTGTTTTGGAAGATCACTTGGATCTTCAAATCTCTGATCCCTTCACTTCTTGGACTTCTCAGTTTCCACCATTCTTGCTCACCAGGAACAGAGGCGAGAAATAACCTAGCTGACTCCTAAATCTCAGCATTTCACCCTCTAAGCTCCAGGGCCAAGGAGAATTACAACAAAATAGAGCTTATGGGTTGGAGTAACAGCCGGTGAGTGGCTGCATCACACACACAAGTCTTGTAGTTCCAAATCTGAACTTGACTAAATCTCTAGTAGCTTTTTATAGAGTAGGTACTAAATGAATAAGATGGGTGGATGACCCAATCTCAGTTGGTCTGGATGTCATTCCAGTGGGGGGAAACTGGCCTTGTATCTCAGGATAGCCATAGTATTCTTTCTTCAAGAGTCAGAGAGGTAACTTGGCATAGGCATTAAGAATGTGGGATCTAGACAGGATATTTCACTTTTTTTTTTTTTTTTTTTAAGATTTTATTTATTTATTCATTTCTTCCCCCCTTGCTGCTTGTGCTCGCTGGGTCAGCTAACCACGCCGTGGGGGCGGGCTTGCCTTCACCAGGAGGCCCCCGGAACCAAACCCAGGGCCTCCCATATGGTAAACGGGAGCCCTACTGATTGAGCCACAGCCGCTTCCCGGATATTTCACTTTTATAACTAAAAATTCATTTTTAACTAAATGAAAAATGTACAAAAGTATTCATTTTACCTCTTGGGGGAAAAAATAAAGAATGTAAGGTCCAGAATCAGACTCTCTGGCTTCAAAACCTGACTCTGCCACTATCAAAAACTGTGTGACCCTATCATAAATAATATTTATGTTAAAATGTTATCATAAACATTATTTCCCTCATAAGGTTGTTTTCAGGATTGAGTGAGTTAATACATAGTACTTGGTGCCTGACATAGTGCTCAGTAAACATTAGAAAATGTTAGCTCTCGTCATTATTGTTACCCTGTTGAAATACCACCTTCTAACTCTTCTAAGCAGAATTCATTATTCTCCTTTTTTCAGACCTCTGATGAAATTGTGAGGACTTTTTTTCCCAAACCCCAAATCAGATTAGGTGGTGGGAACAATGAAGGAGAGTCTTTGAAATCTGGATACATAGGCATCATAAGTAACAACCTTATTCCCTTCCTAGCAAATATGGTTACTTGTTTGTCTCTCCCTCTCCACTTCTGTCTCCTTGGGGGAAGCTTCTACATTTTACTTATCTTTGTATCACAAAGGCCTGGTACACTGTAAGTGCTAAGTGCCATTTGGATAGATGGGGGAATGGCATTGACTATGTCTGGAGTTGGAAGTAATCCAGATCCTTGCTTCCCACAGAGTTGGCTACTTTCTCTGCCCCAAGATAAGGATGAGATGAAGAGTTTGGGCTAGATCCAGGGCATCTCTGCTGGGCTTGGCTGTGAGGCTATGGGAATTCAGGGCATGTAAGGAAAATAGCATTTGCTGAATCCCTACCATGTTCCTAGTAATATGCTGGGTTCTTTACAGAAACCTGACTCTCACAGCAATTTAATAGAAGTATATTCTTGTTAGTCCCATTTTTATAGATGAGGAAACTGATTTTTAACAACTTTCCCAAGGTCACATAGCTGATGTGTCTGAGGCTGAATTCAAACTTAAGCTTGTGCTCTTTCTTCTGTACTTGCTGGTTCCTGCTGAATCAAGCCGAGAGGTCTGCACCCCATCCCACCTCCCTGTTCCACTCCATCTCTCCTGTCTATCTCAGTCTTATCTTTGTTCTTCCATATTAGCCTCCCCAATATTATTTTTCTTCCTGAGTTGGCTTGTTTATCACTTAGTCATGTCTTTTATTAAGGTAACTAGAACCCTTAAACATTGTGCATTGTGATACTGACTCGTTTATCAGTGCAGTGCTGAGCACTCTTGAGCTTAGCAATTAGGCTGAGCTCAAAGGGGCCATAACATCTGCACCTTTACCTGCTTTCATAGGGTAGTGGGGGAGAGAGGACAGAACGAGAGGTGAAGCTGTGCACATCGGTATGTGGTATATGCCTGGTAGAGGAGGACCCAAGTAGGGGAAGCAGCATGATGACACCACCAGGCCCTTCTTCCTTAGTACTCAGCCTTAACTCAAAGTGGTCTTGTGGCTTGGGCAGACTCTCTGGAGCCATACTGCCTGCGTTCAAATCCCAGCTATGCTACCTACCAGATGCATGACCTTGGGCAAACTAAATACTCTCTCAGTGCCTCAGTTTCCTCATCTGTAAAATGTTAGTATTTGTATATATTTCACAAGGCATTTGTAAAGATTAAACAAGTTAATATATGTAAAATATTTAGAACAGGGTTGTTGTGAGGACAAAATGAGTTAAAACACTAAATGAATACCATATAGTAAGTGCCGTTTGTGTGTTTGACTTTATTGTTATCATTATGATTATCTTCTGGGTGAGAGATGATGATGGGTCAGGTCAGAATGATAACAGTGGAAGAAAAGGGGTCATATTTGGGGAATCTTTTAAAGGACAGGATTTGCTAATAAATTGGTTGTGTGGAATGAAAAATAGAGGAGTCTAATCTGCTACCATTTTTTGGCAGTGGGGAGTACCAGGGGCCAGGGATTGAACCTGGGACCTCAAATATGGGAAGCTGGCACTCAACCACTGAGCCACATCGGCTTCCCTAAGTTGGTTTTTTCATTTGTTTTGCTTGTTGTTTGTTTTTTCAGGAGGCATACAGGAACTGAACCTGAGATCTCCATGTGGGAGACAGGCACTCAACCACTTGAGCCACATCTGCTCCCTCTCCTACCTTCTTACTACAGATGAAGTATCTGAGATCTAGCCAGCACAGCTGAGGCCACCATTGTTACAAGCAATTTTTAAATAGTACTTGTTGCTAAACAGTAAAACAACATTAACAAAAAACAAAATCACTCATGCTCTGATATCTACAAATCTCTATGTAATAAACAATTTTCATTTTTATCTATTCCCTTCAATCCTTATCTTTATACATGCATGATTCTTAAATAATTATGATTGCATCAACATAATTTTATGTTCTACAAGAGAAATGCATCATTTCCTGACTCTAGGAAAGGTTCATTGGTCAACCATTAAGAAAATTACTCAAGCCCATTTATGCTCCAGATATATACAGGGCACAGAAGTCCCATTTTAAGATGAAAGAACATACAATCCTTAATTCAACTGCTAAAACAGCTGTAGAAGACAGAAAGTCATTCGTTTATTCACTCAGCAAACATTTATTCAGTGAGCCTATTTTTAGGCACTTAAATAAGTTGATCAGTAAGTAGATCATACTCCTTATTTCAGATCACAGTTTTGTGGGGACAGACCAAGCTGCCATAATTTGTTTTTATATCTAAGGGCTATTCTGGAGATATATGTGTACAAGTCATAGTGGAAGCACCACAAGAATGCACTTTATTTGTAGAGGTTAGTGAGGCTTCCGAAAAGAGGTGACACCCAGACAGATGAAGCTTATTTCCATCACTTAGGTAGGGCACAGAAGAGACTTAGCTCAATTGGCTTTTACCACTGACCACTGACTTGTATTGTTGACTGTTCTGACTGCTTCTTTCTCTGGACTGTGTGTATGTCTGTAATCCCCAGCACAATCCAGATGCCTGACAAGTTAGGTGCTGAACTAATGTTTATTGATAAAATCCAGCATATCCTAAAACAGTGACCCCAACAGTGGCAGATGAAGAAATCACACAGCCCACTGTCTTGCTAAGTTGCATTTTTTGGTCTTAAAAAACAATTCTTCAGAAGGATCACATTTCTCATCTAAAGTCTTGGTAATGGATGATGAAGAGGCAGAAGCCACTCCTCATATTCCAAGTAGGAAGGATTTTAATACAGAGAATTGGAAGCAGACAAACATTGGATGAGCTAGGGGAGTGCAAGTCAGAGAAGCCACTACCAAAGGTTACAAAACCGAAACACGCTGTGGCCTCAGAGAAGCCATTTCCAGTCTCAGCTGTTTGTACTACCAAAGTAGGTGATTGGCAGAAATCACCTTGCCCAGAAATCAGTGCAAACCTCAGTTCTGACATGTGCCTATGTATTTATCCGCAACTGTCACCAGAGAAAAATGATTTCTCTTCTGCCTTGACTCTCACATAAGTGCTTCTCATTGGCAGAATATAACCCAGAACCGTGCAGGGAGAGAGATCCTCAAGAATGTAGTTCCAGGCTTCTCCCCTGCAGTGCAGAGATTTTAAGAGGGGCAGTGATGATGCTAAATTGACAACAGATGGTCCAGGACAGGTGGCTTCCCCAGGTCTCATCTCTGAGAAGGGAATCCTGCACAGCTCTGGTAGCATCTAGCTTTACTTTCCCTACCACCAGGAAGCTGTCATGTTAAGTCCAAACATCTTCTTGCTGGAGCAAGACAACAGCACTTAGTGAGAAAAGCAAATTACAAAACATTTTGAATACTGTGATTCCATTTTTATAAAAACAACCCAATAATTGAAAGACTTTATACCAAAATTTTAACAGTTATCCCTGATGGTAGTGGGATTACAGGTGATTTTATTTTATTTTATTTTTGCATATGGGTGTGAGTTTCTCAGATTTTCTTTACTGAGTATGTCTTACTTTTGTAAGTTAAAAAATTGTATAAAAATAAAAAGAGTACCTTATAGGATTATTGAAAGATGTAAATTAAATAATATGTACAAAATGCCTGGTACATCGCTAGCTTTCAGTAAATGATGGTTCTGTTTCATTCATTTAAATATGACTTTATTTCATTTTATATTTTGAATAAATAATAGTTACATTCAAAAAAATTTTTAAATATGAAAGTGAAAATTCTCCTTCCTACCCTAGATCCCAGACACCCACTTCATTTCCCACAGGCAACCTAAGTTATCAGTTTTTCACATGTCCTTTAGAGAAAATGTATGCCTATATAAGCAAACATATAAAGTTACAATTGGGGGCGGATGTGGCTCAGATGGTTGGGTGTCCGTCTCCCATATGGAGGAACCTGGGTTCGATCCCCGGGACCTCCCGGTAAAATAAAATAAAAAATTATATAGATATAGATATAGATAGATATAGATATAGATATAGATATAGATA